>CM062297.1:471535897-472155164 GCA_031216915.1 Pictodentalium vernedei
TGAAGGCAGCGACTTCTAATTTTCGTAACTTGTTCTACGCACCCTGGCTGACAGTTTGGCATCTGTTGCGAGTGTCGAAGCCGCGTGAAGAACACCACGCATCGCGTGGAAAGTGAGAGTACAATTCGTCCCGACTCTATCAGTTTGGAATGGACTTGGGGACTGTTGTAGACTACTGTAGAGCAGCGATTGAGCATAAAGTCGGAGTTTTTTGTGCCAAATTGCCTAACCGGCTCCAAGGTATTATTTTTCGTCTGTACATCGCCCAGATCGCCTGTAGTTTATACCGTCACCATACGTTGACGTAGCCTTTTGTCATTTTCGCCACTTTCGACCCAGATTTGAGGGTACCTTCCTTCAACCCCATTTTATAGCAAAATCTAGCCATGCTCCCAACGACGCCCTCTCCCCGTCGGCCTGGGTGCTTCTAAAAATAGAAAGGTCAATGGGGAGGGGCCCGTTAGCAAACAAACGGGGGCAGGGCAGGTGTACTTGGTGAACAAACAGTTGTGTGAACATTCCCAGAAGTGAAAACCTTTGCTCAGTGGCTGTAATCAAGATGTTAATTTAGACTCCCATTACGGCCAAGATACTACAGAATGCAAATGGGTGGGTGGCGGGCATCATCACTGGATCTAATGTTGTATTTCATGTTTTCTTTTTTTCTTTATATTCTATTTATTCTCTCTCTCTCTCTCTCTCTCTCTCTCTCTCTCTCTCTCTCTCTCTCTCTTTCTCTCAGTTTAATTTGTGTTTGTCTATAATGTTTATAATATTTAGATTTTGCTAGATTCTGTTATTTATGGAATACGTTCTGCCATATTGTAAATTATTAGTCACTGTACAGGAACGGAGGGGCTTCTAAGTGGTAAGCACTTGTCCTCCAATCCTGATTTGCATTGTTAAATGGCAAATAAAATATGTTTAATCTAATCTAACAGTAGGGGGGGGGGGGCATGTGTCCTAGGTAAAAAAAACAGCAGGGGGCAGGTGTCCTAGGTAAAATAAACAGCATATGGGGGGGGGGGGGGATGTCCCCGCTAATTAATTTTAATAGGAGGCAGTTGTTCATGGGGCAGTGGGGCAGGTGTCCTATCCCACTGCCCAGTATTCAAATTTTCTATGGTACTTGGCCTTGACGGAAATAACATTTCAACAAGAAACAACGGGAAACCTATTTGCAATAAAGCTGCAAATATAAACTTGATTTTAGGACCATTCCATGGACATTTTAAAGCCTACTGCGATATCAGCGTTTCTTACTCTCGCCCTTTCAATACACCGCAGTATTTAACCCGAGTCGAGTTCTGACGTCATGCAAGTTTGACCGACATGCTTTCAATTCTGTTATTGACAACAACATATTTATAATTTCGTGCTTACTGATCCGAATTTTGAAAACGACACACGCAATCGCGAAAGCGTTTTCTGAAAAACACGATTCTGCAAAAGGTTTTAGTGAAATTTGATTATTTTTTTTATTTTCAATTTCGATGGCTCTTGTCGAAAAGGTGCTAATCACTGATCGTCCCAAACGAGATCAAAGACACGCCGTAGTTTAATAACAGACAGAGATTCTTCTAAGAATATACATGCGCAATCCTAAAATGCAATAAATCAAGTGTTTTTCACGTTTTATGAGAGAAATATGTCCAATTGTATCATTGAATCATTTCTAGGTACATGTGGGTGAGCAATTTTCTATACGGACAAAATACAGGCTAAATAAAATATTTGCCATTATTTTCCGCAGACGTATTTTTGTCTTTGCTTCTTGGGGAAATCCATGCTGCTAAATACAACGAAGGTGTGTTATTTGATGTGGTCAGAACCGTCAGGTGGTCGGGTCCGAAACCGCGCCTCGCAGAAGATTTAGTGGGGGGTGTCGATTTTACAAGTAATGTAGGCAGCGTACACGGCATGGGCTGTCTGTCTTTAATCCTATAAACAGGGTTAAGGCTTGGTTTTTGAATACCCTTATTTATTTATTTATTTATTTATTTATTTATTTATTTATTTATTTATTTATTTATTTATTTATTGATTGGTGTTTAAGGTCACATACTTATGCACAATGGCTAATCGTGGCCGTGACAGTTTTATAGGTGGAGGAAGCCGGAGTACACGGAGAGAACCACCAAGCATCGACGAGCAACTGTCAGCTCCTCAACATTCTAACTCTGTTCAAGCTCCGCTCAAGCAGGGTTACAGAGGGTGAAGACATATGTACCATCGACGTGCAGTATGCCTTAGTACACGGCGTCATCGTGCCCCCATGTCGGCAACCGGGCTAAAGTGCCTTGCCCAAGGACACAACGTGAGTCGTCCCGGACGGGGATCGGACTCTGGACCTCTAGCATAGAAGTACAACAGTCTACCACTGAGCCACCGTGCTCCCTTAAATACGCTTAATACTATCATACATTATCCCTCATGAATTCTGAATCTGATAAAAGAGGTTATGTTTACCTATTACATACCCATTTGCTGTCCGAAAACAGCCGATTTTATCAAAATGTTGACGTTTAGCAGCCTGTAGCGGGATTAACAAACGACTAGCGGAATATTCTATCTATGCAATTTGTAAGACCTGCCAATGTCCAATTGTTCTTGAAAATTGCCAACAAGCAGTTGGCAAAATCCACAGAGAATGTAAATTTTAAGCTTTTAAGGGGTATCTCTCCTTATCCAGTCTAAAATAGGTTAAGTTTCATTCTTTTAAATACCCTTACTACTTACAAAACTGATCCTCTGTGAATTCTACGCGCAGGAAAAGAAGTTATATTTCTCTGTTACATATCCATTGGGTGCTCTTGGGGTCTGAAAACAATCCATTTTATCAACATTTTGATGTTTAGCAGTTCGTGGAGAGTTAACAAATGCTCAATGGAATATTTTGTCCATATAACTTGTAGTGTCACATGAAGACCCATAAATGGCCATTTTTCTTGAAAACTACAAGATGTTTTTAAAGAAATCCAGGGAAAGCATGAAATTTTAAGTCTTTGATGGGTACCGCTGTTTAACCAGCCCAAAACGGGTTAAGACCAGCCCTAAAAGGGTTAATGCTTGGTCTGATGAATTCCACTTCCAAAGAAGGAGGTTATTTTAATCTCGCAGGTACACATTGCGTGCAATGGGTGCCCAAGGACAGTCCATTTTCTCAAAATTTCTATGCTTTGCAGCCTCTGGAGAGTTAACTAACGCTTACCGGAATATTTTGTCTATGTAACTTGTAATGTCACTCCAAGACCTGCAAATGGTCAATTTTTCTTGAATACTTACTAGATTTTTTTTAGAAATCCACAGAAAACTGGAATTTTAAGCTTTTAAGGGGTGCATCTTAACCAGGCGAAAATGGGTTAAAGCCTTGATTTTTTGAATACCCTTACTACTTACTAAATTTTTCTCTGTCAGTTTTGCATCCGGTAAAAGAAGTTATGTATCTCGGTGGCATTCCCATTTGTTGTTGTTGGCGTCCAAAAACAGACTATTTTTTCAAAATGTTGACATTTAGCAGCCCATGGAGGGTTAACAAATGCTTACTGGAATATTTTATCCATGCAACCGGTAATGTGACTGCAAGACCTATCAATGGCCATTTTCTGTTGAAAACTTACAAGATGTTTGTAACGAAATCCACGGAAAACATGATTTTTTTTTAGCTTTTGATGTGTATCGTTAATAACCACCCCAAAAGGGGTTAACGCTTGGGTTTTTGAATACCCTTATTACTTACAAAAATGGTCCTTAGTGAATTCCACTTCCAAAAAAGGAGATTATGTGTAACTCTCGGACATACATTGCGTGCTGTTTGTGTCCGAAAACAGCCCATTTCAACAAAATTATGATGCTTGGCATTCTGTAGAGGGTTAATAAACGCTCAGCGGAATATTTTGTCCATACCACTTGTAATGTCACACAAAGACCTGCAAGTAGTCAATTTTTCTTGAAAACCTATGGAATGTATTTAGAGAAATCCACAGAAAATGGGAATTTTTAGATTTTAAGGGGTCTCTCTCTTTAGCCTCCCAAAATGGGTTAAGACTTCGTTTTTTGAATACCCTTACTACTTACAAAAATGTTTCCCTATAGATTGTGCGCTCGATAAAAGAAATCACTTTTCTTTGTGGCGTAACCGTCGGGTGCCGTTGGCGTCCAAAAACAGCCCATTTTATCACAATTTTGACTTTTAGCAGCCCGTGGAGGGTTAACAAATGCTCACCGGAGTATTTTGTCCATGCAACTTCTATTGTCACATCAAGGCCTGGGAGTGACAATTTTTTCATGAAAATCTACAAGACGCATTTAGAGAAATCCACGGAAAACCTGAATTTTTTAGCTTTTTGGGGGTATTGCTGTTTAACCAGCCCAAAACGGGTTAATGCTTGGTTTTTTGAACACCATTATTACTTACAAAAATGATCTCCGGTGAATTCCACTTCAAATAAAGGAAGTTATGATTGTCTCTCGTGTATCATTTGGGTGCTCTGGGGGCCTGAAACCGGCCCATTTCATCAAAATTTCGATGTTTGGCAGCCTGTGGAGGGTTACCATATGCATCGCCTGATATGTCATGTGTATCAAAGGTCGTGGCACAGACAGGTCTATCAATGATGAAGGTTTAAAAAAAATCCTAAAGACGTGTTTCGAGAAAGTGCCGATAAACCCCAATTTTAGCAGTTTTTTGCCAATTCTGGCGAAATAAGGGTTAAATCGAAAATTCCGCTTTGGTACATTTTTAGATTTTTTGACACTCTATGCGTGTGCCAAATTGTGTGAAAATCGGTTCGAAAATGGCTTCTGAATCGTACGGACAAAAATGTGTGGAAAAAAAAAAAAAAAAAAAAACCCAAAAAAAAAAAAAAAAAAAAAAAAAAAAAAAAATAATAATCCGTACAAAAACAATAGTCTTTTCCAGAGGGAAAAGCCTAATGATTTGTTGTAATTTGTAATATATTCAAAAAAATATGCGCTTTTAGATTGTATAGTGTAGGCGTTAAGTGTCATTTTACGTTTTGAGTGAAAAATCATTGAAACATTAAGGGTGTCTAATTATAAGAAATAACCCGACAATTACCTACCTGCAACTATCCATTTGTTTCCTAACATTCTGACATGGAAGCCAAAAGTAATAGAGCACCACGAAGGCCTGGAATTAGTTGCTGTAGCCAAATTAAGGACTGGGAAACTCTGCCCCCCCCCCCCCCCCCGCCCGAAAAAAAAGGTGGGTGTGCGACGGTGGCGAACCGCGACCCCAATAAACATCTCTGTCGAAAATTTACACATTCTGTCGGAAAATAATTTCTGACCAGTGTGGCATAGACTCAGAGCCAGCAGCCGACGAAGCTAACAATTGTCCAATGACCTCCTATATAACTTTTAGAATATCATGATTGTCAAAGAACTCATTATTCAAGTCGGCAAGGAGATTTCCTAACACCAGACCAGAACCGTGACCGGAAAGTGCGGGATTTAGAAATGTCACACGCCATTACGCAGAGCCATGACAAGCCTCAAATGAGAATTGTTATCAGTGCCTCTTATTTAAAAAAAAGTCGGGAAGGGGAGACTCCCCCCCCCCCCCTCAAATACCCTCCCACATCTCGGGGCTATGCACTTTGGATATGCCTAATATGTTACGGACTTTGGGTCCAAGTTTGAATTAGCTTTAGGTATACATATGCCCCCCCCCCCCTCACCCCACACACATGTCAAATTTTTAAATACTGCTGACTTCGAGCCTGGGAAGTTGCCTTCTGGTACCCGCGTTTCAATTTCAGGCTTTCACCATAAGAGCTCATGGCATAGATAAATAACTGAGAATTATTCATCTACCCGAAGACCCTGCAACGTACATGTAGATAAGAAGCAACAGGAAGGATTGTGGCAATATGACCAATACCTGGTGGAATTCCTCTAAAGCGGATAACAGTATACATAAGTGTTTTATCTTGACTTTCGGCCTGTACTTGTTGTGGTCGTACAATCAAATCCATCAGGTTTATTGAAGGAGAAGTAGAACTTATTAAGAAATGACATAAACTATATAACACTCCCCATACTGATTTGTCAGCTCCCACCCGAACCAACCCCCCCCCCCCCCCCCCCCACTCCCACCCAATTACGCGCTCGTTTTTTATTTCTGAACTCTAGATATTTCTTCTGCAATCGTGAGGAACCACGACATCACTGCCCATCATGTAGTGTTTCCGCCTCCACGCATAAGAATCGGATGCAAAAGCATTTGGAAATCTTCAAAAGTAACCTTCATTGAAACACTTATGGTAGCAGTTGTTTTGGACTTCTAAATGGGAATTACAATTGACATGGATTTACTGGCAAATGTCGTCCACTCGTTGACATTTAATGAGGTCGACATAGTAATAATGCGCAGTTTGGAATGGCTGTGGTTATTCCAATGTATGGAGCCTTGGCGGTCAGTACAGAATATCATTAGATGTGACCTCTGGGAGCTGGCATACTGCATAGAGGTCTTGCAATTATATCTTCTGCCGTCAGTATGTTGATAGGCTCATCAAAAATCCGTTTTTCTGTGTTCTTCTCAATTTTGAGACGAAAACGCCCAGGAACTGAAAATACGAGGAAAATCCTGTGTATTGTGCGGGCACAATCACTTCATCTAGTTTGGATTTTCCTGAAAGGAAAATCTATTTGTTATTGCCAAGATTATTTTGGATTTTCCTGAAAGGAAAATCTATTTGTTATTGCCAAGATTATTTGGATTTTCCTGAAAGGAAAATCTTTTTGTTATTGCCAAGATTATTATTCTTTTTTTTTTTTTTGTTTTTCCAACACATCGGGGAAAGAGTTTTCTCGAAAACGGTCTTTAAGATTTTTTTCAAACTTTGCACGATCAATGACGGCCATGAGTTCTAATAAATAAAACCATCAGTATTTGGGGGAAAATGTTTCTTGGTGGGCAAAAACGCCCCAAAACGCCCAAAGCTTCGTAGGCCAATATCTCATGAAAGAAAAAAGCTATCGAATTAATGTTTTGACAGACTTGTCAGAATTACTCTTGTCTAAAACAAGTATAATCGGTATTTTTTTCCATTTTTTATGTTTTCTGCCAAAATTTTTCACAAAACGGAAAGTTATCTCAAAAATCGGCCATTTTGGATTGAAATATCGAGATTTAAATATAACGAGCCCTCTAAAAGGGTTCCAAATTGAAGGAAGTAATACCGCTTTATAAAAAAAATCGAAAGAATTTCGTTTCGATTTTTCGGTAATCCAAAATGGCGGCCGAAAAATCGAATTTTTATTTTCGGTTATTTATGTGTTTCAGGCCATTTGGAGACGAAAAAAAAAAAATTTTTGCACCAGAAAAATTTTCGGTTTGGACTTAGAAATTTTCGACCAAAAGTCGGAATTTTTTGTTTCCACCGGGCTACTTTGCCGTCACAGT
The DNA here is from genome assembly GCA_031216915.1 of Pictodentalium vernedei. NCBI lineage: Eukaryota > Metazoa > Mollusca > Scaphopoda > Dentaliida > Dentaliidae > Pictodentalium > Pictodentalium vernedei. The sequence continues at coordinate 471,543,330 of CM062297.1, forward strand.
ACTCAACAAGTGGGACGATTTAAAAGCTTCTAAGGGTAGAAATGTTGAAGTCACAGTGTACATGAACAGTTATCATCTTTTGGAAATGGAGTTGTTCTTAATTTGGCTTCCGCTAGCAGTCAAACATGGCTTCGGGACACAGTGACCAAAAATTGAAAAAAAAATTCTTGTTTTTTTTTTACTTTATTATGTCTAGATTCATTATTTCTCATAAATAAAAACTATCAATGACGGCCATGAGTCCTAATAAATAAAACCATCAGTATTTGGGGGAAAATGTTTCTTGGTGGGCAAAAACGCCCAAAAACGCCCAAAGCTTCGTAGGCCAATACCTCATGAAAGAAAAAAGGTATCGACTTAATTTTTTGACAGACTTGTCAGAATTACTCTTGTCTAAAACAAATATAATCGGTATTTTTTTCCATTTTTTATGTTTTCTGCCAAAATTTTTCACAAAACGGAAAGTTATCTCAAAAATCGGCCATTTTGGATTGAAATATCGAGATTTAAATATAATGAGCCCTCTAAAAGAGTTCCAAATTGAAGGCAGTAATACCGCTTTATAAAAAAAATCGAAAGAATTTCGTTTCGATTTTTCGTCAATCCAAAATGGCGGCCAAAAAATCGAAATTTTTTTTTTCGTTTTTTATGCGTTTTGTTCAATTTTGAGACGAAAAAACACTTTTTTTTTACACTGAAAATTTTCGGTCCGGTTTGGACTTCCGAAATTTTCGACCAAAATTCGGAAATTTTTGTTTTTGTTTTTTATGTGTTTTGTTCAATTTTGAGACGAAAAAATTTTTTTTTTTTTTTTACACTACACCACCAAAAAAAAGAAAATTGGTCTTCAGACTGGTACTTTGACCTAATTATACTGTACTACCGGAGTGGGTTGGCGTTCTTGACTCGTAGAAGGCTTCCGTGATTCAAATGGCAACATTCACGGTCTCCTTTAACCTTTCCCCACCCCATGGGAATAAGGTTTTATTTCACTTGGCTTCTGATGGCTGGAGAACTACCACTCCGGTTCGGACTTTTCGACCGAAATCCGGAAATGTTTGTCTTTATTTTTTGTGTTTTGTTCAATTTTGAGACGAAAAAATTTTTTTTTTTTTACACTGCACCAAAAAAAACGAAAAATCGGTCTTCAGACTGGTACTTTGACCTAATTATACTGTACTACCGGAGTGGGTTAAAAGCGGCGGTGATTGAGAATGTGTAGCCCATATATAGGTAAAAAGATTCCCCGTAGTTTGGAAGCACAATTTTGTTGAGTTTGGCTTAGGGAGGTCGCCAAAATACACTCTCGGCCTCTCAACGGTCCGTACACCCTCCTTTCGGCATGAGAATACTCGGCGTTCTTGAATCGTATAAGGTTTCTGTGATTGAAATGGCAACATTCACGGTCTCTTTAAACCTTTCCCCATCCCATGGGAATAGGGTTTTATTCCACTTGGCTTCTGATGGCTGGAGAACTACCACTCCGGTTCGGACTTGGAAACTTTTGAACAAAAATCGGATTCTTTTTTCGGCTTTCTATGCGTTTTGGTCAATTTTGAAACGAAAAAAAATTCTTTACCTGGAAGTTTTTGGTCTGGTCTTCGGTCAGCTACTACGACCTGATTATACTTTACTACCGGAGTGGGTTAAAAGCGGTGGTGATTGAAACATGTGTAGCCCGTATATAGACAAGAAGATTCCGCATAGTGTGGAAGCACAACCTTGTTGCATTTGGATTCGGGCGGTCACCAAATGTACACTCTCGGCCTCTCAACCATGCGAACACCCTCTTTTTGGCATGAAAATACTCGACGTTCTTGAATCATATAAGGCTTCCGTGGTTGAAATGGCAACATTCACCGCCCCTTTAAACCGTTCCCCCACCCCACGGGAATAGGATTTTATTTCACTTGGGTTCTGATGGCTGGAAAACTACCACTCCGGTTCGGACTTGGAAAATTTTCAACAAAAATGGGATTTTTGGGGGGGGTTTTCTACGCGTTTTGGTCAAGTTTGAGACGAAAAAAATTGTTTTTTTTACCTGGAAGTTTTTGGTCGGGTCTTCGGACAGGTACTATGACCTCATTATACTTTGCTACCGGAGTGGGTTAAAAGCGGTGGTGATTGAAAATCTGTAGCCCGCATATAGATAAAAAGATTCCCCGGAGTGTGGAAGCACAATCCTGTTGCATTGGCTTCGGGTGGTCGCCAAATGTACACTCTCGGCCTCCCAACGGTCCGTACACCCTCATTTTGGCATGAGAATAATCGACGTTCTTGAATCGTATAAGGCTTCCGTGGTTGAAATGGCAACATTCACGGTCTCTTTAAACCTTTCCCCATCCCATGCGAATAGGGTTTTATTCCACTTGGCTTCTGATGGCTGGAGAACTACCACTCCGGTTCGGACTTGGAAACTTTTGAACAAAAATCGGATTTTTTTTTTTCGGTTTTCTATGCGTTTTGGTAAATTTTGAGACAAAAAAATATTTTTTGTTACCTGGAAATTTTTTGGTCCGGTTGGGACTGAAAATGTTTGATCAAAAACCAAACTTCTTTCTTTCGATCGCCACTTTGATCTGACGAAACTGTACTACGAGACGGGTTAAAGTGGCCGTAATTCAGAATTTGGATGTTGAGGCTCTTCCTCCACCTGTAAAACTATCAGACGCGACTGCACAACCCCCACCCAACACAAACACCCATTAGTTGGACTCTACATCTCGGGCGTCCATGTCAGGAAACACGTCTGAAAATCATTGATCATTTTGCACCCGGCGACCTCAACTTCAGTGAACGCTGTACATAATTTGAAATCAAAATTTTCAGTAAAACCCGCAAACATTGGTATTCGCGTTTCTTTTAAATATTTAGTATTACTTAATCAGTCCTTGCTGATAGAACACCAATTCAAATGATTTGTTGTAATTTGTAATATATTCAAAAAAATATGCGCTTTTAGATTGTATAGTGTAGGCGTTAAGTGTCATTTTACGTTTTGAGTGAAAAATCATTGAAACATTAAGGGTGTCTAATTATAAGAAATAACCCGACAATTACCTACCTGCAACTATCCATTTGCTTCCTAACATTCTGACATGGAAGCCAAAAGTAATAGAGCACCACGAAGGCCTGGAATTAGTTGCTGTAGCCAAATTGAGGACTGGGAAACTCTGCCCCCCCCCCCCCCCCCAAAAAAAAAAGGTGGGTGTGCGACGGTGGCGAACCGCGACCCCAATAGACATCTCTGTCGAAAATTTACACATTCTGTCGGAAAATAATTTCTGACCAGTGTGGCATAGACTCAGAGCCAGCAGCCGACGAAGCTAACAATTGTCCAATGACCTCCTATAAAACTTTTAGAATATCATGATTGTCAAAGAACTCATTATTCATGTCGGCAAGGAGATTTCCTAACACCAGACCAGAACCGAGACCGGAAAGTGCGGGATTTAGAAATGTCACACGCCATTACGCAGAGCCATGACAAGCCTCAAATGAGAATTGTTATCAGTGCCTCTTATTTAAAAAAAAGTCGGGAAGGGGAGCCTCCCCCCCCCCCCCTCAAATACCCTCCCACATCACGGGGCTATGCACTTTGGATATGCCTAATATGTTACGGTCTTTGGGTCCAAGTTTGAATTAGCTTTAGGTATACATATGCCCCCGCCCCCCCCCCCTCACCCCACACACATGTCAAATTTTTAAATACTGCTGACTTCGAGCCTGGGAAGTTGCCTTCTGTTACCGCGTTTCAATTTCAGGCTTTCACCATAAGAGCTCATGGCATAGATAAATATCTGAGAATTATTCATCTACCCGAAGACCCTGCAACGTACATGTAGATAAGAAGCAACAGGAAGGGTTGTGGCAATATGACCAATACCTGGTGGAATTCCTCTAAAGCGGATAACAGTATACATAAGTGTTTAATCTTGACTTTCGGCCTGTACTTGTTGTGGTCGTACAATCAAATCCATCAGGTTTATTGAAGGAGAAGTAGAACTTATTAAGAAATGACATAAACTAACACTCCCCATACTGATTTGTCAGCTGCCACCCGAACCACCCCCCCCCCCACTCCCACCCAATTACGCGCTCGTTTTTTATTTCTGAACTCTAGATATTTCTTCTGCAATCGTGAGGAACCACGACATCACTGCCCATCATGTAGTGTTTCCGCCTCCACGCATAAGAATCGGATGCAAAAGCATTTGGAAATCTTCAAAAGTAACCTTCATTGAAACACTTATGGTAGCAGTTGTTTTGGACTTCTGAATGGGAATTACAACTGACATGGATTTACTGGCAAATGTCGTCCACTCGTTCACATTTAATGAGGTCGACATAGTAATAATGCGCAGTTTGGAATGGCTATGGTTGTTCCAATGTATGGAGCCTTGGCGGTCAGTACAGAATATCATTAGATGTGACCTCTGGGAGCTGGCATACTGCATAGAGGTCTTGCAATTATATCTTCTACCGTCAGTATGTTGATAGGCTCATCAAAAATCCGTTTTTCTGCGTTCTTCTCAATTTTGAGACGAAAACGCTCAGGAACTGAAAATACGAGGAAAATCCTGTGTATTGTGCGGGCACAATCACTTCATCTAGTTAGGATTTTCCTGAAAGGAAAATCTATTTGTTATTGCCAAGATTATTATTCTTTTTTTTGTTTTTCCAACACATCGGGGAAAGAGATTTCTCGAAAACGGTCTTTAAGATTTTTTTCAAACTTTGCACGATCAATGACGGCCATGAGTTCTAATAAATAAAACCATCAGTATTTGGGGGAAAATGTTTCTTGGTGGGCAAAAACGCCCAAAAACGCCCAAAGCTTCGTAGGCCAATATCTCATGAAAGAAAAAAGCTATCGATTTAATTTTTTTACAGACTTGTCAGAATTACTCTTGTCTAAAACAAATATAATCGGTATTTTTTTCCATTTTTTATGTTTTCTGCCAAAATTTTTCACAAAACGGAAAGTTATCTCAAAAATCGGCCATTTTGGATTGAAATATCGAGATTTAAATATAACGAGCCCTCTAAAAGGGTTCCAAATTGAAGGAAGTAATACCGCTTTATAAAAAAAATCGAAAGAATTTCGTTTCGATTTTTCGGTAATCCAAAATGGCGGCCGAAAAATCGAATTTTTATTTTCGGTTATTTATGTGTTTCAGGCCATTTGGAGACGAAAAAAAAAAAATTTTTGCACCAGAAAAATTTTCGGTTTTGACAAAAATTCGACCAAAAGTCGGAATTTTTTCTTTCCACCGGGCTACTTTGCCGTCACAGTACTCAACAAGTGGGACGATTTGAAAGCTTCTAAGGGTAGAAATGTTGAAGTCACAGTGTACATGAACAGTTATCATCTTTTGGAAATGGAGTTGTTCTTAATTTGGCTTCCGCTAGCAGTCAAACATGGCTTCAGGACACTGTGACCAAAAATTGAAAAAAAATTTCTTGTTTATTTTTTACTTTATTATGTCTAGATTCATTATTTCTCATAAATAAAAACTATCAATGACGGCCATGAGTCCTAATAAATGAAACCAACAGTATTTGGGGGAAAATGTTTCTTGGTGGGCAAAAACGCCCAAAGCTTCGTAGGCCGATATCTCATGAAAGAAAAAAGCTATTGACTTAATTTTTTGACAGACTTGTCAGAATTACTCTTGTCTAAAACAAATATAATCAGTATTTTTTCCATTTTTTATGTTTTCTGCCAAAATTTTTCACAAAACGGAAAGTTATCTAAAAAATCGGCCATTTTGGATTGAAATATCGAGATTTAAATATAATGAGCCCTCTAAAAGAGTTCCAATTTGAAGGCAGTAATATCGCTTTATAAAAAAAATCGAAAGAATTTCGTTTCGATTTTTCGTCAATTCAAAATGGCGGCCAAAAAATCGAAATTTTGTTTTTCGTTTTGTTCAATTTTGAGACGAAAAAACATTTTTTTTTTACACTGAAAATTTTCGGTCCGGTTCGGACTTCCGAAATTTTCGACCAAAATTCGGAAATTTTTGTTTTTATTTTTTATGTGTTTTGTTCAATTTTGAGACGAAAAACATTTTTTTTTTTTTTTACACTACACCACCAAAAAACGAAAATTGGTCTTCAGGCTGGTACTTTGACCTCTGTACTACCGGAGTGGGTTATACTGTACTACCGGAGTGGGTTAAAAGCGGTGATGATTGCGAATTGTAGCGCATATATAGGTAAAAAGATTCCCCATAGTTTGGAAGCACAATTTTGTTGCGTTTGCCTTCGGGCGGTCGCCAAAAGTACACTCTCGGCCTCTCAATGGTCCGTACACCCTCTTCTTGGCATGAGAATACTCGGCGTTCTTGACTCGTATAAGGCTTCCGTGATTCAAATGGCAACATTCACGGTCTCCTTTAACCTTTCCCCACCCCTTGGGAATAAGGTTTTATTTCACTTGGCTTCTGATGGCTGGAGAACTACCACTCAGGTTCGGACTTTTCGACCAAAATCCGGAAATGTTTGTCTTTATTTTTTATGTGTTTTGTTCAATTTTGAGACGAAAACAAATTTTTTTTTTTTTTACACTACACCAAAAAAACGAAAAATCGGTCTTCAGACTGGTACTTTGACCTAATTATACTGTACTACCGGAGTGGGTTAAAAGCGGCGGTGATTGAGAATGTGTAGCCCATATATAGGTAAAAAGATTCCCTGTAGTTTGGAAGCACAATTTTGTTGAGTTTGGCTTAGGGAGGTCGCCAAAATACACTCTCGGCCTCTCAACGGTCCGTACACCCTCCTTTCGGCATGAGAATATTCGGCGTTCTTGAATCGTATAAGGTTTCTGTGATTGAAAGGGCAACATTCACGGTTTCTTTAAACCTTTCCCCTCCCCAGGGGAATAGGGTTTTATTTGACTTGGCTTCTGATGGCTGGAGAACTACCGCTCCGGATCGGACTTGAAAAATTTTGAACAAAAATCGGAATTTTTTTTTTCGCTTTTCTGTGCGTTTTGGTCAATTTTGAAACGAAAAAAAATTCTTTACCTGGAAGTTTTTGGTCCGGTCTTCGGTCAGCTACTACGACCTGATTATACTTTACTACCGGAGTGGGTTAAAAGCGGTGGTGATTGAAAAATGTGTAGCCCGTATATAGACAAGAAGATTCCCCATTGTGTGGAAGCACAACCTTGTTGCATTTGGATTCGGGCGGTCACCAGATGTACACTCTCGGCCTCTCAACCACGCGAACACCCTCTTTTTGGCATGAAAATACTCGACGTTCTTGAATCATATAAGGCTTCCGTGGTTGAAATGGCAACATTCACCGCCTCTTTAAACCGTTCCCCCACCCCACGGGAATAGGATTTTATTTCACTTGGGTTCTGATGGCTGGAAAACTACCACTCCGGTTCGGACTTGGACAATTTTCAACAAAAATGGGATTTTTTTTTTTTTTTGGTTTTCTACGCGTTTTGGTCAAGTTTGAGACGAAAAAAATTGTTTTTTTACCTAGAAGTTTTTGGTCGGGTCTTCGGACAGGTACTATGACCTCATTATACTTTGCTACCGGAGTGGGTTAAAAGCGGTGGTGATTGAAAATCTGTAGCCCGTATATAGATTAAAAGATTCCCCGGAGTGTGGAAGCACAATCCTGTTGCATTGGCTTCGGGTGGTCGCCAAATGTACACTCTCGGCCTCCCAACGGTCCGTACACCCTCATTTTGGCATGTGAATAATCGACGTTCTTGAATCGTATAAGGCTTTCGTGGTTGAAATGGCAACATTCACCGTCTCTTTAAACCGTCCCCCGTCCCCCCCCCCCCTACCCCATGGGAATAGGATTTTATTTCACTTGGGTTCTGATGGCTGGAAAACTACCACTCCGGTTCGGACTTGGACAATTTTGAACAAAAATGGGATTTTTTTTGTTTTGGTTTTCTACGCGTTTTGGTCAAGTTTGAGACGAAAAAAATTGTTTTTTTACCTGGAAGTTTTTGGTCGGGTCTTCGGACAGGTACTATGACCTCATTATACTTTGCTACCTGAGTGGGTTAAAAGCGGTGGTGATTGAAAATCTGTAGCCCGTATATAGATAAAAAGATTCCCCGGAGTGTGGAAGCACAATCCTGTTGCATTGGCTTCGGGTGGTCGCCAAATGTACACTCTCGGCCTCCCAACGGTCCGTACACCCTCATTTTGGCATGTGAATAATCGACGTTCTTGAATCGTATAAGGCTTTCGTGGTTGAAATGGCAACATTCGCGGTCTCTTTAAACCTTCCACATCCCATGGGAATAGGGTTTTATTCCACTTGGCTTCTGATGGCTGGAGAACTACCACTCCGGTTCGGACTTGTAAACTTTTGAACAAAAATCGGATTTTTTTTTTCGGTTTTCTATGCGTTTTGGTAAATTTTGAGACAAAAAATTATTTTTTGTTACCTGGAAATTTTTTGGTCCGGTTGGGACTGAAAATGTTTGATCAAAAACCAAACTTCTTTCTTTCGATCGCCACTTTGATCTGACGAAACTGTACTACGAGACGGGTTAAAGTGGCCGTAATTCAGAATTTGGATGTTGAGGCTCTTCCTCCACCTGTAAAACTATCAGACGCGACTGCCCAACCCCCACCCAACACAAACACCCATTAGTTGGACTCTACATCTCGGGCGTCCATGCCAGGAAACATGTCTGAAAAACATTGATCATTTTGCACCCGGCGACCTCAACTTCAGTGAACGCTGTACATAATTTGAAATCAAAATTTTCAGTAAAACCCGCAAACATTGGTATTCGCGTTTCTTTTAAATATTTAGTATTACTTAATCAGTCCTTGCTGATAGAACATCAATTCAAATGATTTGTTGTAATTTGTAATATATTCAAAAAAATATGCGCTTTTAGATTGTATAGTGTAGGCGTTAAGTGTCATTTTACGTTTTGAGTGAAAAATCATTGAAACATTAAGGGTGTCTAATTATAAGAAATAACCCGACAATTACCTTCCTGCAACTGTCCATTTGCTTCCTAACATTCTGACATGGAAGCCAAAAGTAATAGAGCACCACGAAGGCCTGGAATTAGTTGCTGTAGCCAAATTGAGGACTGGGAAACTCTGCCCCCCCCCCCCAAAAAAAAAAAAGGTGGGTGTGCGACGGTGGCGAACCGCGACCCCAATAAACATCTCTGTCGAAAATTTACACATTCTGTCGGAAAATAATTTCTGAGGAGTGTGGCATAGACTCAGAGCCAGCAGCCGACGAAGCTAACAATTGTCCAATGACCTCCTATATAACTTTTAGAATATCATGATTGTCGAAGAACTCATTATTCAAGTCGGCAAGGAGATTTCCTAACACCAGACCAGAACCGAGACCGGAAAGTGCGGGATTTAGAAATGTCACACGCCATTACGCAGAGCCATGACAAGCCTCAAATGAGAATTGTTATCAGTGCCTCTTATTTAAAAAAAGTCGGTAAGGGGAGCCTCCCCCCCCCCCCCTGAAATACCCTCCCACATCTCGGGGCTATGCACTTTGGATATGCCTAATATGTTACGGACTTTGGGTCCAAGTTTGAATTAGCTTTAGGTATACATATGCCCCACCCCCCCCCCCTCACCCCACACACATGTCAAATTTTTAAATGCTGCTGACTTCGAGCCTGGGAAGTTGCCTTCTGGTACCCGCGTTTCAATTTCAGGCTTTCACCATAAGAGCTCATGGCATAGATAAATAACTGAGAATTATTCATCTACCCGAAGACCCTGCAACGTACATGTAGATAAGAAGCAACAGGAAGGGTTGTGGCAATATGACCAATACCTGGTGGAATTCCTCTAAAGCGGATAACAGTATACATAAGTGTTTAATCTTGACTTTCGGCCTGTACTTGTTGTAGTCGTACAATCAAATCCATCAGGTTTATTGAAGGAGAAGTAGAACTTATTAAGAAATGACATAAACTAACACTCCCCATACTGATTTGTCAGCTCCCACCTGAACCACCCCCCCACCCCCCCCCCCCCCCCCACCTCCCACTCCCACCCAATTACGCGCTCGTTTTTTATTTCTAAACTCTAGGTATTTCTTCTGCAATCGTGAGGAACCACGACATCACTGCCCATCATGTAGTGTTTCCGCCTCCACGCATAAGAATCGGATGCAAAAGCATTTGGAAATCTTCAAAAGTAACCTTCATTGAAACACTTATGGTAGCAGTTGTTTTGGACTTCTGAATGGGAATTACAACTGACATGGATTTACTGGCAAATGTCGTCCACTCGTTGACATTTAATGAGGTCGACATAGTAATAATGCGCAGTTTGGAATGGCTATGGTTATTCCAATGTATGGAGCCTTGGCGGTCAGTACAGAATATCATTAGATGTGACCTCTGGGAGCTGGCATACTGCATAGAGGTCTTGCAATTATATCTTCTACCGTCAGTATGTTGACAGGCTCATCAAAAATCCGTTTTTCTGTGTTCTTCTCAATTTTGAGACGAAAACGCTCAGGAACTGAAAATACGAGGAAAATCCTGTGTATTGTGTGGGCACAATCACTTCATCTACTTTTTTTTTGGATTTTCCTGAAAGGAAAATCTATTTGTTATTGCCAAGATTATTATTCTTTTTTTTTTTTTTTTTTTTTTTTGTTTTTTTTTTTTTGTTTTTCCAACACATCGGGGAAAGAGTTTTCTCGAAAACGGTCTTTAAGATTTTTTTCAAACTTTGCACGATCAATGACGGCCATGAGTTCTAATAAATAAAACCATCAGTATTTGGGGGAAAATGTTTCTTGGTGGGCAAAAACGCCCAAAAACGCCCAAAGCTTCGTAGGCCAATATCTCATGAAAGAAAAAAGCTATCGACTTAATTTTTTGACAGACTTGTCAGAATTACTCTTGTCTAAAACAAATATAATCGGTATTTTTTTCCATTTTTCATGTTTTCTGCCAAAATTTTTCACAAAACGGAAAGTTATCTCAAAAATCGGCCATTTTGGATTGAAATATCGAGATTTAAATATAACGAGCCCTCTAAAAGGGTTCCAAATTGAAGGAAGTAATACCGCTTTATAAAAAAAATCGAAAGAATTTCGTTTCGACTTTTCGGTAACCCAAAATGGCGGCCGAAAAATCGAATTTTTATTTTCGGTTATTTATGTGTTTCAGGCCATTTGGAGACGAAAAAAAAAATTTTTTTGCACCAGAAAAATTTTCGGTTTGGACTTAAAAATTTTCGACCAAAAGTCGGAATTTTTTGTTTCCACCGGGCTACTTTGCCGTCACAGTTCTCAAAAAGTGGGACGATTTGAAAGCTTCTAAGGGTAGAAATGTTGAAGTCACAGTGTACATGAACAGTTATCATCTTTTGGAAATGGAGTTGTTCTTAATTTGGCTTCCGCTAGCAGTCAAACATGGCTTCGGGACACTGTGACCAAAAATTGAAAAAAAATTTCTTTTTTTTTTATTTTATTATGTCTAGATTCATTATTTCTCATAAATAAAAACTATCAATGACGGCCATGAGTCCTAATAAATAAAACCATCAGTATTTGGGGGAAAATGTTTCTTGGTGGGCAAAAACGCCCAAAAACGCCCAAAGCTTCGTAGGCCAATATCTCATGAAAGAAAAAAGCTATCGACTTAATTTTTTGACAGACTTGTCAGAATTACTCTTGTCTAAAACAAATATAATCGGTATTTTTTTCCATTTTTTATGATTTCTGCCAAAATTTTTCACAAAACGGAAAGTTATCTCAAAAATCGGCCATTTTGGATTGAAATATCGAGTTTTAAATATAACGAGCCCTCTAAAAGGGTTCCAAATTGAAGGAAGTAATACCGCTTTATAAAAAAAATCGAAAGAATTTCGTTTCGATTTTTCGGTAATCCAAAATGGCGGCCGAAAAATCGAATTTTTATTTTCGGTTATTTATGTGTTTCAGGCCATTTGGAGACGAAAAAAAAAAATGTTTGCACCAGAAAAATTTTCGCTTTGGACTTATTACCAAAAGTCGGAATTTTTTGTTTCCACCGGGCTACTTTGCCGTCACAGTACTCAACAAGTGGGACGATTTGAAAGCTTCTAAGGGTAGAAATGTTGAAGTCACAGTGTACGTGAACAGTTATCATCTTTTGGAAATGGAGTTGTTCTTAATTTGGCTTCCGCTAGCAGTCAAACATGGCTTCGGGACACTGTGACCAAAAATTGAAAAAAAATTTCTTGTTTTTTTTTTTACTTTATTATGTCTAGATTCATTATTTCTCATAAATAAAAACTATCAATGACGGCCATGAGTCCTAATAAATAAAACTATCTGTATTTGGGGGAAAATGTTTCTTGGTGGGCAAAAACGCCCAAAAACGCCCAAAGCTTTGTAGGCCAATATCTCATGAAAGAAAAAAGCTATCGACTGAATTTTTTGACAGACTTGTCAGAATTACTCTTGTCTAAAACAAATATAATCAGTATTTTTTTCCATTTTTTATGTTTTCTGCCAAAATTTTTCACAAAACGGAAAGTTATCTCAAAAATCGGCCATTTTGGATTGAAATATCGAGATTTAAATATAAAGAGCCCTCTAAAAGGGTTCCAAATTGAAGGAAATAATACCGCTTTATGAAAAAAAAATCGAAAGAATTTCGTTTCGATTTTTCGTTAATCCAAAATGGCGGCCAAAAAATCGAAATTTTTTTTTTCGTTTTTTATGTGCTTTGTTCAATTTTGAGACGAAAAAAAAAAATTTTTTTTGCACTGAAAATTTTCGGTCCGGTTCGGACTTCCGAAATTTTCGACCAAAATTCGGAAATTTTTGTTTTTGTTTTTTATGTGTTTTGTTCAATTTTGAGACGAAAAAAAAAAATTTTTTTTTTTACACACCACCACCAAGAAACGAAAATTGGTCTTCAGACTGGTACTTTGACCTAATTATACTGTACTACCGGAGTGGGTAAAAAGCGGCGGTGATTGCGAATGTGTATCGCATATATAGGTAAAAAGATTCCCCGTAGTTTGGAAGTACAATTTTGGTGCGTTTGCCTTCAGGCGGTCGCCAAAAGTACACTCTCGGCCTCTCAACGGTCCGTACACCCTCTTTTTGGCATGCGAATACTCGGCGTTCTTGACTCGTATAAGGATTTCGTGATTCATATGGGATCATTCACGGTCTGTTTAAACCTTTCCCCACACCATGGGAATAGGGTTTTATTTCACTTGGCTTCTGATGGCTGGAGAACTACCACTCCGGTTCGGACTTTTCGACCAAAATCCGGAAATTTTTGTTTTTGTTTTGTATGTGTTTTGTTCACTTTTGAGACGAAAAACAAAATATTTTTTTTTGCCCTACACCAAAAAACGAAAAATCGGTCTTCAGACTGGTACTTTGACCTAATTATACTGTACTACCGGAGTGGGTTAAAAGCGGTGGTGATTGAGAATGTGTAGCCCGTATACAGGTAAAAAGATTCCCCGTAGTTTGGAAGTACAATTTTGTTGAGTTTGCCTTCGGGCGGTCGCCAAAATACACTCTCGGCCTCTCAACGGTCCGTACACCCTCTTTTCGGCATGAGAATACTGGGTGTTCTTGAATCGTTTTAGGCTTCCGTGATTGAAATGGCAACATTCACGGTATCTTTGAACCTTTCCTCACCAAATGGGAATAGGGTTTTTATTTCACTTGGCTTCTGATGGCTGGAGAACTACCACTCCGGTTCGGACTTTTAGACCAAAATTCGAAAATTTTTGTTTCTGTTTTTTTATGTGTTTTGTTCAATTTTGAGACGAAAACAATTTTTTTTTTTACCTGGAAATTTTTTGGTCCGGTTTGGACTGAAAATTTTTGATCAAAAAACAAACTTTTTTTTTTTAGGTCACCACTTTGACCTGACAAAACTGTACTACGAGGCGGGTTAAAGTGGCCGTTATTCAGAATTTGGATGTTGAGGCTCTTCCTCCACCAGTAAAACTATCCGACGCGACTGCCCAACCCCCACCCAAAGCAAACACGCATTAGATTAGACTCTACAGACTCTGGCGTCCAAACCAGGAAAGACGTCTGAAAAACCTTGATGATTTTGCACCCGGCGACCTCAATTTCAGTGAACGTTGTTCATAATGTTACATGGTATTTTGTATCCTAAACTGAAATCGAAAGTAGAACACTGAGAGTCTGTTATTTTTTATGGGAATATGACTCCAGCTACTCCTCCCCTCCCCCGTCCCCATTGAATTTGATGACGGTGGCAATTCCGACGGTATTGCCAGATTGTTACTAACTGTGTAGACATTACATAGCGACACATCCCTAATTAGCCTGTCTGCCATTACCGAATCGGACTGTATCAAATTTTTGCGGCAATCCACGAAGCGATTTGGAACAATTCTCACACGTGTACGGCTCATCGTTACAAACAATATTTACGCGAACCATCAAAAACTTTGCGCGAACCGTCGGGGATTTCGAAGCAACCCATTTTTCGTTCGCGTATTTTTCAATTCAGGCGACCTCCAGGCGAACCAAAAGATCGTTCGCTTAAAAAGCAGGCCTATTGTGTTAACCATTGACTAAACGCAGAGCCATGACAATCCTCAAATGAGGCATTATGAGGCTCTAGAATAGTTATCAGAGACTCTTAAAAAAATCGGGAAGGGGGGGCGACCCCCTCCAATACCCTCCCTCACCTCGGCGGGGCTGTGCATTTTGGGTATGCCCAATATATTACGGACTTTGGGTCCAAGTTCGAATTAGCCTTAGGTACAGAATTGTCCCCCCCCCCCCTCTCCCCACACCCATGTCGAATTTTTAAATAATGCTGACTTCGGGCCGGGGAAGTTGCCTTCTGGTACCGCGTTTCAATTTCAGGCTTTCACCATAAGAGCTCACGGCATAGATAAATAACTGAGAATTATTCATCTACCCTGCGACGTACATGTAGATAAGAAGCAACAGGAAGGGTTAGGGAAATATGACCAATGTCTGGTGGAATTCCCCTAAAGTGACAACAGAATACATGATTGGGTAATCTTGATTTTAGGCCTACACATGTTGTGGTCATACAAATCCATGTTTGTCATTGTCAGAATGGCAGGAGGGCCATAATGTTCCGCCTAAAATGGGTCCAGGTGGGCCATTTTTGTTCCACCTTAATTCATTAAAAGCGGGCGACTTTCTTGAGTTGACACGAAGTTAGTGAGCTTTGCCAATCCAGTGAATAGTGATGTCCCACAAATATCAAATAGTTTACCTTGGGTACCGGCAAGAAATTTGGTGACCCCCCCCCCCCCCCCCCCCCCCCCCAAAGAACAATACATAGTGGTAAATATATTGGAAGAATTTTTACTCAATAAAGAAATATTTTGATATGCTGTTATTTCGAAAACAAAACGTTTCAAATAACGGAATTGTGAAAGCAAGAAAAGAAACTTGGAATCCGATGCTGAAAACAAAGCTCTGCACATCAAGGGAGAGTACTCATCACCATTCTCTTGCCAAAGCCATCTGTTCAAAAAACGCACTGTCATTCACTTCACGTGGTAAGAAGCCTCTGCACTGCTCAACACGGCGTAATGACAATTTGTGTCTGTCACATTGAGTCATGCTGGCACTCAGATCTAAATACATGCATTTATGACAGAGAACAGTTATATTCAGACAAATATTCGCTTTTAGATTATACAGGGTAGGCGTTCAGTGTCATTTTACGTTTTGAGTGAAAAATCATTGAAACTTTGATTACAGGAAATATCCGGACAGTTACCTACCTGCAAAAACCCATTTGCTTCCTAACATTCTGACATGGAAGCCAAAAGTAATACAGCACCACGAAGGCCTGGAATTATACTTCTGAATGGGAATTACAAGTGACATGGATTTACTGCCAAATGTCGTCCACTCGTTGACATTTAATGAGGTCGACATAGTAATAACGCGCAGTTTGAAATGTCTATGGTTGTTCCAATGTATGGAGCCTTGGCGGTCAGTACAGAATTTCATTAGATGCCACCTCTGGGAGCTGGCAGACTGCATAGAGATCCTGCCGACATTGCTGCTGTTTTGATTCAGTAGTGTAGCCACGGAATTAAGGGGTGGGGGATAGGGGGGTGGGCAAGTCCCCTAAATGCCCCACCCCCCCAAAAAAAAAATAAATAAATAAAAATTGACCCAGTGCAATTTCATACAACATAGAGCCCCCACAAATGCTCTCCAATATAGGGCAGCACATGCTACAACTGCTCAGATTGAATCTTAAGAGTACTGAACTTTGCAAAATATTCTCGGGTAGACTTTGTCCTTTCTAGGAGTCTATGACCCTCTGGACATTACCCCCTCTGCAAATTTCTCTGTACTAATCCCGAAACCCGACAACAACCTTCCAAATATCATGGTAGCTATCACACTTCTCTCCTGAACAATAGCTGCTGGTCAAACGAGAAGACCTCAGTGATTTACATCAAACAATAGGGTTTCTGTAAAAAAAAATCTTGACATTATATCGTCTACCGTCAATATGTTAATAGGCTTATCAAAAATCCGTTTTTTCTGCGTTCTTCTCAATTTTGAGACGAAAAATAGGAGGAAAATCCTGTGTATTGTGCGGGCACAATCACTTCATCTAGTTTGTTTTTTTTTTTTGTTTTTTTTTGTTTTTCCAACACATCGGGGAAAGAGTTTTCTCGAAAACGGCCTTTAAGATTTTTTTCAAACTTTGCACGATCAATGACGGCCATGAGTTCTAATAAATAAAACCATCAGTATTTGGGGGAAAATGTTTCGTGGTGGGCAAAAACGCCCAAAAACGCCCAAAGCTTCGTAGGCCAATATCTCATGAAAGAAAAAAGCTATCGACTTAATTTTTTGACAGACTTGTCAAAATTACTCTTGTCTAAAACATATATAATCGGTATTTTTTTCCATTTTTTTATGTTTTCTGCCAAAATTTTTCCCAAAACGGAAAGTTATCTCAAAAATCGGCCATTTTGGATTGAAATATCGAGATTTAAATATAAAGAGCCCTCTAAAAGGGTTCCAAATTGAAGGAAATAATACCGCTTTATAAAAAAAATCGAAAAAATTTCGTTTCGATTTTTCGTTAATCCAAAATGACGGGCAAAAAATCGAAATTTTATTTTTCGTTTTTATGTGATTTGTTCAATTTTGAGACAGAAAAAAAAAAAAAAAAATTTTTGCACTGAAAATTTTCGGTCCGGTTCGGACTTCCGAAATTTTCGACCAAAATTCGGAAATTTTTGTTTTTTATGTGTTTTGTTCAATTTTGAGACGAAAAAAAAATTTTTTTTTTTTTTTTCACACCACCACCAAGAAACGAAAATTGGTCTTCAGACTGGTACTTTGACCTAATTATACTGTACTACCGGAGTGGATAAAAAGCGGCGGTGATTGCGAATGTGTAGCGCATATATAGGTAAAGAGATTCCCCGCAGTTTGGAAGCACAATTTTGTTGCGTTTGCCTTCGGGCGGTCGCCAAAAGAACACTCTCGGCCTCTCAACGGTCCGTACACCCTCTTTTTGGCATGAGAATACTCGGCGTTCTTGACTCGTATAAGGATTTCGTGATTCATATGGTATCATTCTTGGTCTGTTTAAACCTTTCCCCACCCCATGGGAATAAGGTTTTATTTCACTTGGCTTCTGATGGCTGGAGAACTACCACTCCGGTTCAGACTTTTCGACCAAAATCCGGAAATTTTTGTTTTTGTTTTTTATGTGTTTTGTTCACTTTTGACACGAAAAAACTTCTTTTTTTTTTTTTACACTTCACCAAAAAACGAAAAATCGGTCTTCAGACTGGTACTTTGACCTAATTATACTGTACTACCAGAGTGGGTTAAAAGCGGTGGTGATTGAGAATGTGTAGCCCGTATACAGATAAAAAGATTCCCCGTAGTTTGGAAGTACAATTTTGTTGAGTTTGGCTTCGGGCAGTCGCCAAAATACACTCTCGGCCTCTCAACGGTCCGTACACCCTCTTTTCGGCATGAGAATACTGGACGTTCTTGAATCGTATAAGGCTTCCGTGATTGAAATGGCAACATTCACGGTATTTTTAAACCTTTCCTCACCAAATGGGAATATGGTTTTATTTCACTTGGCTTCTGATGGCTGGAGAACTTTTAAACCAATATCCGGAAATTTTTGTTTCTGTTTTTTATGTGTTTTGTTCAATTTTGACACGAAAACAAGTTTTTTTTTTACCTGGAAATTTTTTGGTCCGGTTTGGACTGAAAATTTTTTATCAAAAAACAAACTTTTTTTTTAGATCACCACTTTGACCTGACAAAACTGTACTACGAGGCGGGTTAAAGTGGCCGTTATTCAGAATTTGGATGTTGAGGCTCTTCCTCCACCAGTAAAACTATCCGACGCGACTGCCCAACCCCCACCCAAGGCAAACACGCATTAGATTAGACTCTACAGACTCTGGCGTCCAAGCCAGGAAACACGTCTGCAAAACCTTGATCATTTTGCACCCGGCGACCTCAATTTCAGTGAACGTTGTTCATAATGTTACATGGTATTTTGTATCCTAAACTGAAATCGAAAGTAGACCACTGAGAGTCTGTTTTTTTTTATGGGAATATGACTCCAGCTACTCATCCCCTCCCCCGTCCTCATTGAATTTGATGACGGTGGCAATTCCGACGGTATTGCCAGATTGTTACTAACTGTGTAGACATTACATAGCGACACATCCCTAATTAGCCTGGCTGCCATTACCGAATCGGACTGTATCAAATTTTTGCGGCAATCCACGAAGCGATTTGGAACAATTCTCACACGTGTACGGCTCATCGTAACAAACAATATTTATGCGAACCATCAAAAACTTTGCGCGAACCGTCGGGGATTTCGAAGCAACCCATTTTTCGTTCGCGTATTTTTCAATTCAGGCGACCTCCAGGCGAACCAAAAGATCGTTCGCTTAAAAAGCAGGCCTATTGTGTTAACCATTGACTAAACGCAGAGCCATGACAATCCTCAAATGAGGCATTATGAGGCTCTAGAATAGTTATCAGAGACTCTTATTAAAAAAATCGGGAAGGGGGGACCCCCTCCAATACCCTCCCTCACCTCGGCGGGGCTGTGCATTTTGGGTATGCCCAATATATTACGGACTTTGGGTCCAAGTTCGAATTAGCCTTAGGTACAGAATTGTCCCCCCCCCCCCTCTCCCCACACCCATGTTGAATTTTTAAATAATGCTGACTTCGGGCCGGGGAAGTTGCCTTCTGGAACCGCGTTTCAATTTCAGGCTTTCACCATAAGAGCTCACGGCATAGATAAATAACTGAGAATTATTCATCTACCCTGCGACGTACATGTAGATAAGAAGCAACAGGAAGGGTTGGGGAAACATGACCAATGTCTGGTGGAATTCCCCTAAAGTGACAACAGAATACATGATTGGTTAATCTTGATTTTAGGCCTACACATGTTGTGGTCATACAAATCCATGTTTGTCATTGTCAGAATGGCAGGAGGGCCATAATGTTCCGCCTAAAATGGGTCCAGGTGGGCCATTTTTGTTCCACCTTAATTCATTAAAAGCGGGCAACTTTCTTGAGTTGACACGAAGTTAGTTGAGCTTTGCCAATCCAGTGAATAGTGATGTCCCACAAATATCAAATAGTTTACCTTGGGTACCGGCAAGAAATTTGGTGACCCCTCCCCCCCCCCCCCCCCCCCCAAAAAAAAAAAAACAATACATAGTGGTAAACATATTGGAAGAATTTTTACTCAATAAAGAAATATTTTGATATGCTGTTATTTCGAAAACAAAACGTTTCAAAAAACGGAATTGTGAAAGCAAGAAAGGAAACTTGGAATCCGATGCTGAAAACAAAGCTCTGCACATCAAGGGAGAGTACTCATCACAATTCTCTTGCCAAAGCCATCTGTTTCAAAAACGCATTGTCATTCATTACACGTGGTTAGAAGCCTCTGCACTGCTCAACACGGCGTTATGACAATTTGTCTCTGTCACATTGAGACATGCTGGCGCTCGGATCTAAATAAATTTATGACAGAGAACAGTTATATTCAGAAAAATATGCGCTTTTAGATTATACAGGGTAGGCGTTCAGTGTCATTTACGTTTTGAGTGAAAAATCATTGAAACTTTGGGGTGTCTGATTACTGGAAATATCCGGACAGTTACCTACCTGCAAAAACCCATTTGCTTCCTAACATTCTGACATGGAGGCCAAAAGTAATACAGCACCACGAAGGTCTGGAATTATACTTCTGAATGGGAATTACAAGTGACATGGATTTATTGCCAAATGTCGTCCACTCGTTGACATTTAATGAGGTCGACATAGTAATAACGCGCAGTTTGAAATGTCTATGGTTGTTCCAATGTATGGAGCCTTGGCGGTCAGTACAGAACTTCATTAGATGCGACCTCTGGGAGCGGGCGTACTGCATAGAGATCCTGCCGACATTGCTGCTGTTTTGATACAGTAGTGTAGCCACGGAATTAAGGGGAGGTGGGGGGGTGGGCAAGTCCCCTAAATGCGCCCCCCCCCCCCGCAAAAAAAAAAAAAAAAAAATTGACCCAGTGCAATTTCATACAACTTAGAGCCCCCACAAATGCTCTCCAATATAGGGCAGCGCATGCTACAACTGCTCAGATTGAATCTTAAGAGTACTGAACTTTGCAAAATATTCTCGGGTAGACTTTGTCCTTACTTGGAGTCTATGACCCTCTGAACATTACCCCCTCCGCAAATTTTTCTGTACTAACCCCGAAACGCGACAACAACCTTCCAAATATCATGGTAGTTATCACACTTCTCTCCTGAACAATAGCTGTTGGTCAAACGAGAAGACCCCAGTGATTTACATCAAACAACAGGGTTTCTGTAAAAAAAAATCTTGACATTATATCGTCGACCGTCAATGTGTTAATAGGCTCATCAAAAATCCGTTTTTCTGCGTTCTTCTCAATTTTAAGACGAAATATAGGAGAAAAATCCTGTGTATTGTGCGGGCACAATCACTTCATCTAGTTTGGATTTTCCTGAAAGGAAAATCTATTTGTTATTGCCAAGATTATTATTCTTTTTTTTTTTTTTTTTTTTTTTTTTTTTTTTTTTTGTTTTTCCAACACATCGGGGAAAGAGTTTTCTCGAAAACGGTCTTTAAGATTTTTTTCAAACTTTGCACGATCAATGACGGCCATGAGTTCTAATAAATAAAACCATCAGTATTTGAGGGAAAATGTTTCTTGGTGGGCAAAAACGCCCAAAAACGCCCAAAGCTTCGTAGGCCAATATCTCATGAAAGAAAAAAGCTATCGACTTAATTTTTTGACAGACTTGTCAGAATTACTCTTGTCTAAAACAAATATAATCGGTATTTTTTTTCCATTTTTTATGTTTTCTGCCAAAATTTTTCACAAAACGGAAAGTTATCTCAAAAATCGGCCATTTTGGATTGAAATATCGAGATTTAAATATAACGAGCCCTCTAAAAGGGTTCCAAATTGAAGGAAGTAATACCGCTTTATAAAAAAAATCGAAAGAATTCCGTTTCGATTTTTCGGTAATCCAAAATGGCGGCCGAAAAATCGAATTTTTATTTTCGGTTATTTATGTGTTTCAGGCCATTTGGAGACGAAAAAAAAAATTTTTTTGCACCAAAAAAATTTTCGGTTTGGACTTAGAAATTTTCGACCAAAAGTCGGAATTTTTTGTTTCCACCGGGCTACTTTGCCGTCACAGTACTCAACAAGTGGGACGATTTGAAAGCTTCTAAGGGTAGAAATGTTGAAGTCACAGTGTACATGAGCAGTTATCATCTTTTGGAAATGGAGTTGTTCTTAATTTGGCTTCCGCTAGCAGTCAAACATGGCTTCGGGACACTGTGACCAAAAATTGAAAAAAAATTTCTTGTTTTTTTTTTACTTTATTATGTCTAGATTCATTATTTCTCATAAATAAAAACTATCAATGACGGCCATGAGTCCTAATAAATAAAACCATCAGTATTTGGGGGAAAATGTTTCTTGGTGGGCAAAAACGCCCCAAAACGCCCAAAGGTTCGTAGGCCAATATCTCATGAAAGAAAAAAGCTATCGACTTAATTTTTTGACAGACTTGTCAGAATTACTCTTGTCTAAAACAAATATAATCGGTATTTTTTTCCATTTTTTATGTTTTCTGCCAAAATTTTTCAGAAAACGGAAAGTTATCTCAAAAATCGGCCATTTTGGATTGAAATATCGAGATTTAAATATAACGAGCCCTCTAAAAGGGTTCCAAATTGAAGGAAGTAATACCGCTTTATAAAAAAAATCGAAAGAATTCCGTTTCGATTTTTCGGTAATCCAAAATGGCGGCCGAAAAATCGAATTTTTATTTTCGGTTATTTATGTGTTTCAGGCCATTTGGAGACGAAAAAAAAATTTTTTTGCACCAAAGAAATTTTCGGTTTGGACTTAGAAATTTTCGACCAAAAGTCGGAATTTTTTGTTTCCACCGGGCTACTTTGCCGTCACAGTACTCAACAAGTGGGACGATTTGAAAGCTTCTAAGGGTAGAAATGTTGAAGTCACAGTGTACATGAACAGTTATCATCTTTTGGAAATGGAGTTGTTCTTAATTTGGCTTCCGCTAGCAGTCAAACATGGCTTCGGGACACTGTGACCAAAAATTGAAAAAAAATTTCTTGTTTTTTTTTTACTTTATTATGTCTAGATTCATTATTTCTCATAAATAAAAACTATCAATGACGGCCATGAGTCCTAATAAATAAAACCATCAGTATTTGGGGGAAAATGTTTCTTGGTGGGCAAAAACGCCCCAAAACGCCCAAAGTTTCGTAGGCCAATATCTCATGAAAGAAAAAAGCTATCGACTTAATTTTTTGACATACTTGTCAGAATTACTCTTGTCTAAAACAAATATAATCAGTATTTTTTTCCATTTTTTATGTTTTCTGCCAAAATTTTTCACAAAACGGAAAGTTATCTCAAAAATCGGCCATTTTGGATTGAAATATCGAGATTTAAATATAATGAGCCCTCTAAAAGAGTTCCAAATTGAAGGCAGTAATACCGCTTTATAAAAAAAATCGAAAGAATTTCGTTTCGATTTTTCGTCAATGCAAAATGGCGGCCAAAAAATCGAAATTTTTTTTTTTCGTTTTTTATGTGTTTTGTTCAATTTTGAGAAGAAAAAAAGTTTTTTTTTTTTTTTTACACTACACCACCAAAAAACGAGAATTGGTCTTCAGACTGGTACTTTGACCTAATTATACTGTACTACCGGAGTGGGTTAAAAGCGGTGATGATTGCGAATGTGTAGCGCATATATAGGTAAAAAGATTCCCCATAGTTTGGAAGCACAATTTTGTTGCGTTTGCCTTCGGGCGGTCGCCAAAAGTACACTCTCGGCCTCTCAACGGTCCGTACACCCTCTTTTTGGCATGAGAATACTCGGCGTTCTTGACTCGTATAAGGCTTCCGTGATTCAAATGGCAACATTCACGGTCTCCTTTAACCTTTCCCCACCCCATGGGAATAAGGTTTTATTTCACTTGGCTTCTGATGGCTGGAGAACTACCACTCCGGTTCGGACTTTTCGACCAAAATCCGGAAATGTTTGTCTTTATTTTTTATGTGTTTTGTTCAATTTTGAGACGAAAAAAAATGTTGTTTTTTTTTTTACACTACACCAAAAAAACGAAAAATCGGTCTTCAGACTGGTACTTTGACCTAATTATACTGTACTACCGGAGTGGGTTAAAAGCGGCGGTGATTGAGAATGTGTAGCCCATATATAGGTAAAAAGATTCCCCGTAGTTTGGAAGCACAATTTTGTTGAGTTTGGCTTAGGGAGGTCGCCAAAATACACTCTCGGCCTCTCAACGGTCCGTACACCCTCCTTTCGGCATGAGAATACTCGGCGTTCTTGAATCGTATAAGGTTTCTGTGATTAAAATGGCAACATTCACGGTCTCTTTAAACCTTTCCCCTCCCCAGGGGAATAGGGTTTTATTTCACTTGGCTTCTGATGGCTGGAGAACTATCGCTCCGGTTCGGACTTGAAAAATTTTGAACCAAAATCGGAATTTTTTTTTCGGTTTTCTGTGCGTTTTGGTCAATTTTGAAACGAAAAAAAATTCTTTACCTGGAAGTTTTTGGTCCGGTCTTCGGTCAGCTACTACGACCTGATTATACTTTACTACCGGAGTGGGTTAAAAGCGGTGGTGATTGAAAAATGTGTAGCCCGTATATAGACAAGAAGATTCCCCATAGTGTGGAAGCACAACCTTGTTGCATTTGGATTCGGGCGGTCACCAAATGTACACTCTCGGCCTCTCAACCATGCGAACACCCTCTTTTTGGCATGAAAATACTCGACGTTCTTGAATCATATAAGGCTTCCGTGGTTGAAATGGCAACATTCACCGCCTCTTTAAACCGTTCCCCCACCCCACGGGAATAGGATTTTATTTCACTTGGGATCTGATGGCTGGAAAACTACCACTCCAGTTCGGACTTGGAAAATTTTCAACAAAAATGGGATTTTTTTTTTTGGTTTTCCACGCGTTTTGGTCAAGTTTGAGACGAACAAATTGTTTTTTTACCTGGAAGTTTTTTGTCGGGTCTTCGAACAGGTACTATGACCTCATTATACTTTGCTACCGGAGTGGGTTAAAAGCGGTGGTGATTGAAAATCTGTAGCCCGTATATAGATAAAAAGATTCCCCGGAGTGTGGAAGCACAATCCTGTTGCATTTGGCTTCGGGTGGTCGCCAAATGTACACTCTCGGCCTCCCAACGGTCCGTACACCCTCATTTTGGCATGAGAATAATCGACGTTCTTGAATCGTATAAGGCTTCCGTGGTTGAAATGGCAACATTCGCGGTCTCTTTAAACCTTCCCCATCCCATGGGAATAGGGTTTTATTCCACTTGGCTTCTGATGGCTGGAGAACTACCCCTCCGGTTCGGACTTGGAAACTTTTGAACAAAAATCGGATTTTTTTTTTCGGTTTTCTATGCGTTTTGGTAAATTTTGAGACAAAAAATTATTTTTTGTTACCTGGAAATTTTTTGGTCCGGTTGGGACTGAAAATGTTTGATCAAAAACCAAACTTCTTTCTTTCGATCGCCACTTTGATCTGACGAAACTGTACTACGAGACGGGTTAAAGTGGCCGTAATTCAGAATTTGGATGTTGAGGCTCTTCCTCCACCTGTAAAACTATCAGACGCGACTGCCCAACCCCCACCCAACACAAACACCCATTAGTTGGACTCGACATCTCGGGCGTCCATGCCAGGAAACACGTCTGAAAAACATTGATCATTTTGCACCCGGCGACCTCAACTTCAGTGAACGCTGTACATAATTTGAAATCAAAATTTTCAGTAAAACCCGCAAACATTGGTATTCGCGTTTATTTTAAATATTTAGTATTACTTAATCAGTCCTTGCTGATAGAACACCAATTCAAATGATTTGTTGTAATTTGTAATATATTCAAAAAAATATGCGCTTTTAGATTGTATAGTGTAGGCGTTAAGTGTCATTTTACGTTTTGAGTGAAAAATCATTGAAACATTAAGGGTGTCTAATTATAAGAAATAACCCGACAATTACCTACCTGCAACTATCCATTTGCTTCCTAACATTCTGACATGGAAGCCAAAAGTAATAGAGCACCACGAAGGCCTGGAATTAGTTGCTGTAGCCAAATTGAGGACTGGGAAACTCTGCCCCCCCCCCCCCCCCCCTCCCCCCCCCCCCCCCCAAAAAAAACAGGTGGGTGTGCGACGGTGGCGAACCGCGACCCCAATAAACATCTCTGTCGAAAATTTACACATTCTGTCGGAAAATAATTTCTGACCATTGTGGCATAGACACAGAGCCAGCAGCCGACGAAGCTAACAATTGTCCAATGACCTCCTATATAACTTTTAGAATATCATGATTGTCAAAGAACTCATTATTCAAGTCGGCAAGGAGATTTCCCAACACCAGACCAGAACCGAGACCGGAAAGTGCGGGATTTAGAAATGTCACACGCCATTACGCAGAGCCATGACAAGCCTCAAATGAGAATTGTTATCAGTGCCTCTTATTTAAAAAAAAGTCGGGAAGGGGAGCCTCCCCCCCCCCCCCTCAAATACCCTCCCACATCTCGGGGCTATGCACTTTGGATATGCCTAATATGTTACGGACTTTGGATCCAAGTTTGAATTAGCTTTAGGTATACATATGCCCCCCACCCCCTCACCCCACACACATGTCAAATTTTTAAATACTGCTGACTTCGAGCCTGGGAAGTTGCCTTCTGGTACCGCGTTTCAATTTCAGGCTTTCACCATAAGAGCTCATGGCATAGATAAATAACTGAGAATTATTCATCTACCTGAAGACCCTCAACGTACATGTAGATAAGAAGCAACAGGAAGGGTTGTGGCAATATGACCAATACCTGGTGGAATTCCTCTAAAGCGGACAACAGTATACATAAGTGTTTAATCTTGACTTTCGGCCTGTACTTGTTGTGGTCGTACAATCAAATCCATCAGGTTTATTGAAGGAGAAGTAGAACTTATTAAGAAATGACATAAACTAACACTCCTCATACTGATTTGTCAGCTCCCACCCGAACCACCCCCCCCCCCACTCCCACCCAATTACGCGCTCGTTTTTTTATTTCTGAACTCTAGATATTTCTTCTGCAATCGTGAGGAACCACGACATCACTGCCCATCATGTAGTGTTTCCGCCTCCACGCATAAGAATCGGATGCAAAAGCATTTGGAAATCTTCAAAAGTAACCTTCATTGAAACACTTATGGTAGCAGTTGTTTTGGACTTCTGAATGGGAATTACAACTGACATGGATTTACTGGCAAATGTCGTCCACTCGTTGACATTTAATAAGGTCGACATAGTAATAATGCGCAGTTTGGAATGGTTATGGTTGTTCCAATGTATGGAGCCTTGGCGGTCAGTACAGAATATCATTAGATGTGACCTCTGGGAGCTGGCATACTGCATAGAGGTCTTGCAATTATATCTTCTACCGTCAGTATGTTGATAGGCTCATCAAAAATCCGTTTTTCTGTGTTCTCAATTTTGAGACGAAAACGCTCAGGAACTGAAAATACGAGGAAAATCCTGTGTATTGTGCGGGCACAATCACTTCATCTAGTTCTTTTTTTTTTTTTTTTTTTTTTTTTTTTTTTTTTTTTTTGTTTTTCCAACACATCGGGGAAAGAGTTTTCTCGAAAACGGTCTTTAAGATTTTTTTTCAAACTTTGCACGATCAATGACGGCCATGAGTTCTAATAAATAAAACCATCAGTATTTGGGGGAAAATGTTTCTTGGTGGGCAAAAACGCCCAAAAACGCCCAAAGCTTCGTAGGCCAATATCTCATGAATGAAAAAAGCTGTCGACTTAATTTTTTGACAGACTTGTCAGAATTACTCTTGTCTAAAACAAATATAATCGGTATTTTTTTCCATTTTTTATGTTTTCTGCCAAAATTTTTCACAAAACGGAAAGTTATCTCAAAAATCGCCCATTTTGGATTGAAATATCGAGATTTAAATATAACGAGCCCTCTAAAAGGGTTCCAAATTGAAGGAAGTAATACCGCTTTATAAAAAAAATCGAAAGAATTTCGTTTCGATTTTTCGGTAATCCAAAATGGCGGCCGAAAAATCGAATTTTTATTTTCGGTTATTTATGTGTTTCAGGCCGTTTGGAGACGAAAAAAAAAATTTTTTTGCACCAGAAAAATTTTCGGTTTGGACTTAGAAATTTTCGACCAAAAGTCGGAATTTTTTGTTTCCACCGGGCTACTTTGCCGTCACAGTACTCAACAAGTGGGACGATTTGAAAGCTTCTAAGGGTAGAAATGTTGAAGTCACAGTGTACATGAACAGTTATCATCTTTTGGAAATGGAGTTGTTCTTAATTTGGCTTCCGCTAGCAGTCAAACATGGCTTCGGGACACTGTGACCAAAAATTGAAAAAAAAATTCTTGTTTTTTTTTTACTTTATTATGTCTAGATTCATTATTTCTCATAAATAAAAACTATCAATGACGGCCATGAGTCCTAATAAATAAAACCATCAGTATTTGGGGGAAAATGTTTCTTGGTGGGCAAAAACGCCCAAAAACGCCCAAAGCTTCGTAGGCCAATATCTCATGAAAGAAAAAAGCTATCGACTTAATTTTTTGACAGACTTGTCAGAATTACTCTTGTCTAAAACAAATATAATCAGTATTTTTTTCGATTTTTTATGTTTTCTGCCAAAATTTTTCACAAAACGGAAAGTTATCTCAAAAATCGGCCATTTTGGATTGAAATATCGAGATTTAAATATAATGAGCCCTCTAAAAGAGTTCCAAATTGAAGGCAGTAATACCGTCTTATAAAAAAAATCGAAAGAATTTCGTTTCGATTTTTCGTCAATCCAAAATGGCGGCCAAAAAATCGAAATTTTCTTTTTCGTTTTTTTATGCGTTTTGTTCAATTTTGAGACGAAAAAACATTTTTTTTTTACACTGAAAATTTTCGGTCCGGTTCGGACTTCCGAAATTTTCGACCAAAATTCGGAAATTTTTCTTTTTGTTTTTTATGTGTTTTGTTCAATTTTGAGACGAAAAAAAATATTTTTTTTTTTTTACAATACACCACCAAAAAACGAAAATTGGTCTTCAGACTGGTACTTTGACCTAATTATACTGTACTACCGGAGTGGGTTAAAAGCGGTGGTGATTGCGAATGTGTAGCGCATATATAGGTAAAAAGATTCCCCATAGCTTGGAAGCACAATTTTGTTGCGTTTGCCTTCGGGCGGTCGCCAAAAGTACACTCTCGGCCTCTCAACGGTCCGTACACCCTCTTTTTGGCATGAGAATACTCGGCGTTCTTGACTCGTATAAGGCTTCCGTGATTCAAATGGCAACATTCACGGTCTCCTTTAACCCTTTCCCCACCCCATGGGAATAAGGTTTTATTTCACTTGGCTTCTGATGGCTGGAGAACTACCACTCCGGTTCGGACTTTTCGACCAAAATCCGGAAATGTTTGTCTTTATTTTTTATGTGTTTTGTTCAATTTTGAGACGAAAAAAAATTTTTTTTTTTTTTACACTACACCAAAAAAACGAAAAATCGGTGTTCAGACTGGTACTTTGACCTAATTATACTGTACTACCGGAGTGGGTTAAAAGCGGCGGTGATAGATAATGTGTAGCCCATATATAGGTAAAAAGATTCCCCGTAGTTTGGAAGCACAATTTTGTTGAGTTTGGCTTAGGGAGGTCGCCAAAATACACTCTCGGCCTCTCAACGGTCCGTACACCCTCCTTTCGGCATGAGAATACTCGGCGTTCTTGAATCGTATAAGGTTTCTGTGATTGAAATGGCAACATTCACGGTCTCTTTAAACCTTTCCCCTCCCCAGGGGAATAGGGTTTTATTTCACTTGGCTTCTGATGGCTGGAGAAGTACCGCTCCGGTTTGCATTTGGATTCGGGCGGTCACCAAATGTACACTCTCGGCCTCCCAACCATGCGAACACCCTCTTTTTGGCATGAAAATACTCGACGTTCTTGAATCATATAAGGCTTCCGTGGTTGAAATGGCAACATTCACCGCCTCTTTAAACCGTTCCCCCACCCCACGGGAATAGGATTTTATTTCACTTGGGTTCTGATGGCTGGAAAACTACCACTCCGGTTCGGACTTGGAAAATTTTCAACAAAAATGGGATTTTTTTTTTTTGGTTTTCTACGCGTTTTGGTCAAGTTTGAGACGAAAAAAATTGTTTTTTTACCTGGAAGTTTTTGGTCGGGTCTTCGGACAGGTACTATGACCTCATTATACTTTGCTACCGGAGTGGGTTAAAAGCGGTGGTGATTGAAAATCTGTAGCCCGTATATAGATAAAAAGATTCCCCGGAGTGTGGAAGCACAATCCTGTTGCATTTGGCTTCGGGTGGTCGCCAAATGTACACTCTCGGCCCCCCAACGGTCCGTACACCCTCATTTTGGCATGAGAATAATCGACGTTCTTGAATCATATAAGGCTTCCGTGGTTGAAATGGCAACATTCGCGGTCTCTTTAAACCTTCCCCATCCCATGGGAATAGGGTTTTATTCCACTTGGCTTCTGATGGCTGGAGAACTACCACTCCGGTTCGGACTTGGAAACTTTTGAACAAAAATCGGATTTTTTTTTTCGGTTTTCTATGCGTTTTGGTAAATTTTGAGACAAAAAAATATTTTTTGTTACCTGGAAATTTTTTGGTCCGGTTGGGACTGAAAATGTTTGATCAAAAACCAAACTTCTTTCTTTCGATCGCCACTTTGATCTGACGAAACTGTACTACGAGACGGGTTAAAGTGGCCGTAATTCAGAATTTGGATGTTGAGGCTCTTCCTCCACCTGTAAAACTATCAGACGCGACTGCCCAACCCCCACCCAACACAAACACTCATTAGTTGGACTCTACATCTCGGGCGTCCATGCCAGGAAACACGTCTGAAAAACACTGATCATTTTGCACCCGGCGACCTCAACTTCAGTGAACGCTGTACATAATTTGAAATCAAAATTTTCAGTAAAACCCGCAGACATTGGTATTCGCGTTTCTTTTAAGTATTTAGTATTACTTAATCAGTCCTTGCTGATAGAACACCAATTCAAATGATTTGTTGTAATTTGTAATATATTCAAAAATATTTGCGCTTTTAGATTGTATAGTGTAGGCGTTAAGTGTCATTTTACGTTTTGAGTGAAAAATCATTGAAACATTAAGGGTGTCTAATTATAAGAAATAACCCGACAATTACCTACCTGCAACTATCCATTTGCTTCCCAACATTCTGACATGGAAGCCAAAAGTAATAGAGCACCACGAAGGCCTGGAATTAGTTGCTGTAGCCAAATTGAGGACTGGGAAACTCTGCCCCCCCCCCCCCCAAAAGTGGGTGTGCGACGGTGGCGAACCACGACCCCAATAAACATCTCTGTCGAAAATTTACACATTCTGTCGGAAAATCATTTCTGACCAGTGTGGCATAGACTCAGAGCCAGCAGCCGACGAAGCTAACAATTGTCCAATGACCTCCTATATAACTTTTAGAATATCATGATTGTCAAAGAACTCATTATTCAAGTCGGCAAGGAGATTTCCCAACACCAGACCAGAACCGAGACCGGAAAGTGCGGGATTTAGAAATGTCACACGCCATTACGCAGAGCCATGACAAGCCTCAAATGAGAATTGTTATCAGTGCCTCTTATTTAAAAAAAAGTCGGGAAGGGGAGCCTCCCCCCCCCCCCCTCAAATACCCTCCCACATCTCGGGACTATGCACTTTGGATATGCCTAATATGTTACGGACTTTGGGTCCAAGTTTGAATTAGCTTTAGGTATACATATGCCCCCCCCCCCCCCTCACCCCACACACATGTCAAATTTTTAAATACTGCTGACTTCGAGCCTGGGAAGTTGCCTTCTGGTACCGCGTTTCAATTTCAGGCTTTCACTATAAGAGCTCATGGCATAGATAAATAACTGAGAATTATTCATCTACCTGAAGACCCTGCAACGTACATGTAGATAAGAAGCAACAGGAAGGGTTGTGGCAATATGACCAATACCTGGTGGAATTCCCCTAAAGCGGATAACAGTATACATAAGTGTTTAATCTTGACTTTCGGCCTGTACTTGTTGTGGTCGTACAATCAAATCCATCAGGTTTATTGAAGGAGAAGTAGAACTTATTAAGAAATGACATAAACTAACACTCCTCATACTGATTTGTCAGCTCCCACCCGAACCAACCCCCCCCCCCCCCCCCCACTCCCACCCAATTACGCGCTCGTTTTTTATTTCTGAACTCTAGATATTTCTTCTGCAATCGTGAGGAACCACGACATCACTGCCCATCATGTAGTGTTTCCGCCTCCACGCATAAGAATCGGATGCAAAAGCATTTGGAAATCTTCAAAAGTAACCTTCATTGAAACACTTAAGGTAGCAGTTGTTTTGGACTTCTGAATGGGAATTACAACTGACATGGATTTACTGGCAAATGTCGTCCACTCGTTGACATTTAATGAGGTCGACATAGTAATAATGCGCAGTTTGGAATGGCTATGGTTGTTCCAATGTATGGAGTCTTGGCGGTCAGTACAGAATATCATTAGATGTGACCTCTGGGAGCTGGCATATACTGCATAGAGGTCTTGCAATTATATCTTCTACCGTCAGTATGTTGATAGGCTCATCAAAAATCCGTTTTTCTGTGTTCTTCTCAATTTTGAGACGAAAACGCTCAGGAACTGAAAATACGAGGAAAATCCTGTGTATTGTGCGGGCACAATCACTTCATCTAGTGTTTAATTTGGATTTTCCTGAAAGGAAAATCTATTTGTTATTGCCAAGATTATTTGGATTTTCCTGAAAGGAAAATCTATTTGTTATTGCCAAGATTATTTGGATTTTCCTGAAAGGAAAATCTATTTGTTATTGCCAAGATTATTATTCTTTTTTTTTTTTTTTTTTTTTTTTTTTTTTTTTTTTTGTTTTTCCAACACATCGGGGAAAGAGTTTTCTCGAAAACGGTCTTTAAGATTTTTTTCAAACTTTGCACGATCAATGACGGCCATGAGTTCTAATAAATAAAACCATCAGTATTTGGGGGAAAATGTTTCTTGGTGGGCAAAAACGCCCAAAAACGCCCAAAGCTTCGTAGGCCAATATCTCATGAATGAAAAAAGCTATCGACTTAATTTTTTGACAGGTTTGTCAGAATTACTCTTGTCTAAAACAAATATAATCGGTATTTTTTTCCATTTTTTATGTTTTCTGCCAAAATTTTTCACAAAACGGAAAGTTATCTCAAAAATCGGCCATTTTGGATTGAAATATCGAGATTTAAATATAACGAGCCCTCTAAAAGGGTTCCAAATTGAAGGAAGTAATACCGCTTTATAAAAAAAATCGAAAGAATTTCGTTTCGATTTTTCGGTAATCCAAAATGGCGGCCGAAAAATCGAATTTTTATTTTCGGTTATTTATGTGTTTCAGGCCATTTGGAGACGAAAAAAAAAAAATTTTTGCACCAGAAAAATTTTCGGTTTGGACTTAGAAATTTTCGACCAAAAGTCGGAATTTTTTGTTTCCACCAGGCTACTTTGCCGTCACAGTACTCAACAAGTGGGACGATTTGAAAGCTTCTAAGGGTAGAAATGTTGAAGTCACAGTGTACATGAACAGTTATCATCTTTTGGAAATGGAGTTGTTCTTAATTTGGCTTCCGCTAGCAGTCAAACATGGCTTCGGGACACTGTGACCAAAAATTGAAAAAAAATTTCTTGTTTTTTTTTTACTTTATTATGTCTAGATTCATTATTTCTCATAAATAAAAACTGTCAATGACGGCCATGAGTCCTAATAAATAAAACCATCAGTATTTGGGGGAAAATGTTTCTTGGTGGGCAAAAACGCCCAAAAACGCCCAAAGCTTCGTAGGCCAATATCTCATGAAAGAAAAAAGCTATCGACTTAATTTTTTGACAGACTTGTCAGAATTACTCTTGTCTAAAACAAATATAATCGGTATTTTTTTCCATTTTTTATGTTTTCTGCCAAAATTTTTCACAAAACGGAAAGTTATCTCAAAAATCGGCCATTTTGGATTGAAATATCGAGATTTAAATATAATGAGCCCTCTAAAAGAGTTCCAAATTGAAGGCAGTAATACCGCTTTATAAAAAAAATCGAAAGAATTTCGTTTCGATTTTTCGTCAATGCAAAATGGCGGCCAAAAAATCGAAATTTTTTTTTTTTCGTTTTTTATGCGTTTTGTTCAATTTTGAGACGAAAAAACATTTTTTTTTTACACTGAAAAATTTCGGTCCGGTTCGGACTTCCGAAATTTTCGACCAAAATTCGGAAATTTTTGTTTTTGTTTTTTATGTGTTTTGCTCAATTTTGAGACGAAAAAAAAATTTTTTTTTTTTTTTACACTACACCACCAAAAAACGAAAATTGGTCTTCAGACTGGTACTTTGACCTAATTATACTGTACTACCGGAGTGGGTTAAAAGCGGTGATGATTGCGAATGTGTAGCGCATATATAGGTAAAAAGATTCCCCATAGTTTGGAAGCACAATTTTGTTGCGTTTGCCTTCGGGCGGTCGCCAAAAGTACACTCTCGGCCTCTCAACAGTCCGTACACCCTCTTTTTGGCATGAGAATACTCGGCGTTCCTGACTCGTATAAGGCTTCCGTGATTCAAATGGCAACATTCACGGTCTCCTTTAACCTTTCCCCACCCCATGGGAATAAGGTTTTATTTCACTTGGCTTCTGATGGCTGGAGAACTACCACTCCGGTTCGGACTTGAAAAATTTTGAACCAAAATCGGAATCGGAAATGTTTGTCTTTATTTTTTATGTGTTTTGTTCAATTTTGAGACGAAAAAAAATTTTTTTTTTTTTTTTTTACATTACACCAAAAAAACGAAAAATCGGTCTTCAGACTGGTACTTTGACCTAATTATACTGTACTACCGGAGTGGGTTAAAAACGGCGGTGATTGAGAATGTGTAGCCCATATATAGGTAAAAAGATTCCCCGTAGTTTGGAAGCACAATTTTGCTGAGTTTGGCTTAGGGAGGTCGCCAAAATACACTCTCGGCCTCTCAACGGTCCGTACACCCTCCTTTCGGCATGAGAATACTCGGCGTTCTTGAATCGTATAAGGTTTCTGTGATTGAAATGGCAACATTCACGGTCTCTTTAAACCTTTCCCCTCCCCAGGGGAATAGGGTTTTATTTCACTTGGCTTCTGATGGCTGGAGAACTACCGCTCCGGTTCGGACTTGAAAAATTTTGAACCAAAATCGGAATTTTTTTTTCGGTTTTCTGTGCGTTTTGGTCAATTTTGAAACGAAAAAAAATTCTTTACCTGGAAGTTTTTGGTCCGGTCTTCGGTCAGCTACTACGACCTGATTATACTTTACTACCGGAGTGGGTTAAAAGCGGTGGTGATTGAAAAATGTGTAGCCCGTATATAGACAAGAAGATTCCCCATAGTGTGGAAGCACAACCTTGTTGCATTTGGATTCGGGCGGTCACCAAATGTACACTCTCGGCCTCTCAACCATGCGGACACCCTCTTTTTGGCATGAAAATACTCGACGTTCTTGAATCATATAAGGCTTCCGTGGTTGAAATGGCAACATTCACCGCCTCTTTAAACCGTTCCCCCACCCCACGGGAATAGGATTTTATTTCACTTGGGTTCTGATGGCTGGAAAACTACCACTCCGGTTCGGACTTGGAAAATTTTCAACAAAAATGGGATTTTTTTTTTTTTGGTTTTCTACGCGTTTTGGTCAAGTTTGAGACGAAAAAAATTGTTTTTTTACCTGGATGTTTTTGGTCGGGTCTTCGGACAGGTACTATGACCTCATTATACTTTGCTACCGGAGTGGGTTAAAACCGGTGGTGATTGAAAATCTGTAGCCCGTATATAGATAAAAAGATTCCCCGGAGTGTGGAAGCACAATCCTGTTGCATTTGGCTTCGGGTGGTCGCCAAATGTACACTCTCGGCCTCCCAACGGTCCGTACACCCTCATTTTGGCATGAGAATAATCGACGTTCTTGAATCGTATAAGGCTTCCGTGGTTGAAATGGCAACATTCGCGGTCTCTTTAAACCTTCCCCATCCCATGGGAATAGGGTTTTATTCCACTTGGCTTCTGATGGCTGGAGAAAACTACCACTCCGATTCGGACTTGGAAACTTTTGAACAAAAATCGGATTTTTTTTTTCGGTTTTCTATGCGTTTTGGTAAATTTTGAGACAAAAAAATATTTTTTGTTACCTGGAAATTTTTTGGTCCGGTTGGGACTGAAAATGTTTGATCAAAAAACCAAACTGCTTTCTCTCGATCGCCACTTTGATCTGACGAAACTGTACTACGAGACGGGTTAAAGTGGCCGTAATTCAGAATTTGGATGTTGAGGCTCTTCCTCCACCTATAAAACTATCAGACGCGACTGCCCAACCCCCACCCAACACAAACACCCATTAGTTGGACTCTACATCTCGGGCGTCCATGCCAGGAAACACGTCTGAAAAACATTGATCATTTTGCACCCGGCGACCTCAACTTCAGTGAACGCTGTACATAATTTGAAATCAAAATTTTCAGTAAAACCCGCAAACATTGGTATTCGCGTTTCTTTTAAATATTTAGTATTACTTAATCAGTCCTTGCTGATAGAACACCAATTCAAATGATTTGTTGTAATTTGTAATATATTCCAAAAAATATGCGCTTTTAGATTGTATAGTGTAGGCGTTAAGTGTCATTTTACGTTTTGAGTGAAAAATCATTGAAACATTAAGGGTGTCTAATTATAAGAAATAACCCGACAATTACCTACCTGCAACTATCCATTTGCTTCCTAACATTCTGACATGGAAGCCAAAAGTAATAGAGCACCACGAAGGCCTGGAATTAGTTGCTGTAACCAAATTGAGGACTGGGAAACTCTGCCCCCCCCCCCCCCCCCCCAAAAAGGTGGGTGTGCGACGGTGGCGAACCGCGACCCCAATAAACATCTCTGTCGAAAATTTACACATTCTGTCGGAAAATAATTTCTGACCAGTGTGGCATAGACTCAGAGCCAGCAGCCGACGAAGCTAACAATTGTCCAATGACCTCCTATATAACTTTTAGAATATCATGATTGTCAAAGAACTCATTATTCAAGTCGGCAAGGAGATTTCCCAAAACCAGACCAGAACCGAGATCGGAAAGTGCGGGATTTAGAAATGTCACACGCCATTACGCAGAGCCATGACAAGCCTCAAATGAGAATTGTTATCAGAGCCTCTTATTTAAAAAAAAGTCGGGAAGGGGAGCCCCCCCCCCCCCCCCCTCAAATACCCTCCCACATCTCGGGGCTGTGCACTTTGGATATGCCTAATATGTTACGGACTTTGGGTCCAAGTTTGAATTAGCTTTAGGAATACATATGCACCCCCCCCCCCCCCTCACCCCACACACATGTCAAATTTTTAAATACTGCTGACTTCGAGCCTGGGAAGTTGCCTTCTGGTACCGCGTTTCAATTTCAGGCTTTCACCATAAGAGCTCATGGCATAGATAAATAACTGAGAATTATTCATCTACCCGAAGACCCTGCAACGTACATGTAGATAAGAAGCAACAGGAAGGGTTGTGGCAATATGACCAATACCTGGCGGAATTCCTCTAAAGTGGACAACAGTATACATAAGTGTTTAATCTTGACTTTCGGTCTGTACTTGCTGTGGTCGTACAAATCAAATCCATCAGGTTTATTGAAGGAGAAGTAGAACTTATTAAGAAATGACATAAACTAACACTCCTCATACTGATTTGTCAGCTCCCACCCGCCCCCCCCCCCTCCCACTCCCACCCAATTACGCGCTCGTTTTTTTTATTTCTGAACTCTAGATATTTCTTCTGCAATCGTGAGGAACCACGACATCACTGCCCATCATGTAGTGTTTCCGCCTCCACGCATAAGAATCGGATGCAAAAGCATTTGGAAATCTTCAAAAGTAACCTTCATTGAAACACTTATGGTAGCAGTTGTTTTGGACTTCTGAATGGGAATTACAACTGACATGGATTTACTGGCAAATGTCGTCCACTCGTTGACATTTAATGAGGTCGACATAGTAATAATGCGCAGTTTGGAATGGCTATGGTTGTTCCAATGTATGGAGCCTTGGCGGTCAGTACAGAATATCATTAGATGTGACCTCTGGGAGCTGGCATACTGCATAGAGGTCTTGCAATTATATCTTCTACCGTCAGTATGTTGATAGTCTCATCAAAAATCCGTTTTTCTGTGTTCTCAATTTTGAGACGAAAACGCTCAGGAACTGAAAATACGAGGAAAATCCTGTGTATTGTGCGGGCACAATCACTTCATCTAGTTATTCTTTTTTTTTTTTTTTTTTTTTTTTTGTTTTTTTTTTTGTTTTTCCAACACATCGGGGAAAGAGTTTTCTCGAAAACGGTCTTTAAGATTTTTTTCAAACTTTGCACGATCAATGACGGCCATGAGTTCTAATAAATAAAACCATCAGTGTTTGGGGGAAAATGTTTCTTGGTGGGCAAAAACGCCCAAAAACGCCCAAAGCTTCGTAGGCCAATATCTCATGAAAGAAAAAAGCTATCGACTTAATTTTTTGACAGACTTGTCAGAATTACTCTTGTCTAAAACAAATATAATCGGTATTTTTTTCCATTTTTTATGTTTTCTGCCAAAATTTTTCACAAAACGGAAAGTTATCTCAAAAATCGGCCATTTTGGATTGAAATATCGAGATTTAAATATAACGAGCCCTCTAAAAGGGTTCCAAATTGAAGGAAGTAATACCGCTTTATAAAAAAAATCGAAAGAATTTCGTTTCGATTTTTCGGTAATCCAAAATGGCGGCCGAAAAATCGAATTTTTATTTTCGGTTATTTATGTGTTTCAGGCCATTTGGAGACGAAAAAAAAAAAATTTTTGCACCAGAAAAATTTTCGGTTTGGACTTAAAAATTTTCGACCAAAAGTCGGAATTTTTTGTTTCCACCGGGCTACTTTGCCGTCACAGTACTCAACAAGTGGGACGATTTGAAAGCTTCTAAGGGTAGAAATGTTGAAGTCACAGTGTACATGAACAGTTATCATTTTTTGGAAATGGAGTTGTTCTTAATTTGGCTTCCGCTAGCCGTCAAACATGGCTTCGGGACACTGTGACCAAAAATTGAAAAAAAATTTCTTGTTTTTTTTTTACTTTATTATGTCTAGATTCATTATTTCTCATAAATAAAAACTATCAATGACGGCCATGAGTCCTAATAAATAAAACCATCAGTATTTGGGGGAAAATGTTTCTTGGTGGGCAAAAACGCCCAAAAACGCCCAAAGCTTCGTAGGCCAATATCTCATGAAAGAAAAAAGCTATCGACTTAATTTTTTGACAGACTTGTCAGAATTACTCTTGTCTAAAACAAATATAATCGGTATTTTTTTCCATTTTTTATGTTTTCTGCCAAAATTTTTCACAAAACGAAAAGTTATCTCAAAAATCGGCCATTTTGGATTGAAATATCGAGATTTAAATATAATGAGCCCTCTAAAAGAGTTCCAAATTGAAGGCAGTAATACCGCTTTATAAAAAAAATCGAAAGAATTTCGTTTCGATTTTTCGTCAATGCAAAATGGCGGCCAAAAAATCGAAATTTTTTTTTTCGTTTTTTATGCATTTTGTTCAATTTTGAGACGAAAAAACATTTTTTTTTTACACTGAAAATTTTCGGTCCGGTTCGGACTTCCGAAATTTTCGACCAAAATTCGGAAATTTTTGTTTTTTTTTTTATGTGTTTTGTTCAATTTTGAGACGAAAAAAAATTTTTTTTTTTTTTTTAAACTACACCACCAAAAAACGAAAATTGGTCTTCAGACTGGTACTTTGACCTAATTATACTGTACTACCGGAGTGGGTTAAAAGCGGTGATGATTGCGAATGTGTAGCGCATATATAGGTAAAAAGATTCCCCATAGTTTGGAAGCACAATTTTGTTGCGTTTGCCTTCGGGCGGTCGCCAAAAGTACACTCTCGGCCTCTCAACGGTCCGTACACCCTCTTTTTGGCATGAGAATACTCGGCGTTCTTGACTCGTATAAGGATTTCGTGATTCATATGGTATCATTCACGGTCTGTTTAAACCTTTCCCCACCCCATGGGAATAAGGTTTTATTTCACTTGGCTTCTGATGGCTGGAGAACTACCACTCCGGTTCGGACTTTTCGACCAAAATCCGGAAATTTTTGTTTTTGTTTTTTATGTGTTTTGTTCACTTTTGAGACGAAAAAAATTTTTTTTTTTTTTTTTACACTACACCAAAAAACGAAAAATCGGTCTTCAAACTGGTACTTTGACCTAATTATACTGTACTACCGGAGTGGGTTAAAAGCGGTGGTGATTGAGAATGTGTAGCCCGTATATAGGTAAAAAGATTCCTCGTAGTTTGGAAGCACAATTTTGTTGAGTTTGGCTTCGGGCGGTCGCCAAAATACACTCTCGGCCTCTCAACGGTCCGTACACCCTCTTTTCGGCATGAGAATACTCGGCGTT
The DNA here is from genome assembly GCA_031216915.1 of Pictodentalium vernedei. Classification (NCBI taxonomy): domain Eukaryota; kingdom Metazoa; phylum Mollusca; class Scaphopoda; order Dentaliida; family Dentaliidae; genus Pictodentalium; species Pictodentalium vernedei. The sequence continues at coordinate 471,583,536 of CM062297.1, forward strand.
CTTGAATCGAATAAGGCTTCCGTGATTGAAATGGCAACATTCACGGTATCTTTAAACCTTTCCTCACCAAATGGGAATAGGGTTTTATTTCACTTGGCTTCTGATGGCTGGAGAACTACCACTCCGGTTCGGACTTTTAGACCAAAATCCGGAAATTTTTGTTTCTGTTTTTTTATGTGTTTTGTTCAATTTTGAGACGAAAACAATTTTTTTTTTACCTGGAAATTTTTTGGTCCGGTTTGGACTGAAAATTTTTGATCAAAAAACAAACTTTTTTTTTAGATCACCACTTTGACCTGACAAAACTGTACTACGAGGCGGGTTAAAGTGGCCGTTATTCAGAATTTGGATGTTGAGGCTCTTCCTCCACCAGTAAAACTATCCGACGCGACTGCCCAACCCCCACCCAAGGCAAACACGCATTAGACTCTACAGACTCTGGCAACAAGCCAGGAAACACGTCTGAAAAACCTTGATCATTTTGCACCCGGCGACCTCAATTTCAGTGAACGTTGTTCATAATGTTACATGGTATTTTGTATCCTAAACTGAAATCGAAAGTAGAACACTGAGAGTCTGTTATTTTTTTATGGGAATTTGACTCCAGCTACTCATCCCCTCCCCCGTCCTCATTGAATTTGATGACGGTGGCAATTCCGACGGTATTGCCAGAGTGTTACTAACTGTGTAGACATTACATAGCGACACATCCCTAATTTGCCTGGCTGCCATTACCGAATCGGACTGTATCAAATTTTTGCGGCAATCCACGAAGCGATTTGGAACAATTCTCACACGTGTACGGCTCATCATTACAAACAATATTTATGCGAACCATCAAAAACTTTGCGCGAACCGTCGGGGATTTCGAAGCAACCCATTTTTCGTTCGCGTATTTTTCAATTCAGGCGACCTCCAGGCGAACCAAAAGATCGTTCGCTTAAAAAGCAGGCCTATTGTGTTAACTATTGACTAAACGCAGAGCCATGACAATCCTCAAATGAGGCATTATGAGGCTCTAGAATAGTTATCAGAGACTCATTAAAAAAATCGGGAAGGGGCACGCCCTCCAATACCCTCCCTCACCTCGGCGGGGCCGTGCATTTTGGGTATGCCCAATATATTACGGACTTTGGGTCCAAGTTCGAATTAGCCTTAGGTACAGAATTGTCCCCCCCCCCCCCCTCTCCCCACACCCATGTGGAATTTTTAAATAATGCTGACTTCGGGCCGGGGAAGTTGCCTTCTGGTACCGCGTTTCAATTTCAGACTTTCACCATAAGAGCTCACGGTATAGATAAATAACTGAGAATTATTCATCTACCCTGCGACGTACATGTAGATAAGGAGCAACAGGAAGGGTTGAGGAAATATGACCAATGTCTGGTGGAATTCCCCTAAAGTGACAACAGAATACATGATTGGTTAATCTTGATTTTAGGCCTACACATGTTGTAGTCATACAAATCCATGTTTGTCATTGTCAGAATGGCAGGAGGGCCATAATGTTCCGCCTAAAATGGGTCCAGGTGGGTCATTTTTGTTCCACCTTAATTCATTAAAAGCGGGCGACTTTCTTGAGTTAACACGAAGTTAGTTGAGCTTTGCCAATCCAGTGAACAGTGATGTCCCACAAATATCAAATAGTTTACCTTGGGTACCGGCAAGAAATTTGGTGAAAAAAAACACCAAAGAATAATACATAGTGGTAAATATATTGGAAGAATTTTTTACTCAATAAAGAAATATTTTGATATGCTGTTATTTCGAAAACAAAACGTTTCAAAAAACGGAATTGTGAAAGCAAGAAAGGAAACTTGGAATGCGATGCTGAAAACAAAGCTCTGCACATCAAGGGAGAGTACTCATCACAATTCTCTTGCCAAAGCCATCTATTTCAAAAACGCATTGTCATTCACTTCACGTGGTTAGAAGCCTCTGCACTGCTCAACACGGCGTAATGACAATTTGTGTCTGTCACATTGAGACATGCCGGCACTCGGATCTAAATACATGCATTTATGACAGAGAACAGTTATATTCAGAAAAATATGCGCTTTTAGATTATACAGGGTAGGCGTTTGATTTACTGCCAAATGTCGTCCACTCGTTGACATTTAATGAGGTCGACATAGTAATAACGCGCAGTGTGAAATGTCTATGGTTGTTTCAATATGTGGAGCCTTGGCGGTCAGTACAGAATTTCATTAGATGCGACCTCTGGGAGCTGGCATACTGCATAGCGCCCCTGCCGACATTGCTCCTGTTTTGATTCAGTAGTGTATAGCCACGGAATTAAGGGGAGGGGAGAGGGGGGGGGGGGGTCAAGTCCCTAAATGTTTCCCCCCTCCACCCCCCCCCCCCAAAAAAAATTGACCCAGTGCAATTTCATACAACATAGAGCCCCCACAAATGCTCTCCAATATAGGGCAGCACATGCTACAACTGCTCAGATTGAATCTTAAGAGTAGGTCTACTGAACTTTGCAAAATATTCTCGGGAAGACTTTGTCCTTACTAGGAGTCTATGACCCTCTGGACATTACCCCCTCCGCAAATTTCTCTGTACTAACCCAGAAACCCGACAACGACCATCCAAATATCATGGTAGTTATCACACTTTTCTCCTGAACAATAGCTGCTGGTCAAACGAGAAGACCCCAGTGATTTCCATCAAACAACAGGGTTTATGTAAAAAAAAATCTTGACATTATATCGTCTACCGTCAATGTGTTAATAGGCTCATCAAAAATCCTTTTTTCTGCGTTCTTCTCAATTTTGAGACGAAAAATAGGAGGAAAATCCTGTGTATTGTGCGGGCACAATCACTTCATCTAGTTTGGATTTTCCTGAAAGGAAAATCTATTTGTTATTGCCAAGATTATTATTCTTTTTTTTTTTTTTTTTTTTTTTTTTTTTTTTTTTTGTTTTTCCAACACATCGGGGAAAGACTTTTCTCGAAAACGGTCTTTAAGATTTTTTTCAAACTTTGCACGATCAATGACGGCCATGAGTTCTAATAAATAAAACCATCAGTATTTGGGGGAAAATGTTTCTTGGTGGGCAAAAACGCCCAAAAACGCCCAAAGCTTCGTAGGCCAATATCTCATGAAAGAAAAAAGCTATCGACTTAATTTTTTGACAGACTTGTCAGAATTACTCTTGTCTAAAACAAATATAATCGGTATTTTTTTCCATTTTTCATGTTTTCTGCCAAAATTTTTCACAAAACGGAAAGTTATCTCAAAAATCGGCCATTTTGGATTGAAATATCGAGATTTAAATATAACGAGCCCTCTAAAAGGGTTCCAAATTGAAGGAAGTAATACCGCTTTATAAAAAAAATCGAAAGAATTTCGTTTCGACTTTTCGGTAACCCAAAATGGCGGCCGAAAAATCGAATTTTTATTTTCGGTTATTTATGTGTTTCAGGCCATTTGGAGACGAAAAAAAAAATTTTTTTGCACCAGAAAAATTTTCGGTTTGGACAAAAATTTTCGACCAAAAGTCGGAATTTTTTGTTTCCACCGGGCTACTTTGCCGTCACAGTACTCAACAAGTGGGACGATTTGAAAGTTTCTAAGGGTAGAAATGTTGAAGTCACAGTGTACATGAACAGTTATCATCTTTTGGAAATGGAGTTGTTCTTAATTTGGCTTCCGCTAGCAGTCAAACATGGCTTCGGGACACTGTGACCAAAAATTGAAAAAAAATTTCTTGTTTTTTTTTTACTTTATTATGTCTAGATTCATTATTTCTCATAAATAAAAACTATCAATGTCGGCCATGAGTCCTAATAACTAAAACCATCAGTATTTGGGGGAAAATGTTTCTTGGTGGGCAAAAACGCCCAAAAACGCCCAAATCTTCGTAGGCCAATATCTCATGAAAGAAAAAAGCTATCGACTTAATTTTTTGACAGACTTGTCAGAATTACTCTTGTCTAAAACAAATATAATCGGTATTTTTTCCATTGTTTATGTTTTCTGCCAAAATTTTTCACAAAACGGAAAGTTATCTCAAAAATCGGCCATTTTGGATTGAAATATCGAGATTTAAATATAATGAGCCCTCTAAAAGAGTTCCAAATTGAAGGCAGTAATACCGATTTATAAAAAAAATCGAAAGAATTTCGTTTCGATTTTTCGTCAATGCAAAATGGCGGCCAAAAAATCGAAATTTTTTTTTTCGTTTTTTTTGCGTTTTGTTCAATTTTGAGACGAAAAAACATTTTTTTTTTTACACTGAAAATTTTCGGTCCGGTTCGGACTTCCGAAATTTTCGACCAAAATTGGGAAATTTTTGTTTTTGTTTTTTATGTGTTTTGTTCAATTTTGAGACGAAAAAAAATTTTTTTTTTTGAAACTACACCACCAAAAAACGAAAATTGGTCTTCAGACTGGTACTTTGACCTAATTATACTGTACTACCGGAGTGGGTTAAAAGCGGTGATGATTGTGATTGTGTAGCGCATATATAGGTATACAGATTCCCCATAGTTTGGAAGCACAATTTTGTTGCGTTTGCCTTCGGGCGGTCGCCAAAAGTACACTCTCGGCCTCTCAACGGTCCGTACACCCTCTTTTTGGCATGAGAATACTCGACGTTCTTGACTCGTATAAGGCTTCCGTGATTCAAATGGCAACATTCACGGTCTCCTTTAACCTTTCCCCACCCAATGGGAATAAGGTTTTATTTCACTTGGCTTCTGATGGCTGGAGAACTACCACTCCGGTTCGGACTTTTCGACCAAAATCCGGAAATGTTTGTCTTTATTTTTATGTGTTTTGTTCAATTTTGAGACGAAAAAAATTTTTTTTTTTTTTTTTACACTACACCATAAAAACGAAAAATCGGTCTTCAGAATGGTACTTTGACCTAATTATACTGTACTACTGGAGTGGGTTAAAAGCGGCGGTGATTGCGAATGTGTAGCCCATATATAGGTAAAAAGATTCCCCGTAGTTTGGAAGCACAATTTTGTTGAGTTTGGCTAAGGGAGGTCGCCAAAATACACTCTCGGCCTCTCAACGGTCCGTACACCCTCCTTTCGGCATGAGAATACTCGGCGTCCTTGAATCGTATAAGGTTTCTGTGATTGAAATGGCAACATTCACGGTCTCTTTAAACCTTTCCCCTCCCCAGGGGAATAGGGTTTTATTTCACTTGGCTTCTGATGGCTGGAGAACTACCGCTCCGGTTCGGACTTGAAAAATTTTGAACCAAAATCGGAATTTTTTTTTCGGTTTTCTGTGCGTTTTGGTCAATTTTGAAACGAAAAAAAATTCTTTACCTGGAAGTTTTTGGTCCGGTCTTCGGTCAGCTACTACGACCTGATTATACTTTACTACCGGAGTGGGTTAAAAGCGGTGGTGATTGAAAAATGTGTAGCCCGTATATAGACAAGAAGATTCCCCATAGTGTGGAAGCACAACCTTGTTGCATTTGGATTCGGGCGGTCACCAAATGTACACTCTCGGCCTCTCAACCATGGGAACACCCTCTTTTTGGCATGAAAATACTCGACGTTCTTGAATCATATAAGGCTTCCGTGGTTGAAATGGCAACATTCACCACCTCTTTAAACCGTTCCCCCACCCCACGGGAATAGGATTTTATTTCACTTGGGTTCTGATGGCTGGAAAACTACCACTCCGGTTCGGACTTGGAAAATTTTCAACAAAAATGGGATTTTTTTTTTTTGGTTTTCTACGCGTTTTGGTCAAGTTTGAGACGAAAAAAATTGTTTTTTTACCTGGAAGTTTTTAGTCGGGTCTTCGGACAGCTACTATGACCTCATTATACTTTGCTACCGGAGTGGGTTAAAAGTGGTGGTGATTGAAAATCTGTAGCCCGTATATAGATAAAAAGATTCCCCGGAGTGTGGAAGCACAATCCTGTTGCATTTGGCTTCGGGTGGTCGCCAAATGTACACTCTCGGCCTCCCAACGGTCCGTACACCCTCATTTTGGCATGAGAATAATCGACGTTTTTGAATCGTATAAGGCTTCCGTGGTTGAAATGGCAACATTCGCGGTCTCTTTAAACCTTCCCCATCCCATGGGAATAGGGTTTTATTCCACTTGGCTTCTGATGGCTGGAGAACTACCACTCCGGTTTGGACTTGGAAACTTTTGAACAAAAATCGGATTTTTTTTTTCGGTTTTCTATGCGTTTTGGTAAATTTTGAGACAAAAAAATATTTTTTGTTACCTGGAAATTTTTTGGTCCGGTTGGGACTGAAAATGTTTGATCAAAAACCAAACTTCTTTCTTTCGATCGCCACTTTGATCTGACGAAACTGTACTACGAGACGGTTTAAAGTGGCCGTAATTCAGAATTTGGATGTTGAGGCTCTTCCTCCACCTGTAAAACTATCAGACGCGACTGCCCAACCCCCACCCAACACAAACACCAATTACTTGGACTCTACATCTCGGGCGTCCATGCCAGGAAACACGTCTGAAAAACATTTTGCACCCGGCGACCTCAACTTCAGTGAACGCTGTACATAATTTGAAATCAAAATTTTCAGTAAAACCCGCAAACATTGGTATTCGCGTTTCTTTTAAATATTTAGTATTACTTAATCAGTCCTTGCTGATAGAACACCAATTCAAATGATTTGTTGTAATTTGTAATATATTCAAAAAAATATGCGCTTTTAGATTGTATAGTGTAGGCGTTAAGTGTCATTTTACGTTTTGAGTGAAAAATCATTGAAACATTAAGGGTGTCTAATTATAAGAAATAACCCGACAATTACCTACCTGCAACTATCCATTTGCTTCCTAACAGTCTGACATGGAAGCCAAAAGTAATAGAGCACCACGAAGGCCTGCAATTAGTTGCTGTAGCCAAATTGAGGACTGGGAAACTCTACCCCCCCCCCACCCCCCAAAAAAGGTGGGTGTGCGACGGTGGCGAACCGCGACCCCAATAAACATCTCTGTCGAAAATTTACACATTCTGTCGGAAAATAATTTCTGACCAGTGTGGCATAGACTCAGAGCCAGCAGCCGACGAAGCTAACAATTGTCCAATGACCTCCTATATAACTTTTAGAATATCATGATTGTCAAAGAACTCATTATTCAAGTCGGCAAGGAGATTTCCCAACACCAGACCAGAACCGAGACCGGAAAGTGCGGGATTTAGAAATATCACACGCCATTACGCAGAGCCATGACAAGCCTCAAATGAGAATTGTTATCAGTGCCTCTTATTTAAAAAAAAGTCGGGAAGGGGAGCCTCCCCCCCCCCCCCCCTCAAATACCCTCCCACATCTCGGGGCTATGCACTTTGGATATGCCTAATATGTTACGGACTTTGGGTCCAAGTTTGAATTAGCTTTAGGTATACATATGCCCCCCCCCCCCCCCTCACCCCACACACATGTCAAATTTTTAAATACTGCTGACTTCGAGCCTGGGAAGTTGCCTTCTGGTACCCGCGTTTCAATTTCAGGCTTTCACCATAAGAGCTCATGGCATAGATAAATAACTGAGAATTATTCATCTACCCGAAGACCCTCAACGTACATGTAGATAAGAAGCAACAGGAAGGGTTGTGGCAATATGACCAATACCTGGTGGAATTCCTCTAAAGCGGATAACAGTATACATAAGTGTTTAATCTTGACTTTCGGCCTGTACTTGTTGTGGTCGTACAATCCAATCCATCAGGTTTATTGAAGGAGAAGTAGAACTTATTAAGAAATGACATAAACTAACACTCCTCATACTGATTTGTCAGCTCCCACCCGAACCACCCCCCCCCCCCCACTCCCACCCAATTACGCGCTCGTTTTTTATTTCTGAACTCTAGATATTTCTTCTGCATTCGTGAGGAACCACGACATCACTGCCCATCATGTAGTGTTTCCGCCTCCACGCATAAGAATCGGATGCAAAAGCATTTGGAAATCTTCAAAAGTAACCTTCATTGAAACACTTATGGTAGCAGTTGTTTTGGACTTCTGAATGGGAATTACAACTGACATGGATTTACTGGCAAATGTCGTCCACTCGTTGACATTTAATGAGGTCGACATAGTAATAATGCGCAGTTTGGAATGGCTATGGTTGTTCCAATGTATGGAGCCTTGGCGGTCAGTACAGAATATCATTAGATGTGACCTCTGGGAGCTGGCATACTGCATAGAGGTCTTGCAATTATATCTTCTACCGTCAGTATGTTGATAGGCTCATCAAAAATCCGTTTTTCTGTGTTCTCAATTTTGAGACGAAAACGCTCAGGAACTGAAAATACGAGGAAAATCCTGTGTATTGTGCGGGCACAATCACTTCATCTAATTATTCTTTTTTGGATTTTCCTGAAAGGAAAATCTATTTGTTATTGCCAAGATTATTATTCTTTTTTTTTTTTTTTTTTTTTTTTTTTTTTTTTTTGTTTTTCCAACACATCGGGGAAAGAGTTTTCTCGAAAACGGTCTTTAAGAGTTTTTTCAAACTTTGCACGATCAATGACGGCCATGAGTTCTAATAAATAAAACCATCAGTATTTGGGGGAAAATGTTTCTTGGTGGGCAAAAACGCCCAAAAACGCCCAAAGCTTCGTAGGCCAATATCTCATGAAAGAAAAAAGCTATCGACTTAATTTTTTGACAGACTTGTCAGAATTACTCTTGTCTAAAACAAATATAATCGGTATTTTTTTCCATTTTTTATGTTTTCTGCCAAAATTTTTCACAAAACGGAAAGTTATCTCAAAAATCGTCCATTTTGGATTGAAATATCGAGATTTAAATATAACGAACCCTCCAAAAGGGTTCCAAATTGAAGGCAGTAATACCGCTTTATAAAAAAAATCGAAAGAATTTCGTTTCGATTTTTCAGTAATCCAAAATGGCGGCCGAAAAATCGAATTTTTATTTTCGGTTATTTATGTGTTTCAGGCCATTTGGAGACGAAAAAAAAAAATTTTTTGCACCAGAAAAATTTTCGGTTTGGACTTGGAAATTTTCGACCAAAAGTCGGAATTTTTTGTTTCCACCGGGCTACTTTGCCATCACAGTACTCAACAAGTGGGACGATTTGAAAGCTTCTAAGGGTAGAAATGTTGAAGTCACAGTGTACATGAACAGTTATCATCTTTTGGAAATGGAGTTGTTCTTAATTTGGCTTCCGCTAGCAGTCAAACATGGCTTCGGGACACTGTGACCAAAAATTGAAAAAACATTTCTTGTTTTTTTTTTACTTTATTATGTCTAGATTCATTATTTCTCATAAATAAAAACTATCAATGACGGCCATGAGTCCTAATAAATAAAACCATCAGTATTTGGGGGAAAATGTTTCTTGGTGGGCAAAAACGCCCAAAAACGCCCAAAGCTTCATAGGCCAATATTTCATGAAAGAAAAAAGCTATCGACTTAATTTTTTGACAGACTTGTCAGAATTACTCTTGTCTAAAACAAATATAATCGGTATTTTTTTCCATTTTTTATGTTTTCTGCCAAAATTTTTCACAAAACGGAAAGTTATCTCAAAAATCGGCCATTTTGGATTGAAATATCGAGGTTTAAATATAATGAGCCCTCTAAAAGAGTTCCAAATTGAAGGCAGTAATACCGCTTTATAAAAAAAAATCGAAAGAATTTCGTTTCGATTTTTCGTCAATGCAAAATGGCGGCCAAAAAATCGAAATTTTTTTTTTCGTTTTTTATGCGTTTTGTTCAATTTTGAGACGAAAAAACATTTTTTTTTTACACTGAAAATTTTCGGTCCGGTTCGGACTTACGAAATTTTCGACCAAAATTCGGAAATTTTTGTTTTTGTTTTTTATGTGTTTTGTTCAATTTTGAGACGAAAAAAATTTTTTTTTTTTTTTTTAAACTACACCACCAAAAAACGAAAATTGGTCTTCAGACTGGTACTTTGACCTAATTATACTGTACTACCGGAGTGGGTTAAAAGCGGTGATGATTGCGAATGTGTAGCACATATATAGGTAAAAAGATTCCCCATAGTTTGGAAGCACAATTTTGTTGCGTTTGCCTTCGGGCGGTCGCCAAATGTACACTCTCGGCCTCTCAATGGTCCGTACACCCTCTTTTTGGCATGAGAATACTCGGCGTTCTTGACTCGTATAAGGATTTCGTGATTCATATGGTATCATTCACGGTCTGTTTAAACCTTTCCCCACCCCATGGGAATAAGGTTTTATTTCACTTGGCTTCTGATGGCTGGAGAACTACCACTCCGGTTCGGACTTTTCGACCAAAATCCGGAAATTTTTGTTTTTGTTTTTTATGTGTTTTGTTCACTTTTGAGACGAAAAAAATTTTTTTTTTTTTACACTACACCAAAAAACGAAAAATCGGTCTTCAAACTGGTACTTTGACCTAATTATACTGTACTACCGGAGTGGGTTAAAAGCGGTGGTGATTGAGAATGTGTAGCCCGTATATAGGTAAAAAGATTCCTCGTAGTTTGGAAGCACAATTTTGTTGAGTTTGGCTTCGGGCGGTCGCCAAAATACACTTTCGGCCTCTCAACGGTCCGTACACCCTCTTTTCGGCATGAGAATACTCGCCGTTCTTGAATCGTATAAGGCTTCCGTGATTGAAATGGCAACATTCACGGTATCTTTAAACCTTTCCTCACCAAATGGGAATAGGGTTTTATTTCACTTGGCTTCTGATGGCTGGAGAACTACCACTCCGGTTCGGACTTTTAGACCAAAATCCGGAAATTTTTGTTTCTGTTTTTTTATGTGTTTTGTTCAATTTTGAGACGAAAACAATTTTTTTTTTACCTGGAAATTTTTTGGTCCGGTTTGGACTGAAAATTTTTGATCAAAAAACAAACTTTTTTTTTTAGATCACCACTTTGACCTGACAAAACTGTACTACGAGGCGGGTTAAAGTGGCCGTTATTCAGAATTTGGATGTTGAGGCTCTTCCTCCACCAGTAAAACTATCCGACGCGACTGCCCAACCCCCACCCAAGGCAAACACGCATTAGACTCTACACGTCTGAAAAACCTTGATCATTTTGCACCCGGCGACCTCAATTTCAGTGAACGTTGTTCATAATGTTACATGGTATTTTGTATCCTAAACTGAAATCGAAAGTAGAACACTGAGAGTCTGTTATTTTTTATGGGAATATGACTCCAGCTACTCATCCCCTCCCCCGTCCTCATTGAATTTGATGACGGTGGCAATTCCGACGGTATTGCCAGAGTGTTACTAACTGTGTAGACATTACACAGCGACACATCCCTAATTTGCCTGGCTGCCATTACCGAATCGGACTGTATCAAATTTTTGCGGCAATCCACGAAGCGATTTGGAACAATTCTCACACGTGTACGGCTCATCATTACAAACAATATTTATGCGAACCCTCAAAAACTTTGCGCGAACTGTCGGGGATTTCGAAGCAACCTATTTTTCGTTCGCGTATTTTTCAATTCAGGCGACCTCCAGGCAAACCAAAAGATCGTTCGCTTAAAAAGCAAGCCTATTGTGTTAACTATTGACTAAACGCAGAGCCATGACAATCCTCAAATGAGGCATTATGAGGCTCTAGAATAGTTATCAGAGACTCTTATTAAAAAAATCGGGAAGGGGCACGCCCTCCAATACCCTCCCTCACCTCTGCGGGGCCGTGCATTTTGGGTATGCCCAATATATTACGGACTTTGGGTCCAAGTTCGAATTAGCCTTATGTACAGAATTGTCCCCCCCCCCCCTCTCCCCACACCCATGTCGAATTTTTATATAATGCTGACTTCGGGCCGGGGAAGTTGCCTTCTGGTACCGCGTTTCAATTTCAGGCTTTCACCATAAGAGCTCACGGTATAGATAAATAACTGAGAATTATTCATCTACCCTGCGACGTACATGTAGATAAGAAGCAACAGGAAGGGTTGGGGAAATATGACCAATGTCTGGTGGAATTCCCCTAAAGTGACAACAGAATACATGATTGGTTAATCTTGATTTTAGGCCTACACATGTTGTAGTCATACAAATCCATGTTTGTCATTGTCAGAATGGCAGGAGGGCCATAATGTTCCGCCTAAAATGGGCCCAGGTGGGTCATTTTTGTTCCACCTTAATTCATTAAAAGCGGGCGACTTTCTTGAGTTAACACGAAGTCAGTTGAGCTTTGCCAATCCAGTGAACAGTGATGTCCCACAAATATCAAATAGTTTACCTTGGGTACCGGCAAGAAATTTGGTGAAAAAAAACACCAAAGAATAATACATAGTGGTAAATATATTGGAAGAATTTTTTACTCAATAAAGAAATATTTTGATATGCTGTTATTTCGGAAACAAAACGTTTCAAAAAACGGAATTGTGAAAGCAAGAAAGGAAACTTGGAATGCGATGCTGAAAACAAAGCTCTGCACATCAAGGGAGAGTACTCATCACAATTCTCTTGCCAAAGCCATCTGTTTCAAAAACGCATTGTCATTCACTTCACGTGGTTAGAAGCCTCTGCACTGCTCAACACGGCGTATTGACAATTTGTGTCTGTCACATTGAGACATGCTGGCACTCGGATCTAAATACATGCATTTATGACAGAGAACAGTTATATTCAGAAAAATATGCGCTTTTAGATTATACAGGGTAGGCGTTTGATTTACTGCCAAATGTCGTCCACTCGTTGACATTTAATGAGGTCGACATAGTAATAACGCGCGCAGTGTGAAATGTCTATGGTTGTTTCAATATGTGGAGCCTTGGCGGTCAGTACAGAATTTCATTAGATGCGACCTCTGGGAGCTGGCATACTGCATAGCGATCCTGCCGACATTGCTGCTGTTTTGATTCAGTAGTGTATAGCCACGGAATTAAGGGGAGGGGAGGGGGGGCAAGTCCCTAAATGTTTCCCCCTCCCCCCCCCAAAAAAAATAATGACCCAGTGCAATTTCATACAACATAGAGCCCCCACAAATGCTCTCCAATATAGGGCAGCACATGCTACAACTGCTCAGATTGAATCTTAAGAGTAGGTCTACTGAACTCTGCAAAATATTCTCGGGAAGACTTTGTCCTTACTAGGAGTCTATGCCCCTCTGGACATTACCCCCTCCGCAAATTTCTCTGTACTAACCCAGAAACCCGACAACGACCATCCAAATATCATGGTAGTTATCACACTTTTCTCCTGAACAATAGCTGCTGGTCAAACGAGAAGACCCCAGTGATTTCCATCAAACAACAGGGTTTATGTAAAAAAAAATCTTGACATTTTATCGTCTACCGTCAATGTGTTAATAGGCTCATCAAAAATCCTTTTTTCTGCGTTCTTCTCAATTTTGAGACGAAAAATAGGAGGAAAATCCTGTGTATTGTGCGGGCACAATCACTTCATCTAGTTTTTTTTTGTTTTTTTGGATTTTCCTGAAAGGAAAATCTATTTGTTATTGCCAAGATTATTATTCTTTTTTTTTGTTTCTTGGTGGGCAAAAACGCCCAAAAACGCCCAAAGCTTCGTAGGCCAATATCTCATGAAAGAAAAAAGCTATCGACTTAATTTTTTGACAGACTTGTCAGAATTACTCTTGTCTAAAACAAATATAATCGGTATTTTTTTCCATTTTTTATGTTTTCTGCCAAAATTTTTCACAAAACGGAAAATTATCTCAAAAATCGGCCATTTTGGATTGAAATATCGAGATTTAAATACAAAGAGCCCTCTAAAAGGGCTCCAAATTGAAGGAAATAATACCTCTTTATAAAAAAAATCGAAAGAATTTCGTTTCGATTTTTCGTCAATCGAAAATGGCGGCCAAAAAATCGAAATTTTTTTTTTTCGTTTTTTATGCGTTTCGTTCAATTTTGAGACGAAAAAACATTTTTTTTTTACACTGAAACTTTTCGGTCCGGTTCGGACTTCCGAAATTTTCGACCAAAATTCGGAAATTTTTGTTTTTGTTTTTTATGTGTTTTGTTCAATTTTGAGACGAAAAAATATTATTTTTTTTTTTACACTACACCACCAAAAAACGAAAATTGGTCTTCAGACTGGTACTTTGACCTAATTATACTGTACTACCGGAGTGGGTTAAAAGCCGTGATGATTGCGAATGTGTAGCGCATATATAGGTAAAAAGATTCCCCATAGTTTGGAAGCACAATTTTGTTGCGTTTGCCTTCGGGCGGTCGCCAAAAGTACACTCTCGGCCTCTCAACGGTCCGTACACCCTCTTTTTGGCATGAGAATACTCGGCGTTCTTGACTCGTATAAGGCTTCCGTTATTCAAATGGCAACATTCACGGTCTCCTTTAACCTTTCCCCACCCCATGGGAATAAAGTTTTATTTCACTTGGCTTCTGATGGCTGGAGAACTACCACTCCGGTTCGGACTTTTCGACCAAAATCTGGAAATGTTTGTCTTTATTTTTTATGTGTTTTGTTCAATTTTGAGACGAAAACAAATTTTTTTTTTTTTTTTTACACTTCACCAAAAAAACGAAAAATCGGTCTTCAGACTGGTACTTTGACCTAATGATACTGTACTACCGGAGTGGGTTAAAAGCGGCGGTGATTGAGAATGTGTAGCCCATATATAGGTAAAAAGATTCCCCGTAGTTTGGAAGCACAATTTTGTTGAGTTTGGCTTAGGGAGGTCGCCAAAATACACTCTCGGCCTCTCAACGGTCCGTACACCCTCCTTTCGGCATGAGAATACTCGGCGTTCTAGAATCGTATAAGGTTTCTGTGATTGAAATGGCAACATTCACGGTCTCTTTAAACCTTTTCCCTCCCCAGGGGAATAGGGTTTTATTTCACTTGGCTTCTGATGGCTGGAGAACTACCGCTCCGGTTCGGACTTGAAAAATTTTGAACCAAAATCGGAATTTTTTTTTCGGTTTTCTGTGCGTTTTGGTCAATTTTGAAACGAAAAAAAATTCTTTACCTGGAAGTTTTTGGTCCGATCTTCGGTCAGCTACTACGACCTGATTATACTTTACTACCGGAGTGGGTTAAAAGCGGTGGTGATTGAAAAATGTGTAGCCCGTATATAGACAAGAAGATTCCCCATAGTGTGGAAGCACAACCTTGTTGCATTTGGATTCGGGCGGTCACCAAATGTACACTCTCGGCCTCTCAACCATGCGAACACCCTCTTTTTGGCATGAAAATACTCGACGTTCTTGAATCATATAAGGCTTCCGTGGTTGAAATGGCAACATTCACCGCCTCTTTAAACCGTTCCCCCACCCCACGGGAATAGGATTTTATTTAACTTGGGTTCTGATGGCTGGAAAACTACCACTCCGGTTCGGACTTGGAAAATTTTCAACAAAAATGGGATTTTTTTTTTTGGTTTTCTACGCGTTTTGGTCAAGTTTGAGACGAAAAAAATTGTTTTTTTACCTGGAAGTTTTTGGTCGGGTCTTCGGACAGGTACTATGACCTCATTATACTTTGCTACCGGAGTGGGTTAAAAGCGGTGGTGATTGAAAATCTGTAGCCCGTATATAGATAAAAAGATTCCCCGGAGTGTGGAAGCACAATCCTGTTGTATTTGGCTTCGGGTGGTCGCCAAATGTACACTCTCGGCCTCCCAACGGTCCGTACACCCTCATTTTGGCATGAGAATAATCGACGTTCTTGAATCGTATAAGGCTTCCGTGGTTGAAATGGCAACATTCGCGGTCTCTTTAAATCTTCCCCATCCCATGGGAATAGGGTTTTATTCCACTTGGCTTCTGATGGCTGGAGAACTACCACTGCGGTTCGGACTTGGAATCTTTTGAACAAAAATCGGATTTTTTTTTCGGTTTTCTATGCGTTTTGGTAAATTTTGAGACAAAAAAATATTTTTTGTTACCTGGAAATTTTTTGGTCCGGTTGGGACTGAAAATGTTTGATCAAAAAACCAAACTTCTTTCTTTCGATCGCCACTTTGATCTGACGAAACTGTACTACGAGACGGGTTAAAGTGGCCTTAATTCAGAATTTGGATGTTGAGGCTCTTCCTCCACCTGTAAAACTATCAGACGCGACTGCCCAACCCCCACCCAACACAAACACCCATTAGTTGGACTCTACATCTCGGGCGTCCATGCCAGGAAACACGTCTGAAAAACATTGATCATTTTGCACCCGGCGACCTCAACTTCAGTGAACGCTGTACATAATTTGAAATCAAAATTTTCAGTAAAACCCGCAAACATTGGTATTCGCGTTTCTTTTAAATATTTAGTATTACTTAATCAGTCCTTGCTGATAGAACACCAATTCAAATGATTTGTTGTAATTTGTAATATATTCAAAAAAATATGCGCTTTTAGATTGTATAGTGTAGGCGTTAAGTGTCATTTTACGTTTTGAGTGAAAAATCATTGAAACATTAAGGGTGTCTAATTATAAGAAATAACCCGACAATTACCTACCTGCAACTATCCATTTGCTTCCTAACATTCTGACATGGAAGCCAAAAGTAATAGAGCACCATGAAGGCCTGGAATTAGTTGCTGTAGCCAAATTGAGGACTGAGAAACTCTGCCCCCCCCCCCCCCCCCCAAAAAAAAAGGTGGGTGTGCGACGGTGGCGAACCGCGACCCCAATAAACATCTCTGTCGAAAATTTATACATTCTGTCGGAAAATAATTTCTGACCAGTGTGGCATAGACTCAGAGCCAGCAGCCGACGAAGCTAACAATTGTCCAATGACCTCCTATATAACTTTTAGAATATCATGATATTCAAGTCGGCAAGGAGATTTCCCAACACCAGACCAGAACCGAGACCGGAAAGTGCGGGATTTAGAAATGTCACACGCCATTACGCAGAGCCATGACAGCGCCTCAAATGAGAATTGTTATCAGTGCCTCTTATTTAAAAAAAAGTCGGGAAGGGGAGCCCCCCCCCCCCCCTCAAATACCCTCCCACATCTCGGGGCTATGCACTTTGGATATGCCTAATATGTTACGGACTTTGGGTCCAAGTTTGAATTAGCTTTAGGTATACATATGCCCCCCCCCCCCCCCCCTCACCCCACACACATGTCAAATTTTTAAATACTGCTGACTTCGAGCCTGGGAAGTTGCCTTCTGGTACCGCGTTTCAATTTCAGGCTTTCACCATAAGAGCTCATGGCATAGATAAATAACTGAGAATTATTCATCTACCCGAAGACCCTCAACGTACATGTAGATAAGAAGCAACAGGAAGGGTTGTGGCAATATGACCAATACCTGGTGGAATTCCTCTAAAGCGGATAACAGTATACATAAGTGTTTAATCTTGACTTTCGGCCTGTACTTGTTGTGGTCGTACAATCAAATCCATCAGGTTTATTGAAGGAGAAGTAGAACTTATTAAGAAATGACATAAACTAACACTCCTCATACTGATTTGTCAGCTCCCACCCGAACCACCCCCCCCCCCCCCCACTCCTACCCAATTACGCGCTCGTTTTTTATTTCTGAACTCTAGATATTTCTTCTGCAATCGTGAGGAACCACGACATCACTGCCCATCATGTAGTGTTTCCGCCTCCACGCATAAGAATCGGATGCAAAAGCATTTGGAAATCTTCAAAAGTAACCTTCATTGAAACACTTATGGTAGCAGTTGTTTTGGACTTCTGAATGGGAATTACAACTGACATGGATTTACTGGCAAATGTCGTCCACTCGTTGACATTTAATGAGGTCGACATAGTAATAATGCGCAGTTTGGAATGGCTGTGGTTGTTCCAATGTATTGAGCATTGGCGGTCAGTACAGAATATCATTAGATGTGACCTCTGGGAGCTGGCATACTGCATAGAGGTCTTGCAATTATATCTTCTACCGTCAGTATGTTGGTAGGCTCATCAAAAATCCGTTTTTCTGTGTTCTCAATTTTGAGACGAAAACGCTCAGGAACTGAAAATACGAGGAAAATCCTGTGTATTGTGCGGGCACAATCACTTAATCTATTTTTTTTTTTTTTTTTTTTTTTTTTTTTTTTGTTTTTCCAACACATCGGGGAAAGAGTTTTCTCGAAAACGGTCTTTAAGATTTTTTTCAAACTTTGCATGATCAATGACGGCCATGAGTTCTAATAAATAAAACCATCAGTATTTGGGGGAAAATGTTTCTTGGTGGGCAAAAATGCCCCAAAACGCCCAAAGCTTCGTAGGCCAATATCTCATGAAAGAAAAAAGCTATCGACTTAATTTTTTGAGAGACTTGTCAGAATCACTCTTGTCTAAAACAAATATAATCGGTATTTTTTTCCATTTTTTATGTTTTCTGCCAAAATTTTTCACAAAACGGAAAGTTATCTCGAAAATCGGCCATTTTGGATTGAAATATCGAGATTTAAATGTAATGAGCCCTCTAAAAGGGTTCCAAATTGAAGGCAGTAATACCGCTTTATAAAAAAAAATCGAAAGAATTTCGTTTCGATTTTTCGTTAATCCAAAATGGCGGCCAAAAAATCGAAATTTTTTTTTTCGTTTTTTATGCGTTTTGTTCAATTTTGAGACGAAAAAAAAAAATTTTTTTACACTAAAAATTTTCGGTCTGGTTCGGACTTCCGAAATTTTCGACCAAAATTCGAAAATTTTTATTTTTGTTTTTTATGTGTTTTGTTCAATTTTGAGACGAAAAAATTTTTTTTTTTTTTTTATACTACACCACCAAAAAACGAAAATTGGACTTCAGACTGGTACTTTGACCTAATTAATCTGTACTACTGGAGTGGGTTAAAAGCGGCGGTGATTGGGAATGTGTATCGCATATATAGGTAAAAAGATTCCCCGTAGTTTGGAAGCACAATTTTGTTGCGTTTGCCTTCGGGCGGTCGCCAAATGTACACTCTCGGCCTCTCAACGGTCCGTACACCCTCTTTTTGGCATGAGGATACTCGCCGTTCTTGACTCGTATAAGGCGTCCGTGATTCAAATGGCAACATTCACGGTCTCCTTAAACTTTCCCCACCCCATGGGAATAAGATTTTATTTCACTTGGCTTCTGATGGCTGGAGAACTACCACTCCGGTTCGGACTTTTCGACCAAAATCCGGAAATTTCTGTTTTTGTTTTTTATGTGTTTCGTTCAATTTTGAGACGAAAAAAAAATTTTTTTTTTTTTTTTACACTACACCAAAAAATGAAAAATCGATCTTCAGACTGGTAATTTGACCTAATTATACTGTACTACCGGAGTGGGTTAAAAGCGGCCGTGATTGAGAATGTGTAGCCCGTATATAGGTAAAAAGATTCCCCGTAGCTTGGAAGCACAATTTTGTTGAGTTTGGCTTAGGGCGGTCGCCAAAATACACTCTCGGCCTCTCAACGGTCCGTACACCCTCTTCTCAGCATGAAAATACTCAGCGTTCTTGAATCGTATAAGGCTTCCGTGATTGAAATGGCAACATTCACGGTATCTTTAAACCTTTCCCCACCCCATGGAAATAGGGTTTTATTTCACTTGGCTTCTGATGACCACTCCGGTTCGGACTTTTCGACCAAAATCCGGAAATTTTTGTTTTTGTTTTTTTTATGTGTTTTGTTCAATTTTGAGATGAAAACAATTTTTTTTTTTTACCTGGACATTTTTTGGTCCGGTTTGGACAGAAAATTTTTGATAAAAAATCAAACTTTTTTTTTTCTATCGCCACTTTGACCTCACAAAACTGTACTACGAGACGGGTTAAAGTGGCCGTTATTTAGAATTTGGATGTTGAGGCTCTTCCTCCACCCGTAAAACTATCCGACGCGACTGCAACCCCCACCGAAGGCAAACACTCATTAGACTCTACAGACTCGGGCTTCCAAGCCAGGAAACACATCTGAAAAACATTGATCATTTTGCACTCGGCGACCTCAACTTCAGTGAACGTTGTTCATAATGTTCCGTGGTATTTTGTGAACTGAAATCGAAAGTAGAACACTGAGAGTCTGTTATTTTTTATGGGAATATGACTCCAGCTACTCATCCCCTCCCCCGCACTCATTGAATTTGATGACGGTGGCATTTCTGATGGTATTGCCAGATTGTTACTAAGTGTGTATACATTACATAGCAACACATCCCTAATTAGCCTGGCTGCCATTACCGAATCAGACTGTATCATATTTTTGCGGCAATCCACGAAGCGATTTGGAACAATTCTCTTACGCATGCGGCTCATCATTACAAACAATATTTATGCGAACCCTCAAAAACTTTGCGCGAACCGTCGGGGATTTCGAAGCAACCCATTTTTCGTTCGCGTATTTTTCAATTCAGGCGACCTCCAGTCGAACCAAACGATCGTTCACTTAAAAAACAGGCCTATTGTGTTAACCATTGACTAAACGCAGAGCCATGACAAGCCTCAAATGAGGCATTACGAGGCGCTCTAGAATAGTTATCAGAGCCTCTTATTAAAAAAAATCTGGAAGGGGGACCCCCTCCAATACCCTCCCTCACCTCGGCGGGGCTGTGCATTTTGGGTATGCCTTATATATTACGGACTTTGGGTCCAGGTTCGAATTAGCCTTAGGTACACAATTGTCCCCTCCCCCTCTTCCCACACCTATGTCGAATTTTTAAATACTGCTGACCTCGGGCCGGGGAAGTTGCCTTCTGGTACCGCATTTCAATTTTAGGCTTTCACCATAAGAGCTCACGGCATAGAAAAATAACTGAGAATTATTCTTCTACCCCGCGACGTACATATAGATAAGAAGCAACAGGAAGGGTTGGGGAAATATGACCAATGTCTGGTGGAATTCCCCTGAAGTGACAACAGAATACATGATTGGTTAATCTTGATTTTAGGCCTACACGTGTTGTACTCGTACAAATCCATGTTTGTCATTGTCAGAATGGTAGGAGGGCCATAATGTTCCGCCTAAAATGGGTCCAGGTGGGCCATTTTTGGTCCACCTTAATTCATTAAAGGCGGGCAACTTTCTTGAGTTGACACGAAGTTAGTTGAGCATTGCCAATCCAGTGAATAGTGATGTCCCACAAATATCAAATAGTTTTCCTTGGGTACCGGCACGAAATTTGGTGAAAAAAAACCCCAAAGAACAATACATAGGGGTAAATATATTGGAAGAATTTTTACTCAATAAAGAAATATTTTGATATGCTGTTATTTCGAAAACAAAACGTTTCAAAAAACGGAATTGTGAAAGCAAGAAAGGAAACCTGGAATCCGCTGCTGAAAACAAAGCTCTGCACATCAAGGGAGAGTACTCATCACAATTCTCTTGCCAAAGCCATCTGTTTCAAAAACGCATTGTCATTCACTTCACATGGTTAGAAGCCTCTGCACTGCTCAACACGGCGTAATGACAATTTGTCTCTGTCACATTGAGACATGCTGGCACTCGGATCTAAATAAATTTATGACAGAGAACAGTTATATTCAGAAAAATATGTGCTTTTAGATTATACAGGGTAGGCGTTCAGTGTCATTTACGTTTTGAGTGAAAAATCATTGAAACTTTGGGGTGTCTGATTACAGGAAATATCCGGACAGTTACCTACCTGCAAAAACCCATTTGCTTCCTAACATTCTAACATGGAAGCCAAAAGTAATACAGCACCACGAAGGCCTGGAATTATACTTCTGAATGAGAATTACAAGTGACATGGCTTTACTGCCAAATGTCGTCCACTTGTTGACATTTAATGAGGTCGACATAGTAATAACGCACAGTTTGAAATGTCTATGGTTGTTCCAATGTATGGAGCCTTGGCGGTCAGTACAGAATTTCATTAGATGCGACCTCTGGGAGCGGGCATACTGCATATTGATCCTGCCGACATTGCTGCTGTTTTGATTCATTTGATTCAGTAGTGTAGCCACGGAATTAAGGGGGGGGGGGCGAGGGGGCAAGTCCCCTAAATGCCCCCCCCCCCCCCCAAAAAAAAAAAATTGTCCCATTGCAATTTCATACAGCTTAGAGCCCCCACAAATGCTCTCCAATATAGGACAGCACATGCTACAACTGCTCAGATTGAATCTTAAGAGTACTGAACTTTGCAAAATATTCTCGGGTAGACTTTGTCCTTATGGAGTCTATGACCCTCTGGACATTACCCCCTCCGCAAATTTTTCTATCCTAACCCCGAAACCCGACAACAATCTTCCAAATATCATGGTAGTTATCACACTTCTCTCCTGAACAATAGCTGCTGGTCAAACGAGAAGACCCCAGTGATTTACATCAAACAACAGGGTTTCTGTAAAAAAAATCTTGACATTATATCATCGACCGTCAATGTGTTAATAGGCTCATCAAAAATCCGTTTTTCTGCGTTCTTCTCAATTTTGAGACGAAAAATAGGAGGAAAATCCTGTGTATTTTTTTTTTTTTTTTTTTTTTCCAACACATCGGGGAAAGAGTTTTCTCGAAAACGGTCTTTAAGATTTTTTTCAAACTTTGCACGATCAATGACGGCCATGAGTTCTATAAAATAAAACCATCAGTATTTGGAGGAAAATGTTTCTCGGTGGGCAAAAACGCCCCAAAACGCTCAAAGCTTCGTAGACCAATATCTCATGAAAGAAAAAAGCTATCGACCTAATTTTTTGACAGACTTGTCAGAATTACTCTTGTCTAAAACAAATATAATCGGTATTTTTTCCATTTTTTATGTTTTCTGCCAAAATTTTTCACAAAACGGAAAGTTATCTCGAAAATCGGCCATTTTGGATTGAAATATCGAGATTTAAATATAATGAGCCCTCTAAAAGGGTTCCAAATTGAAGGCAGTAATACCGCTTTATAAAAAAAATCGAAAGAATTTCGTTTCGATTTTTCGTTAATCCAAAATAGCGGCCGAAAAATCGAAATTTTTTTTTTCATTTTTTATGCGTTTTGTTCAATTTTGAGACGAAAAAAAAATTTTTTTTACACAGAAAATGTTCGGTCCGGTTCGACCAAAATTCGGAAATTTTTGTTTTTGTTTTTTACGTGTTTTGTTCAATTTTGAGACGAAAAAATTTTTTTTTTTTTTTACACTACACCACCAAAAAACGAAAATTGGTCTTCAGACTGGTACTTTGACCTAATTATACTGTACTACCGGAGTGGGTTAAAGCGGCGGTGATTGCGAATGTGTAGAGCATATATAGGTAAAAAGATTCCCCGTAGTTTGGAAAAACAATTTTGTTGCGTTTGCCTTCGGGCGGTCGCCAAAAGTACACTCTCGGCCTCTCAACGGTCCGTACACCCTCTTTTTGACATGAGAATACTCGGCGTTCTTGACTCGTATAAGGCTTCCGTGATTCAAATGGCAACATTCACGGTCTCCTTGAACCTTTCCCCACCCCATGGGAATAAGGTTTTGTTTCACTTGGCTTCTGATGGCTGGAGAACTACCACTCCGGTTCGGATTTTTCGACCAAAATCCGGAAATGTTTGTCTTTATTTTTTATGCGTTTTGTTCAATTTTGAGATGAAAAATTTTTTTTTTTTTTTTACACTACACCAAAAAAACGAAAAATCGGTCTTCAGACTGGTACTTTGACCTAATTATACTGTACTACCGGAGTGGGTTAAAAGCGGCGGTGGTTGAGAATGTGTAGCCCATATACAGGTAAAATGATTCCCCGTAGTTTGGAAGCACAATTTTGTTGAGTTTGGCTTAGAGCGGTCGCCAAAATACACTCTCGGCCACTCAATGGTCCGTACACCCTCCTTTCGGCATGAGAATACTCGGCGTTCTTGAATCGTATAAGGTTTCTGTGTTGAAATGGCAACATCCACGGTCTCTTTAAACCTTTCTCCGCCCCAGGGGAATAGGGTTTTATTTCACTTGGCTTCTGATGTCTGGAGAACTACCTCTCCGGTTCAGACTTGAAAAATTTTGAACAAAAATCGGAATTTTTTTCGGTTTTCTGTGCGTTTTGGTGAATTTTGAAACGAAAAAAATTTTTTACCTGGAAGTTTTTGGTCCGGTCTTCGTTCAGCTGCTACGACCTGATTATACTTTACTACCGGAGTAGGTTAAAAGCGGTGGTGATTGAAAAATGTGTAGCCCGTATATAGACAAGAAGATTCCCCATAGTGTGGAAGCACAACCTTGTTGCATTTGGATTCGGGCGGTCGCCAAATGTACACTCTCGGCCTCTCAACCATGCGAACACCCTCTTTTTGGCATGAAAATACTCGACGTTCTTGAATCATATAAGGCTTCCGTGGTTGAAATGGCAACATTCACCGTCTCTTTAAACCGTCCCCCGTCCCCCCCCCCCCCTACCCCATGGGAATAGGATTTTATTTCATTTGGGTTCTGATGGCTGGAAAACTACCACTCCGGTTCGGACTTGGAAAATTTTCAACAAAAATGGGATTTTTTTTTTTTGGTTTTCTACGCGTTTTGGTCAAGTTTGAGACGAAAAAAATTGTTTTTTTACCTGGAAGTTTTTGGTCGGGTCTTCGGACAGGTACTATGACCTCATTATACTTTGCTACCGGAGTGGGTTAAAAGTGGTGGTGATTGAAAATCTGTAGCCCGTTTATAGATAAAAAGATTCCCCGGAGCGTGGAAGCACAATCCTGTTGCATTTGGCTTCGGGTGGTCGCCAAATGTACACTCTCGGCCTCCCAACGGTCCATACACCCTCATTTTGGCATGAGAATAATCGACGTTCTTGAATCGTATAAGGCTTCCGTGGTTGAAATGGCAACATTCACAGTCTCTTTAAACCTTTCCCCATCCCACGGGAATAGGGTTTTATTCCACTTGGCTTCTGATGGCTGGAGAACTACCACTCCGGTTCGGACTTGGAAACTTTTGAACAAAAATCGGATTTTGTTTTTCGGTTTTCTATGCGTTGTGGTCAATTTTGAGACAAAAAAAATATTTTTTTGTTACCTGGGAATTTTTTGGTCCGGTTGGGACTGAAAATGTTTGATCAAAAACCAAACTTCTTTCTTTCGATCGCCACTTTGATCTGACGAAACTGTACTACGAGACGGATTAAAGTGGCCGTAATTCAGAATTTGGATGTTGAGGCTCTTCCTCCACCTGTAAAAGTATCCGACGCGACTGCCCAACCCCCACCCAACACAAACACCCATTAGTTGGACTCTACATCTCGGGCGTCCATGCCAGGAAACACGTCTGAAAAACATTGATCATTTTGCACCCGGCGACCTCAACTTCAGTGAACGCTGTACATAATTTGAAATCAAAATTTTCAGGAAAACCCGCAAACATTGGTATTCGCGTTTCTTTTAAATATTTAGTATTACTTAATCAGTCCTTGCGGATAGAATACCAATTCAAATGATTTGTTGTAATTTGTAATATATTCAGAAAAATATGCGCTTTTAGATTGTATAGTGTAGGCGTTAAGTGTCATTTTACGTTTTGAGTGAAAAATCATTGAAACATTAAGGGTGTCTAATTACAAGAAATATCCCGACAATTACTTACCTGCAACTATCCATTTGCTTCCTAACATTCTGACATGGAATCCAAAAAGTAATAGAGCACCACGAAGGCCTGGAATTAGTTGCTGTAGCCAGATTGAGGACTGGGAAACTCTGCAACCCCCCCCCCCCCCGAAAAAAGGTGGGTGTGCGACGGTGGCGAACCACGACCCCAATAAACATCTCTGTCGAAAATTTACACATTCTGTCGGAAAATAATTTCTGACCAGTGAGGCATAGACTCAGAGCCAGCAGCCGACGAAGCTAACAATTGTCCAATGACCTCCTATATAACTTTTAGAATATCATGATTGTCAAAGAACTCATTATTCAAGTCGGCAATGAGATTTCCCAACACCAGACCAGAACCGAGACCGGAAAGTGCGGGATTTAGATATGTCACACACCATTACGCACAGCCATGACAAGCCTCAAATGAGAATTGTTATCAGAGCCTCTTATTTAAAAAAGTCGGGAAGGGGAGCCACCCCCCCCCCCCCTCAAATACCTTCCCACATCTCGGGGCTGTGCACTTTGAATATGCCTAATATGTTACGGAATTTGGATCCAAGTTTGAATTAGCTTTAGGTATACATATGAACCCCCCCCCCCCCACCCCCTTACCCCACACATGTCAAATTTTTATATACTGCTGACTTCGAGCCTGGGAAGTTGCCTTCTGGTACCGCGTTTCAATTTCAGGCTTTCACCATAAAAGCTCATGGCATAGATAAATAACTGAGAATTATTCATCTACCCGAAGACCCTGCAACGTACATGTAGATAAGAAGCAACAGGAAGGGTTGTGGCAATATGACCAATACCTGGTGGAATTCCTCTAAAGTGGACAACAGTATACATAAGTGTTTAATCTTGACTTTCGGCCTGTACTTGTTGTGGTCGTACAAATCAAATCCATCAGGTTTATTGAAGTAGAAGTAGAACTTATTAAGAAATGACATAAACTAACACTCCTCATACTGATTTGTCAGCTCCCACCCGAACCACCCCTCCCCCACTCCCACCCAATTACGCGCTCGGTTTTTTTCTGAACTCTAGATATTTCTTCTGCAATCGTGAGGAACCACGACATCACTGCCCATCATGTAGTGTTTCCGCCCCCACGCATAAGAATCGGATGCAAAAGCATTTGGAAATCTTCAAAAGTAACCTTCATTGAAACACTTACGGTAGCAGTTGTTTTGGACTTCTCAATGGGAATTACAACTGACATGGATTTACTGGCAAATGTCGTCCACTCGTTGACATTTAATGAGGTCGACATAGTAATTATGCGCAGTTTGGAATGGCTATGGTTGTTCCAATGTATGGAGCCTTGGCGGTCAGTACCGAATTTCATTAGATGCGACCTCTGGGAGCTGGCATAGAGGTCTTGCAATTATATCTTCTACCGTCAGTATGTTAGGCTCATCAAAAATCCGTTTTTCTGCGTTCTTCTCAACTTTGGGACGAAAACGCCCAGGAACTGAAAATACGAGGAAAATCCTGTGTATTGTGCGGGCACAATCACTTCATCTAGTTCGTTAATGTTTTCCTGTTTTCAGCTCATTCGCACTGTGACCTGCGCACTTGTCAAAGGATTTGGTCAATATTTGCTATGTGTGTCTTTTGAAGGAGTTCGAAAATTGGTACTGTTCAGCCAAACTGAGTGGTGTTATGGCCCTCAATTAGTTAATTTTTGCCTGTTGTCAGCTCTTTAGCATGACATCCTGAACAAGTATCTATATATTTGGTCAATAATTGGTATGTAAGACTGCAGCAATGTCCCGAAGGAGTTCGGAAACTGGTACGGTACTCTGACATACTTGCCCTTAGATAGCTAATTATACTCCCAGTTTTTTTCAAAAAGTGGGGTATACTGGATTGCGCCTATCCGTGAGTTAGTGTGTCTGTCCATGCATCTGTGCGTACGTTTGTCCATCCTCACTCAGATGTCGGTCTGCATTATTACTTGAACATTACTGTTCAAATTTCATTGAAATTTCATACGCATATTCACTATCATACATGAAAGATCGTTAAGGACTAACAGCCGTTTTGCTGTTGAAAATATTTTTTCTGTGCATTATGGCCCTTTGAATATACAAAAATAGCCTATTTTTTGTCTGTTCGCCTCGTATATCGGGTTTGGATTATCGAATCTCAATCATATTTATTACTTTTCACTTTTCAGACTTGTCCCACTTCTTAACTTTGAAAATTTGCTGTTTGTCTCATAAAATACCAATTTTTGTCTGTTTGCCTCATATTTCAGGTTTGGGTTATCAGATTTCAATAAAATTTGGAATGAAGATCGTTTATGGGAAAGACTTTCAAATGAGTCACGTCCCTGTAGTAAAACCAAGAAAATTCATTCAAATCACCTCCCCACAGTGGCATTATGTCTTTGTTCTCTTTGATGGTCCTGTCATCATTGTTTCTGGCCTTTACAGTTACTACTGGGTTTGGGGGTGGGGGGGGGGGGGATTAATGTTGCTGCAAAACAGAGACAATCATTTCACATCTCACATGCAGATGATCTGATTGTCACAAACTATTGTTATCAAGTGCACGTTGATCTCGCAATTTTTGCAGGATTTGATTTCTGTCGGGTGTAAAACAAAGATGATAAACCCCTCGTGTATGCGTAGTGTTGAAAATATGTCCATCTTAATATTTTGAGAGAGGTTGGGGGGGGGGGGAGTGGGGTGCATATGCCATGCTTAGCATGCTGTTCTTAATATTACATGACCCTGTAGAGTTACTCTAGTGTTTTGAGTTCTAAAGTGGGTTTGTGAACACTTCAAAGATTATACACAAAAAAAAATTTGCCCTGAGATTG
Organism: Pictodentalium vernedei; assembly: GCA_031216915.1. Taxonomy (NCBI): domain Eukaryota; kingdom Metazoa; phylum Mollusca; class Scaphopoda; order Dentaliida; family Dentaliidae; genus Pictodentalium; species Pictodentalium vernedei. Next base: position 471,611,747 of record CM062297.1, read on the forward strand.
GTTGCAGGGTCCATTGGGTGGGAGATTTTGTCTGTCATCTGACCCAGCCTTATCCTTGACACTGGTATGTCAGCACCTCCGGTTCAAATCTCTTGCATTTGAAGTCTATCCACATGCCCGTCCGTATATATGTCCATCTGCACTCTGATGTCTGTTTGCATTATAACTTGAACATTGCTTCTCAGATTTCAGTGAAACTTCGGATAAACGTTGTTATTTGGAAAAGGCTTTCAAATGAGTCATTCCCCAGCAGTAAAGCAAAGGAGATACCTGCAAACCACCTTCCCACTTGTGGCATTATAGGAACTCTAGCGGGCACATACCCAATCAGATAAATGCGTTCCAGAACAGAATTATCTAATACTGTCAAGCGATATTTTGAATTGGACAGTAAATTGCAGAACAAAAACCATGTGACTTCCGGTTCACAAGTGCCGATACAATTGCAATCGGTTTATCCCCCTCAAGGAAACATTGGGCCGATATCAACAATCAAACAACATGTCAAATGCGTTTGTTTTGTGTTGCAACCCAACTTGCATCTCAGCTTTGTGTGATATTTATATGTCTACACATCACTCGTATTCTGTCCTTCCAGAGGTTTTTCAATATGCTCAGCAAATAATCTTGTTATTTCAGATCGAACTGATTTCTCTGTAACTTGTCCTTTTCGCCGATTACATGATGTACCTTCATCAAAAAAAAAACAACACAGATATAACCGGCGATCTTGTTGATTATATTGGTTTCATAAAGATATGCATGGACACATAGCTAGTGAAGTTCAAGAATCAAAACAAAATGCAGTTTTTTAATTATGCTAATTTTAAGGTGTAATAAATAATAATGAAACATTTGCTTGAAAATAGGTAATACGTTGCTGAAAAGTTGCTCCTGTGTCATTTCGTCCCAATTCCCATTCTCCCATCGAGTCGTTTCGAATAAATCCTCACTTGCCTCTGGTCATTTCCCCCCACAGATGGAGGGGGTGGTTTCGCCCCTAAATTTAAATTTTATTTTGGTAATACAATGTAATTGTTTCCTTTAAAACTTTAGTATTTTTTCCCCCAGAAGAATTTACCGAAGTAAACAATTTCCATTGAAATTTTCACAAAATTGAAAAATTTTACCATATCTACATTGACCGATTTGGGCAAGAAACTGCGCCCGCCATTGCCCGTGTGTGGGCATAGTGGTATTGTGTGCTAAGGAGTACAGTACACAGCACTTGTATTCAACTATTGCTAACCCTGCTCGTGTGGCGTTAGTATGTTGGGAGCCTGGCATTTGAACGGTGGTTCTCTCCTGGGACTTCAACTTTCTCCACCCATAAAACTGTCAGACACGAGGTGACCCTAACTGTCAAAACTGCTGCTAATCCCCAATAAATAAATAAATGAATAAATCCACGTCCCATGTGTTCTATCATATACTGTCATCAGTGAGAATTGCATCCAAACTGTCCTCCAGCAATTTGACCCAAACTAGCGGCTAATTTAACCCAAATCACCCTATGGCAATTTCATCCAAACCAAACCACCCCCCCGAAAAGGGTCCTACTCAACACCGAGGTATACCGGGAGATACTGAGGTGAAAAGAAAATAAGTAAGTCAGGGTTGTTTAGAAAGGTTTAAATATAATTGCGGACATTTAATTGATTCCTTCGAAGCAATATACGTGATATTACTTGATTTATTCAAGTAAATGCAAGATATATACATGTTGACTGAGTTGTTACCGAAAACTACCCCTTGGTAAATAGTAGGTAGCTTGGTTATTAATGGGCTACGTCTGTGCATGGATGAAGCACTTAAGTGGTAACTGGGTATCTTAGAACAGATCACTGTAATATTTGATAAAAATAAACCTCCCATCAGATTTTATCTCGGCCTTTGACCTGCCAAACTTTTCAGTTCCGGCAGCTCTAAAGTTTTTTTTTGTTTATTGTTTTCCAACTTTTGCCATTGTTGGCTTTATGTTATTAGGATTTTGTGGCGTACTGTGATAAGTATCGCTCGACTGTACACCCAAAGCTGCAGCTTGCAATTGGTATATGTACAGTACATGGGGAGAGGATTGCAACAAAATCACTTGTGGAGTGGAATTATCACCCAAAGTATCACTTTCAAATTATGTACATATGGACAAAAAACACGAGCAATGTTTCAGCCAGTGGAGTCAATGGACCTCCAGGTTTAACCCAGAGGTCCATTGGCTGTCCAGAGCTTAACTTGTGCTTGTTATGCTTTGCAACAAATTTGGAATTATTGTTTGGGTGAAATCTCCACTCTGTGGGTGATTTAGTGATAATACATTCTGCAACTGCTGTATATATACAGTATACTTATTAGCCCTTTCGCCTGTGATAACGGCACTAATTTATGGTGATTTGTTGACACTTTTTTGTTTTCAAGGTTTTCACCTTCTTCATGTGGCCAGTTTTTTTTTACAATTGCTGGTGTTTTATATAATTGTAGAAAACTTAAGTAAGTATCCTTTTAATCGTCTGTCCCATTAGTCAGCCATGTGTGCTGACCGTGTCGCTAGTCTTATGGTCTTTTTTTTTTATCGTTGGCGACTGAAAAATTACCACTTCCGAAAAGTACTGTTTCTCGTGTCATGATTTTGGTCCATAACAATTTTTCTGTCATAACGAAGAAGACAATTGCCAAAATCCACAAAGAAAACTAATTAAGAAGTCACTATGTGATTAACAATTCACACTGTTGCTTACTGAGGTGAAGTTGCTTCAAATACCATTACCAAGCTACCTGCTAAATACCAAAGGGAAGATTTTTCTGGACACTCTTATTACGTCAGCAACCATAATTCTCAAATATGGCATTGAAACCATGCACATACTGCTTAAATCTATTTACATAATCAGAATACACCACCAGGGGTGCGGTGACTCAGTAGGTAGAGGTACAGGCTGCAAGCCGAGAGGTCCTTGGTTCGAATCCCACCTGCGGCAACAGTTTTGTGTCCTTGGGAAAGACACTTCACCCCCATTGCCCATGTGGGGGCATGGTGGTGCTGTGTACTAATGCACTCTGTCTTCCAACAAGGATAACCCTGCTGGTATAGTATGTTGGGAGCTGACAGTTACTTGCCATTGCTCAGTGGTTCTCTCCGGGTACTCTGGCTTCCAGCAGCCATAAAACTGTCGTGGTCATGATTAGCTGTTCGGCAGAAATATGTGACCTAAAACACCAATAAATAAATAATAAAAAGAGCACACCACCCCATACCCTTTTCACTCCTGCTTGACTCTGTGTCCATTTGTGTCCATAATATGTAAGTTGCGAACAAGCATAAATATCTAGATAACAAAATGTCTTTTGGATGTTCATTATATGGGTTAACAGGAGAGGGGGGCATGAATGAAATTGGGGAGGGCATGTGCCCCCCCCCCCCCCACACACACACATACACACCCACTCCAGCCCCCATGCCTACAGTGCGGCTGCCGTGGACTGGTCACTTTCCACAGGTGAGCAATATTTCCACGGATGCAATGATATTAGATTTCAAACACTGTTTACAGCAATAATCATAATCATCAAAAATTCAATTAATGAAGCACACGGTACAATCCAGTGCTTCATCAATTAAAATTTTATTGATAATGATTTTCTATTACCTGGTAAAAGCATGCATGGACATCACTGCCCATGCATGGATTATGACCAGTACGCGACAACTGTACTGAATGTCTGCGCCAATTAGCCACTGTGCATAAATATGTGACCTTAAACATCAATAAATAAATATATAAATGCCTGCGCCACTGCTATGAGCAGGGACTAATCTACATGGGTGGGTGTGTTTACAAATATTCATATTTTTTAACACCTGATAACAAAGTAATACAAGTTTATGGACAACCACACAATTGACTTTTAATTACAATACTCCTAATTCCTATTAAACATACATGAATGTTTATTCATTTTGTGGAATTTTTACACCATGTATGAAGCTTATTTGGGCCTGTATGTTTGTTAAAATTGCCCTTCCACTAGGGAGGCCTTCTTGAAATCAGTCTATACTGGATTGTATGGTATTCTTTTGTGTAAGACAATGCATTCATAGTAATAATCTTCATGCATAGCAGTATCGGGCCCTAAAAAGTTGATCTGTTTCTCAGGTCATTTTTGTAAAATTGCACGCAGACGGGTGTTTTTTTATTTTATTTTTGTAATTATTTCTTTGCCATTAACAGTTCATGTCCTTGGTTTGTTTCGGCCTCATAATCTACAGAATAGCATGGGTGGTGGTGTATTCCATCCATTGAGTGCAAAAAGACTTTGCAATGCTATAGCATAAGCCCTGTCACACTCCAGAGACAAATTTATCAATTTTAATAACATGGGTAAAATATAGGTCATGATCCATTTAAATTTTTTTCTTCAGCTCACCTCGACAAGTCAAGCTGGGCGTATCTAATCACTCTCTGTACATTTTCTATCCGTCTGTCATCCATCAGCACCATGTTTTGGTCTTCTAGCCCAAAACCACTGGGCAAATTCAAGTGAAAGTTTGTTTGAGTGATGGTCCCAAAGGGGTATTGCATTTTTGTTTAACTCAACATGCCCAGCCCCATAGGGAGGGTGTGGGGGAAAATGCTCCCAAAATATTTTTAAAATCTCATGAACCAGTGGGTACAGTGACTTGATATTTGTTATGGGGCTTCCTTTTGAGGTGTAGAATCAAGTTTGTTCAAACGTAGTTCGTGAAGCAATATTTGGCTTTGTAATGGGAAGGGTTAGATTTTTGGTACCATCCAAAATTTATATTTTCTGAACCGATGGTCCGATTTGAACGAAATTCAGTTTGTGGTATTATTGGGTCATAAGTACTTCACTTATGCAAAAAAAACCCTGCATCCCCATGGAAACCACAGGAGCTACAAATAGAAATATATTCAAACGCCCATGTTTCCCAAACCACTTGGAACAGAGAACTGTTATACAGTATGAAGTATCCTCAGGACCAGTAGAATTGAATGGTAAAAAAGAAATTGCCATATGTTTTGTTAGGGAGTTCTGCAGAGTGCATCAAAATAATGCTGACTCAGCATATTTGCAAATATTTTAGAAAATCTTTTCTCCAGAACCAATGTTCAGAATCTTTTGATATTTGGTATACAGCATCATGAGGGGTCAGATACAAGTTCGTTAAAATGAAGCCCATTGGTTCATATTTGGACTCAATGCAGGGGCCCATTTTTTTTTAATTTAGGGCAATATGGGGAATTTTCTTTTAAACATCTTCTTCAGAACCACCAGTCAGAATCATTTAATGTTTGGAAAACATGTACATCATTGTTATGAGGATCAGATTCAAGATTGTTCAAACCAAGTCCCTAGGTTAATATTTGGGCTTCCTTTGGTAGCCCAAATTTTAATTTAGGGCAATCTGAGGAAGTTTCTTTAAAAATCTGCTTCTTCAGATCCACCAGTCAGAATGCTTTCATATTTGGTATGCAACATCTCTAGGGGGTGAGATTCAAGTTTGTTCAAATCGGGTCTGTGGGTTAAAATTTGGGCTCGCTATGGTAGCCCAAATTTTAACTTAATGCAATATGAGGAAATTTCTTTAAAAATTTTCTTCTTCAGATCCACCAGCCAGAATGCTTTTATATTTGGTATACAACATCTCTAAGGAGATCAGATTCCACTTTGTTCAAATCGAGTGCCTGTGTTAATATTTGGACTCCCTATGGGAGCCGGAATTGGCCATGTAGCTGAAGAATTAGAAATTTTTTATTCAGTACCCTCTAGTGGTGTGTAACTAAGAGTAATCCACATACATGTAGGTTGTATCAAGGGGCTTCAAAGGGGAGTTCCACATTTTACATTATGATCAACTGAAGAAAAGGCATGATGCTTGGACAGTTTTTGTCACTCCTGAGGGGCTCAAGGATTTTCAGTGTATCCTATGGAGGTGGATTGCTTAATGTAGATTCATTCTTGAACTCTGTTTATATCGTGTTCTGTTTCTGGTGAGTGTTTCAGGCCCTGTGGGGCCTCTTGTTTATTTATTTATTGGATTTTAACAACACTTTAGACAGCAGCAGCTACAAGTTTTTTTCTCTCCTTGAAACAAGTCTCTCACCCAACTGCAGCACCCATGGTCCACTGAGTTTTTAGCTCACTTGACTTTCAGTCAGAGTGAGCTATAGTCATCACTCGCTGTCCGTCATCCGTGAACATGGTGTTTGCGTCTTCTCCCTCAAAACTGCTGAACCGATTTAAGTGAAATTTGAGATGGTTGTTTGTTATGACATCGCATTTTGATTTTGATCAAATCAAGTTGCTCTGCCCCTCATTGGGACAATGCCCAAAAATTATGCCTAAATCTTAAAAAAATCTTCTTCTCATGAACCAGGAGTAGCGGAGACTTGATATTTGATGTGCAGCTTCCTTTTGAGGTGTAGACTCAGATTTGTTCAAGAGAAGTTTGTGGGAGCTATATTTGCCTTCGTTATGGGAAGGGCAAGAATTTTCGCCATGCCCAAAATTTCTATTTTTCAAACCAAGAGGCAGATTTGAACCAAATTTAATATGCAGGCTTATTGGGTTATAAGTACTTAATTTATGCTTAAAAATATTTTCCCGTCGCGCCCCATGAGAACCGCAGGTGCTAAAAATAGAACAAAATTTAAAACGCCCACATCTCCAAACTACACGGCCCTGAGAATTCTTGTTTGGTGTGAAGCTTCCTTGGGACCAACATAATGGAATAGTTCAAAAAATTATTGCTGTCGGGTCTTTCATGGGGTACTTTTTCGGGACTTTGAAAAGAAGATTTTTTCACATGTTTATTGAAATCAAATCCATGGGTCCATATTTGGGCTGTCTATGGGAGTCCAAATGTTGAAAAATAGTGCAGTATGAGGAATATTCTTGAAAAATCTTCTTCAGACCCACCAATCAGAATCTTTTGATATTTGGTATGCTGCATCATTAGGCGGGTGAGATTTAAGGTTGTTCAAGCCATGTCCATATTTGGGCTCACCGGGGTTTCGCAAGTTGCGAGAACGGTCATTTCGTTCCTGTGATGTTCTCGCAAATGCTTGTTGAGAAGATTCATTTACCGTTCCCGCAAACATATAAGCATTTTTTCATCAGATAAAATTTAATAAAATTAGATTAATTTTAGAGCGGAAATGATTAAAAGGTTTTTGTGATTGATTAATCGCATGGCTTAACCCTGCTTAACTGATTAATCACTTGCCCTAATAGGTAGCTGAATAATTGCTGCACCGTTGATGATTTATATAATTAAAACTTTACTCAGAGTAATGGGCAAAACCGGCCAGCGCCATATACAAAAATGTCCATTCAAATTTTATTATATTTTTAATTTCTGTCTCAAAACATAGCTTATGACCCCTCATTGGAACGAGCTCATTGAGTTTGTTCCATTTTGAGACAAACACTGAAAATCTTTAGTAATGCAAGAATTTCTTGTGCAAGTATCGTCTGCTTCCCGCATTTGGTGATGGGTTGAGAATGACCATTTCCAGCTACTGATACAGTATAATGATCATGCGAATGAACAAGTATGTCAGCACTTAACTGGCTTGCGTTACAGTTACTCTGTTGCCCATCAAAAGAAATATATACACAAATCACTCTATACTCAACCGAATATAATAAAGTTTGCTGCACTAATGTCCAGCTCCAACAAAAAGGAACTGATCAATATATCAACATTGGTTAAAATTATTAACAGAAAAATAATTAAGTAGATAATTATCATTTAGCATAATTATAGACAAGGGATAGTCCCCCGGTTTCCTCCTGTGGATCTTTCTCATATGCTTTTGGTTTACGTCCATTAAAACCACTCTCTTTTAGTTTGAAGTACATCTTAACAGCCATTGGCGAGTGATTCTGTATTTGTTGACGCGGTGCTTGCTTTGGTTGGGGTGGGCGTGTATTCTGCGGCTCAACATTAATTACTTGCTGAAATCACTGCGTCTAATCAGAAAGTTGGAGCCGTGCGAATCACGCCTACCTGTAGTGCCAGATCGCACATGCGTTGTACAGCCGAGAGAAGACCATTGACTTACGACGCCCCATATGTGCTGAATAGGACAAAGGTTTAGCCCTAGCATTCCCTAGAGCCCAATTTCTTGACTTTCGTCGCCTGGCAGTCGGATGCATTGAACGCAGATCCGGTCATGATGGGCAAACATTCGTTTTCAAACAAGATTGGGTGACTGGGAAAATGCTGTGCTATCATTTTCGATTTTAATATACTTGAGTAGAAACTATGCCGTTGTATCCCTTATTCATATTCAACCTCCCCCCTTCGTCCCTCAACCTGACAAGTGGTCGTGACATTTACTAAAAGGCTGTCCTCATACAGAATCAGTTCGCCCCCTGGGTGCACCGGGACGACATCTGGAAGTCTGAGACTGCTGGTAGCGCCTTGGTGCGCTCATGGGACGAATTGCCACACGGAATTCACACCAGGTTCACGGAATATAGGTTTGTAAAACTCTGACCGCACCCCATACCCACCTCACTATAATTCACCTACCAACAATACCATTAATATAGGGACACCCCTTTATTTACATTGTGCCCCTCTACACTTTACCTGCTCCATTGTCCTCATTCTAATTGTTTGATGATATTTTATTTGCTGTACCTCATGTACCATAAATATGATTTGAGCGTAATAAAGTAAAGTTAAAGTATTTGAAGATAAATAAGCATAATTCATGTGACTAAGACATGTTAGAAATGCGTCCCGCAAAAAATAAATGGGTCCAGCAAAAAATATATCTGCGAAAACCAGGCTCACTCTGGGAGCCCGAATTTTAACTTCGTTCAAAATGAGGAATTTTCTTTAAAAATCTTTTTCAGATCTAGCAGTCGGAATGTTTTGATATTTGGTATGCGGCATCCTCAGGGGGTGAGATTCAAGCTTCTTTACGCCAAGTCCCTGGGTTCATATTTGGGCTCATTGTGGAGTCTGAATTATAACTTAGTTCAAAATGAGGAATTTTCTTTAAAAATCTTCTTCAGATTCAGCAGTCAGAATGTTTTGATATTTTGTACCATATGCAGCATCCTTGAGGTGTGTGTGTGTGTGTGTGTGGGGGGGGGGGGGGGGGGGGGTAATGAGATTCAAGTTTGTTTAAGCCAAGCCCCTGGGTTCATATTTGGCAGGGAGCCCGAATTATAACTTAGTTCAATATGAGGAATATTCTTTAAAAATCTTTTTTTTTTAGATCCACCGGTCAGAATCTTTGGATATTTTGTATAAGCTTTCCTTGCGAGGGGCAGATGCAACTTGTTCAAATAAACTCCCTGGGTTTATATTTAGGCTACCATGTCAGGTGAATGCCCTCAGACCCACTAGGGCCTCTTGTTTACTCTTTGACAACATTGCCCTGGCTCTTCTCTCTATATTTGTCATTGTAAATTAGACACTACTTTTATGTAGGCTTCCAAAAAGTGTTACTGCATATATGTTTGTCTGTCCTTCAGATGAAATGTTTTTTTGCTGTTCATTTGCCTGGCTCGACAATTTTTAAAAAAAATTTCAGCTATCTTTCAACTCCAACCCACCCCCCTCCCCCCCCCCCCCCCCCCACCCCCCCCCCCCCCCACACACACACATATACACAAATCAGGGCTGGGGGCGAGTATTGCGTACTTTGTCAAAAAAGTGGTACTCGAGTCCTACGAGTACTGAGTACTTTGGACCCAGCCCGTCACAAATATATTAAACATCAAAGAGTATCATATACTTGAAACAAATACAGTACAGCTACTGTGTACTGCTCACTTTCCACGGATGGGCAATATTTCCACGGATACAATAATATTTTGTGCCAAACACTAACTATAGGAATCATCATCAAAAAGATAAATAATGCTTCATTAATTAAAATATTGTGGATGATGATTTTTATTGCCGTGTAAACGCAACGAGTGGACATCACCGCACACGCGTGTATTACAACCCCTCCATAGCGACTGTACTGTAACTGATTTGTCCTCTTTGGGAACATATTTTCTACAATTTCACTCCTTTTGACAGAATATGTGCCTGTGGAGATTAAAACCAAAGTTGGTGAAAGTGCTCTTGTGGATATATGCAGCACAAGCACAGCACTACAGAATCAATATTTGATGATTTTTAGGAATGTTAACAGTGTCGTGAGACACCACAGTAGCAGGTACTGGTCATTCTGTTGGAAAAAAATCACTGTTTTATGACTCGAGGTGCCTTAACTGAGAAAACTGAGGCTTTTTCTTACAAAGATTGCAAAATATTCATCAAACACAATGTGAAATGTCTTCAGAAGCCAGAATGTGATTAAATAACAATGGGGAATTCAATATGCGTCAACATCAATTTATTTATAAATTAATATAGTTTTTTTATGGGAAAAAGCATTACTGGGGGCTGTCGGGGGGGGGGGGGGCACATCCAGGGCTATATTTCACCCCATCACTAGGTAAAAGAATATTTGACATTTGTTGAGATAAAATGGCACTTTCTATTGATATTGGTGAATTATATTGCCTCAGCCAGGACTTATGTTTTGACGAGAATCTGAGAATCGATTCACGTAGAGATCCGTGCAACAAAACCAGTGGAGAAACCATGTAGATTCTCGTAACACTACTGCTAGGATTCACATGAAAAGACTGAGTCAGTTTAACCCTTTACCTAACACTAAGGCAAGCAAATTAACTAATACAACACTAACATGACCTGAATTATTGTGACATTGGCAATAACAATTGTACAAATATGGCTGTCATTGGAAACCGGTTCCAATAACATCCATAATTATTAAGCTTGATGAATAATGTTTATTTTTAGATAACCTGCCTGAAAGTCAGGGGGCGCTTAAGTGATGACTTTCTGTCTGGCGTGAACTTTACATTATCAAACCACTCCTCATAAGCAACTGGGCCGAATTGAACCAAATTTTGATATTCATGTTTCTTCTTATCATATCTGAATTCCAGTTTGTTCAAATAAAGTTGCCACACCTACAGGGGGTCCCAAAAGGGGGCATTTCAATGACAGCACCCATAAATTGTATTCCAAAATTAAAAAAAAAATCCCCAGAACCATATGTAAGAATATTTTGATACTTAGTATACAGGCATCTCTAGGGGACGGGAGGGGGGGGGGGGGGGGCAGATTCAAGTTTGTTCAAATCGTGTCCCTGGGTTAATATTTGGGGCTCTTATGGGCACCCAAATATCAACAGTGCAATATTAGGAAATTTCTTTGAAAACCTCCTTCAGATCCACCAGTCAGAATGCTTTCATATTGGAATACAAAATCTCTAGTGTGGGGGGGGGGGGGGGGGTGCGTGGGGGTTAGATTTGCAGTTTGTTTGAATCGGGTCTCTGGGGTTAATATTTGGTCTATCTATTGAAGCCCAAAGTTTAACTTTGTGCAGTACGAGGAAATTTCTTCAAAAAATCTATTTCTTCAGATCCACCAGTCAGGAATCCTTTCATATTTGACATACAGCATCTCTAAGGGGAGTCAGATTCCTGTTTGTTTAAGCCAAGTCTATGGGTTAATATTTGTGCTCGTTATGGGAGCTCAAATTAACTCAGTGCAACATGAGAAAATTTCTTTAAAATCTTTTTCTTCAGACCCACCAGTTAGAATGCTTTAATATTTGGTGGAGGTTTGATCCTAATCTGTCCCAATTTGGTTCCTGTCAGTCAGAATCCTTACATATTTGGTATCGCAGGGTGGGGTGGGGGTGGGGTGGGGGTGGGGGGTGGGGGGTGGCGTAAGATTTGAGTTTGTTCATTTTTGAGTCCCTAGCTTTAATATTAGGGCAGAGGTGGATTAGGTTCAAGGTTTGTTGAGTAATGTTCAAATCCATTCCTTAGAGTTTTTCCATAAATTTTGGCCTTCAAGCTGCAGTAACACAACAACCCTTGGAAGTTTGGCAATACTTGTTTGTCTACAGCTGACAGAATTGGAAGCAGTCGGGAAGACCTATGCTAATAATCATCTGACATGGACACTAGAGTTATGAATAATTTCATAACATCTTTCCTATGTAGTGTTCATGAACCATGACAAACTGAATGTGACTCAAATGGGGTCATCTCGATATGCCGGCACTCAGTATTTCCAGCAGTATGGTCAGTTGGTGTGAATAATCTGGATGATCAAGGGATTACCGCTTATAGTCTGCATCTTGTTTTTCCGATTTGCTGGAGGAAATTATAACTGCAGCAGCTGTATATTTTTAATTTTTAGCCCGACTGTTTACAGTGAGGGCTATAGTCATGACTTTCGTCCGTCTGTCTGTCCGTCTGTTAACATTTAGAGTTTTGGTTTAAAGTTTGTGGTTAAAGATTTTTACTGAAGGTTTAAGTGGGTTTTATTTTTTTTTTTCCTGTTTAGTCATGACTTTTGTCTGTCCGTCTGTTAACATTTGGAGTTTTTGTTAAAGTTTGTGGTTAAAGTTTTTTAGTCAACCTTAAAGTTTTTGTGTTTTTTTTTTTTTTAAATTAATATTACTGTTGATTGTATCAATCTCATTATGTGTTTTTCTATGTTTCATGTTATTTTGGGAAATATTTGACCCTTTTTTGTATGGCAATTTAACTTACAACTTCCAGGTTAAAGTTTTTGGTTAAAGTTGTTTTTTGTGTGGTGTGGTGGGGGGGGGGGATAAAATTACACCTTTAATTCTCCAAACAGTTAAGTGGAATGTCACTGTTTCTTATTTGGGACAATGTATACTATCTACTAAACATTTCTACAGTTATTTTCATTAATATCGGCATGATTTTAACCCCTTTCAAACATGTTTTCAGACTTACTTTCTTTCTATTTGAAATTAGACTTTGCCATATACTTTCTTACTCTAATTCTTGCATGGTGAATACAACTTAATGATTCCATTTACACCAATGATTTCTTTTATCGGCTTTAGGAATTATTTAACCCTTTTTTGCCAATCAATTTTAAAAGTATTCCCAGCTTAAAATTTCGGTTTAAAGTTCTGCTTTTCAAGGTTCTACCTTTCATTCTCCAAACACTCATTTCGGGCAAGGTCTACTGAAGCCGAACACAGTGGTTTCAAATAATATTGGCATTAATTTAACCCTTTTAACAACAGTTTTCGAACTTATGATATATGATATGATATATATTTTATTCACCAGCATACAAATTTACAAAAGACTAAACATAAAGTACATGAAATCAGAACATTTACAATATATAAATACAGTTGACACTATATTACAAATCCGTCAATACTTCATTCGTATACTGGTAGGGTAAGGCATATCCAGATTGGCTGTCTCCCTGCCTTCCATTATGTAGGAAAGAGAAAACGCATTGAGATATTAAAGAGGAAAATAGAGTGAAATAGAAAGACGAAGGGGGTAGAAAAAATGAAGAAGTTCTAATGCAACATGGTAAATTCCCATTATCTTCTTTTACGAATAGCTCGAATAAATCATGTGTCGGTGATGCGAGTGGTGGTCGGAGCCCAGTTCAGCTTGTCACATGAAACGGACTTCACCATTCCTTTAATTTATGCGTATACAGAGTGAGAGGCATATTGCTCAAAAACGAGATTATAAAAAAAAAAAAAACATGGGGAAGACCGAATCAAACGCCAGCAGGGACGAGAATACCAGGCAAATTACATTGAGAATGAGTTTCCAATACATCCTGAGAGCTTGCTTATCCAGGTAGTATCCTGGTGATGAGTTGACGAAAGTCGGTATAAACTAGTGAAAGGTGATACATAACCGGGGATGCGTTATAAATAACAACTAGATAGCACAATCTGGGCAGTAGGGATTAGAACAGGAGATATTATTTGAGTATGTCGAAAGCAATCTTGTAATTAGCGGGTTTTTTTTAACTTCTTCCTGTTTTTTATTGCCCTGAAATCCCTTTCTAATTCGTTCCATAGTTTAGGAAATGCAAAGACAGGCAGCTTATCTAAGGTTTTTGTTCTAGTTCTGTATCTATATAGAAGGCCCGTTTGGCGTGTGCTAACATTGTTTTGGTTATTTACAGAAGGAAAAAAATCGCAAATGATGCCGGGAGATTTCCATTTTGCCAGTCAAACATAAACAGAGAGACATGCAAATTATACAAGTCCTTTATCTTTAAAATTCCGTCTTTAGTAAACAGTGGGTCAGTATGAGCATGATATACTCTCCCAAAAAAGAAAGTGTGCATGCTAAAAAATAACACTAAAAAAAGATATATATCATTTTCATTCATGGAAATTTTATTCAATCACAGATGAATCAATTTGTGATCAACACGAGGAATTTCATTACGCTACAACGAATACTCTTGGTGCCATGGAGAGTCAAAGACACTAAGGGTCAAACACACAAGTCACACACTCAATATCCTCTGCATCGACTACTGCTGTGCATCTACGCCTCATGGAAGCGAACAAGTTAGCATGGAAGTGTTGTGGGATGTTGTTCCATATTCTGATAAGCTGTCTTTGGAGTTCCATAAGCGTTGACGGTGCATGGGGAAGCCGGCGTAGCTGATGTTTCATTTCGTCCCATACGTGCTCAATGGGTGAGATATCGGGCGAATTTGCGGGTCAGGGAAGAACATCCACTTGTTGTTGCTGCAGATACTGTTGAACAACACGAGCTGCGTGGGGTCGGGCGTTGTCCTGCTGTAGAATGACGCCGGGGCCGTGACGTTGCAGAAATGGGACAACAACAGGTGTAAGCACTTCATCACGATATCTGGTTGCATTGAGATTGCCATCAATAATGACCAGCTCAGTTCTGTTACGGGCAGTGATGCCACCCCACACCATGAGAGACCCTCCCCCATAACGGTTTCGCTCCACGGCACATGGATCTGCGTACCGTTCGTTTCGGCGTCTGTACACTCTCTGGTGGCCATCTGATGATGAAAGATGGAAACGACATTCATCTGTGAATAAACCACGTCGCCACCAGTGTAAGGGATGCCTGAGATGTTGTCTACGCCACTGCAGTCGAGCACGACGATGACGTAACGTCAAAATCGGATGAATTGCAGGTCTTCGAGGACGTAAGCCGTATTCTCTCAGCAGGTTGATTACTGTTTGAGGATGTATCCGTCTCAGGTCAAGGATGTTCCTGGCTGTCGTCGTTGCCGTTTGTTGCCGGTTCCGGAGATGGACGACACGGATATACCGATCTTGTGCAGGGGTGGTAACTCGGGGTCTCCCGGAGCGGGGTCGGTCTCGAACGTCATCATTTTGTGCATGTCGATGGACTAGCCTGTCTACAGTGTTACGGTGGCAGTTCAAATGCTGGGCAACCTCTCGCTGTGTTCTGCCAGCTCTAACCATACCCAGGGCAAGGAGACGTTGATTCATTGTCAATCTCTATACTTTATTTTCCTGGAGAGAAAGGGTTTTGAACATTCAGGTTTTGTATGGGCTAATTCAATATAAAAAAATCCAAAGTGGTCTGAAACATCGGTTAGGAATATTCCAGATTTGAAACGATTAGAAATAGAGTTGGTAAAGATGTGGTCTATCAGCGTTGCCGAACGATATGTTACTCTGGTTGGTTTGGTGATAACAGGTGTGAAGCCTTCACTAAACATCATGTCAATAAATAAGTCTGTTTTGAGATGAGAAGCTACTTTTAAAAGGTCAATATTGAAGTCGCCCATAATCAGGGCTGTTTTCTTTTCCTTGTTAATTATATCAGTTAAATAATTCATTTTTGAATGGAATAAGTCTATATCTGCTTTTGGTGCCGTATTTGGTCTGTATATTACGTCAATTATTTTTGACGAATGTTTTGACTTTAATTCAACAAAGATAGACCCAAATACATGAGGTTTAAAAACGGACAGATCTTTACGAACACTGAAAGAAATTTCATTTTTTATGAACAGCCCAACACCCCCAAGCCTGTCGTCTTGAACAGCCCAACACCCCTACGCCTGTCGTTTCTCTAAATTTCAAATTAGGCTTCTACCATATACTTTGTTACTTTTTATCCCCTCCCACAAGAGAGGGATATAGCATAGACCTCGCGCCGTCTGTGACGGTCTATCTGTCAGTCCATCCGTCAGTCCCTCCATCTGTCCGAACTTTCTGTATGCCATAACTTAAACAAAAGTCAACGGATTTCAATTAATTGCAGTATATGTCTCTAGGTCAAGTTTGATGACCACAATTATCCAATGAATTATTGCCCTGCTCAGCCCCTTCCCAGTCTTAGGCATTTTTTCCCCTTTTCTTCAACTGTCACTACATGCAGAACTTTTTTAGCTCATCTTGACCAAGTCAAGTTGAGCTAATCTGATCACGCTCCATCCATTGTCCACCCGGCGTCCCTCGTCCGTCAACACCATGTTTTGGTCTTCTCCTCCGAAGCCACTGGGCCAATTCAAGTGAAAGTTTGTGTGTGTGATGGGCCCAAAGGGGCACTGCATTTTTGTTTAACTCAACATGCCCAACTCCATAGGGACGGAGTGGGGAAAATGCTCCAAAATATTTTTAAAATCTTCCTTTTGAGGTGTAGAATCAAGTTTGTTCAAACAAAGTTCATGAAGCAATATTTGGCTTTGTAATGGGAGGGGTAAGATTTTTGGCCCCGCCCAAAATTTCTATATTCTGAAGCGATGGTTCAGTTTGAACAAAATCTGATATGTGGTATTATTGGGCCATAAGTACTTGACTCATGCAAAAAAAAATTTCCACATCCCCATGGGATCCCTGGGAGCTCAAAATAGAAATATTTTCAAACGCCCATATTTCCCAATGCACCCGGAACAAAGAGCTGTTATTTTGTATGAAATATCCTTACGACCAGTAGAATTTAATGGGGAAAAAATTGCCATTGGTAATGTTAGGGTGTTCGGTAATGGGTATCGAAAAAATGCTGAGTCAGCATATTTGCAAACATTTTTCAAAATCTTTATCCTGAATCAATCATCAGAATCTCTTGATATTCAGTATACAGCATTCATAGGGGGGGGGGGGGGGGGGTCAGATACAAGTTTGTTAAAATAAAGCCCATTGGTTCATATTTGGGATCAATACAGGAGCCAACATTTTTAACAAAGGGTAATAATGGGAATATTCTTTAAAAATCTGCTTCTTCAGAACCACCAGTCAGAATCTTTTAATGGTTGGTATACATCAATGTTATAAGGGTCAGATTCAAGATTGTTCAAACCAAGTCCCTAGGTTAATATTTGGGCTTCCTACGGAAGCCCAAATTTTAACTTTGTTCAATATGGGGAATAATTATAAAAAGTCATATTCTTCAGATCCACCAGTCAGAATGCTGTCATATTTGGCATGCGACATCTCTAGAGGGGTCAGATTCAGGTTTGTTCAAATCAGATCCCTAGGTATATAATTGGGCTCGCAATGGTAGCCCAAATGTTTACTTAGTGCGATATGCGGAAATTTCTTTAAAAATCTCCTTCTTCAGATCCACCAGTCGGAATGCTTTCATATTTGGTATACAACATCTCTAAGGAGGGGGGGGGGGGGGGGGGTCAGATTCAGGTTTGTGCAATTCAAGTTCCTGGGTTAATATTTGGGCTCCATATGGGAACCTGAAATTTAACTTAATACAATATGAGGGAATTTCTTCAAAAAAACTTCTTCCTCAGATCCACTAGTCAGAATGCTTTCATATTTGGTATACAACATCTCTAGGGGCGTAGGGGGGGGGGGGGGGGGATGGGCAGATTCAAGTTTGTTCAAATCGGATCTATAGGTTAATATTTGGGCCCGCTATGGTAGCCCAAATTTTAACTTAGTGCAATATGAAGAAATTTCTTTAAAATTTCTCTTCTTCCAACCCAACAGTCAGAATGCTGTCATATTTGGTTCACAACATCTCTAGGTAAGTCAGATTCAGCTGTGTTCAAATCGAGAGCCTGGGTTAATATAAATTTGGGCTCCCCATGGGAGCCGGAAGTGGCATGTTGCTGAAGAATTAAAAAAATTGTATTCAGTACCCTCTAGAGGTGCGTAACTAAGATTAATCCTCATAGATTGTATCAAGAGGCTTCATAAGGGAGCTCTACATTTTACATTATGATCAAATGGAGAAAAGGCATGATACCCGAATTATTTTGTCACTCCTGAGGGACTCATGGATTAAAAGTGTATCGTATATAGATGGATTGCTAATTGTAGACTCATTCTTGGACTCTGTTTATATTGTGTTCTGTTCAAGATGATCGCTTCAGGCCCAGTGGGGCCTCTTGTTTAAACTCACGTAACCACCCTCCCCCTCCCCCGGGCCAATGAGGCACTTTTTGTTTTCCTTTCCTCAAAAATGCATTTTTGCAGTTTTGCCTATAAAGTTTTGGGTTAAAAACCCAGATAATCCCACCTCCCCCCCCCCCCCCCCCCCCGGTGGTCGCTCATAACACACCACCATTGCATACCAAATATTTTGAAGGATTTGGAGTTAATAAATGCAAACAAACCAAAATTGACTACTATAACACACCACCATAACAAACATTTTTTCCTATAAAGTTTTGGCTTAAAAACCCAGACAAGCGCCCCCCCTCCCCCTCCCCCCCCCCCCCCCCTCCCCCGGAGATCGTTCTTAACACACCACCACTGCATACCAAATATTTTGAAGGATTTGGAGTTAATAAATGCAAACAAACCAAAATTGACTACTATAACACACCACCACCCCCCCCCCTCCCCCCCACACACACAAAATGCATTTTGAAGGATTTGGAGTTAATACATTGCTTTATATACTAAATCTTTAATCCTTTACCTAACACAAGTTGAAGCCAACAGTACAAACTATTTTTCGGAAACATCAGATTTTTTCATTTTTTACTTCTAACCCAGGGCCGTCAAGAGGACGGGGAAGCCGGGGTAGTAACTCCGGGGTCCTGGGGTCCTGGGGGCCCGCGAGGACGAAGCCGCGCCGCCCGAGACAGCTAGTTTGCGAATTTTTTTCAATGCCCAGTGCGTGTGAATCGACAGGTGGGCAACGGGCCCCCAAATTCACTAGTAAGCATATATTCCTTTCAAGAACTGTCAAAGTTATTAGATATATCGTGGGTCGATCCGCCCATAATATGCTATTCGGTAATTCGGTTATATAGACGTCCCGCTTCGATATTCCTGGTCAGTTCTGAGAACTGGACATACATAATTTACTGTAACCCAATCTAGTCTTTGAGAGGAAATTGAGTCATAATAGATATCGGTCGGGGGAGGGGTGAATATTTTCATGGGTCCTTGGTAAGTTGGGTTTGAAACAAGGGGGCCCAGGTGGTAACATCTAATTGATCCCACCCCCGAGGGCCCGTATTTTCTCTCGGCGGCACTGTTCTAACCATTGCTTATTAGTCCTTATTGGAACAAGCTCAACAAGCTTGTTCCATTAATAGGCCATGAGGTATGTTTTGGAGTAGAGAAATGAAAAAATTAAATTTGAATAGCAAATTTTGTTATCACGAGTGCAGTTATGGCAGATTCGTTAGGTAATCGGTTAACAAAAAATGACTCCGACTATTTTGTGTCTAAGCATTGCCATTGCTGGGACAGTTAGGCTGCATGCGTGACATCACTCTAGTTATTATCTCATGTCGCATACACCATACAATATATTTAACAATATTTTTCACATATTTTTCGCATATTTTTCGCATACATCATACAATATATATAAAACTATCACATATTTTTCGCATACAGATATTCTTATTTTTTAAATAAAGTAACATAATACGTTAATGCAATGCAATAATTAGGAAAACAATTCAAAATATTGTGAAACACAGAACATATTACAATGAACCACACGAAATGCAGTTTTCTCAGTGTCCCTGGCCCGAACATTTTGAAGTCCAAATATTCTAACCTGTCCACTTCTCCCCTTGAAACACACGTTTATAATGTCTTACAGCATTATCGACGACCCGGTACTTCCTTTTTCTGGGTGCCACGTTTCCACCAATACTTATTTGTATATTGTTGCTTCTTGATATGCCTGCTCCTCTATGATAAATTGGATCGAGCTAAATATGTTTTGATGGGGGAGGGGGGGGGGGGGCAATATTACCCAATACATGGTAACATAGTCTGTACACTTTGTTATACGTGGGTCAACTGGACGATCTTCTTGCACAAGCGCCTCATCCCATTTCATAATTCTGAGAGTAAGACTGATTCAAATGATGGAGATATCCACAAAGAGGGCACATACATATCATTGCTGTGATTTTTATTTACCAAACTGTTGAAGTACAACATATATTACTTGAAATGTTCTCTTGTTGTTACAGTTGATGAGTGTTCAATCACGACCAGTGATCAGCGAAACTGCGAAAAGAATTTCACACCATTATTGATATTGACTATAACTCAATCTTCAACCCGACTGACTGCTAATTAATTGTTGGCTGCCGGCATATCGAGACTAACTCACCCAAAATACTTCTCTGAACCACTTTGTCAGGTGAGCGATTAAGGCCCCTGGGGGGATGCTTTTTTTTAAATGAGTACCGGTAGTTGGTGTTTTAAAAATTAAAAAGCTGTAATGGGTAAAGAGTTAACATGTATTATCTGTATACTACAGGGGGTCAACCATACTGGCCTCTTTGATCCTGGCCCATAGCAGGTCTGAATTCTCATAGCAGGTCTGAATTCTCGCAACGATTTTCGCAAGAATCCAAATGGATTCACCAAATTTTGAGGATTTATAAACCCTGCACAACCCCAATTTTGAAACAAAATTGACATATTGTTAAATGTTTCATGGGGGTGGGGCACTATTTATCTTGCCGTATGGTTAATTAAGGGGTCGTCCAACCTAATTTTGGTCAATTTTTTGACATTTTTCCCAATGCCTTAGAAACAGATAAGAGAAGTAAGGAAAGGCAAATTATATATCAAAATAATGAGTAAAGTACATAGAAAAGGTACATATATTTTTTTTCAGGAAAAAAAGTGAATTTTATGATTTTGAAGAAGATTAATTTGCAAATGGCATAAGTAACGAACCGGTAAAACCACAAAATAATCGGTAATTCGAAAGCCTTGTCCTCAATATAATGATAACATACTACAGACTCGGAGAAAGCATTTTTTTGACACACACTCTGGTGGGTTTTGACGTTTGAATGTAATAACATCAACACAAATTTTTGATGTTCCGGAGGTGGCCATGTTTCAACGATGTTTTTCCGGTCATGTGATTACGATGTGGTTCTTGCAGAAATACTCAATTTGGGCAATCGTAAGAATGCAAGGACGTGATCACGCCCTTTATTTGTTCGAGACAATGTATGAGCGTATTTGCAAACAGGTGACAGCAAGTACTTGAGCTGTTAAAGTCATAACTGCAAAATATGGTTCGAAATTCCCTCTCGTGTTTACAGGCCGTCTGAACTTTTTTGTTGACAAAAAATCTGAATTATTGCGCACTAGAAAGACAACATGAACCACTTGTAAAAAAAATAACCGAGTGTATAAAATCGGGACGATACACATAAAATAAGGCAATATTCATAACAAAGTAAGCAGAATGCTTCAGAAATCACTTTTTCACGAAGTATATTCCAAGTGACCTGGAACTATATTGAGTGTGTTAATTTCCCCCTGTCGCTGCGAAGTTATTTACGTCCTAGTAACCATGGAATTTGAAGACGGGTATGTTTGATGTCTGCAAAGGACCGATTGAAGATGGGTTGAAAATGATGCATTCGTGCTTTTAAATAAGGTGCGCTTGGACGATGCTGAGAATTTAGTTTTTTCTTCCAACCAACCATAGTAATACAAGCGTCGATCAGTGGTTTTTTTATCGTTTTACACTGACAAATGTGACAAATCTCCTTCACCGGAAACCATCCCCCAATTTGCATATCACAATAAACATAACCGCTGTCACGGAGTGTCAGCGTGGCCGTGTGGTCAAAACCGAAACGAATTATCGAATGCACGGTCAATATTAGCTGCAATTGGCTTTTAAATAAATGAAATACACGAAATATTCGCAATTTCTTCATTATTCATGCCGAGTTACTTTTTAATCAAACCACATGCGTTCAGTTTCGTTTGTCGGCATCAAACTGATATTGTTTGTGGTAATTAAATAGTACGAGAAGGCGAAGGAAGCCAAATATTTTTACATCATCTATTATTTAATTCAAATTGATAATTTCTTTTATTTAACTGAAATTATGAACTGATAAGTTGGGTGTGTTGCGATTATTATGCCCCAGACCTGGAACTTAGTGGACGTTGGAAAATCAAAGGTGCATCTAGGGCCGTGCAGTGGTGACCCCCTGTCCTCTTAATCTTAGTCTTACCCATTAATCATTGCATGTACCAACATTCCCCCTTGTATCTCAACCATTGCTACTCCAATTTGAAGGATATTTGGTTTTGTGATCGAGCATCATGGAGAAACAATGCCTGTGTAGCTGCTGTAGCATGTGTTTCTTCCCACATTTTTTCAGAGTTGTGGTACTTTTTCACTCTTTTGAGTTAGAAAATTTTGTTTATAACTAGTTGATTTGTTACAATTTGTTGCAGAGTGCCTGCTAATACCCTCAATTGTATTGCTGCAGAATTTTCTTGTGAAGATTTTGTTCCTATTACTTATCAAGCAACAACCTAATGAATATTCTGTATAAAGCCACCAATCTGATGTTTGACACTTTTATTGGAGCTGTTTTGAAGGCTTATGGAACTCAAAATGTTGATTATGGCAGGACTTTTCTATTCACCCATGAATCGATAAATTAAGTGTTATAGTTGGAAGTAAGAAGCATGAAAGGTCCAGAACTAAAACTCTAAAAAGAATGTTTTGCAATGTAACATGATTTTTGCAGATACACTTATTTGGAGGTTTACCTGTCTGATAGTGTTTGGAACATGTGTGGCCAGGATCTTCAAAAAGAAAAAAGAGTTAAACTTTGAGAAAAAAGGCATATGCCTTGAGTGCCGGAGGTAGAGTCATACAAGGAAGAGAGCCCCCCCCCCCCAAATTTTCTGTGTCAAATGGAGCTCACTTGTCATCTTTTGGGGATTGCTTTGTGTACTGCGTTCTTGAAAAAAATATGTGAGACCCTCTGGATGTGCCCTTCTGATCTCAATATGTCAGTAAGCCTCCTTGGGGAAAGTACATGCAATAATGGTTATGTAAGGTTGATTTGATGTGTTTTGAATAACAATGTACTTTTAAGTACATTAGATGGTTTATTGCAGTGACAGGTTACAGTTACCCTTATTTCTTCTCCAACAGATATCATGAGTGTATTGGTGTCCAAGAGTTAAACAAAGCTAATGTACTTATTGATAAACCAGACAAATTTAACAATTTAATCACTATCAAATTGATGCATGGGATAAAAGGGGTTACAGTGCAAGGGGTTTGTAAATATATTTATTCAACTACGATGTATGACTTTGCAGTGCATTCTACATAGGAGAATATCATATTTTCTTTCCAAACCATTACAGTAACACATACATCTTGATATTGGGAGACACTCTTTTGTCCTTCCATACTTCTTCTGCTGGACTCCTTCAAGTTGACCTTTGTTGAACTCCCCAAATCAAAACATAAACAAAAGAAAATGTCTGCCTTCAATCAGTGAGCACTCCACTTATAACATTTGGTCTCAATCTTCATTACTTTCATGAATTAGGAAAAGATTTCTTCGAGTATGTACTTAAATGTTTATAGAATACAGCTGTTATTTTATTTTGAGGTATTTTATTGTAAAAATTTTGTTCTCTTACTTATGCCATAGCAGACTTTCAGGTGGTGCTATTTACACATGGCAGCAGTTCCATGGCAAATTTCAGTTTCCACATGTTCTATGTTTCATTCCAAGCATTTTGGTATATAATTTATTGGGGTTATTCATTTTGGGCCTTTTTTAGACTTGAAAGAAAATTACATGAAATTTGACCAAAGTTAGGTTGGACGTCCCCTTAAAACAGATTTTGTAAATGGGTTTTGTGTGGTGATGCAGATTTTAGTTCTGTTTTGGGGATTTGGGTAGTTTTCAAAGAAAGCTGTGAATTCTTATCCCTCCCAAATTACTCATTAGGTAACAGAGTAGGAATTCTGTCGGAGGCAATACTAGTTTTTAAGCCAATTTGACACAAATTGTACAGTTCTCTTCAAAAGAACAAATTACCCATGCCTTTGACTTGGCACAAGCCAAAAGTCGAATTCTATTGCAGAAATGAGTCTTTCATCACAGGAAAGAGGTAAATGTATCTTTGGTAGGGTTGGGTTTGCTCATATGTATAACTGTTGTAAATATTTTAATTAGATTTACCTGCCTCGATAAGTTGCACTCGGAAATTATGTAATCCCCAAAACTAAGCTGTCTTGGGAAAATATATTGTTTCAATAAACATTTGAAGAATTCTGCTGACATTTTGTTTTACTGTTGAATGTTCCAGATGAATAAAGAGGGTGATTTGAGGACTTTTAAAACTTAAAAATTCGTTTGACTATTGGTGTGTTTTGAATTCCCTGAGAAATATGTGCATGTGACCAGCACTTTCCTTTCTATTAGTTTTTAATTCTTATTTGTTGCATAACAAAAGGTTGTCTGAAGGGCTATACTTGACAAAAGATATTTGAATGCCCAATTTAAAATGATGCGACCATATTTTTTTCGCATGAACGTTATAATGGTCGCCTAGGGGAAATTATTTAGTACTGTGATACGTATTCATGTTTGGCTGAAATTAAACAATTGCAGGAATTCGATTGCATAAAATGTTTTTGGAGTTATGGTTGCGGAATGAACTATTTCAATATGTTGGTTACTTTGGGGTTCCTTCTTACGCCTTGCGTATTGTCATATTATAATTGAACTGATGGTGGAGAATATGCTTTTGTGCGTTCGTGTTGCCTGAATATGTTCTTTCAAGAGTACTTTATTGATATCAAGCAATACATTTACCATCGTAAAATATCCAAAGGGTGCATAACTGTTTTCTTTGTGTTGCATCCCGTTTGTGAAAATGCCCAATTCATGAAACGAGTAACCAGTCTTGCACATTCGATCAAATTGGCAGCACGGAAGCATACAACTCGAGGCCTGTGGCTTATCGTTCTATCCTTCCGTGCTGGCACTCGTTCCATATCGATTAACCCATTCACACACGCGTGTCATTCTATGTATTTATAGCGAAGGCAACTCATGTAATTAAGTCACCCAACAGAGCTGGAATGACTTATTGGGATCGCAATCTTTTTTTTTCTTCTCTCATTTACCTAATCACAGCCACAGTTTTCAACCGTATTAAGCTTCTAGCTTTGAAATTTCGGAAATATCATCTTCCGCTAGAACCGTATCTAAACATGTGGTACCGACCTAGGGAATTCTGAAGAGCTCTGGCTGCATTTTTGGTGACGTTATTGGTGTGATGTAACAAAAAATGCCGAATTTCATGAAATTTTAGTATGTTGCCGAATTCAAAATGTAAAAAGACCTGTGTTTTCTTTATTTTTGGATTTATCGTCATTTTTACCTCTTTACATCACTTCAAACTTTGGGGTTTTTTGGTTCCTTTTTCATTAAGAATGCTGATTTTCAATACCACACAGCTCCGTTCATATAACATACACGGCTATAAAATTTCATACCACTTTACTTTCATGATGGCTCTATCATTTGTTACAATTTCATCGTTAACCCTTTGTACAAAATAACGGCAGTTTGTCGTGTTTTTCGTGAACGTTGGATATCTGCCCTCTTGTTGAACACTCTCTCAAAACTTTGGAAATATATTTTTCAATAAAAACCATATCTAACACGCAATCAGTTTTCAGCCGGCCTACAAATCATCTGTGCTGCCGTTGGGATAACAAACGTAACGCTATAACGTCAAATGTGACGGGGTTGTAAACACGTAAAAATTAAATTCAACTCTCGGAAGGTTTGACCATTTGACTTTTTAGTATTTGTGGTCCCAAACACAAAGTTGAAAACATTTTGAAAATCCGACGTCAGATACCGGAGATTTGACGTAAACAACATCAAGCACTAAATTGAGGTTACACGTGGCTAGAGGAGTAATTGAGGCAAATATTGCCAGTTTCCATCCCCATGGTTTGAAAATTATTGGCGATATGACGTAAATGCATATCGATGGTCGGAAAACGTCAAGTTCAATTTCAATTCACGGAGTTGAAATCAAAATGCAACTTCACTTTATGGGATGAAATATTGAAGTTTTTTAGTACACGTCATCCCAAATAAACATGTGAAAACAGTTTGAAAATCCGACTTCAAACACCCACGATATGATATCATTATCATAGGCCCTATTACTTCATCATTTAAGTCATTCTGCTCAGTTTTCATTAAAAAGCCTATATTGGGGTTCACGTAGCTCCATATTTTTAAATGGCACAGCTATCAGATACCTCGCAAACAACTGGGAAAAATATATATATGTATGTGCAGATATACCTAGAACATAAAGTCATTTTTAACCAATTTAATTAATATTTCAGGGACGTTATTTCTTCTTTTTCATTATGCTATGTATTGGTATATTGGTACATTTATGACTTTCTACAGTCTGTGAAGGATACCCATAGGCAGTCCTCAGCAAACTGCAACAAAGCATAACCAAATCTACACAGTGTACTTTCATATGAATATTAGTAATCTAAATATTGGATCCTTGATAAATGAATAAAGTGGCTGAAGCAATCATGATGTTGAATATGGAAGCTCTGCCCATATGGGACGTACACAATTTCTTTGTCTAATTTGTTAGGGTGCGGGACATAAGCAAAATGTGGGTGCAAATACGGGGTCATTGGCAAAGGCAGTAGCTTTGTCAATATGTGATGTACAAATTGGGGGGCATGCATATGCCTGTCTACAATCTGTGAAGTAGTGCCCTCGGGCAATCCTCAACAAACCGCACAAAACACGTAACTATTTTATCCCAAGTATATTACGCCTTGAGTACTCCTGACCGTGGGGTATAGACAGGAAAACCCACTGAATGAGGCGACTGGTATACAACGATTCTGGGAAATGTCATTATAAATGAATACTAAACAAAATATTCTTATTCTCCTCCATTTCAGTTAGTTATGATTGTTTGTGAAATATTTATCAACAAAATTGGCCATATCCCCCGTCTACACGGTTACTTTAGGTAAACTGATGCAAATATTTCATTTTCTTGTTTTTTTATACTGGCGCTTTGGCGGGGTATATCTCTTGTTAGTCAGTCCGTCCGTCCGTCCCGAAGTTGTATCGTACACAACACTCATACCTACACTACATTCAGCACATGACCCTGTTACAAGGTCAGACGACTCTGTATGTTTTTGTTACAGTTATTGCCCTTTATCAACTTTAATTGAGGGTACCTCAAGGTGTAATCAACTCCCCCACAATTGCTAACTTTAGGATGCTGTTACACACACTTGAAGATCTGCAGCATCTATAAAGTGTGTCGAAAAAATATTTTTTAACAAAATTATTGCCCTTTATCGACTTAGAAAGCCAGACGACTCTGTATGTTTTTGTCACAGTTATTGTCCTTTATCAACTTTAATCGAGGGTACCTCCTTGGTGTAATCTACTTCTCCATCAGTTTCTAATGTAGAGGGTTTGAACATTAGGATATGGTTACACATACCTCGAAGATATGCAACATCTATAAAATTGTCAGCAAGAAATATATTTAACGACTTAGAAAATTTCCTGTGTTTTTAATTGAGGGAACCTTAGTGAGGGTACCTTCAATGTAGTAATCACCGCCTTCCACAGTTTGTAATGTAGAGAGTTTAATCCTCAGAATATGGTTATATACACAATGATGATGTGCAGCATCTATAAAGTTTGCCGAAAAAACATTTTGTTCTCAAAATTATTGCCCGTTAGCGACTTAGAAGGTCAGACGACTCTGCATGTTTTCGTCACAGTTATTGCCCTTTATCAGTTTTAATTAAGGGTACCTCCATTATGTAATCGACTTCTCCATCAGTTTCTAATGTAGAAGGGTGAAACATTAAGATATGGTTACACATGCCATGAGGATATGCAACATCTATAAAGTTTGCAGAAAAAAATATTTTTAACGACTTAGAAATGTTCTAGTGTTTTTTAATTGAGGTTACCTTCATGGTGTAATTATCTCCTTTTATAGTTTGTAATGTAGGTATCTTAAAGTTTAGGATATGGTTACATGCACCGTGAAGATGTGCAACATCTATAAAGTTTGCGGTTGCGGAAAAGGGTATTTTCTCAAAATTAATGTCCTTCATCGACTTAAAAAATGTCCTGTGTTTTTTAATTGCGGGTATCTTCATGGTGGAATCAACTCCTTCCTCAGTTTCTAATGTAGAGAGTTGAAACTTTAGGATATGGTTTGATGATGTGGTTTGCAGATATACCTTGAAGATGTGCAATGTCTAAAAAAGGTTTGCAGAACAAAAGTATTTTTTCACCACATTATTGCCCTTTATGAACTTAAAAACATCTCCTGTGTCTTTTACTTGAGGGCATCTTTATGATGTAATCAACTCCTCTAACAGTTATTAATGTAGAAAGTTGAAATTTTAGGATATGCTTACACATGCATTTATGTTGTGCACCATCTATAAAGTTTGATTTGCTGTATTTTTTTAATTATGGGTAACTTTATTGTGATATCAGCAGCAGCCCATCAGATGGAGAATCGTACATACATCAGCAAGACGGACTTTCAAGAACTTGAAATTTGGCATTTGATTTTTAAAAGGAGATGGTATTAGTTTGTTTAGTTCACAGAAATTGCGTTACCTACTTCCATATTTTTAAGATACAAATATAAGATTTTCAGAGAAGTGATTTTAAAGATTATATTGTGTAAGTACTTTTTGTCATGTAAACATAAAACTTTGTTCGTTGTACATCACTGAAATATTAACCCTTAAGTCCTCAGATTAATTTTAAAGTATTTATGGCCTTTTTCTGCTTACATAGTTATTGATCACTTGGCAGTGGTTCTACATCACTGCTGGCTGCCTATATAGGCAGCCAGCAGTGATGTAGAACCACTGCCAGGGAAAATTCAGTCTACACACAAGAGTAATAAAAAAGATTACACAAGGGAGCTCCTGCTTCAATGCAATATAAAAGTGGCGGTTTGGGGCTATATGGGGGCTTAAGGGTTAATAATAGTATTTCTATTACAACAAAGATTAATTTGGAGTATAAATTTAATTTGCGTGCAGACTTATTAATTCATAAATGTATTACTAAATTGTAATTTGGCAGTGTTGTTTTTCTCGTGGAAACTAGGTAAAATTAAAAAAACATGATGCCTGATATAAGAAATGCTGCAGTGAGGGGGGAACCCGTCCTCACCGTGTACTGAAAACATGAACATACGTCATAATTATTTCCCCTGTAGCTAATATTTTAACTGCAAAGACACCAAACAGTGTTTCCCTCGCTAAATAGTGTCTTCCTTCCTTTCAGAATCGTATTGAAATGAAAAATAAGTTAGCAGCATCATATGGAGGTAGTGCTTTTAAAGCTTAAATTTGCATATGTTTAGTGGTCTCAGTATTTTCTCAGTCTCATTGCTTCCTTCCATAACAGAGCACACTGTAAACTTATTTTTGCTGCTTCACAACAATGTTTTGTCGCATTATTAATATTATTCCTTTTTTCCACATGTCATGGGCAGAATGTCATTTTTCTGCATCACAGTAGTTAGATTTCTTCACATCAGTTACTCTTTGCAATGCTTGCAGCTAACGGACCTGCATCATTACCTTTGTTCCGTTTTATCTGTTTACCTAACACAGTAGTGCAACGTATCATAGAAAAAGTACTAGCACATGAATAAAGGGGGATATGTTTGAACAAATATGAATATTATAAAACATTACACAGAGCTGAGTTTGGTAATGTCAGTATTCTTGTTGTTACAGTATCAAAAACACAAATAAATCTAATCTTCTCCGAATTACCTCATATTGATTTTAGATAAATGGTTAACATACCATAGATGAATTGTAATATTCTAATGTGGTAATAATAGAATGTCACAAACTGCTTTTGCATGCTTAACAAATGTCTGTTTCGTAAGTGTTTAGTCTGTTTTTACTTCTTGAAAGTTTAACTCATTCCTCCATGAAGCCGTTAAATTGTATGATCCATTGGTACAGTATCAGCAAGTCCAGTAATAGTGTCAGGGCTTGAGCAACATCAGATTTCAGAGGAAATGAATTTCGAGTTTCAAGATTCTCATCACTTTACTACAGCTAATGCAATTGGCCACTTTCCGTTTACACAGTAGGATGCGATTAGCATGACTAGATGTGTCATTGGTCGGGAAAGAGTTAAATAACGTGTAATGTACATGTCTGCATCAACTACCATGTTTCAGTATATACCAGTTTTATAATAATCGGTTCCAACAAAATTTCCACCAGCTGTTCTGCTGAATCTTTACACGACGTAACTTGCCGAATCATTTCGAAATTATCAAATAGCTATCCTAACAACCTATAACTGTTTTGAAAATCCTGTCAGTATAAAATATACAAATAGGGATGCCATTCGAAACTAGTCACCGTGTTGGTTTCAGTAGGATACATATTTAAGTAGATCCATTTACAAATTAGCATTCAATATATCAAAAGTATAATCACATGATTTTCCAGAAAAAGCTAATATGAAAATACGTGACACGTAATGGTGCACACCCAATATTGTTTATTTCGGTAAATATTGCAGGCCCCAAACAAGATTTTTCAGGAAAGAGATGGTATATATCGCAGAAATAGCAGCGGTTATGTGAAATATAACAATTTGCCAAAACGTGTTGTACAGCGACATGCAATAAACACAGAACCACATATGTATGTTCATATGTTAATATGGCGACAAATATGGCAATCGAGAAATTTTGAAAGCGTGCGGAAGGATCAAACTTCAGACAAGCTATAGTAAAACAAACCTTCATTTTTTAAACTGACAAAAGATCATTATTCAATGGCAAATAGGTTCATTAGGGTTTAACAACACTTTCAAAAACCAAGGCTATATTATAATCGGATTGTACGTCAATTTCAATAACTAAGGTTATTATATCACGTTGTTAGTTCCCAAGATCCTTCCCATCCTTCAATACCTAGACGAGCAAAATAGTCGTACTTGGAGTCACTCGTTCAGGCAATTACTCTATGGCTCATTTGTTCGATGGGATTCTGGTCGTTCGAGCAATCTGAGATGGTTATCAAGCCTGTACAAGTGCTAGTAATGGTACAAGGCCGCAAGAGTGGAAGAAGACTGTGGGATTTGGTGACTACTGTAAAATCTAATTATAGGACAGACGTTGGCAATATTGGGAAAATCAGTAATAGTGGTGTTGGAGATATGAAGATCAAGGAGAGGTCTAGAACTGGGCAGATGCTAGGAGCTAAATTATCATCAGGTATATATAGTACTGCATCATCATGTCATAGGTATCCTCCTATACCCCGATCAGCATTAAGAGCCGTAAAAGAAATCGCTCTTTCGATACTCATCTGCTCAATGGGATTTGAGTCGTTCGAGTAGTGACTTTTTCAGTAACTGCTCAAAAGCTTATTTGCTCGATAAGATTCGAGTCGTTCGAATAATACCTAACCCTGCTTGATTGTATTTTTGGTTTGAGGATCATAGAGGACTTCGTTATACACGGGAAAGGCAAAAACAGAGACGGCAAAGACAAAATAGTCTGCTGGGATACGCAGAAATGGGACCAGTAAAAGGCAAAACAGGCCAGGAAATAGGATAAACCACATAAAATATCGGGATAGATAAAATACCGAGACTATGGTGCACATCCGAAACAATAAAGTTAATCTTATACAAAGGAATGTGTCTATTGTTGGGCAAAAATAAGAATTCTAGGGGACAACAGATAGAAACCGAATATTTAGTGGAAAATCCGCACTAGTAAAAGAACTGTTGGATTTATTTGGGTGATTTTACAAAGTATTCGAACAAATACAATTACTCATACCAGGAAACGCACCTTAAAGCGCTGTATGCTACTCTTCTAAGCCCAGTATTGAGGAATCCGTGCCACATAAAGTTGTTTTGATGGTTTAGATAGATTTTCTGGATGTTTGTGGTAATTCGATGTATTCTAGTTCACTTCAATTTATCCACATGAGACCTCTCATCATTCATTTAGCACTACGTGCTACTATTATAAACCCTAGGTGGGGGTTTTCTAAGTCCGTCTCGGTAGTTTTGGATTATTAAGAGGGATTGTCGGGTTGTTTGCTGTAATTAAAATTACTCCCATTCAATCGAACACACCCTCCGAACCCACCCCTTTCCTATTAGAAGGTTTTGGGTCACATAGCAACCATGTGCTACCATAGAAACCAAGATGGCGGCCTCAGATATACAAAATGGACGACGTACACTCGTCTCACCTCAACAAAACGCGCTGCGCATGCACACTAGGACCACGTATCACTATGGGGATGTTGTCACAAGATGGTGCTCACGTATGCTACCATGACAACCAAAAATGAAGTAACTGGGCCATGTGCCTATGACGTCACATGAGATCTGGCCAATGTGGTCAATCGGGTACATGATCTACTACTAACATCAAACCGAGAGATCCACGGTTCGATCTCCAGCAGGGGTAACTGCGTTGTGTCATTGGGCAAGGCACTTAATCACGATTGCTCAAGTGGTGTCACGGTGGCACAGCCATGGGGGCGTTCTGGGGGCACACCCCCCCCCCCCACCCCACAAAACAAAAATAATTCTGATAGGATCACCGATCCAATGTCGAGTTGTGACAGTACAAAAGTGGGTTTAATCATTATCATCTTATCATCCGGAAACTAATTGTTTACAATTTACTATGTGAAGGGTCATTGTGACCTTGACCTTTGACCTACTGATTCCAAAATAAATAGGGCTCTTTCTTGCAATAATGCCAACCTACCTATGAAGTTTCATGAACGTGGGTGGAACCATTGTCAAATTATCATCTGGAAACCAATTGTTTACGATTTATTATGTTAAAGGTCACTGTGACCCTGACCTTTGACCTAGCGAGACCAAGATAAATAAGTGTCTTCCACTCACGTAGACCAACCTACCTATGAAGTTTCATGAATGTGGTTTCAACCGTAGTCAAGTTAGCATCCGAAAACCAATTGTTTACAATTTACTATGTTGAAGGTCACTGTGACCTTGACCTTTCACCTAGCAAGTCCAAAATAAATAGGGTTCTTCATCTCACTGATGCCATCCTACCTATGAAGTGTTATGAACGCGGGTCGAATAATTATCAAGTTATCGTCCGGAAACCAACTGTTTGGATTTACTATGTTCAGGGTCACTGTGACCTTGACCTTTGACCTAGTGAGTCCAAAATAATAGGGTTTTTCCTCTCATGAACGCCAACCATTACCTACGTATGACGTTTCATGAATGTGAGTTTAACTATAGACAAGTTATCATCCGGAAACCAATTGTTTACAATTTACTATGTTCATGGTCAATGTGACCTTGACCTTTGACCAAGCAAGTCCAAAATAAATAGGGTTCTTCCACTCACCGATGCCAACCTACCTATGGAGTTTCATGACGTAGGTCGAACCATTATCAGGTTATCATCCGGAAACCAACTGTTTACACCCGCCCGCCATTCACCAAACTATAAGTCGAGCTTTGACTTCGTCACAACTTGACTAAATAAGAGGCCCCAAGGGGCTGTAATCGCTCACCTGCCAAAGTGGTTCAAAGAAGTATTTGGGGCCACATTCAGTTATACATGGTTCATCAACTCTACAAAGGAATGAAGTCATGAAAGGCAAATTTTATGGAAAAACACTAAGGAATCGATTTGAACAAACCTAACATGCTCCCCATGCCACCCCCACCCCGCCCATAGAGAGTCCAAATAATAAGCCAGGGACTCAAATTGAACAAACTTGAACCTGAACCCCCATGAGATGTTATATACCAAATACGAAAGAATTCTGGCCGGTGGATCTGAAGAAAGGGGTTTTAAAAGAAACGTCCTCACATTGCATTAAGTACAACTTTGGGCTCAAACAAGGAGCCACAATATTTACCCAGGTAAGCAATTTGAACAAAACTGAAACTGACCCACCGCAAGATGCTGCATACCAAATATGAATGGATTCTGACTGGTGAATCTGAAGAAAAAGATTTTTGAAGAAATTCCCTCATATTGCACTAAGTTAAAATTCAGGCTGCCATAGGCAGCCCAAATATAAACCCAAGGACTCGATTTGAACAAACTTGAATCTGACCTCCCCCCCCCCCCCCCCCTATAGATGTTGTATACTAAACATGAAAGAATTCTGACTGGTGGATCTGAAGAAGAAGAAGATTTGTAAAGAAATTTCCTCAAATTGCACAAAGTTAAACGTTGGGCTCCAATAGAGAGCCCAAATACAAATTGAGGGGCCCGATTTGTATAAACTTGAATCTGACCCCCCTCCCCCCCCCCCTCCCCCCCCCCCCTAGAAATGTTGTACACCAAATATGAAAGCATTCATACCAAATATGCAAGATTTTTAAAGAAATTTCCTCATATTTCACCAAGTTAAAATTCGGGCTCCTAGAGGAGCTCAATGATGGTTCTGGAGAAGTAGATTTTTTAATTTTTTTTTAAAAATGTATGGGTGCTAGCAGAGTAATGCCCCTTGTGGTTCGGCGCGGCAAGGTTATTTGTACAAACTTGAATTGACACATGATAAGGAACATGCACACCAAACTTGGTTCAATTTGGTCCAGTAGTTTGGGAGGAGAAGTCAATAATGTAAAGTTCACGACGGACGGCAAGTGATAAGTTGAGTTCCCTTCGGTGAGCTAAAAATCAGCCATATGCTCTCCTCCGCCCCCTCCAAGTTAACCCATATAGGGAACATCAGGCAAGACATTTTAATATCGAGATATTTATACTTGCAGGATGTATAAGGGGGAGGGGTGCGTAGTAGCAGATTTATGTGTGATATCGACCTATCTCAATTTAATGACACCAATGTTGTCGATTATTTGCCAGACTCGAGAGAAAAAAACGTTGCCGGTGTTCCGTCGAGGATTTACGAAATAACGTCGCCGTTATTTGGTAATTTATCCGTTTCTTCTGGTCCGGGTTCGCTATTTAAAAGAAGAATCTCTTGGGGCGGTAGGAAAATAGGAATCATTAATAAAAGTAAGACAGTAATATTATTTGATGAGCAATTGCTGCCAGTTTTAAAAAGCATAAACCGGCTATTTCACTTTATTTTGTGTGATATCATTAGACATACTCATTCAATTCTATTCATTTAGTTTCATATTTCCAGTCGAATGTTTCAACAAAAAAAACCCCTTCACTATTGGTATGGCGAGGGCCGGTCGCCGGGCAGGTGGCCCTTTTTGCTAAAAAACTTAGTTACTTCTGGACGGATTTTGATATTTGATTTGTGGCTTGAAATTCATGTGCAACACCCGATGACGCAAAATAGGGCGTGTTCACGATTTTTCGCAAGAGTTATGGCCCTTTGTTAAAATCTACTAATTTTGAGCTTGATAGCGCGATACTTTAACAAACGTCAACCGATTTGACAGATATTTGGCACGCGGGTTTCAAGGACCAATGTCTTGGTCGAGTTCGAAAACGGGCTCGGTCCGATGTACGGCTGAAGAATTATTCAAATTTTGTGCTTGATACTAATGATACTATTCAAAGCGCCATAACCTGAACAACTGTTAACCGATTTGATTCTTTTTTTATTGTATGGGTTTCCAGGATTATTATCTCGAACAAGTTCGAAAATGTTCCGTCGGATATATGACCGCAGAATTATTGAGTTGACGTAGTCATTTTGTTCAAATTAGTTATTTAGAAAAAGGTCCTCTCAAGCTTATTGGTTCATAGTTTCACCGTTGTGTTAGCCACGAAAACTCGACCTCACATCGGCGATGCGGATCATTTCTATAAATAGAGTTGTTGAGTTGACGTTCGTTTCGTGATTGATCATAATTCAATGATTCACATAGATTATTATTGTCCTCACACAAGGTGAAGGGGAAATGAATTTGAAAAAAAGAGTTTCAATGTGGCCCAATTATTGATGCCTTTCACACGTCCTTAAATAAACTGATTTTGCGTCCATTGCTCTAATAGATTAGAGAAATTGTGTCCCAATCCCCATCCCCTCCCTACCCCACGAAACAAACTTGAACGTCAATTTTGTTTCTAAAATTGGGGTTGCAGCTATCATAAATTAATTAATATTGACACAAAAGAAACAACTTCACTTGTGACATTAAATATCCTACTTGTGATCGTTTTTAAATCACATTCAGGCTTCTGAAGACTGACATTTCACATCATGTGTTCGGTGAATCATTTGCAATTTTTTGTAAAAAAAAAGAAACAAGAGGCCCCACGAGGCCTGAAGCGCTCATCTTGAACAGAACACAATTAAACAGAGTCCAAGAATGAGTCTACATTAAGCAAGCCATCTCCATAGGCTACACTGTCAATCCTTGAGTCCCTCAGGAGGGACAAAAATAATCTGGGCATCATGCCTTTTCTTCGGTTGATCATAAAGTAAAATGTAGAGCTCACCTACGAAGCCCCTTGATACAACCTATGTGGATTAATCTTAGTTACACACCTCTAGAGGGTACTGAATACAAAATTTTTAATTCTTCAGCAAAATGGCCAATTCCGTCTCCCAGAGAGAGCCCAAATATTAACCCAGGCTCTTGATTTGACCACAGTTGAATCTGACTTCCCTAGAGATGTTGTGTACCGAATATGAAAGCATTCTGACTGTTGGATCTGAAGAAGAGAAATTGTAAAGAAATTTCTTCGAATTGCACTAAGTTCAAATTTGGGCTACCATAGCGAGCCCAAATATTAACCTATGGATCCGATTTGAACAAAAATGAATCTGACCCCCTAGAGATGTTGTATACCAAATGTGAAAGCATTCTGACGAGTGGATCTCAAGACGAAGATTTTTGAAGAAATTCCCTCATATTGTACCAAGTTAAATTTCATGTTCCCATATGGAGCCCAAATATTAACCTAGGCACTCGAATTGAACAACTAGGAATCTGACCCCCCTAGAGATGTTGTATACCAAATATAAAAGCATTCTGACTTGTGGATCTGAAGAAGAAGATTTTTAAAGAAACTTACTCATATTGTGTTAAGTAAAAATTTGGGCTATCATAGTGAGCCCAAATATATACCTAGGGATCTGATTTGAACAACTTGAATCTGGCCCCCTTAGAGATGCTGCATATCAAATGTCAAAGCATTCTGACTGGTGGATCTGAAGAAGAAGATTTTTTTAAATTACCCTCCATATTGAACAAAGATAAAATTTGGGCTTTCGTATGAAGCCCAAATATTAACCTAGGGAAATGGTTTGTATCTGACTCTCATAACAATGATGTATACCAAACATTAAAATATTGTGACTGGTGGTTCTGAAGAAGAAGATTTTTAAAGAATATTCCCCATATTACCCTAGATGTTAAAACTTCGGGCTCATGTAGAGAGCCCATATATGAACCAATGAGCTTTATTTCAACAAACTTTTATTTGCCCCCCCCCCCCCCTCCTCCCCCTCCCCTCCCTATGAATGCTGTATACCAAATATCAAAAGATTCTGATGATTGGTTCCGGAGAAAAGATTTTAAATTTTTGCAAATATGCTGACTCAGCATTTTTTCGATGCCCATTACAGAGCACCCTAACATAACCAATGGCAATTGTTTTTTACCATTCAATTCTACTGTTCCTAAGGATACTTCATACCAAATAACAGCTCTCTGTTCCGTGTAGTTTGGGAAATATGGGCGTTTGAAAAAAATTCTATTTTTAGCTCCCTGGGTTCCCATGGGGATGCGGGAATTTTTTTTTTTTTGCTTGGGTCAAGTACTTATGACCTAATAATACCACACACCAAATTTGGTTCACACCGGACCATCGGTTCAGAAAATAGAAATTTTGGGCGGGGCCAAAACACACTGGTTCTTGAGAAGAAGATTTTATAAATATTTTGGAGCATTTTCCCCCACTCCCTCCCTATGGGAAACTGACAGTGTATGAGTTGAACAAAAATGAAATGCCCCTTTGGGATCATCACTCACAAAAACTTTCACCGGTGGCTTTGGAGGAGAAGACCAAAACATGGTGTTGACGGATGACTGATGGAGACCGATGAGATTAGCTCAGCTTGACTTTGTCAAGATGAGCTAAATAAGCCAGTTTTTCCAGTTAAGGCACCGAGAGTCATCGGTATGGTACTGACAAAAACATAAAGCACTGCTTTTTCAACAGTATGACCAGTACTGCTCATGTGGTATTTCTTAGCACTGTTAAAATGCCTAAAAACATCCAATACTGATTCTGTGGTGCTGTGCTTGAGCAGCAAGTATCCATTAGGGCACTTTCACAACCTAAGATTTAATCCCCACAAACACCC
The DNA here is from genome assembly GCA_031216915.1 of Pictodentalium vernedei. Classification (NCBI taxonomy): domain Eukaryota; kingdom Metazoa; phylum Mollusca; class Scaphopoda; order Dentaliida; family Dentaliidae; genus Pictodentalium; species Pictodentalium vernedei. Next base: position 471,650,246 of record CM062297.1, read on the forward strand.
ATTCTGATAAAAAGTGTGAAATTGTGGAAAATATGTCTCCAAGGAGGATGAATGAGATATTTGCTTAAAAAATTTGTTTTTTTTTAGTGTTTTGAAAGTCTACACAGAAATAAAAACTGACATACAATGGAAAGTTTTGTTAGAAGAGCCAGGACAAGATTGTCAAACGGAAAAAAAACCTCAATGGACCCTGTTACAACCAGTAGTGTATAAATTTACCAGTAATGTCGAAATCGACCAGTAATGTCGAAAAAATTAACCAGTAATGTCGAAATCAACCAGTAATGTCGAAAAAATCGACCAGTAATGTAAAAATCCGTAATGTCGAAAAATTAACCAGTAGTGTCAAAAAGTGACGACCAAAATGACGATTTTTCACAAAAATTTCAATATTTTTTCGGGTTGCTCAAATTGTACTTTTGCCTATATTCATCGACATTTAACCATTTTCGCGCAAGTTTAAACACATTTACCCAAGTAAATATGGAATTTTATGTTTAACAATTATTTCACTCTTTCATATGCACAACATATCCCATCCTATTTGCTCTCTCTCTCTCTCTCTCTCTCTCTCTCTCCCCCTCCCTCTCTCTCTCTCTATCTCTCTCCCCCCTCCTTCCCCCTCTCTCTCTCTGGATAGATAATGAATAGATACGACGCTGAATTAATTTGTCTAGTATTTTGCGCTCGCACAGATAGACATACAGTCACACATGTAGGCTGGCAACTGTGTAGGCAGGCAGCTTAGCAGCATCCAGGCAGACGGACAGAAATCCAAACAGACAGATAGCAATGTGGCGTGTGAAAAATAACCCCTAGACGTGGATAGACAACTGAATGACGGAAAGACAGGCAGACCTACATACAAAGATTGATTGGTTGGTTGATAGATTGAATGATTTCGTTTACGACACTTAGTTTAAAGCACGCGCACCATACACGTGTCATTTCGGCATGTGGCTTGGCACACGAAGTCAACGTGCACCTGGGATAAAGTGTCATTCCCAAGGACACAACTTAACTGACCTCGTCAGGTATAGAACCCGGATATTCATCAAATTGAATTGCGAGGTAATTTCTCGATTGAGCTAATAGTGCTCCCCACGTACATGCGGGTACATGCGGGTGACGCAGACTGACTGATTGATGGATGTAGGTAAAATGGCAGGTAGCAAATTGGTAGAACTAGATGACAGACATGTAGCAAATATCGGGTAGTGACTGACATTATAATAGTCAGTCATTAAAGCACACGACCAAGGGTGTCATCGGGGGGGGGGGGGGGTGGCTATACCCCCCTTCCCCCTTGGAAAGTGTTAGTGCTCCTCATTTTGGTCGTCACTTTTTGACACTACTGGTTAATTTTTCGACATTACGGACGGACAGACAGAGAGACAGACAGAGAGACAGACAGAGAGACAGACAGACAGACAGACAGACAGACAGACAGACAGATAGATAGATAGATAGATAGATAGATAGATAGATAGATAGATAGATAGATAGATAGATAGATAGATAGATAGATAGATAGATAGATAGGGCAAAGGCAGAGAGAGAGAGAGAGAGAGAGAGAGAGAGAGAGAGAGAGAGAGAGAGAGAGAGAGAGGGGGGGATGGGGAAAGACAGACAGAGAGGGGGATGGAGAGAGAGAATGATGGAGAGAGAGGGAGGAGGGAGAGAGAGAGAGAGAGGGGCAAAGGCAGAGGGACATGGGATAGAAAGAGAGGGGAGATAGATAGAGAGAAAGAGGGGAGAGAGAAAGAGAGAGAGGAGAGAGAGAGAGAGAGAGAGAGGGGGGGCAAAGGCAGAGGGACATGGGATAGAAAGAGAGGGGAGATAGATAGAGAGAAAGAGGAGAGAGAGAAAGAGAGAGAGAGAGAGAGGGAGAGAGAGAGAGAGAGAGAGAGAGAGAGAGAGAGAGAGAGAGAGAGGGAGGGAGGGAGGGAGGGGGACAAAGGCAGAGGGACATGGGATAGAAAGAGAGGGGAGATAGATAGAGAGAAAGAGGAGAGAGAGAAAGAGAGAGAGAGAGAGAGAGAGAGAGAGGGAGAGAGCGCAAATAGGGTGGGATATGTTGTGCATATGAAAGAGGGAAATAATTGTTAATCATAAAATTCCATATTTACTGGGGTAAATGTGTTTAAACTTGCGCGAAAATGGTTAAAAGTCGATGGATATAGGCAAAAGTACAATTTGAGCAACCCGAAAAAATATTGAAATTTTTGCGAAAAATCGTCATTTTGGTCGTCACTTTTTGACACTACTAGTTAATTTTTCGACATTACGGATTTTTACATTACTGGTCGATTTTTTCGACATTACTGGTTGATTTCGACATTACTGGTTAATTTTTTCGACATTACTGGTCGATTTCGACATTACTGGTAAATGTATACACAACTGGTTGTAACAGACCCTAAGTTCTGCAGTACCTAAGCAAATCATAGGAAACTGAGAGTGTATGAGACTGACTTTAGTTTCCAAAACATACTGTACAGTCTTTCCAATTGTTTCTCATCACCTGAGGCTTCAGTATGGGCAGGTGGGTGGGGGACTTGATTCAAGGAGAGAACAATATTTCACAGCTGTTACTGTAGTTTTGTGCTGTACCATGGGAACCGTGACAACAACGCTTGATCTGAACAAAATTTGATCGCATCTCTTTAATTTTGGGATTCAAATATCTTTGTCAAGTATAACCCTTCAGAGAACTTTTTCCGACCCCAAAACAGGGGGGCGTGCATCAAATAAGAGGGAAAATTTAGTACTAGACTACTTTATTAGTACTAGACTGTGCACAAATGCCATTCACTCACATTTGCAACTTTATTGCGTTATTTTTTCCACTGCACCCCACCCCCAAATTTGTGTTCTAAAATACTCTTTCAATGAAGAAATTATTTTCGATCACTTTTTAACCCTTTTCCAAATATAACGGTCAAAAGCGACTGGTGCTATTCACAAGTATTGCCATTCCATGTTCATTATTTTCTCATTTTTTGTGTCAAACACATAGCTTATGACCCCTCATTGGAATGAGGTCATTCCAATGGTGTAAAAAGTCATGTTTTTGACACAAAAAATTAGTAAGTCAATAAGTTTGTGGGCAAGGGTAATCACCTTATCATGTTACATGTAAGTAAAGGGTTAACAGCATAATTCAGGCAAACATCTAAATGCCAGTAAATAAAAGTGCAATATGGGTTTTCTGGCTGTGGGTTTGAATGGTGATTTGGAAGGGGTTGGAAGATTGGCACCCCCTCTGCCCCTGCACTATGATGGGGAACCATGGTTTAATTACATTTATTAATACATGTGTACATGTAGGGTGAAATAGGTTGTTATTTGGCATTTGCTGGGGGCTGTAGTGTGCCACTGGTGGCTGCTCAAGATGTGAATTTGCTTGCAATATATAGCCCTTATTGCTGATGATGACAAAAACATACTTTTCAAAACAATAAAAAAAGTATTGTAAGGTGTGTGGTACCCCAATGAATTTTTAAATGTGAAATAATCTCTCAAAATAATAATTAAATCAGGTTTGGAAGCCAAATTATGTATTTCCTCAATAAACCCCAATCCTATCAAAGATACATTTTACCTCTTTCATGTGATAAAAGAGTCTTTTCTGCATGAGAATTCAACTTTTCGCTTCCACTGAGTTAAAAACATGGGAAATTTGTTCTTTTAAAGAAAACTGTCCAAATTGTGTCAAATGGCTTAAAAACTGCTGTTGCCTCCAATACATTTTTCTACTCTGCTTTGCTCTGTTACCTAAAGGAATTCATGTAGATTTTTTTGAAAACTAACCCAATCCCCAAATAAAACTAAAATCTGCATCAGCATGTAATACTTTGAGGAAAAAATTGTCTCCTTTAACCATACAGCAAGACAAAGAGTGGTGTTCCAACCCCATGAAACCATATAAATGTCAATTTTGATTCAAAAATTGGTGTTGCAGCTACATGTATATAATTCACCAATATCAATAGACAGCACCATTTTGTCCTAACAACTGATGTCAAATTTTCTTCTACATACTGATGTGGCAAAATATAGCCTTGAAGGTGTCCCCCTAGTATGCCCCTTTTTATCAAAAACTATGATAAAATTCATAAATTAATTGATGTTGACATATAACAAACCTCTTGTGATGATATTACATTTCCCATTTGTGATAATTTCTAAATCACATTCTGGCTTCTGAAGATATTTCACATTGCGCTTGATGAATGTTTTGCCATTCTTGTGAAAAAAGCCTCACTTTCTCAGTTAAGACACAGACAGACATGCAATCACATATTTTGAAAGTGACATTCTACATGTACATAGGAATATTGACCGACATACAATGAAAAATATAGCGAGAAGAGCCAGGACAGGGTTGTCAAAACAGAAAAAAAACTCAGTGGCCCTGAGTGCTGCAGTACTAAAGCAAATCATAGGAAACTGAGAGTGCATGCTGTTAACTTTCTCATCAGCTGAAGGGTTTAGTATGGGTGGTAGAGGGACAATTGTCAATGCAGTTTTGTGCTATAACATGGGGACCCTGACAGCACTAGTATCAGACTACTATATTGGTAGCTGTGCACAGAAGCCATTCATTCACATTTGCAAGTGTGTTACTTTTCCCACTGTACCCCCACCCCCTTTCCCCAAATTTATGTTCCAAAATACTCTGTGAATGAAGAAATTGTTTTTTAACATTTTTAATCACTCACTCAATGTAATGGCCTAAACAGGCTAGCACCATTCACCGAAACTGCCATTCGATGTTCATTATTTTTGCACCAAAAACATAGCTTATGACCCTTCATTGGAATGAGCTCGTTCAGCTCGATCCAGTGGGGGGTCATAACTATGTTTTTGATGCAAAAAAAATGAAAAGAAATTAGTTATTCAAAAGTGCTCCCCGTGGGAACCCCGGGAAGTAAGCAGCACTTGTTTACTGTGGTAAACCAGTTCCGCTTTACTAGTAAAATAGGACCCAGTCACCAATGCTTGGGGTGAAAGTCCTCTAAAATTGGCAACATGTAGATCAACGATTGACTAAACTTGACTTCATCTCCATGTTGTGTCACGATTAGCCATGGTGCATAAATATGTGACGTTAACCACCAACAAACAAACAAACATTCAAAAGTGCTATCTTCTTTTCATGTAAGGTAAAGGGTTAACATCATAATATAATCATTCACTCAATGTAATGGCCAAAACCGGCTAGCACCATTCACCAAAATTGCCATTCAATGTTAATTTTTTTTGCATTTTTTGGCATCAGAAACATAGCTTATGCCCCCCTTATTGGAATGAGCTTGTTCAGCGAATACAAGTGAAGTATGGGTTTTCTGGCTAAATGTTTGGATGGTGATTTGGGAGAGGATTGGAATATAATTGGAATCCCCTCTATCACAAGTACAATGAGGGGAAAGCATGGTTTCGTTAGATGTGTTAATAGGGTAAAAAAGGTGGTTACATGTGTACATGTATTTGTCATTTGCCAGAGGTTATAGTGTGCTTCTCAGTTCTGGATGCCACACTTGCTCACGATGCATTTAACTGCATTCTTTTTGGCAATATATGGCCTTTATTGCCGACTGTGACAAAAATATAACTTTTCCAAAAATAAAACAGTATTATTCAGTCTGTGGTTCTCGAATGAACATTTAAAAGTGAAATATGTGTAATATCCAAAAAAATATAATTAAATCAGTGTTGGAAGCCAAAATACATGTACATTTACAATGTACATTTACTTATTTCCTATAATCAAACCCAAACCTTTCGAAGGATAACCTACAAAACTTTTCCCTGACAAAAATCACCCCCCCCCCCCCCCACAATCATTTTCACACAATGCGCAAAAATCACCCCCCACCTTGTTCCTCCCTCCATAATTTCTGGTGAACAAAAATCCCCCACCCCCTAATTTTTTAGAAGTACATGTATATTTAAAGCCATACAAAAATGTCCAAAGCTTTTTACCACTTGAGGCCGAGCACTTGTCGCTTCAATCAATGCTAACTTTGCTTGTGTGGAGTTAGCATGTTGGATAATTCCCCACTGTTACCAGGTGATTCTCTCAGTGCACTTTAGTTTCCTCCACCCATAAAACTGTCCGACACGAGGTGACACTGGCTGTTGAAAGTGTCCTTAAACTCCAATAACTAAATAACTGTGTTGATAAATAGTTATTGAGGCATGTTTTCTTGTAAATAATGATGAGTGTTTATGTAATTTACAAATTAAATACATAAGTTTTTTAAATCCTTTTGGACTGCCTTTTAACCTTTTGGTGTAAGAGGTCGAGAGGAGGATTTTTGTACTGCTCTTAAAATAATGTGAGAGAATGTGGTACTACTCAAAAACTGTGGGAGGAATTTTTGCTAAGTGTGTAAAAATGATTGGGGGTATTTTTTGCAGGAGGGATTTTAACCTACATTCTAATCCATCCAAAGATACATTTTATCTCTTTCATTTGATAAAAGAGTCATTTCTGCATGAGAATTCACAGCTTTCTTTAAAAACTATCCCAATCCCAAAATAAAACTAAAATCTGCATCAGCAGACAATAGTTTTGGGAAAAATCTGTCTCATTTAACCATACTGCAAGAAAAAGAGTGGTGTTCACCACCCCCCCCCCCCCCCCCACCCTCCACTCCACACAAAACAAAATGAATGTCAATTTTTATTTAAAAACTGGTGTTGCAGCTATATAAATCACCAATATCAATAGACAGTGCCATTTTATCCTAACAAATTATGTCAAATTTTCTTCTACATATTGATGTGGTAAAATATAACCCTGAATGTGTCCCCTTGACCCCCAGCATACCCACTTTCATCACAAATTATGATATAATTCATAAATTAATTGATGTTGACACAAAACAAACCTCTTATGATATTAAATTTCACATTTCTGATAGTTTTAAATCACATTCTGGCCTCTTAAGATATTTCACATTGTGTTTGATGAATATTTTGCAATATTTGTAAAAAAAAAAAAATTTAAATCCCTCACATTTCTTAATTAAGGCACTTTGAGTCATTGGTATGATATGTATCTGATAAAACTTTCACACATTGATTTTTTGAATATTTTTCCAGCAGCATGACAGTGCAGGTCATATGTTATCTCATAGCACCATTAAAATGACTGAAACCATCAAATATTGACTCTGTAGTGCAGTGCCAAATATTATTTAGAGGTCGGTTCTGGGGAGGTTGGTATTTAGGCTTTTCAAAAGTTTTTTGCCATTTTTGGAGAAACATACTCAAGTCTATCAGAATCAATCCCCACCTCCAGATGTTGGTCAGACGAGGAGGGCGACATTGACTAGTTTGAAGATGAATTCAGTTCTATTCTGGTTGCAATACCTAAAGCATCCAGGAATTAAAACATTGTTTACCAAAACACAGAGGACGTGTGCATGTAATTTAAATGGGAGTTCCGAGTGATTCTGGTATTTAGTCTTCAGGAAAACACGTCGGATCACAAAATTGGCTGACCGCTACACTGTAATTCTGACAGTCTTAAACTGACATTGTATTGTATCATTGGTAAAAATAGTTCATAGACTGGATCCAGTGAACTTGTGAAGAAAAATCTAGGAAATAAATGAATAGGTATCGCTGTTCGCGTGCATGTCTGTTTTTGTAAAATTTTACTACAACAAGACTGCATGCCCGTGTTTTGAGAACAAAGATTTCCCCAGACCTTACGTCAACATAACTTGAATTCATCCGAACTCCGGCTGTTTCTAAGGAAATCGCGCTAAGTTCCCAACAAATGAAAAAGGCCCACTAAAAGTGTCAATAAATCACTTGTTTTATTTTTTATTCGTTGTCAACAATTTGTGACGTGTGCGTTCTCAATTAAAATTGAAACTGGGCTTTAAATCTGACGAAACCGGTAACGGACGGCATTGGCACTTCGAACTTTCAAACAATACCTAACTCGCCAAGAACTATCTAACTTCGAAAGCCACTTCATTACTTGATTATTTATCATAGTTTCCAGCATTCTGCATCAATATGTTTCACATAATGTCCTTTGAAAGGCCCAAAACAATTACGTATTCGTTACAATGATTCTGGGTTTTTTGCCAGTGGGAGAGCCACGCCGCCAGATGGCACCCCAAACTCTGTTGCATGGTATATAGAAAAATTATAAAATCATGGACACGTACCCATTACCTATGTGCGCACACGCCACTGCGTGGGTGTGCACTATGATGAGTTAATGGATAATATTGAATATTCAAACATGAATATTCAGAGATATTTGGAGTGATATTTCAGACTTATCTTAATTTGCAGAAATGGAATCTATTGAGAAAGACAACACAGAAATAAAGAAAACTTGCATGGCCATAACTGGTTTACTTGTACAAAAACATGGTGTATGAGTGAAATGGCAGAAGATATCTGTGCGAAAGTGGACAATGTTATTAGCACAACACAAATACTGATTAAGGCAAAGTACGTCAATCATTACTCATTTAATTGAGGATGGCAATCGCCGCAAGCGGTAGATGGAACACGAAGTTGAGTGACTGACAACAACATGCAACAAGCTGAAGCATGATCTTGACAGTGATCAAGAATTATTTTATTTGTTGGCACATATTTTGATGATGCTGTTGAATCAAAAAATGATGAGGATACACTGGCTTGTTCTGTAGCAGTCACTGACAGTCAAGATAAATTCTCCGAATCTGCTTGAGCATAGAAGCAAATGTGTCTGTCATGATTTTCGTCGGATTTTATTTCAGAAACATGCAGATGTGGGTATGGGTTATTACTTTGAATAGATCATGATGGCCATACAATATTCCATAAAACAATATGCCGAAAAAACTAAACAAAATCCGTCCTACCGATACTGGCTCAGTGTTAAGCGTCAAGCTAAATTAAACAGGCGAATACTTGATCAAGTCCTTACCTCTCTACGGATTAATCCTTTAACTCATTCCTAAATGAAATATGCGTTAAGTATATTATTCGGATCACTAAGATACGGAAAAATTTGAAGTTGAATGTAAAGTAATCAGCAATATTAAATAAGTTTACACATGCTGCCTCATTTAATAATTTCATCGCTCTGTTTTTGCCGTGGCCTTGATATTTTGGGATAATGACCACAGGCATTTGATAGGCATACTCTCACTATGGACGCACAAAAATTAAATGGAATGTATGTTTGACAGTAGTGGTGTAAGCTTTTTTTAATTTACAGATGATAACCTTCTTGTATGGATATACAAATTTTAATTTTGTGCACATTTACGGACACAAATCATATGTGTTAGTTTTACATTTATGTTCGTATCAAAGTCTTAAATAAGATTATTTTGGATAACAGAAGTTTAACTATTATTTTACCTACCTACAAGGATAGGGTGGTATTCAGGCAAGGTGGCTTCATTGTTTTAGAGAGACTCACAAAATGCAAGAAAATGTTTTCTCTTAAGAATTTACTTTACTGTCATTTAACATGAACAGTAAGCTCCCTATCACATTCCTAAAACTGACTATAATAATTGTTTCCTGTTTTCACCATACGTAAATTTTATGCAGGGTAATCTATTTTTATATGAATTTATCTTTGTTATACGTCCACCCATCCATATTCATGAACATCGTTTGGCATAATCTGCAGACTACAATCGATTAGGAGACTAATTTTCTGATCTAATTTTGGTATGAAGGTTGCTAATATGCAGATGGAAGCCTCCATTTTTGGTCATGCTCTGCCGCCATATCCAAACATATATACGTGCCTATTTGCATGCTAACAGTATTTTTCTTTTGTCTGTATAATTCTTTGTTTTGAGGCGTGAGGAAGACTTTGTAAAGTTGAAAGCATGCCAATAAAATTTAGTATGTCCACTAGGTGTTACCTTTTAAAGTTATCAATATAAACATATACTACAACAAATGTGCAACCAATATAATTCCACCTCACACTATGTCCAGATATTCCAACATGTTACATTTATTGGGATTGTATGATGTACTACAACAAGTATGCAACATACTTAATGCCACCACCACACCATGTCTAAATATTCCAACATGCCACATTTATTGGCATTGTATGATGTATCACCAGGCCTGATGTCTTTCTTAGCATGATTTAACACTTACTATTACTGTGAACCAAAGTCAGTCAATTCACATTTCTGATACTGAATTGTGGAAAAATGTTACTGAAAGAGCGTATTTTGACTGTTACCCTGAAACTTTCATTAGCCAATACTAGGTTTCGATAACAACTGTAGAATATTACATTGTCTGTAGTGACAGAATGCTCAAGTGTCTTTTTTTTACAAAAGTCTCACAGAATATTTCATTTTGTCTTACACAAATTCTATTGACAATCTTGAAAGTATTGATGAAACTGAAAGACCAGCAACTCTGAATGTCAATGGAAAGATAACTGGTGATCAGCCCGAGAACACTTTGACAACCCCAAACATACATGGAACATTGAGGTCTGGAAGTGAAAAACAAGTAACACTAAGTAAAAATAACGGAACAAGAGGCCCAAAGGGGCCTTAATCGCTCACCTGCCAAATTGGTTGAAAGAGGTTTTTGGGGTCACATTAAGTTAACATGGTTCATCAACACTACAAGGGAATTAAGTCATGAAAGGCAAATTTTATGGAAAAACACCAAGGAATGGATTTTAACAAACCTGAACCTAACATACCTTGCCACCCCACACCACACCCCTGCGCATAGATAGTCCAAATATTAAGCAAGGGACTCAAATTGAACAAACTTGTCCGCACGTTGCACTAAGTTAAACTTTGGGCTTAAATAGAGGGCCAAAATATTAACCCAATGACCCGATTTGAACAAACTTGAATCTGCCCCACCTAGAGATGTTGTATACCAAATATGAAAGGATTCTGATTGGTGGAAGTGAAAAAGAAGATTTTAACAGAAATTCCCTCATATTGTATTAAGTTAAAATTCAGTTTTCCATAGGTAGTCCAAATGAATAACCCAGGGTCTCGATTTGAACAAATTGGAATCTGACCCTTCTAGAGATGTTGTATACCAACTATGAAAGGATTCTGACTGGTGGATCTAAAGAAGAAGATTTTAAAAGAAATTTCCTCATATTGCACTACATGTAAGTTCTAATTTGGGCTCCCATAGGAATCCCAAATATCAACTCAGGGATTCGATTTCAACAAACGTGAATCTGACCCTCCTAGAGATGTTGTATACCAAATATGAAAGGATTCTGTATGGTGGGTCTGAAGAAGAAGATTTGTAAAGAAATTTCCTCATATGGCACTAAGTTAAAACTTGGGCTTCCGTAGGGAGCCCAAATATCAACCCAACTAGGTTTGAACAAACTTGAATCTGACCCTCCTAGAGATGTTGTATACCAAATATGAAAGCAGTCTGACTACAGGGTCTATAGAAGATTTTTAAAAAAAATCCTCAAATTGCACTAAGTTGATATTCGGGCTATCATAGGGAGCACAAATATTTACCCAGGTAACCGATTTGAACAAACCTGAAACTGACCCTCCCAGAGATGTTGTATACCAAATATGAAAGGCTTCTGACTGGTGAATCTGAAGAAGGAGATTTTTAAAGAAATTCCCTCATATTGTACTAAGTTAAAATTCATGCTCCAATAGGGAGCCCAAATATAAAGCCAAGGACTCGATTTGAACAATCCTGAATCCCCCCCCCCCCCCCCCATAGAGGTTGTATACCAAACATGAAAGGATTCTGACTGGTGGATCTAAAGAAGATTTTTAAAGAAATTTCTTCAAAATGCACCAAGTTAAATTTTGGGCTCCAATAGAGAGTACAAATACTAATTCAGGGATCCGATTTGAACAAACTTGAATCTGACCCCCCTCCCCTCCCCCACACACTCCCCCAGAGATGCTGTATACCAAATATGAAAGCATTCTGATTGGTGGATCTGAAGAAGAAGATTTTTAAAGAAATTTCCTCAAATTGCATCAAATTAAAAGTTGGGCTCTAATAGAGAGTTCAAATATTATCTCAGGGACCCGCTTTGAACAAACTTGAATCTGACCTCCCCACGAGATGTATGCCAAATATGAAAGCATTCGATTTGAACAGACTTGAATCGCCCCCCCCCCCCCCCCCCTAGATATGTTATATACCAAATATCAAAGGATTCTAATTGACGGTTGTGGAGAAGAAGATTTTTTAATTTGGAAAACAATTTATGGGCGCTATCAGAGTAATGCCCCTTATGGTGCCCATGTGACCATGGCAACGTTTATGAGGAGAGGTCGATAATGTAAAATTTACGCCGGATGGACGACGGCGGAGGACGACGGGCGGAAAGTGATTAGTAAAGCTCCCTTGAGCTTCGCTCGGGTGAGCTAAAATATGAATCAGAGAGGTAACAATGAGACATTCTCAAATAACTGCAGACAGTATCAGGGAGGATAAATATTGTTTAAAAGTAAAAACACAGAACAAGGTGGACAAGTTCAGACATCCTTAAATAAACGCATAAAGTGTGGATTTCAAACTGATGGTGCAATAACAGTGTCAAAAATGAATGGGTGAAATCTATCTCAGAATGAAAACGTATCTTACAGACACTCCTCTTATCAGAAAATGGAAAATATACTCCAAAAGGAAATTGAAAGACAGGTGATTCTGCTTGAAAATAAATTTATTCACAGTAATCGAGTTGAGAACATTATCACATCATCAGCTAGATACAGAGAGCCCATGGCTAGAAATGAAAAACAAGTAACACTCGCAAAAACAAATTGAAAAAGATTAGTGGAATTGATAACTTAGTGACATCCTTACTTGAATCTAGAAATAGTGATTCACAAAATGAAAACAAGTAACAATGTTGGAAATTGAAAGTAAGAACAATACTCAAAGTGAACATATTCACACACCATTGCGCAAAAAGGAAAGCAAAGGTGTCAAGCAATTGCGAAACAGTCTGAAACTGATCGGAAGCGTATATATAGAGTCAAACTGTGCAATGAAATGAGACAGAGAGTGCTCAAAAAGGAAACACTGAACATATCACACACAATGAAGGCAATGATATAATGTAACAACATTTAAGTGAATCTACAGATAATTGTTCAGATAGTATTGACTAATACAAGGGTCACAAGAGCTCAGATGAAGGCACAGACACTGATGACAGTGAAAATGATGATATTGGGGATTCAGATCAAGATACAGATAATGTTAATAATGTTGAGATAGAAGAGAACACATTGGATACTAAAACTGGTGAACCATCTCAGTTACGATCAGTTGCTTTTGATACCTGCCTACAGAATTAAAATCCTGTATATAAAGGTAACCAAGTATTATCGGTTGCTCACGGAGTTGCCCTTATCGAAGATCACAAAATGAGGTCGTAGCTTTTCCCAAACGTTTCCCAAACGGACGTTATGGACTCGGTGCAAACAGAAAATAGAAGTGGAACATCTCACGTTACTTCAACGCACAATTACTTCATTCAGGTGACCGCTTTGCCGACAACATTGACTACATATTTTTACAAACATCATTTGTTGGACCTTTATTATATAAATTCATCAATAAACATTGCAATGAGAAAAGCAATGTCCATAAAATTGACTGCAAGACAACTCCAAGATGGTGTTGAGAAGAGAATTGGGGTACGAATTTAAGAAATATAGGGGAAGTAATCATGTGTCGAAAGTCCTATGTTATTGTAAATGTGTGTCGAAATCGTTGAAAAAACACATCTTGTAGTATCGTCGAAAAATTTGATAAATTCTTAAAAGTTACCCACCATACATTTTGGTAGCTGAGCGAGGTTTATGGATAATGGAATAGGGAGACGAAACAGGAATATGGGACGTGGGTAACAATGAACAATCCGAGGAGGCATTGGAGAATTAGAACGGTGTCACCATGGCCGACATCGGAATGTTGGAAGCGACGAAGTCCAAGTTGAAATGTGCCTTTACACATGTGCGTCGCAAACTGCTAAAACTTTTTGACGACGAAGTGATTCCAAGTCGTGGCGAAGTTCGAAAAACTTGAGCTAACCTAGATGTCGCACATGAAAATATTATAGACGTTGTGACAAAATTATGTGAAATTTACATAAAACTGAACGACATTGTGAATGTCAGAAAAGTAAACAATGAACTGCAAACAATCGAGCTTCATAACGCTGACATTCGCAATCGTGTACTGGAGTGCACGGAATCTAGGAAAGATGATATCTCCAGCATAGCTTCGAAAAGGAAACTGTGCCTGAAAAATATCTCCGATTTCAGACTGATACCACTTGCTCCAAAATGCTGAGTGCAAAATAAATGACGAGTTCGATAGAATGACGAACATTGAATCAGTGATCGAACCGGCTATTAACACTGACGGCCGGAACCCGTTGTCCCATCCCGACCGAATCTAATATCTATTGGACAAGATATGTGGAAGCAACTTAAACACGTGTCGATCCCACTGTTCAGTGATGACAAACGGGACTATGAAAGTTTGAAAGCGGCATTTCTTACATGCATTGATCACATACCGGCCACCGCAGAATATAAGCTGTTTCAGTTACGTCAGTCAGTATATGTCGAGTGAAGCTTTTCGAGTTATGGAGAATTTGGGAAACTCGGCTGTTGCGAATAAAGCAGCCAAAGTGTGCCTAGGCCGAAAATATGGAGGACAACGTTGGCGAGTTGCCATTTATTAGGAACAATTGGAAAGATATCTGCCCGTGCGATTTGGTAATTCGTGTGATGTTGAACAGTTCGCAGACATTTTAGGTATCGCTGTCGTGAACTTGAAGGAAGCGGGACGCACCGCTGAGCTCAGAACTGGTTCGCTTTACAAAAAATTGCCGTCAAAAATGACTGAAGACATGCTTGCGCGCTACCATAGATGAGTACACGAGAGAAATAAAACAGAGTCTGTTGAAACATTCCGTGAATGGGTCAATTAAGAAGCCGAATTCCAAACAATAGCTCGCGAGACAATTGTAGGACTAATGTCAACAAAACTTAATAAAGGTTTCAACTCCCATACCCACTTCGTGAAAAATCGGAAGAGACATCAAACAAAAGTGTCCGTCGTCGTTCATGTAAAATGCGTGGTATCCCGCATGGAATATGACCATGTGGTGACTTCAAGAAAGTCGACGTTGCTCACCGCTGGGAAGTGGCAAAGCAGTACAGTCTGTGCTTCCGGTGTTAATGAGATAACCACTGTGAGAAAAACTGTTGTAGTCGCGTGAGTGGTTCGAATGGCTGCAAAGAAAACCACAATCGACTGTTACACAGCCACGTTCTTCCAAAAGCCACGCCTCGAGAGTCTAACAAAACCGCGAATAAGGTGTCAACAGTACAGCATTCCATGGCAAGGGAGCAAAATAATTTACATACCAGAATGCACTTTGACGGCTCCTCTTTCGAGTATGTGACGCTGCGTACGGTCCCTGTAAATTTAAAAAGACGAAATCGTAAAATGCGCGATAACGCACTTCTTGATGAGGGCAGCACAAAAGCTTACGTCAATGCCGATGTTTCGGCCGAACTTTCAGGAAAGCGAAAGTGCGTGTTTTAAACGAGCAACTCGAAACATTCGAAACAATGCCGGTCAGGCTAGGTTTGGAAAGTGTAGATTCGCGTGTTGACAAGGTAACTGAAACATTGACTACGGAACGCATAACCAGTGACATGAGAACTGTTGATTGGTGTAAATACGCGGGTAAGTGTCGACACTAAGATAGTATTCACTTTTCGCAACTTTGCAGGAGGCCTATAGAAGACATACTAATAGCCAAGGACTATGCCAATCTGCATGTGTTAATGAAGGAAGTGTGTGGAAAACCAAAGGAATCCGTCGCGCTGTTCACACTTTTAGGCCGAACATGTCTCTATCAGAATCGTGAAAAATTACAAAGAAACTTTGTTCTTACATACCATGCACATGAACGAGGTGACTTAAATGATATCAACACGACATTTCGTAAATTCTGGGAAATTGAAAGCTGTGGTAACGACAATTGCATCGTGTTATCTGCTGAAGACAGTGTTGCTTTAAAAAAAGCTGTAAATGACTCTTTAAAGTACATAGACGGCCATTATCAGGTCACTATACCGTGGAAAGATAACGGCGGAGAACTACCATCGGAGAATTTTAAGATGGCAAAAAGTCGCTTGTGTAACACCGAAAAACGTTGGTAAAAACAGAGATTGCTAAATCATGTTCAGAGACAATAGAACAATATTTGATGAAAGGCTACATTCAAAAAGCGAAAACATAACTGAATAAACCTGGTCGAAAACGGTATCTGCCAAAACGTCCCGGCTATTCGTCTTGATGAATCTACTACCAAGAGTCGAATAGATTTTGATGCCGTGGCGCGTCTAAATGGAGTATCACTGAATGACACAATAAACCCAGGTTCAAAACTACAACAGGATTTAGTGAACGTATTATTGCGTTTCCGTAAGTCCCCTATGACACTTGTGTGTTATATCACAGAAATGTATTGTATTTCAGGATCGAACTCCCGCCCGCTGACCGACCATTTCATCGTTTTCTATTTCGCAGTTCAGACCGTAATAAACAACTTGAGGAATATGAATTCAATCGCGTAGTAATTGGTGTGAATCTAATCTGTTCTAGCTCAGTTTGTTGTTCAGGAAAATTCTCAAAAGCTTAAAAGTCAGTTTCAAAGAACAGCAGAAACTGTCTTAAAATCAACATACATGGATGATAATACGGATTCAGTAGAGTGTGAAGATGACGCCATTGAACTTTATTCGCGCAAATTGGCATGCATACTAGAAAGTGGCTTTCAAACTCACACGAGTTCTTAGTACTATTCTACCTGATTACAGAGCAACAGAGTTAAATCGTGATGGTGGAACTTCACATTCGGTGAAGACATTGAGAGTTTTGTGGGCATGTAAATCGGATGTGTGTGGGTTCAAATGTACTCCCCCCCACCCCCATCAATAGCAAGGTTCCATTCACAAAACGAAATGTTCACAGTAAAGTCGCGACCATTTTTGATCCACTCGGTTTTCTCGCGCCTAACATAATAAGAGCAAAAATTCATCTGCAGGAAATCTGGTCAACAGGCTATGATTGGGATGATCCAATGGACACAACACTAACTGTCAAAGCAGAGCAGTGGCTTCGTGAACTAGAACCATTAACGGACATTACGAAACCTAGGTGTCTGCAGTTGAATCGCGAAGAACAAGTAGACAACGTAGGATTACACATTCGTTTATACTTCAGAAGAAGCCTACGGTGCAGTGACATATATTCGTTATGTATACAAAAGTGGAAATATTTCGAATCGCATGGTTGCTCGCATTGCACATCTTGCAGCCACAAGTAGACTTGATCTTATGGCAGCTGTGTTGGGAATAACACTCTCTTATCTCGTGTGTAGGGCATTAAACATAGACAAACAGTACTGTATATTTTGGTCAGACATTGTGAACGTGTTGCGGTGGATTCGCGGATGTAATAGACTTTGCAAGCCATTAGTCTCTAATCGAATTAGTTTGATTCAAAACGAGACGTGTCCAAATCAATGGCGTCATATACCCACTGATTTGAATCCTGCAGACTTTGCCCCGCGAGGATAATTTGTTCCTAAACTCACAAACTCTGAATGTGGTGGTTTGGTCCAAACTTTATTGTGTCACCGTAAAGCAGGTGGACACAAAACATGATTGAGAACACTACCTCCTACGATAAGGACATGAAACAGACTAAGCGTTAGACATACGTGGTGAATGAACTGAAATAAATTAAGGATCACACTGTTAACACGCGTGGTGCGAAAACTGAATGGCTTCTCGAACCAACGCGTTTCTCAAATTGGCTTAGGTGAAAGAGACAATGTGCGTGGGAATTACGTATTGTTGAGAACTGTGATTTATCAAAGTCGTACAGACGAACTGGGACTTTAACCCCTGAAGAAATATTAGACACAGAAATTAGCATTTTGAAACACACTCAACGTGATTCTTACTGTGAAGAGTATGCGACCTTAGTTTGAAACCGTGCACTCCCCAAGTCAAGTAAATTACTGGGACTATTGCTCAAAATAGATGATGATGGGTTTGATAAATGCCGAATTCTTATCGTATGACGTTAATTATCCCATCTTTCTACCTAGAAAACATTGGATCATCACTCTCATTGTTAAACATTATCATGTACTTGAATTTCATGTGTCTGTTACATACCACACACTGTCTGAAATATCTTCTCGGTATTGGATAATAGGCGACAGAGAAGCCACAAGAGCATGGGAAAATGAATGTGCGGAATGCAGTAAACGCAAAGCTAAAGCAGGACAACAAGTGATGGCACCGCTGCCAAAAGTGCGTTTCCGATGTTCACTCAGAGAATTTGCTACCACTTCACTTGATTATGGTGGTCCTTTTCTCACTATTCAGGAATGGGGAAAATCGTTTGCGAAGCGACATTTGTGTCCTTTCACGTGTTTAGAAACCAGTGTGGTATATTTAGAAATGGCTTATGGTCTAGACACTGGCAGTTTCTAAACGCCCTTTTCCGCATGGTCTATAGAGGTGGATTGCTCCAAGTTATGAAATCTGATAATGGTAGTAATTTTCATGGGGCAGTCAATGAGCTACAGGATTGGAACAAAGTAAAACTAGAACCGCATCGGAAACACTAAAGTGGTATTTTAACCCACCATTAGCTCCACATTTTGGTGGAATTCATGAAACCATGATCAAATCGGCCAAACATGCGATTTTTGCAATTCTAAAAAATGCAGATTTGAACGATGAGGTATTAATGACTGCATTTACAGGGATAGCAGCGTTAATGAACTCAAAACCTCTGACTTATCAGTCGACAAACTCTGCCTGTGACACTCCATTGACATCAAATCATTTTCTTTTTGGACAAATAGGTGGTAAGTTCGCTCCTGAAAATGTTGACTCTGTCGCATATAACCCGAGAAAGCGGTGGCGACTAGTGCAGACATTAACCAAAAATTTCGGGCACAGGTTGATGCGGAAAGGGTTAACGGGATTGACTGTGAGAAAGAAATGGGTTAAACCAAAAACTGATTCGAAAGTTGGGGACATTGTTCTTGTGACATCGCCCGATTCCCCTAAGTGGAAATGGCCTTTGGGAAGAATTACAAAAATTCACAGAGAAAAGATGGTCACGTGAATGTTGTATCACTACAAGTTGGAAAGAATGTATTAATTCGACCCAAAACTAACTTTTGTCCTTTGGAAATTGTTGACATTGATTATTGAATTTAATAATTGGGACCAAACGATTTGCAGAGAATGTTGACATTGCAGGTCTCCATCATCGCGCCGATGATTGTGACACTGAATTTTAATAGCTGGTAAAGACTGTTAAAACTATAACCGTTCATTTGAGAGCTAAATTTGTAAATGGTAATAACCATATACTAAAGTAGAAGACCATGTATCAGATTTTAATAACTTTCGATAAGAAACACTTATCTTATCGAGGAGAGGGAGTATGTTGAGAAGAGAATTATGGTACGAATTAAAGGGCCTCAAACAAAAATATAGGGGAAGTAATCAAGTGTCGAAAGTTCAATGTTATTTTAAATGCGTGGAATCGTTGAAAAATAAAATTTTATAGTATCATCGAAAAAATTGAAGAATCCTTAAAACTACCCACCAGATGGCACCCGGCTACGCAGCTTTATAGAGCATGATCATACATACAATTTTCTGACGCAGATACGGGGGGTGCCAACATATTTTGAAAAGGTAATGCTATTAGCCGGTGTGGGACAGTTAGGTCCTTTCACTGGGTTTTTGGCACGTTAAGTTGCCGATCTCCAGTGGCATTAAAAAATTCAAATTATAGACCACCAGTATGCTAAACAATTTCACAGATGACATATGAAAAGAGATGCAACTGAATAAGCAAAAATCCTCTTACAGCAGCCCAACATTTCGATTATCGTCTCAGACTTTTCATGAAAAAGGTCCTACAAACTTCTGAGCACCCTATTGGAGTTGTAGAAATGTATATGCATTGAACTGATTTCAGCAGAGAGGCTCACAACATGACCATATGACAATCTGGATAAAAGATGTGTCATGTGCTCAGACTGCATCTGGTGATAAAATCGTCAATTGTTTTACAAAAGTCTGTATCTGCACCGCATCAAGAAGGCAGTCCTGAACTTTACCAAATTGTTGATAGGTTACAGCACCATTCACATTCACCATCATGCCAACCCAAATGGAAAAAAGTGCCACTTCCTGTTTCCACGTCCACCTGCAAAAGTTACAATTGTTATTCGCAAGACCCTAATGCTGCAATCGTTGTGATTTCTGAGAATAACAATTGTGTTGATGAGAATGAACACAATGAATTTTTGAAAACACAGGTAGATAAAATATTGAAAGATGTTTATAATGCGCTTGAACAATCAAGTGACGATGAATAAATAGAAGTTCTAATACAATCTACAGTGGATTATAGCACATACGTACATGCTCTCAAACAGTCAGTGAAAATAAATACAATTATCTTGAATCGAAGCCCTAAAGACAAGATCATAAACAATTAAAATAAAACTAATCTCCTTTTGGGGAAATCAAACATGGACATTCAGCTAGTTTGTGATGCATATGAATGCACTATGTATATTTGCTCCCACGTCACCAACGCTGAAAGAGCCTTGGGTGATGTCTTGAAGAATTTTAGTAAAGAATGTGCGAGTAGGGATGTACACAATAGATTGAAAAAAAGAAGTAACAAATTTCTCTCACACAGAAAGGTCAGTGTTCAAGAGGCATGTTACAGATTTTTATCTTTACCACTGTTCAAGTTTACTTTATAACGAATTTTTATTCCAACAAACTACAAAAATGAAATAGTAAAGTTCCTAAAACCAAGAGCTGTCTTAGATGAAATAGACGATGATAATGACGATGTTGTTTGAAGGACTTATTAAAAAGTTTTTATATTGAAAGTATATATCTTACTGAATTTGCTGTCTTCTATGAAGTATCCAAGTCTAAGTTTAACATCTCTGATGAGGACGTTGTTCCAGGCGTAGATGATGCTACTACAACCCCTGAGACCATTACTCTCGCCGATGGAAAAAAATGCATAAAAGAAAATATATAGCCATAATAAGATCTCACACTATTCTTAGCAATAACGATCCGGAAAGATAAGATATTCATACAGCATGCTTCTTGGATATTACATGTAGAGAAATGAAAACACTGACTTGGGTACTGAAAATTTTGAACATAAATTCCAGGAAGTCTGGCCATTAATTGTAAACTATATAAATAAATTTGAAAATATGTCTTCACTAACTGAAGCACTTTTATGTGAAATTGAAGAGAATGGACAGTTGACCATGATAATGTATAGGCTTCATTGAACCCTCAACAAATACAAAAGGAGGATAATGCAGCCATGGAAGAAAGTGAAGATGCGCTGCTGCACAACGCGACCATTAAATTCCATTAAAAAGCCATTAAAAAAATATTAAAAACTACAAAACCATTAAAATTTGGCATTAATTTATGCCAAAAATAAATTAATGGTATAAACTTAAAACCAATAAAATATAAGCTTTATTGGCCATAGTAAATTAAATTAACTGCCTTATCTTTTGAAACCTGTTAATTATCTGTCCCCCAATTTAATGGCTATTAACAAAGCCATTAAAATGTGAAAAAAGTGTTTACATGCACAAGTTTAATGGTTATAAAATTGGCATTAATGGCCATTAATTAAGCAAAAACATTTTATTTGTAGGAGAAAGTAATTAATGACCATTAATTTTGATTTAATGACCATTAAAATTGTGTAACACATTGGATAAATTTATTTAATGGAAAAAAGTAAGAATTAATGGACATTGAATATAACAAAACACTAGATGTGAAGATAACTAACCGCTGACCATTAATTTAACAACCATATACATTTATTTTTTTTACTAACCCTGCAGCTAAAAATTGTTTCCAAAATTGATGGCCACTTACAATTATGAAGTATTAATTATACCATTGTACAGTTTTACATATACCTATAATGGATCAATTGTCCACTCCAACTGTTACCACTCAATGCATGGTTGTCTTAGAAGACGCTTAACCAACACAAAGCTAACAGGACCAGAGATATATTGGAACTCTCTCAATTTCCCAATTCTCAGTAAAACCATTCAAATATGGATGTCAACACAACGGGCTCATTGACATACACATTAGTTTGATTTTATTGACATAATTATATCGATAACATTTGTGTAGGGTAAATGGATACAGCTGGTCGGTCGCAAGAAAGAATATGCCACTTTTTCATATATGCGGAGTCAAAAAAGAAAGTATAATAGAAACAAATGTGAAAAAAAACAGCATAAAGGATGAAATATAATAGTTCTAATGTTGAATGTTTGCGGACAAGAAGTCGTGCAAAGAGTTTAATGACATGTTGTTGTTGTCCACCCATCCGTATACAATTTTGCTACGGATTTCAAACTAGAACGTGCTACCCGAGAATGTCAAATTGAATGGGTGACAGACGATTTTCTTTGTGTTATGTAGTGCTAGAGAGCCTTGGTTATTGAGAAAACACGCTAGTTTTTGTCTTGCGACATTTTAAAAAATGCCACGGTTAACCGCAAATCAGAGGTTGCGTGCGTGGTATGTATGTGGTTGGGATACCTCCAGATGAGATCGCTGTTGAGTTCGGCGTCACTGTGGCCACTATTTCCCCTCTCATTGGAAGGTATAGAAACACTGGATCTACTGCCGACCGACCGCGTTCAGGTCCACCAAGAGTTACGACTCCTTCACAAGACCGACACATAAGGACGTCTCACTTGCGGGATCGCTTCCTTCCGGCGACGAGGACAGCAGCAATTACTCCTGGTAGAACTAACAATATAATCAGTGCACAAACTGTCCACAACAGACTCGCTGAACACTGCAACCGCAGTAGGCGTCCATGCCTAGGACCAATCCTTACCTATCGTCATCGTACCGTCAGAATGGAATGGGTACATCAGTGTTTACGCTGCACTCAGCAGCGCTGGAGCACAGTTCTTTTTAGTGATGAATCACGATTTTGTCTACGACTCGCTGATGGTATGGCAAGAGTGTATCACCGACGAGGAGAACGGTTTTCTAATTCTTGCGTGCATAAATGCGACCGTTTCGGCGGGGGAAGTGTAATGGTTTGGGCAGGCATTTCCTTGCACCATCGAACGCAGTTGATCTTCATCGATGGTAATTTGAATGGACGGCGATATAGGGACGAAATTCTTAACGCTGCTGTTGTCCTGTTGTTCAACACTAACGCCGGATTGCAGTTATTCCAGCACGACAATGCCCCGATGTCACGTGGCGCGTATCTGTCGCGACTTTCTTGAAGAGCAGAGCATCGATCTTTTTCCCTGGTTCCCACTTTCGCCAGATTTGTCGCCAATCGAGCATCTTTGGGATCAATTGGACCGCCGGGTACGACTTCATGATTTTCAGACGTTAGGCGATTTACGTAATGTTCTAATGCAAGAGTGGAACGCAGTACCACAGGCTGACATCCTGAGACTTATCAGGTCCATGCACCGTCGATGTCTTGCCATCCAAGAAGCAAACGGTGGACATACGCGCTATTGACGGCATGTGTGAACTTTTCACTTCACCCCATGTCTGAATTGCGACGTCCTGACGTGACGCTGGCAACAGTAAGAACATGGAATTATGCAAATTCATACAGCTAGACTCGATGATATGAATTTACAATAATTTGTTTGGGATTAAAGTCGATAATACTAAAAGAATTGCTCCTCAAAGTTTATTATACTTTCTTTTTTGACTCAGTATATATATTCAACGGCCTCATAATCATGTGACCTCCACTGACCCTTTCTTGAACAAAATTTGAATCAACTTAAGTGTAGAAAAACATGAACAAATTATAAATACCTTCAAAATGCATGGAAACCCAATTACATTTGTACCTCAATATTAATAATGTTTAAACGTCAGTTAAATTTTTAGAACTAATGGGCAATAAAGCCAGCAGCCGACTAGTTGTGAATAAGCAAATAAATATTGGTATTCCATAAGTTGATGTTGTCAAAGGACAAAAACCAGGACTGAAAATAAAGACCCTAGTTCGAAACCAGATACCAGCTAACGCTAAAATAGCATTGTCGTAACCTATCGGTTATGCTTACCATATTGCGAGAACAGTTGTTCATTTCTGTCGATCTCTCGCCTTCTTTTTTATAGGCGAACTACGTTGTGCAACTTTATCTCGAGAGTAAATAGCAACAACTCGCGCGATCTCCTCAATGCGTGATCGCGCGTGTATTGTTGCTTTTTAGTTTGCGGAAATCCTGATAAAAAGCAATTGACAAAAACTGGGCGGACCTAGTCAATAAAGATTTCCAAGTGACGTGAATCTTGTCAATGCAGCAAAACATTTACCAGCCACATGCAATCATTTTTTATTTTGTGGTAACCTATAATTCGTTCGCGTGTTTCACCGTTGTTGTGAACTCAGCGTAACCTGAATGACCGTTCGTGGCCTATTTCGAGGCCTGAAAAACTATGATTTGTTATAGTTATTCTGGAGGGATTAATGAGACCCAAGTCGGTGTGGGGACTGGACGAATTCAAACTATTTTCTAGGAAGTGCCCTGAAGTGGAACAAAGGCAAACATCGCGGTGACTTTTCAACTCAACGTGCGGTTACAATTTCTGAAGGAAGAACAGATAGTACTAGCTAACTTTCAGCCCATGAATGACCAACATGGTACTGAATCTGCAACAGTTCATGGACTGACTTGGCTTTTTTCTAGTGCTTTCTGTCTTCCAATTATAACTCTCCTAAAGTAAAATTCAGTAATGGACTGTGAAAAATCATCCATATGCGGATAAAGAGTTTCCAGTAAGCCAAGCATACAGATACGCATAAAAAAGTGCTTAATTCACTGGGAAATGTGGGAATGACCATGAGCACATTGTTACGGCTTTTTAAATTCAAGCACTATTAATGATCTTTAATCGGTTAATGGACAATGTTCTATGACTATCAAAGCCTAATTGATAAGCAGTTTTAAAATTAAAGGACTTCGAAGGTTTCCAAGAACCAGTGGCTTCCTGTTCTCATTCATATATATACATGTAGCATATAATTATATGGTACATTTACATGAATACTTTTGTACAAGGCCTCTTTTCCAAGAATAATTAATTATTCAAGGACTCTTCATGTCCAGGGTACATGCATAAAAAAATTAAAATTCCATACATTTGTATTTGTGGAAACCCAGATAAATATCTTGGCAGACTCATCATGTGTTGTCATATTTACACCTCCGGGAATACATTTAGCATAATTCAGCCAGTATAATATAACAAGAGGCCCCGTGGAGCCTGAGGCACTCACCTGACCAAAGTGGTTTAAAGAAGGATTCAATTACAATTTATGGCTAGTTAACACAACAGAGGAATGAAGCTTTTTTTAATTATTTATAATGTTGATGTCCATGCCAGATTATTTTTTTTCTAGTATTGGGATGCTACCACAGAAATAATGCCCAGATTTTCAATAATGGAAAACTAGGTAGTCCAAATATCAGCAGATTCTGACTGGTGGTTCTGGAGAAAAAGATTTGAGAATATTACCAATTTTGCACTATGTTAAAATCCCCCCCACCCCCACAATGAACACAAATATGAACCGGGGAACTCTGAACAATTTGAATCTGTACCCTCAAAGGATGCTGGATTGCAAATATCGAAAGATTCTAATTGTGTCTCAGAAAGCAGATTTTTAAAGAGTATTCCTGATATTGTACTAAGTTAAAATTTGGGCTCCAATAGGTAGCCTAAATATTAACCCAGGGACTTGATTTGAACAAACCTGAATCTGACCCCCTAGAAATATTGGATACCAAATATGAAAGAATTCTGACTGATGGATCTGAAGAAGAAAATTTTTAAAGAAAATTCCCAATGTTGCACTAAGTTAAAATTCGGGCTTTCATAGGCAGCTAAAATATTAGCCCAGGCACTCGATTTGAACAAACCTGAATCTGCCCCCCCACCCCCCCCCCCGAGATGTTGTATACCAAATATCAAGCATTCTAACTGGTGCATCTGAAGAAGAACATTTTAAAATAAATTCCCTCTTATTGGATAAAATTAAAATTCGGGCCCCATAGGGACTTTCATAGGAAGGCCAGATATCAACCGATGGACTTATTTAGTATTTATTTATTGGTGTTTAAGGTCACATATTTCTGCACAGTGGCTAACCATGACCGTGACAGTTTTACGGGTGGAGGAAGCCGGAGTACCCGGAGAGAACCACCAAGCAACGGCGAGCAACTGTCAGCTCCCCAACATACCAACTCCACACAAAGAGGGTTAGTATTGGTTGAAGACAGGTGCGCCATGGACGTGCAGTACGCCTTAGTACACAGCGTCACCGTGCCCCCACGTGGGTAATGGGGGTGAAGTGTCTTGCCCAAGGACACAACGCGGTTGCCGCAGGTGGGATTCGAACCGAGGACCTCTCGGCTTGCAGCCTGCACCTCTACCAACTGAACCACCGCGCCCCCACCGATGGACTTGATTTGAACAATCGTGAATCTGACCCTAATAACAATGATGTATACCCAGGCACTCGATTTGAACAAACTTGAATATGATCCTCCTAGAGATGTTGTATACCAAATATGAAAGAATTTTGACTCATGGATCTGAAGAAGACTTTTAAAGAAATTTCCTCATATTGCAATAAGTTAAACTTTGGGCTCCAACAGAGAGCTCAAATAATACCCCGATTTGAACAAACTTAAATCTCACTCCCTAGAGATGTTGTATACCAAATATGAAAGCATTCTGACTGGTGGGTCTGAAGAAGAAGATTTTAAAAGATTATCTCCAATATTGCACCAAGTTAAAATTCGGGCTTTCATAGGAAGGCCAGATATCAACCGATGGACTTGATTTGAACAATCGTGACCCTCATAACAATGATGTATACCAAACATTAAAATAGTCTGACTGGTGGTTCTGAAGAAGAAGATTTTTAAAGATTATTCCCCATATTATCCTAAATTAAAATTTGGGATCCTGTATTGAGCCCAAAAATGAATAAAAAGCCACCCGGCCACACTTCCGCCGAAAAAGTGTGCAATTCGAGGTATTAGAAAATAATTGAACTTTTCGATGTCGAAAAAGGAACATAACTCTGGCAAACAATGTCGGACCAAACCCCGATATGACCTTGACCTGTATTTTATGTTGATACACCTACATACTAAATTTTATTTGAAGCAATCAATAACAACCAAAAAAAACAAAGAATTTCCGAATTCGAAAAAAGCACCGCACCCCGATTCGAACTTGACCTGTATTTTATGTTGATACACCGACATACCAACTTTCATTTGATTTGGCTAACTGTATCTAAAGTTATCATCGGAAAACCAAAGTGGGATGGACGCACGGACGCACAGTCGGACGTTCTTAAAATTGGGAGTTGTGGGCTTTATTTTTTATGGAAAAATTGATCATTTTAATTCGTTCGGACAACGGTTAAAACCTCGTTTTTTTTAAATGTCGGGGCGGGGGTATATACATGGCTACATCCCCAGCGTAATACTGGATAGAAACTAACGCTACCCCCAACCCTGAACTGACCCTAACCCTTAATATAAATCCCGAAAATTCGCTATTTGCCTCATAAGTCTCATACCTTAGTAATTAAGCTCATAATATATCAAATAAGCTCACACTATAATACAGACGCATGCACGGACACTCCAACATTTCGGGTTTATGGGCCACCAAAAAAACATTTTGTAAGTCCAAAACCTTATTTTACCCAGAACCCCACCCCCTCCAACCTAGAACTTATATTTAACCCGAACCCCACCCCTCCACCCAAAAACCACACCCTAACCCTACCCCACCCTGACCCTAAACCCTAAAAGCCCACCCCTGACCCTAACCCCCACCCACCCCCGGGACCTAACCCCCAACCTTAAGCCCTACTCTGGGGCTACCCCTAACCCTAACCCCACCGCACCTCTGACCCTACCCCACCCTAGCCAGACCAATAGGATTAGGAGCTATTTTTCGGTTTAGGGGCTACTAAAACTAAAACCCCACCCCTGATCCCAACCCTACCCCCGGGACTTAACCTCCCCATCCTTAAGCCCTACTCTGGGGCTACCTCTGACCCTAACCCAACCCCACTCCTAACCCTAACACTACCTTAATTTGGAGGTAGCTCCTAATAAAATTATTCCCTAAACCCCCAGTGTTGGCCCGGACGGACGGACGGACAGACGGATGGACGAACGGATACCGGCTATTTTAATAGTCCCCGAAAAAAAATTCGGTGGACAACCAAGGGGCTTAATTTTAATAAACTTGTATCTGAACCCCCTATGGATGCTGCATATCAAATATCAAACGCTTCCGATCAGTGGTTCTGGGGAAGAAAATTTGTAAACTTTTTGCAAATATGCTGACTCAGCGTTTATTCAATGCACCCTACAGAACACCCTGACACAACCGATGGCCATTTTTCACCGTTCCAATCTACTGGTCCGGAGGATGCTTCGTACCAAATAGCCGTTCTCTGTTCCATATGGTTTGGGAAATATGGGTGTTTGAAAATATTTTTTTTATTTTTAGCCTTTGGGGTTCCCACAGGGATACGGGATTTGTTTGTTTTTTTTGGTACGAATCAAGTATTTATGATCCAATAGTATCACATACCAAACTTGCATTAAATCAGGCCATCGGTTCAGAAAATATAATTTTTGGGCGAGACTAAAAATCTTGGCCTCCCATCACAAATCCAAATATTGCTCCATGAACTTTGTTTGAACAAACTCGATTCTACGCCTCAAAAGAAAGCTCCATACCAAATATAATGTAATTGTACCCACTGGTTCATGGGGAGATTTTGTAAACATTTTGGAGAATTTTCCCCCACTCCCTCCCTTTCAGTTGGGTGAGCTTAACAACTGGCCGAGGGCATGAGCATACTAGAGAGGCCGGGCACATGGCCCACCTCCGTCCCCGGAAAATTTTAACATTTAGTATTAAATGGAGCTCTCTGGTGGCTTTTGGGAGATTTTTTTTTATTCTCCGTTCTTGAAAAAACAAAAACGCAAAGGGGGTTCGCTCGCATCTCCACGCCCCACCGGTGACGCCTGCGCCACTCTTTGTAAAAGATGAATATAACAAAAGACTTTCCACCCAAAAAAACAATGCGCAATGGCTCATGTTAAGCCACATTTCCTACCAACTAAGGGAGTGAATTCAGGCCTGAGTGTAATGGGGTGGGGTGGAGTGGGGTGTCTAAGCCCTACAAAATTCGCCCCCATAGAAATGGGTCAACGCAAGCATCGCATAACACAGGGTGTCCATAAAAGAAACCACAATAATTCAGTCTTTGTGCCATGATTCTTGCATCAATACTTTCTTGTTTCTTTCAAAAAAAAACGTTTGGTGGCAGCACGTGACACTCAGGATACAGTCTGGTTAACCACAATCAGCTTGATCCACATTTAATTAGGGAAATCGTTTCAACATATGCATTCCAAGAAGTTTAGATAATTTCGTCTGACGACACAGTGAGTTATTTGAATCACTTTGACTCACAAATAATGTGAAATTAATAAATAAAAATAGGCCATCGGAAAGCTTACGTCACGTGCACGCGCGACGAATTCAAACTGGGAACAGCAGATATTTGCTTCTGAAAGTAACTCAAGGTTTTGCTAAAACTGTTATTTTTTCTACATGATATGGGCATATCACTAATTATTTACAAATGAACGGATGCAAAAAGTCCCGATCTACTTATTGTCGATTGAACCTCTGAAAGCAACTTTGACTGGAGACATGCGATTTGCGATGTTTACTAGGTTTTTTGTCAGTTTTGGTTACGGGACAGTTCGTCCTGAAATCGAAACCGACACGTTTTGTGCCAGATTTTGATAGGTTCAATTCCAAGTTAAAATTCCTCATTTGGAATTGTTTTATTTTTTTATTTATTGATTTTGGTATGTTTGTTACTATTTTTTTAGCAAAATTATATAAAATTAAATGAGATGCGTCCTGCAGATAAATAAATTTTGTGTCCCTTCAGTCACTTCAGTTCACGTTTTTCAAGAGACCTTCTGTTGAGTAATTTATACTGTTTAGGATTCCACGTATTACTCTACACTCATTTCTGCTGTTCATCAGTCATTAAGTGATTGTAGGAAAACTACAAGAATTTCCATGAAGTGGTCCAGTGGAAGAATTGAAATTTCTGAACATTGGGGGGGGGGGGGGGGGGGGGTGGTGAGGGGTGAGTAACTACTTAGAATTTGAAAAAATACGTTTTCTTCAAATTACTGCTACTGCACACAGTAGTCATGAATTGAGAAGGAGAATGTGTGTGGGGGGGGGGGGGGGGATGTAGAGGTCAGGTTTGGGAGAAATCTCAGTAGTGTTGTGATTATATTTTATTTATTTTTTTTTTTTTTTTTGGTCTCCCCCGCGAGAAGTCCGGGAAGTGAAGCAGTGTTTGTTTACTGTGGTAAGCAATCTCTGTTTTACTGGTAAAACCGTACCTGGTCACCAATGTCTGGGGCGGAAAAAATGGGCGACATGAGAATAAACGATTGGCTGGACTTGACTTTATATCCTTTCTCGGTCACGATAAACACCAATAAATAAATAAATAAATAATTTTTTGTCTCAAAAACATCGCGTATGATCCCTCATTGGAAAGAGGGGTGATAAGCTATGTTTTTGAGACAAAACAAGAAAATTTCTTCTGACATTAATTGATAAACAGATTTATTCCCTTGACAATCCTTCATGTTCACACTTCGTCTACAGCATTTTTTTTAAATAATCTCGCGATGGCAATAAGTCTTTTGCGAGTCGGAAGTTAGTGTATGTTAGTCATGCACGGGATTGCGTCGCGAGTTTAATATTCTTATTTCCCTGTTCGGTTTAAAAATATATTTTCTTGAATAATATCGATACAAGACTAAAGGAAATAATATGCAGTTATGCCTTATTTGGAAGAACCGGTGTACTGGCCTTGGGAGATATATGTACCAGTTACCACCAGTTTCCTAGAATCTCGAGTTTGCTTTGTGATCAGTTCCACTAAAAACTTTATGGGTCAGTTTGGAAAAGAACATCAAAATCGTTGAACTTACACAAATTATGCTCAGCAAGATGACCAACCATTTGCCAAATTTTCTAAATCGTATTCCTCCTGGTAATCATCCCACTGAAGACAAAGATATTCGTGCATTGTGAATAACAACTTCACCATCTGTTGGTTCCTCTCATGTCTACACATCAAACAAGAAAGTGAATAAATTTAATGGGATCTAGTTGCAATCTCTTCCTCATTCTGTAATATCAATTAAAGCTCAAGACTCAAAGAAAGACTTTCCAAATGCACAATGCCTGTTCAACTTTAAAAGAAACACATTTGTACACGAGGTCTTGGAGTAGTTGTGGATATTGCCATTGGTGCACAAGTAATGCTAACTTATAATGTTAATACATCTGAATGTTTGGTTAAAGGTGCAAAGGGGACTGTAACTGGATTCCTGCCAGCATTTCCACCTGACAGAAGAAGTTATCAGCCAACACATATTTTCGTACATTTTGACTTTGAACTATTTGGTCGAAACACAAGGCAAATTATGAAACAGTATAATCCAAAAGGCCAGCTTTCATCAATGGAAATTGGACATCAGACAGTTAAAATCAAGCTGGGCAAGTATTGAAAACTTGATGCAAAAAGTCAACACTTTCCCATATCTCTCACATGGGCCACTACTATTCAAAAAGTACAAGGTGATACACTAGGCAAACTTGTAATTTCGTGTAAGGGCAGATATAAAATAGGATAGTTATATGTTACCCTGAGTAACACAGAACGTTGCAAAATGGTCGCTAACATATCTGCAACAACAAATCCAGCTAGTTTGGGGTTAATGTCATTACAGAAGATGTGGTCAATCAATGTTGCTGAGTGGTCGGTGATTCTAGTCAGTTTTGTGATGATAGGTGAGAACCCAGCACTGAACATTAAATCGATGTATGTGTTAGTTTTTTGTGATTTCCAAAGTTAAGCATGTCAATGTTAAAATCACCCATCAAGAAAGATTTTTTATTTTCGTTGTTTATTTTGTCCAGTATCTGGAAGAGGGTTGATAAGAAAAGGTCAATATCTGCTTTAGGTGCTGTATTGGGCCTGTATATAATACCAATAATGCATTTTTCTTTGGATGTTTTTTTTATAAATAGGGACTCAAATACATGGGGTACAAACACCGTTAGGTCGTGACGCACTTTGCAATGTGTGTCTTCAGCTATGAACATGCCCACATCGCCTCTTCCGTCGTCGAACTCTGGACGCTTCCTGGTGATTAGAGGGTGGTAGCCTTCAAGTTCATAGTTGATGTTTTCCTTAATATTAAAAATATTTCTGTGAATCCTATTATATCGAATAAGTTAGAATCCTGTTGAAGATCACAAATGAGATTTCCCAAGTGTTCCCAATTAGAATTCAAACTTCGACAGTTTAAGTTAAAAAGGGAGAATGCCGTGTTCGCTTTGGAGGCAACATCATTGAAGTTTTCTGGTGTGTAGTATTCGCACTTATGTTCATCCATGGTAAGAATAGGATTGGGGTCTGTGTCTGTATCACTGGAAATATAATTGTGCTTAACTCGCATAAAATACAAGTATAATTGGCCGGGGATGGATGATATAAAAGGTATTTTGAGAAGAACGACTTGGGCGAGCTTTATAACTCACAGAACTGGAAACAAATCGTCGAACGATATTTTGGGTTAGCGGTGAGGGTTTTGGTCGAGGTGGTATGGGGTTGTGGGCTCTGCAGTGTGCTCTGGACTAATTCAGTCGAAAAGCCCCAGCTGGGTTGCCAGACTAAACCATTTCGGATTCTTCCATAATAACCAAAATGTATCATTGAATGATTGTAAGGAAAGACAATTTGGGGGTGGGAGGGTGGGTGGGGGGACAACCCCAGCTGAGTGGACTCAACACAGCATATTGGTAGAGTATTTACACCGTTACTTGCCTATTGAAGTGCAACCTAACTTCAAACGCCCAGGCTATATCGTGATACAACAGTAGTGCACAGTATAGTTTTGCTAATCGTTTATGCCTATCATACCCACCTACCGCGGACTGCACCAAAATATATTCAATTAAAAGCTCTTATTCTTATTTTGAATGATTGAAGGCAAGGACGCTTTGGGTGGGGTGGGGATGGGGTTGGGAGGGCGAGATTTATAACTCACGGAATTTGTAGGAAAACGTAGAGAGATATTTTGGGTTGGCTGTGAGGGGGATGGCTGTGAAGATGTAGGGTTGTGGGCTCTGCAATAATTCGGTCGAAGAGTCCCAGTAGGGTTGCCAGACTAAACCATTACTGATTCCTCCATATTAACTAAAATGTACCACTGAACGATTGCCAATAAAACAGATTTTGTAAACCTCAGCAAAGAATCACTGCTCCACTTACTGGAGTTCTCATCGGTTAATTTTTCAAATGAACAAGCACTGCACTACTTCACGAATTCACACGGGTGAGTGTGTGGCGGTGAAGAGTGGGGGCAATTTATAATGTTGTTGATTTTGGCCTTTTTGGTTGTTCTTTGATCTTTTTAGGAGGTGAGGTGAGGGTGCACATTCTTTGCCTGTGCTTATATTAATGTCGTGGATAGGATTTCAAATACCAATTACATTATTTACCATCTTATGCATATTTTCCAACTCTTCTTGGAAATATAGGAGATAATGCCAAATCACTAAGCTTTTGAAAATTTCCAGTCCGCCTTAAGGGCCTATATAAGTAATGAAATTTTGTTTATTTTGAAAATTCTCACCTCTGATATTCCTTCAATTCAAATTAAATATACACAAAATGTACATCAAAATGAAGGTTGGGATGTATAGAACACGAAACACATGTGTAATCAACTCACCGAGTCGACTGTAGGCACCACTGGTTCCTGGAAGTCTGCTGCCGTATTCGCACCAGAACTGATAATTTAATAATATTTCACGAAAACAACTTGTGGCCAAATGTGCTTTACATATCCAAGAACAACGCTAGGGGTTAAAAATTCTCCAAAACACGGCGACAGAGCTGCATTGGGAAAATTCCAAAGCCTTTGCTTTTGTTTACGTGTGAGTATACTTTCGATTTCCGGTCGACGTCATCGGACAGAAAAAGCATGTAAAAACAACGCCGTCTAAAATCAAATAATGAAAAAGATCGCCTTCATGCAGTATACTGTTATTAGATAGAAATTGCACAGTAGCCATATTCAATGCAAGGTATCATGATACCTGTTGAAATTTCTTAGAATTACGATTTTGTTTTTTGGATGGAAATTCGTGGTAATCAGTGATTTGCGCATGTCTGTCGAGCATGGAAACCATATTCAATAAAAAATGTAGACAGTGTTGTCCTTTTCCAAAATGCAGACTTAGCGCTGTATTCGAAAGTGTTTTGAATGCCTAGCGTTGTTCTTGGATATATGAAGCACATTTGGACACAGTTGTTCTGATGAAATATTATTTTATTATCAGTTCTGGTGCGAATACGGTAGCTAGCAGAATTCCCGAAACCAGTGGTGCCTTCAGTCGACTCTATGAGTTGATTACATATGTGTTTCGTGTTCTATACATCCCAACCTTCATTTTGATGTATAATTTGTGTATATCTAATCTGAATTTAAGGAATATGAGAGGTGAGAATTTCAGAATAAACAAAATTCCATTACTTATATTGGCCCTTAAAGAATATTCCATGTCACTTGTAGTTATCCACGCGAGTTATATTCTAATTACTATGTGTCAATAACAAGTATAACGTGGGAGAGGTGGTTTTGATCATGAACATCCCAAGACATTTTGGGTAAAACAGATGGAATGGACCATTCCAATGAGAAAGGAAGAACCCATCACTGCCAGAATGGGGTCAATACTACAATGTCAATAACACGTATAGTGTTTACAATGTACGTGACATAATTTTGATCATGAACAATCTGAGACGTGTGGGGTTATGCAAATGAGATAAACCAATCCATAGAGGAGAAATGCAACCCACTCGTGTCAGAATGTGTTATGCAAATGAAATGGATCAATCCAAACGCGAGAAAAAACAAATCATTCATATCAGAGTGGGTTATCCAAATGAAATGAACCAATCCAAGGGGGAGAAAAACAAACCACTCATGTCAGAATGGGGTCAGTATTATAAGGCCATGACCACTTTATTGGGGCATTATCACTGCTTGCAAATAGAAATACGTTTATGTGTCGTATCAATTCTGCCTTTAGGGAGCTATGTCTCTCAAGTGATATGGGTGCGTTCATTGAAATACATTTCAGACAAGTTTTACACGAAATGCACAACTGGATAATATATACATTCCATTGAACAGAATTATTCGGATGATCCGAAAGAGGCCCAAATACTCACACTTTGGTATACACAATGTCTGTCTGTATATACATGTATAGTATCACTAGTGCATAAGCATGTGACCTTAAACACCAATAAATAAATAAATAAATAGTATCACTATATTTTAGAGGCCCAAATACTCACACTTTGGTATACATAATGTCTGTCTGTATATATAGTATTACTATATTTTACCCAACATTGTGAAATGTGAAAAGTGAGCATTGAAGTGTTTGCAAACCCACAAAATGAAATGTGTTCCCCACTATCACCTCATATGAAGTGACTGCAGGAAGCACATTCCACTTTTGATATATGGATGGGCATTAGGTATAGGTGGGTACAGCTCTAACTCTCTCTCTCTCTCTCTCTCTCTCTCTCTCTCTCTCTCTCTCATAATATGGGGAAATTATCGTAATCACTGTACATTATTTGCATCTACTATCTACTACTACTGCAATTTACTATATTTTGGTATTTTAGGTATATTAATGAAATATTAATTTATTACTAAATGTATTGTTGTATTTTACCCTACATTGTGAGATGTGAAATGTGGACACTGAAGCGTTTGCAAACCCCAAAAATGAAATGTGGTCCCCATTATCAATTCACATGAAGTGGCAGCAGGAAGCACATTCCACTTCTGAGGTTCACAAACACTTCAGTAATTTTGTATTTCACTCAGTCAAAGTGGTCACATTTGTATAGTGGTTATTGATTGTTCTCATTTCACATATATATACACATATACACACTCACTCACACACATTTATGTGCATAGATATATACACACACTCATACATATATATATTTATATAGTCATTGGATGTAGGTAGTTATAGGTTTTCCAGAGTATATACATAGGCAATAGGTACAGGTGGATACTTTATGTCTCTCTCTCTCTCTCTCTCTCTCTCTCTCTCTCTTGTATAGTATAGGGAATCTATTATGAACACTGTGCATTATTTGCATCTACTATCTACTACTACTGCAATTTACTATATTTTAGTGTTTTAGTATATTATAAAATATTAATATACTATTAAATATATAACTAGATTTGACCCTACATTGTGAAATATGAGCACTGAAGTGTTTGCACCCCAAGAATGAAATGTGTCCCCCGCTATCACTTCATATGAATTGACAGCAGGAAACACATTCCACTCCAGAGGTTGACAAACACCTCAGTAATTTTGTATTTCACTCAGACCAAGTGGTCACATCTCTCTCTCTCTCTCTGTCTGTCTGTCTCTCTCTCTCTCTCTCTCTCTCATAATATGGGGAAATTATTGTGATCACTATGCATTATTTGCATCTACTATCTACTGCAATTTACTATATTTTGGTATTTTAGGTATATTAATAAAATATTAATTTATTACTAAATGTATTGTTGTATTTTTCCCTACATTGTGAGTTGTGAAATGTGGACACTGAAGCGTTTGCTAACCCCAAAAAATGAAATGTGGTCCCCATTATCAATTCACATGAAGTGGCAGCAGGAAGCACATTCCACTTCTGAGGTTCACAAACACTTCAGTAAGTTTGTATTTCACTCCGTCAAAGTGGTCACATTCTTACAAATGTTATAATTATTCACTCAGTCAATGTAGTCACATTCGTATAATGGTTATTGGTTGTTCTCATTCCACGTATTCTTCCCAGTACATACATATATATTGTTTCCAAACTCAACCAACACACGCCCATCAATACAATTTGGAAAATGATTAAAAAGATTAAAGGTAGAGAAACAAAATCCAATGAACAGCACCTCCACGACAACAACACACTAATAACACCGAAGAATGAAATATCAAACAAATTGGCCTCAGCATTTCCTAAACATTCGTCGTCTGAAATTCGTTAAATTAAAAAAAAACAACAGGAAAAACAAAAGATCAAATTTACCTCTGACAATTTGGAAGATTACAATGAACATTTCTCTATCGACAAGTTGAATACGTCTTTGCATAAAGCAAAGGATACAGCAACTAGACCTGATGAAATAAATATATTACCAAATTTTAAAACATCTGTCACATTCATCACTTGAACATTTCTTTTCAGTTGTCAATGCTATATGGGTGACTGGCTAGTTTCCACCTTGCTGACGAATGACTATAATCATTGTCATTCCAAAACCTGATAAAGATCATAGCAACCCAAGTAATTACATACCTATTGTATTGACAAGTTGTCTGTGTAAAACCACGGAAAGAATGATTAATGATCGACCTGTCTGGTTTCTGGAATCGCACAATCTACTTGCGACTGCTCAGTGTGGCTTTTGGAGCCAGAGAAGCACTGTGGATCATTTAGTTAGACTTCAAACGTTTATAAGAAATGCCTTTGCCGGAAAAGAACATGTGATCGCGGCATTCTTTGTTCTGGAGAAAGCATACGACACAACATGGAAGTATGGGATTTTAAAAGATCTTTTTAACATGGAGTTGAGAGGGTGTATGCTTTGTTTTATAAAACATTTTTTAAAGGATCGCCAATTCCAGGTTCGTGTTGGGTCAACGTAATCTGATTCTCACGATCAGAAATTGGGGGTCTTCAGGGTTGTATTTTATATGTTACCCTTTTCTCGGTAAAAATAAATAGCATCATTGACGCATTTGAGAATACGGTAGACTCTTCATTGTATGTTGATGACTTTTTAATCTGCTATAGCAGTAAAAATATGAATACTATCGAGTGCAAATGTGTGCTGTATTTGACCAGAATTCAAAAATGGGCTACAGAAATAGTTTCAAATTATCGAAGATCAAAACTAATTATGTTCATTTCTGTGGGCTCCGGAAGAACCGCCTTTATCCGGAGTTGAAAGTAGATGGGAGTACCATCAAAGTTGTTAAAGAAGTGAACTTCTTGGGTTTATTGTTTGACGATAAACGGAAGATCACTTCTCGTATCAAACAACTAAGAGTGAGGTATAAAAAGGCACTTAACCTCCTGAAGGTATTTGGTAGCACCGATTGGGGTTCTGGCCGATAACACAATTCCATCTGTATAGATAACTTGTTCAATGAAAACTTCGCCTACGGTTGTGTGGTTTACGCTTCTGCAAGAAAGTCGTACCTCAAACCACTTGGGCAATTCATAATATGTAATAGAATTAGGGGATTATAGAACGTCACCGGTAGTTCGATGCACATCGAGGCAGAGGAGCCTCCTCTTGAGAAGCTTAGAATTAAACTGGCACTCCAATATGTCTCCCAACTATTGGCTAGACGATCAAATCATCATTGTGCCCCAGACCATCAAAAGGTAGAATTCTATAACAAACACCAGAAACGTATTCCTCAATTGGGAATTAGAATTAAGTCCTCTTTGGAGTCTGCCACGCTTGAATCTGATTCTATAAAAGAAAACCACAATCTTCCATGGCATGTAAGGAAAACACTTGTCATTTTTTACCTAGCCTCCACCAAACATTTGAGACAAACTCTCGAAATAAAGTATATGTACAGTACATATACACGGATCTATACGGATGGATCTAAAGGTGGTGACAAAGTATCATCAGCTGTTGTTACTCGTGATCTGATCACCTCATTCAGAATATCAAATAAACGCTTTATTTTCACAGCTGAAGTTAAAGCTTTGCAACTAGCACTTGAACACATCGAGAATGTGCGGGAAAGGAAGTCGATCATTTTTCCCGACTCTCTTTCCTCTTTGCTAGCTTTAGTCAACCCCAAATTGAAGAACCCTCTCCTTTTTAACTTCCTGAGAAGCTGACTTCACTCATGTCTGACCGATATGAAATCGCGTGTTGCTGGTTATCTGGACATGTTGGTATCTCCGGTAATATCAGGGCAGAAAATGCATCAACACAGGCCTTCACAAAACCTCTCACTGATTTTAGAATTCCTTTCAGTGATTTTAAACCACATATCAGTAAGTACATCAAATCTATGTGGCAGGCGGAGTGGGATGGAGCGACAACTAACAATCCCCATCGCTTCCGAACTACTATTACTGACAAGTATCCGTGTAGTAACCTTT
This sequence comes from Pictodentalium vernedei, assembly GCA_031216915.1. Taxonomy (NCBI): domain Eukaryota; kingdom Metazoa; phylum Mollusca; class Scaphopoda; order Dentaliida; family Dentaliidae; genus Pictodentalium; species Pictodentalium vernedei. The sequence goes on from CM062297.1 coordinate 471,689,840, forward strand.
GTAGGACAGATCACGTCATTATGACACGTTGTCATATCGGTCATACAAGACTAACATATTCCTTTTTGTTGGAGGGTAGTATGCGACCAGAATGTGTTCCTTGCCAACACATTTTCTCACAGGGGTTGAGAGTGAAGGACATTCGTTTGCACTGTCCAGATTTTAATCTTGTCAGACGGCAATAATGTTGTAATGTTGCGTCTCTTTGAGACCTATTTTACAATACAAATTTTCGTAACATTTTTGTCGTTTCTCAAGGAAATCAACCTTTTTAATAAATTGTTTTTTATTCTGTCAATCGCTCATCTATTTGACGGGTTGACTTTCATAGCATTTTTCAAACAACTGGTCTCATTTCCTCATTACTGTGTTCACACCTTATTTTTATTCCTCATATTTCATTTTTCATCGACTTGTTTTTATTTACTTCATATAAGATAATGGCCTATTTAAAAATATATACTTGTCATCGGAACGATTTAGCCTTACTTGCTGATGTGGCATAAAGCACCGACAAATAACAAAATAAATACATTTGACAGAAATTTTAGGTGGGTTAAAGGGCAAGGATTTAGACTATTTTTAAAAATGTTTGTGTAGCGAGAGTGGGCTAATGGGAGAGTGGGTATGATAGAGAGATTTGACATTTTGACATCCTCCGTGCAGAGTGTTAATATCTTTAAGTACATCCAGGTACTTACCTATCTATGTAACCATTCTTGGCTGCAAAAGTTTAATGAGTAGGCCAAATTATCTGCCATGATCTTGGAGAAAATTATTGTAAAACTAAAGGGTTACCAATTTGGAATATCAAAATCTTAGTCTGGTGACACTGGATCTGACATTTAAAATTGGTACTACCTGGACTGCAACACATTTCACATGAGCTTTACAACTTACCAATATTTGGGGATTTGTGAGATCATGGAATAACCGCTGCAGTTAAATTGTGATGGGAACATAATTTGTCACATCTGCAGATTTTACCTGTAAAAATACATTCATTGCCTAAATATTTACTGAAACTCACATCACTTACAATTTCTACCAATGTGTTAAATTATCAAACATTCTAAAACCGTGAATCTATTATTCAACTTCAGACAAACAACTCTGACCAAAAGTTCAAAACTGAAATATGCGCAATTTTCGGAAAGTCAGTTCAGGTGCCACCTATTTTTAAACTCTGTATTTGAAGAATTTGTTATAAGGTTGGTCCGACATATCAGTTATATGCCACAATTTGGCAGTTTCAAATGTTGAATTTACTGCCCAATGGTAGTAGACTTATTATTTAAAATTGCTAATCTCTTTACTGTGGCAAAAAGCACGGATTACTAACTGTAAATTTTAAATCCAGTGCATAGTGGCAACAGATTTGACATTTAAACTGGTCATGTTTGGTGAAATGATTCTTCCAACATTTTTAGCTCAACTGTTTGATATAAAACTGAGGTATTGCCATGGGCTGTCATTCACAACTTTGACTAAAAAAATGTCATATGCAACAATCATCATGGAACTTCTTGGGTGCCCTTGTTATAACCATGGTGAAAGAATAATTTCTTTTGATTGTTGTCCAAAATTCAAGATGACAATCAGTAGCCCACAATTGGGTGAAAGTTTTTTGTCAGAACTTCTGATCAACTCTATATTTATGTGTAGCGACAAAATGTACATACCAATTTTTCTCAGCGGTAATTTCCCAATGATAAATTTGTGCAAAGTCGATTTCACTGATCCGATTTTATTCTTCCTCGAAGAATATTGTAACTTTACATCATCATTACAAACATAATGGACACACGCAGCTTCTTTATCTATTGTGGAAATCTGCATCCATCAATGTGTCCTGCAATTCATATGTCTCAACTGTATCAGATCAAATCAAACCAAGTCAATCTCACATTTGGTAACGAGGCGGGGGCACCTTTTTGTGTTACCCTATGGTGACACTTATTGTTCCTCTGGATATGAAAATGAAGCATCTATGCAATTTCCTCCACTTGGGGTCGGCCTGTGTCATACCGAGCCATTTCGATAGCACTGCTTACGACAATTGAATTAAGGGTACCTTCATGGAATAATCAACTCCTCCCACAGTTTCTAATGTAGAAGAGTTGAATCTTTAGGATATGTGCAACATATATGAAGTTTGCGGAAAAATATTTTTTTCACAAACTTATCCAATCAAATCAAGTCACTCTTACATTTTGTAAAGAGGCGGGGTACTTTTTTGTGTCAACCTATGGTGACACTTAACAGTTTTTATGATAATGCCACAATGGTCTGTATTCTGTCAACTGTCCGCCATCTGTCATCCTTCATTCGTTACCCAGTATTAAATGTTTCATTTCTGTAATGCTATCCATGGCATTGCAGGCCGGGGGGGGGGGGGGGGGGGTATGAGAGGGGTACATGTGCCACTCTCAGCGTTGGTTGCTTTAGCTTTTATTATTTTGCTACAGAAAATTGATTGTGACCCCCTTACTTCACTTTTTCAGGCACATTAATTCTTGAATCCAAGAGGCCGCTTTTGCGGTCCTGTAACTTCAAACGGCATTATTTCATTAAGCTGGCTGGCTTCCAAGTGAATGCGTGGAATAAACCAATTAATATTTTCAACGTGCTGCCGAAAGGCTGCTCATTGAATATATTGACTTGTCTACCCCTTAATTATCAATAATAAATAGGGACTCTTCCAATTGCTGCCATTCATTTGACATGGAAGATATTGCCAGAGTTCAAAGGGTTCATTTGAAAAAGTAATGATATTGTTCGACTGCTGACAAGTTTTGATTTTAGTGGTAACAGAGGAGCCAGTAGGAAATATCTGCTACTCAGTATCAGCCATCACCACTATTGTTAAAGACAGAACAAATAAACTGATGTAATATCAGAAAACGCTATACATATCTACGATCGAAAACATTAACGTTAACGTCATCGTCGGAGTTGACATTATGAGAAAGCTACTATTAAATAAGAAAATGTATGTCCGCCTTCAATCAATATTGCACTTTGGGAGCTGGTATATTAAATTTACAGATACGGGATACATGTTGGTTTATCTTCTTGATGAATGTTACTCCCTCGGTACCATGTTACAGGCTCGAGATTCTAGAAAATGCAAGAATGCAAAATATATTACTCCCTCAAGTTGCGGACATCGACAATTGTCTTTCCAAAACTCTGCGTTTTAGAGAAGGATATTTTTGAGGTTTTGGGTTTTTTTTTGTATTTTGTTTGTTTTGTGTTTGTTTGGGTTTTTCTGTGTCTGTGTGTGTGTGTGGGGGGGGGGGGGGGGGTATTGTAAAAGACATTTGAATATTTGCTGTAAACATTAACCAAGACAGACTAGGTAATTAACTTTTGGTATCGACCATTTAGGCTTCCGGTATTACAGGGACTGAGGGTCGTAATACTTACTCAGACTTCACTCTAACCCCAATGAGGAGCTGGCAGTCATTAGACATCCATAACGACTGTGGTGAGAGGGGGCGGGGCATTTTAGGTCTAATTCTACATGTAACATACTTTCTGTTGCGGGATTTCCAAATGCCCGATGATGGCCATATGGGTGCCTCTAAAACATCTTTTAGCTTATAATTATGACATGACATCATAATTATAGTTATGGGCTTGTAGTTTTTCAGACATTTTATTTTATTTTCTATTTAAATGATGGATGTGACTGTTTTGTTATGCGATTTAAACGCTTATCCTGAACATCGAAGATAATTATGCTCGAGTTACTGGCGTGCTACAAAGTGCAAAGTGCACCCAATCCATATGAATAAGTTTAGGCGGGAATAAAGCGTGCAGCGCACCACAACGCCTTGAGCATGTCAGGTATGATATTATCCAGGACACAGTCATGGGTCTACTAATGCTGCTGACCATAAATAAGTACACATAACGTCATGATGTGTGAGTGCGTTCGTCAATATGCCACGAGAGCCAGCGCGGAAAGATAGAACGAGAGGAGCAGCTTCGTGTTCTATCCTCCCACGATTGCATGAATGCCGTATTGACGAACGCATTCACACATCGTGGCGCCACGTTCTGTGTTTGTTACACGCCTCTATGGCATAAAATCAATTAACTGCAAAACATCACCACACACAGAAAATTTCAAACTTAAAAAACTCTTCTATTTGTGGATTTGAAGAAAATATTTTCCAATTGACAATGGATTTATCGGGTGTCACCGCAGCTTTCGAGTCGATCTGGGTCAGAATACGATGTTTCGATCGGCCGATTACGACAATGAGCGGAGTTTACTTTTTTGATGGATCTCTGTTGTCAGGTGGAAAAATAGTCCGTCAACGGAAATTCGTAGGGAACACGTGTTCCATACCGACTTGTAAATATCGAACTGGGGAAACTGGAGAAAAGGTTACGTTACGGGCGTGTAATAAGAAACCTACAAGCAACTATTATTCAGCACTAAACACTCCAAGGTTAACCCTTTGAACCCCAGCGGACGCTTTTCCGGCCAGGAAAATGATACGCCATAACGTCATTAAATAGGATGGTTGTTCAGTAAATGTGTGGGGTAGACCAACCAATATTGATTGGCCTACCCTAAATAATGAATATGGACTCTTCTGATTGCTGCTATTGAACTGACATGGAAGATACCACTAGAGTTCAGAGGGTTAAAAAAAGGTCAGAAAAGAGCACCGATGAAAGGAATGATTAACGTAACAAGAGCCTTTGCGATTGATATTGAAATAAGTCTAAATTACATCTATACAAGTGACAAGTTTACTTTTGATGCTACCATAGTGTTTTCATAAGAACTGGCCGTTCTATGGTTAATTCTATGTACACCAAAAGTATACAATAAAAAGGTCTGCACTGCAGTTGCAGCCAACACTCACCTTTTCAGAGTATTATCTTGGCTCTTCATTGAAGCGAACGCGATGATTTCTGAACAGAAACGAGGCATGTGCAGAGTTTTAAAAGCAGAGGTTGCGAAGTGAGAATGCACCAAACAGCGACTTTAAATTTTTGCCTGCTGCAAGCGGACTTTCCTTTCCAACTCAAAGACACCCCGGGAACAAGTTACGACATAATTTCAACTATACTATTCAAAAGAGTAGGGGATATCCAAACTGATGTTGATATTTTCGGAAAATGGTATTGGATACGCGTGATTGGACACTTCAATATGTTACCAAGTTTCGTGTGGATCATGAATGTCGCCGGTCCACGAAAACTTCATGTATTTATTTAGCACGAGCGCCGCATTAACGTCTGTGGGGTACGTTTTGAAATTGTCATTGGTACTGGAGGGTTTTTTCGGAGGTCTAATCGTTCTTTTCTTGGTACAAACTCATTCATCAATAGCTTATTGTCGAAACGTAACTTTTGAGGTATGCGAAGACTGACACGTGACGAACATTTACGTGCCGTTGGCATGTTGGAAGCTGGCAACAGGCAGACTGCAGTGGCTCAAATTCTCAAAGTTACTCAATCGGTGATTAGCAGGTTGTGGTGACGCCACCGTCAGACAGACAATGTTGATGACAGACGTCGATCAGGTCGTCCAAGGGCGAAACTGCTTACCAGGATTGTTTCATCCGAACCACAGCATTAAGTAACCGCCATCAAGGTGCCCCAGAAATTGGACAGCAGCTGCACTGATCGGCAGATGTGCGAGTCAGTTGTCAGACTATCCGAAATCGCCTACACAACTCGAATTTGTACGCTCGACGACCTCGAATAATTCGACGGTTGACTGAACGTAACATCGCAGCAAGGCGTAATTGGTCTGGAGCACGACAGCGCTGGGACAATCGTTGGTGGAGCAACGTCATGTTTTCCGATGAATTGAGCTTCACTTCCGACTTCCATGACAGGCGAAACAGAGTGTGGCGACGGCGGAACGAACGATACCATGACGTAACCGATAGGCAGCACGATCGTTTTGGTGGTGGATAGTTGATGGTGTGGGCAGGCAAATCCACGACAAGCAGAACAGTATTACATGGCATCCAAGGGCGTGCCACAGGGCAGTACTACCATGACAATATGTTAGCAGCTCATGTGGTGCCATTTGCGCGACTTCACGGCCGTCGATTCATTTTCCAAGATGACAGTGCAAGAGCACACATGGCCGTGTCGCTTCAGAGTTCCCCCAGGAGCAGAACATTACTACACTGCCTTGGCCAGCACTAACTCCAGACCTTTCAGGAATCGAGCATGTCTGGGATATGCTTGGCAGCCACCTGCGACAACGCCAACAGCCCCTACCAATGTCCAGGGACTCGCTGCTGCACTACAGGAAGAATGGAATAACATCCGACAAGCTGATATTGGACGTTTGGTGAGGAGTATGCCACGTCGGATCCGCGCTTGTCCCGCGAACTGAGGAGGATTTACAAGGTATTGGGGTCTTGGACTGAATGTGGTAAATCCTCTGACTGACCGTCCGTGTCTTCTGCAGCTCCGTGCGTGGAATGTGTGTTTGTCAGACACCCAACTATCGCTGAAATCATTATATTCATTATTTGGGGGTAGAACATATGTTTTCAACGTTCAGCCTTGGTGTTATACGTTGAAAATATTGATTGCTTTACTACACATATTAACTTAGTAGCCATCCTACTTAACCCCTTACCTAACATGAAAAGCAGACGACACTTGCAAAAAAAATTCTTGAATAACTAATTTTTTTCATTTTTTGTCTCCAAAACATAGGTTATGACCCCTCGTTGGAACGAGCTCGACGAGCTCGTTCCAACGAGGGGTCATAACCTATGTTTTTGAGACAAAAAATGAAAATATTTTGAAAATTAATTGGCGATTTTTTGAGAATAGCCCTGGCCGGTTTTGGCCGTTACGTTGGGTAAAGGGTTAACATAAATAGCATCTGTACCCATACCATTTCCTGTCTCACTTGCCACTGCCACTGTTAAAACAAATTTAAATATTGATTGCTTTACTACACATATTAACTTAGTAGCCATCCTACTTAACCCTTTACCTAACATGAAAAGCAGACGACACTTGCAAAAAAAATTCTTGAATAACTAATTTTTTTCATTTTTGTCTCCAAAACATAGGTTATGACGAGCTCGTTCCAACGAGGGGTCATAACCTGTGTTTTTGAGACAAAAAATGAAAATATTTTGAAAATTAATTGGCGATTTTTGAGAATAGCGCTGGCCGGTTTTGGCCGTTACGTTGGGTAAAGGGTTAATGAAATTATGAAGTAGCATGTTCCTGGACCGGAAAATCGACCTCACGGTATCAAACGGTTAACAAAATGTACACCTATAAATAGGATTAGATCTCTTATTAACCCTCACTGGTATAAAAGTACCTCAATTTCAAGCCCCAGTTTGCATTTTTAAAATGCCTCTAGAATGTTCACCAATTAAATCTGGTTTCACAAAGCTCAATGAGCTCTGTCAAACAAGAATAAATTGATTAATTTCCAAGTTGCATTATGAAACAAAATCCGTCCAATTAAGACATCGTAACGTTGTCAATTTGCTGAGAAGAATACAAAGCAGGGTGGCATGCACCTTAGTAATTCAGATGTATTGTTAGATAAAAGATTAGCTGATACCGAACTACAGTAATAGGTTGATTTTATTTGATTAACTGATACCGAACTACAGTAATGAGTTGATTTTATTTGATGTTACATTTGATGAATTTGCAGTTCCATTAATTCATCCTGCAAAGAAGCTCAATGAGCTCAGTCAAACAAGAATAAATTGGTTAATTTCCAAGTTGCATTATGAAAAAAATTTCTGTTTGAAATTTCGTTACTTTGCTACCAGTGTTCGGAGTTAATTTTGACTATTGAATGTTCCGTCCAATTAAGACATCGTCACATTGTCAATTTGCTGAGAAGAATACAAAGCAGGGTGGCATGCACCTTAGTAATTCAGATGTATTGTTAGATAAAAGATTAACTGATACCGAACTACAGTAATGGGTTGATTTTATTTGATGTTACATTTGATGAATTTGCAGTTCAATTAATTCGTCCCGCAAAGAATAAATATTACATTTTCCGATTCTATGCAATAATTTTAAAAAAAAAAACGACAGTTGCAATTCCTACGCAAACATCAACATGCCGTTGGCATTTTTTAGGAATAATACATTTTGTTGTAATTAGTTTTCACCAAAATGATGTTTCCGTTTGGAATTTGCCTGTCGGATTCATGGATGGGTATTACTTGCGCGAACACCATTATTACATTTATAAAGTGAGAGTTTCATCGTGTAGGGCAATAAATTAGAGGTGCTATTAATTTTCTTCCATCGTCGTTCACATGAAAAATTCAAATAACTTTGAAAGGCCATTGTGCATTATCCAAACAAATTGTCTTCTCGTATTACCTCATTCCATCACGAATTATATATTAACCATTTTTACCCTTAATCTTTAAAGAGGAAAGTGATACAAAACACAACCACTGATCTTTATACAGCTGGGTTCCTGGAAGATCAGATAAAAACGTTGCCACTCAAACCGCCTCTCGTGAGATGGCGTCAAATCAATCAACGCTGCAATTCCTCCCAACCCATGACGTTTGATGATGTCAAAGCAGTTACGCTTTGACCGTAGTCACAGCGTAACAACTTTCACTCCATCAAACGTCATGGCGTTTCCCTTGCACGAAAATCAATGAAATTAATTGTATCCGCGCTTAGCCTACCACGCGGAGTTGACAAGGTGGCTTGTGGTCATGACAACTCGAATTGCACAGTCACGTGTTTTACTGGGGCGAGGGTAGAGGATTGCACAGAAATAGGATTAATGGTATTGTGGTATGATCCTGTAGTGGTGGTTCATATAGGGTCCAACAACATCGAGGAGATGGAATCAGCAAGGCTGGTGGAAGCGTACATGTACAGGGATTGAATTAGTAAACTACTCAGTAGGAATGAAAGGGTAGTGGCATTCGGGGTCCTTATTGGATGGGGACGAGCGGAATTCGAGGATCACGACGTTAAATGAGAAATTGGGGACTACTGCTATGATTTGGGGATAGCCTTCATTGGCCACTGGGAGAAGATCTGGGGTAAGGGGATCATGTACACATGAGAAGGGCTGCACCTTAGCACGATGGGGACACACGTGTTGGGAGATGGGAGAGAAAGAATGATGCTGGTAGCCGAGCCATCATTGAGCTAGGCGAGAAGTCTGAGGCAATAGCAAGAAGGGGAAACAAGTGGAGAGAGCTGGAGAGAAATGAGAGGAGAAGAATACTGAGGTTAGCGGTGGGAAAATCACGAAAGTTGTGAATTAGCTGCATTGATCGATTTTCATGCCCTTGAGCGAAACTCGATTACGGCATGATGAATGGTTAGATAGAGTAAGGGGTGCGTAGGATGGATAGGTGTAGAACGAACTGCAGGTCAGACAAAGGGAGGAGGGCAGGCCTGTACATTAAGGAGGATTTAAAATCGTCGTTGGACACAGATCTTGCAGATGCCAGTACCTCGGCTGTGATATCTAAACAAATTCGGTGGGTAAAAGATAATCCAAAAATCAAAAGTGTTGCTCTTGAGATTGTGTACTGTGAAGCGGACGCAATCAAACCAGGGTTGAATGATTCAATATACTCATCACTTAAGTCCAATATCGTAGATTTAGAAGGTTGGGGACTCGGTATACTTCTGATTGGACACTTTAATAGACACGTGGCTGATAAGGGAGAAGGCATACACAGCATGGATAAGAACATCAACAGGAATTGAAGGAAGCTGTTGGATTTCACAAATGAGGTCGGTTTGAAGATCCAAAACAGGGATGCAAGTTGTAAGGGGACCGGAAGGAACGAGAGAAGAACGATAATCGACTATACTCTCACAGATACCGATTTATGGGGGAGGTGATGAGGATAAAATGGTGTTGTTGGATTGTGATCACAACCTGATTACAGTAACGATCAGGGGCGAAAACCCAACAGGAATCAAATAATCTTTAAGGAGATTTGGGAACTCAAAAAGTATTTTAACGGGGCGCAGTTTGACGAAGAAAAATAAACCAAAGTTTGAGTTTGTACACAGAAGACCAATGTCCAGGACGAAACAGATGCCACGAAGACAGAGAAGAAATGTATAGAAAAAATTAGGGAACCAATACGAAAACTTGGGTACAGGGTGAATGACGAATTGAATCAAAGCCATAAAGTCAAATGTGCTTCGTGCAGGAGGAGTGGAAAACTCGATGGGGTGGAAAGCAACGAGGCCAGAGTCGGAAAGGAAGAATACCAACAAGCACGGAATAAAGTAAAAAAAAGATTAAATACGATATTCGGAAGGACGGAACTGCAATCTTATTTGGACGATAAGAGTAACAGTAACAGGGGGGTGGGTGGGTGGGGGTGGGGGGGGGGGTTGAGTTCGAACATATTTTGAAAATGAGTGAATAAAGGAAACAAAGAACGCAATTTACAGGATATTAAAATAGAAGGCGGAAATACAGACGATCAAGACCAAATCGCACTAGTCAGGCATTTGGAAAAGGTAAACGATAAGCAATGTGACACGGGGAACCCACCGGAATGTCAAAATGAAGTCGAGGAAAATTTATCGAACTTCGTGTGCAAAGTAATAAAAATAGAGGAGGTCGAAAAGTGGTCTCAAAATTAAGAAATGGAAAAGCAGGAGGAACGGATGAAATTCCCAACTAGTTCATAAAAAATGGTGAAGAAAAACTACATAAAAGCGTAATGGCCCTATTTAACAGAGCCATAGATGAAAACACAGTGGAGAAAAAGCAAGGTCACATTTCTACATGAACACGGGAATAAGGAAGTACTGGATAATTATCACAGGATCTCTGTCAGTAGCAACATTGAGAAAGTTTTCTGTGAGGTCCTGTATGAGAGATTAGAGAATGTGGACTAAGAAAAGAGATTTTGGGGGGAGATGCAGAATGGCCCAGGAAGGGATGGAGAGTCACTGACCATCTTTTTATACTTACTGTCCCACATTATAAAATCTGCAAAAGCTAAGAAGAAAACGATGTTTAGGACGTTTCTGGGAGTTTCTGAGAGTTAAAAAAGGCGTATGATAGAGTATGGATGGGAGTATGTTGTGAAAGCGCGAGGCCGCCGTGGGCCTGAGAGGTGAGTTTGTTGGACATTACATGAAGATGTACAAGGTGAACTTAGTCTGGGTAATATAAAAACAAGTCAAGAAGAAGTGGTGTATCTTTTCGACATTTTTTTTTTGCATTGTACATCAAAGATTTCGGAGATGAACTCATGCATAACGGCGAGAAGGTAGCAGTTGGGGATCTGGAGATGCCAGGGCTATTGTTCGCAGATGATATGGTACTAGTGTGAAGTACTAGTACTAGAAAGTGAAGAGATGCTAGATAAAATGCCAGAAATTGTTGGGAGATTCGAATAAATGGAGACTCTGGCTAAATGAACACAAAAGCTATACCCGTGGGTCATAAAGTGGAACCTAATGGAAGATGTAGAGTGGGGTGTTGTTATTTCGGATGGTAGCGGCAAACCTCTTAGTGTGGAAGAGACAAGTAACTACAAGTATTTCAGGGTAGATATAAACATCACGAGAAGAGGCATCTTCCGAAACCTCACATTTTAACTAACTAACTCTGAAGGAGAAGCGAATTCTGAATCGCAGAAAACTATTAGGGAGAAACAACTTCATTAAGCGTTTCGTTGGGAAAACCATTTGCGAAATAAGTGTATCAAGTATAAAATATAGCACGGAAGTGATATCTTTAAACAGCTGAATGGGACAGGCTGTTGGATACCAGGGACGAATGATACCACAGAACCAGAAGCAATCCTTGTTGAGATTGTGTGTTGAGGATCAAGGACATGATAAACTCTGTTATCTTAATAATTTGGTAAATATCCACGACAGCCGATGGTAAACTAATGTTCCAAACATTTGGAACTCAAATACAAGGACAGGGTGGACTGAACAAGTGAGGGAGTTAACAGAGAACTATTCAATGAAAATAGTTGACTTAGAAGTGGGGACAAGATAGGATAAAAAAAAAACTTAGAAAAAAGAGTTATGGAGTATTGTAACCGAAGGTAGCGAGAAGTTTCAAAGAAAATAGGCCTCTGGGTGGTCTTCGCGATTAAGAGAAGCATTGTTGTAAAGAGTACATTGATGACATCTTTTTCGGGGGGGGGGGGGGGGGGGGGTCACTGATGTTTACGCTGAGGTCGGGTTTCTTTGGGCTTGGGGGGAAATTGGGAAAGACAGTGAAAAAGTGTGCCAAATTTAGTTGTAGTGGGACACTTTCTTTAAGAATGTTCAGAATATAAGTCTGGAAGAATAAGATTCACAGTGAGTATAATGGGGACGTGGTATGGGAGAATGAGTGATATGTGAATATTAGGTGACAAAAAGGAGACTGTTAGTATGCTTATTATGTCTCAAGAAATTTCAATGCATTCTTCGAGACCAATATTTATTGCATATTCGACGAACTGAGTGCACAAACTGCCGTTCTTGTAATCCTAGTCATTTTATTTGAGACACAGTGCCCACATGTTTATGATCAGGTACTGCTGTATAGCCATTGAACAAATTTCGGATTTTAGCAGCGGTTTTAAAGCAGTTCTAGTAATGGCACTATTGTATGTAGTGAATATTTATGCAGCGAATGGTTGTTGTCCATCCGTTTAACCCTTTACCCAACGAATCGACCTCATCCGCCCGCGTAATATGAAAATTCAGCATTTGAAAAAAAAAATATTTTTCAAACAATTTCAACAAAACCATATCATGTGACCCCTCGGTGGAACGAGCTCGTTCCAACGAGGTGTCACATGATATGGTTTTGTTGAACTTTTGTGAAAAATTTGAAAAAATGATATTTAAAATAATAAATTTTGATATCGTCTGCGTTAGGTAAAGGTTTAACACAAGTCTGCGTTTTTTAAACGGTTTTTCATCTTGTCAAGAGTTGTTTTCTCCCAGATAGGTTTTGTTTTAATTAATTGTGTTGAATCATATTAATGCATGTGGTGTAATTTGTTTCGACTACGAGTCCTAAAGGCCATTTTATTCAAGAAATTGGGAATCTCCAACTGGTCGAATTTATCTACTTCTTTGTATTATTTAATAGAATTTACGAAACGAGTTCAGTTGTTGTTTTTTTTCATTCAACTTTTTGATACTTTTGAACGTCTTATGACGAACAAAATCAAATAGCGCGTTGCAACTTTTGCAAGGTACGTCTTATGACGTACGAAATCAAGTAGCGCGTTGATACGTTGTAGTCATTTGTTTTGTTGTTATTTTTCGATTTTTTAAAAGTTTTAATCTCTATTCCTATTTTCTCCCGAATAGTGCTTGAGTGACAACCGTTGAGCCACATGTTATCGCAGCTTAAAATACTAATAAAATCCTGCTGTAAAAACTTCTTAATAGGTTGAGTACTAGAAGCCACTATCAGGGCTTTCAAAAAATGAGGATACCAGAGCAATAGCCAACACATAATCAGTCGGACACAAATAATATTTTGTTTATATAAGTTTGTTTTATTACAAATTATTGGAGAGTGTCTGAAGGCACTCTCCAATAATTTGTAATAAAACAAGTTTTGAATAACAAATTCAGACCACCAAAAATAATCTAGCCCTCAACCAGATAATCACTAATGTTAAAAATATGTTGTTATTTGTACTTTCCGACATTTGACGTCGCATTTTGAAAAACGTTGAAGAAACTGAATTCCCAGTGACGTTTGAACATAAGGATAATTCACGTCTCGAAGGGTTAATACTTAGAATTCTTATAAATAATTGTGTCTTTAAAAATCTTAAAACACTAAATCATCATGCCCCACCCCACCCCACCAGAAATAGTTTCTGAGTCGCACAGTTTCCTCTGGTTGCCTTCGTGGCACTGATTTCTCAATTGCAAAGTGAAATTATACAGGTCCATTTACACAATTTTAATCATATATAATGTATTGTTAATACCCTTTGCCAAACGCAGACGATATCAAAATCAAAATTTATTACAGATATGTTTAGTTTTAATCATTTATAATTTATTATTAATATAGGTTAACCCTTTACAAAACGAAGACAATATCAAAATTTATTACTGTTGAAATGTTTTGAAAACTATTCTTTGCAGCTCCTCAGTTTGTAGATTATAGGGCCGGATACGACCAATTTGCTGGGTAAAAGGTTAAGTATTATGGAGACGCTCGAGTGGTATACTTTAAATACGAATGTGATCAATTGGTACTACCTAACTCTACCAATAGCATATATTAATTGACTTCATTTTATGTTTGTGGGACGGAAAATCAGCTTTTGCCTGATGTGCAGAGGTCGGATTCTAATTAAATGCAATGAGTAATTAGGAAAGTTGCAGTCAGAGCTAGTGGTCGGGGTTATTGTAGTTTGAAGGATCATTCTGTATAGATCGTAGAAGAATATACCTACCATAAACATTGCAAAACGTATTGCCTCGATTTGACAATGTTGATTCTAGTACCATCAAATAGATGAGTTTGATTTTCTATTTTCGCGTTTATAGTTAAGGCGTTATCATTGACGCCACAGGAAGAATGTCCTTTAATGTAATTCATTCATGGTCACGATAGCCAGTCTTTGCAAAGTTTGAAACAATGGGTAATGGGCTCCTCATGTAAACTGTTTCAATGAGCTACTTGATTACATAGAGGATCTTTAGCCCTTTACCCAACGTAACGGAAAGCCAGCGCTATTCACAAAAATCACCAATTAATTCTCATTATTTTTTTCATTGTGTGTCTCAAAAACATAGGTTATGACCCCTCTTTGGAACGAGCTTGATGAGCTCGTTCCAAAGAAGGGTCACAATCTATGTTTTTGAGACCACAAATGAAAAAAAAAACTAATTATTCAAGAATTTTGTTTGCAGGTTTCGTCTGCTTTTCATGTTTGGTAAAGAGTTAATGAGTCGCGATTTCATACGAAATTTCCGTACAGAGTTCACTAGAATGGATATAATCCGAGGTTTACCGAGACCCAGATCGATTTTAATAAATGAGGTTCATTAATTTTATATCAAATATGGGGTGCGAGGGCTGGGGGGGGGGGGGGTAGTCCAATCCTCTCTTGTATGGAAATGTTAAAGATGAAGTGGCGCCAGGTTTTATTGTACGTATAAAACATTGCATATCACACAGCAACGACCACCCAGTAGCTTAGAAAATCGATTTGTGAAACAACTCATTTAACAGTTTCGTTTTTATGTTAAGTATAGTGACGCGAATAAAGACAAATGTACTGAAACCATTCATAATATTATTTACGAATTGACTTTTAAATCAAATTGATGACGACAATGAATGCAATTTGGCGTTCGAGGGTGATACATTGAATTTGAATGACAGAACAGGAAAGTGTGAATCATCGACATTCTTGCGACACCACAGCCATTATTGATCATCAATTTAATTTTAATTTTAATCATGGCTTTTACTAGTAAAATGAATAACAGTCCTTAGCAATGAAATACACTGGATAGCTATGACACGACGGAGGGCTACAAAATAGAAAAGGTTGATTTTTAGTATACCTTCGTCCACATGTACAAGTAAGGACTAATGTGGAATATTCAAAGCATCTTAAACAAGTGCAACTCAAACGGTGACCATTAACCCACAGCATCAATACAGCAGGCCACCATATGTATCCAAGGGACACTAATTCCCCCGCTTTATGAAAAGCCTTGGACAAGAGCCATAACTCTGCCAAAAAATATCACACCAAGCCCACTATCAATCTCAACCTGTATTGTGTGGTAATAAACCTATGTATAGGATTGTATTTCATTTCGTTCAGTCAAACTAAAGTTATCGTCCGGAAACCATATTCGGGACGGAGGGACGGACGGACGGACCTACGGAAGGGCGGATATGGACAACACTTAATGTCCCTTCTCCAAACTGGCGGGGGCATGAAATAACCACCATAACGATGGTTTGTGGACAATACTAAAACCTTCCACTGAAAGAATGTTATGCTAACTGCTTTTTCTTTATCGTTCAGTAACAGTGAATAACTACGTGAGCGATGATATCTCTACATCATCCATGTGGTATATATGGCTGTCTAATATATGTATCTTTGTAATAGGTAACCACAAGAAAAGTAATATCTTTGTTTGTGTCTTTTGAAATAGCAGATAACTGACTGGGACGTTATCAGACTTAGTTTTTGCTGTTCAGTAGTTCTCTCACGATATCCTAGTTTTTCTCTTAACACATTTTATTTCTTTTAATTTTATTATTTTTTCATTCTATAAAAAAATCATTGACCCTCCACAAATGTAATACCCAAGTATTTTCAGTAATTAATTAAAATTTTCCAGCTAATAACTACTTACAATAGATCTCATCTACAGTACGTGGAGAGTGTACTATCACTAAATCACCCGCAGCGTGGAGATTCCACCCGAGCAATAATTGTACATTTGTCGCAAAGCATAACAAGCACAAGCGACGTTCCAGCCAATGGGCTACCTGGTTATACCCGGAGGTCCATTGGCTGAAACATTGATTGTGTTTTTGTCCACATGTACAAAATTTGAAAGTGATACTTTGGGTGAAAACTTCACTCCCCGGGTGATTTAGTTACTCTCCACTCTCCACGTACTGTAATATACACTCAACTTTAGATTATAGAAAACATCGCGGGAAAATAATAGTCATTTTCCACGCAATGAAGTTATAAAGATATTCACTTTCACTGTATTGAGAGCAATGAGTCACTTACGCTCACCAATGCTCTTGCTGTTCATAAATTATGAAATATGCTGTTATAACTGTTATTATTACAGTTAAATTAGATATACTATATGTTAAATGTTGATACATTTATGAGGTACAACAACGGAAGTATGTGGGTACTATATTTTATCACGGTGGACTATTAATGTGGAAAAAGGCAGGAATGAGCCGTTGGCCTTCGAGCTTCGATTTGAATTATAATCAGGGTTTAATGCCGCCTCTTTATCGCTGATGATTACCAACTCCTTACGAGACACGTATACTAAAAAAAAGATCTAGTGTTTTTGAGTGGATACCAAAAATTAAAGCCACTCGTGACAATTAAACATTTGTCTCCTTCACTCACGAGATAATTGTTGGTATCCACTCAAAAACATTAGATTTTCTCTATATATCGTTAACTCAACTGAGGAATCCGCCCCCCCCCCCCCACACACACACACAGCGTCACGCGTTGTGGCCCCCCTCAGTAATCGCCTCTTATTGGAGACTCAGTGAACATTGATCTGGTGAATCCTATAAATAACCACGCACTCACTGAGTGACGTTCAAACCATGACCTTCAACTTCATGTTTCTGCGTCATACATGACCCAACGCTAAAGTAACTGATAACGTTACCTACATAAACAAATCACTACTCTGTAAATAAATCGGAACAGCTGATTCGCAAAACTGATGTGAAAATTTTATGACAAATCATTTATAATTTTGTTCCAATTAAATTAGATTATTATGCTCAGTAAACCCAACTCGAAGCAAGTGACTGAGTCTGTCATGTAGACGTCCCAAAAATAGCCCATTGAAATTGAATCGAAGTTGATGAAAGTGGGAAACTGCGAAATGTACAATGTTTGATAATATGAAACCAAAATTAAAGCGAGATTAAATGGAAACCAGCACTGCTAAATATTGGGGGGGGGGGGGGGGGGGTATACTTGACCAGTGCCAGCCCATAAACCATCTCCACCCTGCTATCAAAATACTGAACTTTCAAGCAGTAAATTTTCCGAAAAATTAAAATAATTTTGTATTTAATCAATTCAATTTTGTTTGACAAAGTTCAAACTATACTGAATTGGTTAAATACCTAAATGCATACACTCCAAAATCAGTTGGGTTAAAAATTAATCCAAGTCAAACTCTGTTGAGTGAATATGAATCCCGTTTGGTTACCCTAATGAACCAAATCAACTGGGTTGAGAGAATATGAACACAAGTGGGTTCATATTCACTCAAACCGGTTGATTTGGGTTTTCTTTTTATTTTTAAGAAACAGATTTTAGAGTGTAATGGCAAAATTTGCTTCTTGAAACATTGTCATTAATCATTGTGCTGAGAGTTAATTTGTGATGTGATCAGTAAACTATCGAAATAATTGTGTGTGGTTGTCACGAAACCGGTGTGTCGCTAAAATGGGTTGCCATACCGAAATAATTACCTTAAAAAAATAAGGTAATCCAAAAATGGGTAGCCTTGATTTTCAATTTGTGCGGGTCTAAGTCCCCAACACAAGTTGCATTTATCCAACACCCGCTTCCACATTGGGTTAGGTGATCTTTTTTTACATGTACATAATGCTACAATTAGGTGATATTCGGTGTATCTTGAGCCTTTACAGTTATCATGTTAGAGCTCCAAAACACAAAGTCCTCTTCTTAACAACGTTTGCTTTACCTTTTGTGAAGTTTTTAATTTTTTAGTACTTTCTCACTCTTTTTCAAACTCCACACTGTAATGATCTTCCTCTCATCAATTTAAGCTGAAATCCGTTGTGCGCGCTTTTCTTTATTCACGCAAGACAATGTTTTGTACAAAATACATGAGAACATATGAGATATTAAAAAAAAACGAAAATTATTAGTCCGGGTCCTTCGTAGTAACACACAGTTACATACACACATGTGCGTGTTCGGGAAACTTGTGAGTTTGGCTTACTGGCAGGTTAACAAAGCTTGGGAAGAGTGACACCTAGATTGCGGACGACATCATATAAATATCCATCACCATATGTTGTCCAGTCGTACCTAATTAATAATTAAGCATCAGTTGTTCAAATCATGGTTAAGCGATTTTCAACAGGTTGCTCGAGATATCATTGTCGATGATGACATTGTTGAGGCTAACACTTTGCTAGAGGCAAATGTTTCTGATATTGCGTTGTCAAATCAGTTATCGTAAATATATTTATATTTTCATCACAAAGACAGTTGAGGCATTGCACTGTGACATCTGGTGGCTGATTTCAGCGATAGTTAGGTATCTGACAAGCACACGTTCCACGCACTGAACTGCAGAGGACATGGGCGGTCAGTCAGAGAATTTACTACATTCAGCCCAAGACCTCAATACCTTGTAAATCCTCCTCGGTTCGCGAGACAGGCGCGGATCCGACGTGGCATACTCCTCGCCAAACGTCCAATATCAGCTTGACCGGGAACGTTTGCGACAAAAAATTCGGCGATAAAAACATCTTTTGCAGTAGTGACGAAAGTTACATGACTTCGAGAGAAACGAACGCAGTCGCACCTGGTGGACTATTACAATGGTACTGCAATCACAAGTCATTTCCTTCAAAAAAATTGTAATGCTGCAATGAACGATGCATCTAGTTTACCTCGACATACATCCCATCTTGCATAAACAATGCACCATGCAAAACACTAAAACAAAAAAAAAACACGAAGGTGAAAAAAAGAAAGTTTAAGCGAGAAAATTATTAAACTTAACGTTCATCTCATTGTCGTTTGCACGCTTCCAAAAATTACGAATAGAGATAAGAACATTCTTGGAGTATTCGTGGGGTTGATGTCTGGAGGTGGCTATTAAATGCACATTCAGTCTGGGCGTAAAACAGAGAGATAAATTGTTGTGATTCAAAGAAAGGGATACACGGATTACTTTCAAGGATGGTAGAGGTTACATGCAGATGAAAGAGCAATTTAAGGGGCAGTGGGTTTAAAATGTTTGAGGTAAAATCATCTTCTTGGACGTGTACGTTGATACAAGAGTTTATTAAAACCATGAAAAAATCAACACAGTCCTCACGTGTTGCTGACGTTATGCTCCGAAATGTTAAATTACTGAAGACATTGGTTTCAAATTTCACTATGGTCTTAAAAGGGTGAAAGGACTTACTATTCATTTTGACTACTTCTCTATTATTCTTATAGCGTCTTGGTTGTCTCAGTATTTGGCTGGTTTGAAGCTTTAGATGGTACTACATGGATGGGAAACTGCACGGTAGGCTTGTTTGGAGATAGTGTGGTTGTCTGGCTTTGTTCGGTTGATTCAAGTTTGTTTTGTGGCGCTTAGAAGGTTGTCACTCTCCAGTGTAGCTCTCTAGAGAATGCATGTATGTGTTTACTTACGTTTTTATGAGTACAAGTACACGCAGACGCAACTTCTATAGAGTCAGTCAGGAGATAATAAGTGTTTGGAGTTATCGTCTTAGAGTTAGAGCCGGAAAGCATGATGGATAGACGCCATACATTTGACAAATTTTAGGGCTTTTTATAGTAAATGTGCGCATAATTGAGTGGGTATAAGCGCGATGGGAAGCTGAGTTTTTTTCGCATTCAACACTACAACAATGGTTACTTGGATGGGTGATATCGTATCTTGGTACTTATTTGGTGAATAGATTATTCGGGATAGCCCTCAATATGCTGGGGAGCTGTCGCCCTTTCTTCCTACAACTGAAAAAGCAGGAGTCGAGAGTAAGTGAATGCGCGTTTCATTTTCGGCAGTTCCTATTAGTTTTATGACAGACGGACAGAAAAACTGTGAAACACTCCTGGACAACAGCCCTGCCCAGCAGTGGCATTTTTACTCGTTAAGAGAGAACTGTTGCGGAAGTGAGCCTATCACGGGGAAGGTTAGGGACTTGGCGGTGAACGTGGCTATAGTAACGTCTGTCTCATCATGCATGTCACGTGTCTATGGGCACTCCACCGGAGGTCTCAAAGGTGAACAATATAGCGAAGTACGTGGCTATAGTAAAGTCTGTCTCATCGTGATTATCACGTATCTATGGGGACTTCACTAGAGGACTCGAGTGTTAACAGAATAGCGAAGTTTCATAGCTATGGATATTGTAACGGGGGGTTAAGCGAGTGGCCGTTTTGGACTTTTGAGTTATAAAAGCTAAAAGTGCTAAAACTTCAATAGAGGTAAACATGTCAGAAAACGAGGATAAATCGAAAAACTAAAATACAACTATTTCATAATTTCTAGAGCTCTACAACATACTAGAATTTCAGACAACTCTGACGTCACTTAAGTTTTAACGCCAATCACGGCAACCTAAATTCGGCCATAACTTGTGGGAACTCCCCTGGTCGGTACCGAATTTTTAGATATGTCTTTTTTGTTGGCGATATATCCCAAAATGTCGATGCAGGCGTTGATATTAAAAGATGGAGAAAAAACTTTAAATCTGAAGTTGTTGAACTTTGAAAATATTAATTAAAATGGTATGCATTAGATTTTCCAAGCATAAATACGGTTCCGAGGTTTCATGGCTGTAGGTAAAGAAATAAGGGAGTTATCAGTTTCGTCGTTGTGGCGTTTCGAGGATTTAAAATAAAAAAGGTGTTGAAACTGTAAAAACGTCAAAAATGGGGATAAATCGAAAAACTGAAAAACAGCCATCTCCCATTTTCTGCGCTGTACAACATACTCAGATTCCATGAAAATCCGACGTCGTTTAATTTTGTATTACGTTGACGTCAGCAACGTTACCCTTGAGTTCGGGCAAAACCATTGCGAATTCCCAAGAGTTGTTCGTAATTTCAGATCTGAGCTCAATGCGTGGTCCGCCCCTGCAATCGACGAAACTCTGGATTCGCTACCCCGATATTTAGCTGATAGCACGTGCTTATCTAATGGTAGTAAATGTGTTTCTTATCTATCATTAGAATTTAACTTAGATCTGAAGGAATGCTAACGCTTGGTCTTCTTTTTTAACCATTTTACCGCCACGCCCACTTTAGCCATATAAGGAGGACCTCTTTGCACGCCTGTATGCGAGGAAGTCTAATAAAATTTATGACATACTTTACACTCTATCATCTGATTAATTGTTGGAAAGGGCTCACTGAGCCCTTTCCAACAATTAATCAGATGGTAGGTTTGACTTGCGCATACCAGAACGTACAAACAATCAGCATAAAAGTAGGTGACAATAGTCACTTTCGACAGCGTAAGTGTTAATCAAACTATCGCCATGTAAATTAGAGAGACTACATCACCGATCTGACACGCTATCTTTCCCCTGAATATAAGCCATTAGATTTGGGCTCGATTTCCTTAAAAGACCGGCGCGCCTCAATACGTTTTACTTCGTATTTGAAATTCTCCACGACAAAGCCACCCAACGGAACAAATCCTGTCCCCCTCGTAGTGGCGACTATTTCCTCTATAACTTCAGAAACGTTTCGAAATAAACATGTTATCTGAGTGGAACTGAACAATTCCTTACATCTTTCCATCAACGACCGAAGTTTGTCAAAACGTTATCACCCAGGATTATAAATGCATCCACCCTCAACTAATGAAAAGCAATCAGCACAAAACAAGAGATATTGTTTAACCCTAAATCAACAGTTTATTTGTAAGCAGACAACAGATGGTCGTATATTCTTCGGGCCAGTCTAAGATCTGATGGTGATTGTTGTGACTTTCAAGGATACACTTCATCCAAATAAAATGGAAAATAATTTCGGACACCTCAGTTGGCTTGAGCGTCCCGAAGCACGCTGCTGTGTTGACGATTGTGTGCGGTGCCAGCAAGTTAAACGAAGCAACAGAGAAAAAATAAAATGACTATTCGGTAAAATGGATCAACGATGATTTCTTTTTTTCAGTTCCAGAACTTTTTCGTACAGAAAGTGGTAACCTGTTTTTTTTTCTTTCTATTTTTTTCTATACCTATTTCTATTTTGGTTTTCCCTTGTGCTCTTACAAAAACTGTCTTTCGCTTAATATGTACGTTACTTTATGCTGTACAACTATTCAATACATTGACATAAATCGTTCTCTCATCCATTCAAATGTGGCTTTGGGCACTACTTTATTCTCTCTCATTATAGTTTAATTATTGCCTGATATTAATGATTACTTTTACATGAACCACTAAATAAATAAATGAAAGGAGAAATAAATTTTTAATTTGTTTGAACTAAACTATCCACTTCTTACGCACTGTAGAGTTCTAAATAAATGGAAACTCTGCCTTACATGTATGGGTATAACGACAACAATCATTACGGGGTACCTTCAACTGAGATGGGTATCCCAGATAGTATTGTAATGGCTTGGAAGTTGAATTGATATCCTTGTCGCGCGACTGAGCAGAGCATATTCGCGAAGAGCTTATTTCTGCTTGCCTGGTCCATAGTCGAGAGGTTGGTTCCCTGTTCCTTTTAACATTCACCGAAGCTGAAATGGTATGTTGATATCGTCAGCCTTTTTTCTCTTTCTTCTGTTTCATCTGCACTTATATTTAGAGTATGTGTCCTTGATCGACATTCATTTAGTTTTATTACACGCCTGTTCTATGTAATACTCATCTACAGCAACACTAAACGATGTGGAAAACGAAAATCCGTTGACGTACTATTTTTAAATAGAAGCGAAATTTCACTGGAATGTTCTGCAAATCGTGCACCGCAATTACATTTTGAATCCCTTAACGGAAATAGAAAAAAATCGACAGCCCTCATCTAGAAGCATACCAAGTTCCAAAGCAATCCGATCATAATTGTTCCTTGTATGGCATGCACTTAGTTCAAACGTTGTTCCCAACGGCAACGTTTTTCAACGGAAAATGAAGAAAATCGACAACTCCCATCTAGAAGTGATCCCAAATAAGCATAACAAGTTTCAAAGCGATCCGATCATATAGGTATCGCGGAACTAAATATTGAAATTAGAGTTAACCGCCTTAAAATGCTGCACTCGGAAATGATGCAATCTCTAAAAATAAACAGTCTTGGGAAACTATATTGTTTCAATAAACGTTTGAAACATTCTATTGACATCTTGCATTATTGTTGAATATTCCTGATAAAAAAGAGGGTGATTTGATGACTTTTGGACCATACAATTTACTTTTTGTGTGTTTTTGTAGGGAATTCCCTGAAAAATATGTGCACTTGACCGGTACTTCCCTTTGTGTCAGTTTTTTTCTCTTATTTGTTGCATGACCCCCTGTTTTCGGATCAGAAAAAGTTGTCTGAAGGGCTATACTTGACAGAGATATTCGAATGCCAAAATTAAAGTGATGCGATCATATTTGTTTCCGCCTGAACGTTATAATGGTCGCCTATGGGAAAATATTTAGTTCCGTGATATCATAAATGTGCCCGTAGGGCGTGCCAAGGGAATATATTGATGCCTAACTAAAGTAAGTTTAAAGGTCGTTCCCAACGGCAACGTTATTTGGTCTGTTTGTTTTTTTTAGAGAAATGGAAGAAAATTCAAAGCTCCCATCTAGAGGTCACCCCCAAACAATGTGAACATGCTAATAGTGGGCACTATGTTGTTGAGCTACATAACATTAGCAGATACCTATTTTTGTTTCTTAACTTTACAGCCATTTTCGACCTGTTTTCAAAAATGTATTTTGTTTTTGACAGGTATGAGTTAGACACACGCATGCAGGAGTAACTATAAAATATAGAGGCACTATATTTCGCATACAGATGCAATAACCGGAGTGCTGAATTTGACCTTGCAACATCCGAAACTTCCGAAGTTATAGCCATAAAGAACGTTAAAAACAACGAAAATGGCTCAAAATTGAATTTTACACTCAGTTCAGTTTGGTTCAAATGACATTTCAGTACGTATATTTCCGAATACTAAGCTGAAAAACTTTTGAAAATATGGCTTCAAAATTTCGGAGATATGATGTAAAAGGTTTAATTTTATTACCGATAGACCTGCGTAGTAGTAGTTATAAGTGGCAAAGCACTGAAACTTCACACACCACTTTTTATTCATTAAAAAGTATCAATAATGTCTTTACTTCTTTCCCCTTCAATCCGCGATGCAAACGATAGGAGTTTTACTTTTTATTCGTTAACTTTCGTTTTCGCCCTATTTTTGGACTCATCGTTCTGAAAGTTTGAAACTGCAAGAGAATTGGCTTTCGTATCTTACGAACAGCTAGAGGATTATTAAAATTTATTCAACGTGGCATCCGTATTCACATTAATATAACATATTCAATAGTATCATGTTCAAACACGTAAAACACGAAGTTGCCGCTGTGCAGGTCATCCCACACACCTACGCCATTGCGCCAAGGCGAGGCGCTAATATAAGTTACATAACTTGTTCGCCAATCCTTGTAAAACAAATAAGATTAAATAAACACGTGAAACTGTCCTACACGAGATGACCTTGAATTAGGATATATAAATCATGTTTAAACTGACCGCGAGTCGGAAAACTTTAAAATTATACTTCATTGTATAAATTTGAAATTAAGTGGCACATGATTTCGACACCTTCTCCCTCAAGTGATCAATATCGGCGGTGGCCGTGCATCGTTTTATGGTATCTGAAGATTCACTCGCAATCGTAAGGAGACCTCTAGTCTTTAACATGGAACTGTTTCCGAGAGATTAATTTAGTTTAAGGCCGTGATTTTTTCCGCTTGTTCAATCACACTGCCGCGCGATATATGTCAGGGGTGCCCTGACTTCAAAAACCAATAATACTAATCAGCCGGGTCGGGAGATTAAATCGCATAATTGTCTGAAACCACATTTCCAATAATTAAACGACCCTTGTAGCTGATGAAGTGATCACGAGGATACATGCTATATTAATATGATAAAATGAAGCTTTATAACTGATCTGTAATTTGTTCTATGACAAAATTATTCAACACAATACAGTTGAATACGCGCTCTACCTTTCGAACAGTGGATCACGTTACAACAGTAAAGTATTTCTGCCTATCGAATCTATAGGTTTATTTGTGCTTAGCTAACTATTTGTCAATATGATGTCAAACTTTTCATCTCTTCACTTGACGAAGCAGCCGAAGCCTGCGTTACCATTGAAATTTTATTATCCTTCATAGTTTGAATCCAAACATAGCTAATAATCTCCGCAATGGAACGAGCTCAAATACCTCATTAAACTGAGGAAGTCATCAGATATGTTTTTCAAGAAAATATTGCGATTATTCAACTAGGCGAAAATATTCTTGTGGTATAATGTTTGGATTCACTTGATTCAGCTGATTCACTTGGACGCTTAGACATAAATTAGGTTTGAATAGAATTAGGAACTCGGAGAAGCTATTAACCCTTCGAACCCTGATGGTATCTTCCATGTCAGTTCAATAGCAGCAGTTGGAAGAATCCACATTCGTTATATAGGGGCAGACCAATTAATATTTTCAACATAAAGCCTTTGGTCTGCATGTTACAAATATTGATTGATCTCCTCGCCCCACCCACCCACCCACACACACACATTCACTCTCCAGCCACCCTACGTAATGAAATTATGACGTATCGTGTTCCTGGGACGAAAAACAGGGTACTGCCGGGTTCAACCAAATGTCTACACAGCATTTGGTACATAAGGCTAATTTGACAATAAAAGGAAAATAGGATGGGGTCCAATCGCGTCCAATGTCTTGTTAATGGGTACAGCCGTGCAACGCCGGGTAGAGTCCTGCTAGACTCCACCGTCGAGACAAAATTTACCTTCTTGCGGTAGGTTGATCAGGAAAGGAGGATGGGGTGGTCCAGATAGCGCCCGATGTCGCGTTATGCATTCAACGCTTGCAACTTCGAGTATAGTTCGTCTGGTATTCTAATTTTTGTTGTGCTAAACCTAACACTGATAGTTGTAGAGTGATTGTTTCCAAACTACATCTATTTATTATCTGATTGTAATATGCCTATACTCTTTACATTTATTTAAAAAATCAGTAGTAAGAGTTAATAGCAGCCTCGTGAATGACGTGTAGTATCAACTTGGACGATATCCAGACAAATATGACTTTAGTAATCTACTAAATAATAAAACAGAGGCATTTTCAGGGGACAATGACTCTTCGTTCTGTTTAAACAATACGGTAAACAGATATTTTCTTCCGAATGAGCTGATTACTGAACTTAGTGGTGCGCGAGGGTCTCTCTCTGATTTTCATATCAATTGTCAAAGTCTAAAAGGTCACTGGAATCTTTCAATTCTCTGCTCTAGGATCAACATGACGCAGAGAGCACATTTGATGTCATCGGTCCCACAGAAATCTTCTAGATTCCTGCAGATGTCGCTTATACTGTAGAAGGATGCCATCCTTTACTGAAAGACACAAAACCCAGAGAGGAGATGGACGAAAGGGGTGTTGGTTTGTTTATAAAACTTGATATTACTTTCAGTGTTCGCCATGATCTCTCTATTTTCATACCCATGTACTTCAGTCTTTGTTTGTTGAACTAAGTTTGAAGCATTCCATAAGAATAATTGGGGTAATCTATAGACTCAACACAGCCCGAAAAGCAGATATGGACCTATTTCAATCCAAAATTAGCATCATAACTGATATAATCAACAAAGAAAATAAAACTTCCATAATTATGGGCGACTTCAACATTGATCTTCTAAAAGTAGGCTCTCATTCCAAAAGAGACCTATTCATAGACCAAATTTTCAGTTAGGGTTTCGTACCTGTTACCACCAAACCAACAAGAGTAACAGAGTGATCTGCTACTCTTATAAACCACATCTTCTCCAATAATATCCCTCAAAACTTCAAATCCGGAATAATCCTATCAGACGTATCTGAACATTTTGAAATTATTTTTATTGAACTATCAAATCAGATATCTGATGGCTAGAAACCATTTTTATCCCGGAAGATAAACTCGACAAATAT
Source organism: Pictodentalium vernedei (assembly GCA_031216915.1). Classification (NCBI taxonomy): domain Eukaryota; kingdom Metazoa; phylum Mollusca; class Scaphopoda; order Dentaliida; family Dentaliidae; genus Pictodentalium; species Pictodentalium vernedei. The sequence continues at coordinate 471,717,513 of CM062297.1, forward strand.
TGAACACTTCAAAATCGCTTCTCTCCCAAAGCGACTTTTATACAGTTATGGAATCCAGCTGTCCCAACACAGCTTATGAAAATTTCCTAAATACTTACGTGGCCGCTTTCGAAACAGCTCTCCCTCTAAAAAGACGCAAACGGAAAATAAATCCTTAAAACGACAGCCATAGATGAAAAAGGGACTTATAATTTCAGCTAATAAAAATAATAAACTATTCAATAAGAGGTTAGATCTCCCATAGAAGTTAATGTCAGGAACAACAAAAAGTATTGTAGGCTATTTAAGAGAATAATAAAAAAAAAAAAGTAAAGCTATGTATTATTAAAAAGCCCTCCTGGAAAATAAGAATAGAATGCGAAACACATGGCAAGTCCTAAATAATACTTTAAATAGGGACAAAAGCAAGAGGACTATGCCCTTATTCTTCATTCTGGGCGATAGAACGATCTATGCGCAAAATGGCATCGCACATGAGTTCAATAATTTATGTGCAAACATAGGAAGTAAACCTTCTAAACTCATACCCAATCCTCAGAAGTCATTTGCCGAGTACCTTAATACCTGTCTGACTGAATACCTATTTACCACACCCACGTCATCTATTGAGATAATAAATATCGTAAAGTCAATGAATTCAAAATCAAAATTAAGTCGAGACTGTGATGATATTTCAACTGATATTCTGACACATTCAATAAATTTAATTGCCACTCCACATGCGGATATCATGAACGAATCATTCAGTCGGGGAATAGTTCCAAACAGGATGACAATTGCCCAAGTAACTCCAATCTGAATTCAAATCGGGTGACGAAAATAACTTTTATGAACTACAGACCAATCAGTATTTTGCCCGTTTTTTTTCTAAAATCTTAACAAAGCTCATGCTAGTAAGACCCATTAAGTTTTTTAAACACATTTGACATCCTCTTTTCCGACCAATACAGCTTTGAGAAACATCACAGTACCCTATATCCAGTCATGCTGTTGATAAAATACACACAGAAAACAACAAGCCTAGTAAAAACAGTACTCTAGCCCTATTCCTAGATCTATTTAATACCTTTGATACCACCAGCAATGAGATTTTACTTCAAAACACTGGATTAATATGGTATCAGAGGTAACGCTAATAATTGGTTCAAAGCTATCTTCAGAACAGGACCCAATATGTTTCCTTCTTGGGCAGCAAATCTGGCCTGGAGGAAATTGCATGTGGTGTTCAACAAGGTTCGATATTAGGACCTATATTGTTTCTTCTTTACATAAACGAAATAACAACTCAACAAAGCTAAATCTCCTATCGTTTGCAGATGACACCACTTGATGCAAGTCTGGGATGGAGATAAACCCCAAAAATATCCGATTGGTGTGCTGCCAACTATTTAGTTCTGAACCCCAAGAAAACAAAATATATTCTTATCAATCCAAGTAAAGGACTAATTCGCTCATGAGAATATATCTATAAATAATAATATTATCGACAAAGTTGGTAATAGACAACACGACAAATCTGTAAAATTTATTGGCATAAATATTGAGGGAAATCTATCTTATAATGCTCACATATCCAAACTTTGTTCGAAGGTTGCCCTTGCTAATCTCAGCATCAACAAGGTGAAGAAAGTTCTCCCTTTTAAAGCTATGAAAGCGCTGTATTTCATATTAATACAAAGTCATTTCATCTACGGAATCCCAATATGGGGGGCATCGAAAGCATATTATCGGCTGTTTAAATTACAAAAGCTGTCAATACGAATCATTAAGAATAAGGAATATAATGCCCATACCGACCCACTGTTCTTCAAAAATAGCATTCTGGAGATAAATGATTTGTGTAGTCTACATGTTCATTTGCTCATGTTCGATTGGTATAATGGTAATCTTCCTGCATCTTTTGCGATTTTTGTATCTGCTATCAGCAATCAGACTAATGTAAAACACACGCCAAGCCGGACTCCTGCACCGATGTAGAACTAGAACAAAAACATTAGAAAATCTGCCTGTCTTTGCATTCCGCCAAGCTATGGAACGAATTGGAAACGAACAGCAGGACAGTGAGAAACAGGAAAGAGTTCAAGAGAAAAAAAACAATTGCAAAGGCCTTTTCTTCGTAAACTAGTAACACATCTTGCTCTAATACCTACTGCCCAGATTGTGCTATTTAAATGTTATTCATTTCTAATCCATCATCAGATGTATCTCCCTGTTCTTTGGGCTGTTCTGTTGTGCACCGATTGATTCTGTAATAGGTGTATTGATACGCGTCCTTTATGCAGACTACTTATTTTCGCCGTAATGTGTCTGGTAGTCTCGTCCCTGCTGGCCCCGGATTCGTCCTTCACCCTTGCATTCCATACATTTATGGCATATGGGTTGCTACACTCTCACTTTGACACTTGAAGATAATGAATGCAGAGGAGAGGGCCGAATCGGGATAGTCCAGCTAAATCAGGTTTCGTCCACATTACACACCATCCGCTTAAGCAGAAGATGATCTATCTTTACGACGGTTAAGTGAATTCATGATGGTGCATTAGTATTTTTCTAGACTTTCCAACGTCTTTTTTTCCTCGTTCTTTCCTCTTCCTTTTTTATCCGCATCGCTATATCTTTTCTTCTTTCTTACCCGAGGAAGGCAGGAAGACAGCCAATCTGGCTATGCCTTCCCCACTCGGTATACACATATCTTTACATAGCCACGGAAAACAAATTTTATGCCTTTTGACATGTGTATTGTAAATGTGTTTGTTATGAATATGTGCATTACATGTAAATTATGTTGTGTTTATGTACACTGACGAATAAGCTATATCTATATTTCTTTCTCAATTTCGGACTAGGCCGATATGACTTCAAACTCGGCTGATATGGCACAGACCTCGGCCAATATGAACCAATCTAGAGTTGTACCCCTTGATACGTTACTTGGCGTGTACCCCTTGATACGTTACTTGGCGCAGCTATTTTGTTTACAGCGAAATCATTCAACGTTATTCGTCGAAAGCAATCTATCAGTAAACATGGCGTTACTATACAAACGGGAGGAGTTTTTGTTTGGTGGGGAATTAATTACGGCAGTTATTAAGGATTAGATGAATGAAGAGAAAAAAGTAGACGATTGTACCCAAAATTCAACGCAAACTAAGATTCCGAATCGTAAGCGGAGATTCGTCGAAGTGAGATAAGATATAGTTCGTCTCTCCAAATGTCGCGGCTTACCTACTTGGAATCTGAGGCGTTTGGATAGCTGAATAGTTTCCTATCGGCCAAGATATCAGCCCTCGTTAACTTCACATCAGCCTTAGATCATCGTTCTCAGACTGATATGAAGTTACTTCGGGCTGACATCTCAGCCGATATGAAATTGACCAGGTAAAAACTTTATTGAATTCAAAAGTAGTGTGTCGTTGTGTCATTTTGTTAATTGTGAGACTTAGCTCCGCAATAGACCAGTGGGGTGCTGCATTTGAACTAAATATTGGTACTGTGGACGCTATAGAAGAAGGGATTCGTGTTGAGTGTTCTTATACAGTTGTGTATATCCCAGCGTTATGTTTCCTTCAGTCTCACTCGGAATATTCCGTGTTTTGGGGGAAAGAAACATTTTAAATATTGTTTTCCAGTTGAAGTTTTTTTTTTGTTCTTCATTTCAGCTTTTCAAATGCAGGTTGAAAATTTCCACTTAGATGAGTTGTTTCGCGTGTAAAAAGCAAACATAGAAATGAGGGACTTCGTTGCGTGCTGTCAAAGGTGATAGACGAAAGATTTAACAAAAGTAGAGAACTCTAAAGTAAAATTCGTTCTATTGAAAACTACGACATACCATTGCTGCTTATTTGTTTGAAGTTCTAAAACAAGCTTGCTCCCCATACAATTCAGTCAGTTTGAAAACCATTTATGTATCGAATAGACGGAATTAAGACATCACTATGCACAGAATTCACAAAAGTTGCCTCTCTCTCAATTAGATCGCGATCCGATCGCGATGCACATCATGGGACTAGATTTCAAAAACAAAAATTCGATCAAGAAATCAAAGGCTCCAAGGCGCAGTCAAGACAATTTTATTTATTGGTGCTTAACGCCACATCAGCGGCTAAGGTCATGTCGTTGCGAGAAAACGGTAAATATGAAATAAAAAGATTGAATAAAAGTAGCAAATGACTACACTAGAAATGTCGAAGACAAGAGTGGTTTGAACAAGAATGAGTGATGATACAAGTAAAGTGAACTTCTTATAAATCAACCTGATGATTTAAGACTTGAAGAGTCTAGGTTAAAAGAATAAAAACAATTTTAATATTTTTTAAAAAAGTTGATTTCTTTCAAAAAGGAGAGAATGTTGTGCGAGCTCGTAATTATTATGAGAAACATATATCTTACAGCAAAGCAAAATACTGCCCTCTGGCATGACTAAAACCAGCGCAATGTAAAATAATGCTGTCCACTGCCAACACATGTTGGCAAGGAACACACTCTGGTCGCATTTTACCCTCTAACAAAAAGGAATGTGTAAGTCTTGTATGATGACCAATATGACATAATGTAAGAATTACATAATCATTTCTATAAATGTTACTGGAAGGATATTTGTCATTAATAGTTGGTCAGAGGTGGTAGAGCTTGTTATTTGTCGCTCCATCCCAATCCGCCTCGCCTACACACAGATTCGATTATTTGAAAATCAGTGATGGGCTTATTTAAAGCCTGTTTTGATGCACTGTGGACCCTGGTGTTACCGGAGATAAAACATATTCAGGTAACCAGCAAAACACGGTATCTTATTGGTCAGACATAACAGTATTCATCTTCTGACGAAGTTCCAAAATGAGAGGGTTTTTCAAGTTGGGGCTGAGTAAACCAAGCAGAGAGGAAAGAGAGTCTGAAAAGAATAATTGACTTCATTTCTTGTACATTCTCAGTGTGTTCAAACGCTAGTTGCAAAGCATTAACTTCAGCTGTGAACAAGTTTTGCTTGGTATTCTGATTGAGGGGGATCTGCTCACTATTACCAACAGCTGATAATACTTTGTCACCACCTTTAGATCCATCTGTATTTATTTCAGAACATGTTTTTTTAAAACTCCAAAGAATTTGTCTCGGACTTTTTGGAAGATGCAACATCCAAAATAACAGTAGATTTTCTAAGATGCCAAGGAGGAATGTGTGGTTCACGGTTTTCTTTTATAGAAACAGATTCAAGCACGGCAGTCTTCGTGTGGGGTTTAATTCTAATTCCCATTGGAGAAATATATTTCTGGTGTCTGTTAAATAGTTCTACATTTTGAGGATTTAAGACACAATGATAAGCAGAGTTTGGTGGATTAGCCAAGAGTTAAGAAACAGATTAGTGTGACAGTTTAATTCTGTACTTCTCAAGAGAAGGCTCTGCTCCGATAAGCATTGAATCTATTGATGATGCTCAAAACAAGCCCAGACTGATTCTAATACCACTATTATAAATTGCATCAAGTGGTTTGAGGTACGACTTTCTTGCTAAACCGTAAACCACACAACCGTATTCTGGTCTTAGAAATGATCTATACAGATGGAGTAATGTTTTTTTGGTCAGCCCGCACATCAGTGCTAACAACTACCTTCAGAAGGTTCAGTGTCCTTTTACATTTAACCTTTAGTTGTTTTATGTATGTGTGTTTTATATATTTTCAAACAATAATCCTAAGAATTTTACTTCCTTAATAACTTTAATGGTACTGCCATCTATTTTCAACTCCTATGTTTCCGAAGCTTTCAAAAATGTACACAATTTATTATTTGGTCTTTCAGAAATAGAAAATCATTTCTGTGGTCCATTTGTGACTTCTATTTAAGCACAGCTGAAGTTTGCTCTCGATGGCATTCATGTTTTTGCTGCTACAGCAAATTAATAATTCGCCAACATACAATGAAGTGTCTACCATATCTTTAGTCGCGTCGATGATGCCATTGGTCTTTACTGAGAAGAGGGAAACGGATAAAATACTACCCTGAGAAACTCCTAATTCTTGCTCGTGTGGATCAGACAACGTAGACCCGACACGAACTTAAAATTGACGGTCTTTTAAATTGTTTTCAATACAAAGTGACATACGTCCTCTCAATCCCATGTTAAAAAGATCTTTTAAAATCCCATACCCCGACGTTGTATCATGTCATTTTCAGGCCAAATAAGATGGCGACTACAAGTTCTTTTCTGGAAAGGGCACATCTTATAAATGTTTCAAGACTAAGCACATGATCCACAATACTTCACTGGCTTCTGAAACCACACTGAACATTTGCAAGTAGATTGTTTGATTCCAGAAACCAGACAAGTTGATCATTGATCATCCTTCCCATGGTTTTACACAGACAACTTGTTAATGTAATAGGTCTGCAATTACTTGGATTGCTGTGATCTTTATCTTTGGAATGGGAATTATTGTTGCCTTTCGCCAGGAAGGTGGAAACTGGCCAGTCACATATATGTCATTGAACAGTGATAGTAAAAGATCGAGTGCTGTTTGAGGCAGGTGTTTTAAAAGTTGATAATGTATTTCACTGGGTCCAGTAGCAGTATCTTTTGCTTTGTGCAAGGAGTTATTCACTTTTTCCATTGAAAAAGGTTCATAAACAATCTTCCAGATTCTTAGAGGTAAATTGATCTTTTGGTTTTCCTGTTGCTTTTTAAATTTAATTCTGGATTATTCTCAGAACGACGAGTATTTTGAAAATGTGAAGGCCAATTCATTTGATATTTCCTTTTTGGTGTACTTGGAGTGTTGTTATCCTCGAGGTGTTGTACAGTGGATTTTGTTTCTTTACCTTCATGTTTTTATTAATTTTCCGCATTTTGTTGATAGATGTGTGTTGGTTCAGTTTAGAAACATAGGTTTCCCAATAACATTTCTTTTTTGTGTTTTATAAGTCGTCTGGTATTTGCCCTATTAATATGTAATTTGTTTAAATTATTTGCTATTGATGACGTGTTAAATTCCCGTTCAGTTTTCTTGCAATCCCGTATAGCCTGTTTGCGATCAATATCGAACCATGGTTTAGTGAAACGTTTTGGATTGACCGGTGTTTTTTGAGTGGTCTTGTATGCGATATCAAGCAATTCCTCAGTAAAATGTTCTAGTTGGTTAGCATTTATTTGAAATTTCTACCGTGGAAGCCGTTTGGAACAAAATATGCAAACATGTCCCAGTTCGCATTTTTAGAATTCCACTGGGACACTCTCTCATGATAAGCCGGAACAACACTTTCAAGCAAATCTGGAAGGTGATCACTCCCGCGCAACTTCAACTTTTCAAAAAAAATCAAGGAACACTGAAGGCCATGCATTTGCAAGATCAAGTGAAGTGTAAGATCCAGATCTGGGATGTAAATATTTGTGTGAGCCATCATTGAACAAACACAAGTCATATTTTGAAATAAGAACCTCTATAGTTTTACCTTTTAAGTCTTCTTTGCTGCAGAAAGCACCCCCAAAGCGGGCTATGTGCATAAACATTACCTCACAAAATGTACGGAGTGGAAAGTTGGTGGACCAGATATTCAAGATCATTCAGCTGAAGGATTTTATTTGGCGAAACATAGATTGAACATAATGTAACTGTCTTGTCTAAAGTTAGGCGTACTGCAATAGCCTGTATATATGTTTATAAAGATACAGAACTGTGAATAATATCGTCTCTAATTGAGACATATGTACGACGAACATGAAGGTCATTCCCATCACCCAAGGCGTTAGACCAAGTATAATGCCTTAAATCAGAATGATGTTAAGTATCAGGTTGTCTTAGGTATGTTTCCTGCAAGCAAAAAGCTGCAGTTTTATATTTTCAGCTAATTAGGTCTAATTTATTAAACTTAGCTTTAAAATCACGGAAATGCCACTGGATTATCTTATTATGGGGGGTGTTAACCATGTTTGGGTGGTAATTTGGTTTTTGCACGTATGGGGAAAAATGTCGCAGTATTCCTGCTCGGAGATTTCTTAATCGGCCATCTATGCTGAGATGAATTCAAAAGTAGTTGATCAGAGGACGCGACATCGACGTCATTCTCTAAATTTATGTACTCAAAAGCATCAGACATATTCTTCGTAACAACGTTCTGCAACATTTTCGGTGTTCTGTTGAAATGTAATTTTTGGAGTTTTCTTTTGTTGTTTTTTTCTTCTCTTGACTCAGATTTTGTTTTGTTGTTCGCTTTTTGCCTCTGGTTTTGACTTTGACTTAGTTTTGGGTTGCCGAGTTTGTTGTTTTCTTGATTTTTCTTTCTATTTTTATGCTTAAATTTGACTTGTTCTGGTTTAGGTGATTCATGGATTTTGTTGATGTTAACTTCCTGAGTTTTTGATGACTTGGACTCACTGTAATTGATTTTATTGAATGTAAAAGGTTCAGTTGAAGTTTGAAGAATGCCTTTAACCCTTTATCTAACATGAAAAGCAGACGACACTTGCAAATTCTTGAATAACTATTTTTTTTCATTTTTTGTCTCAAAAACATAACTTATGACCCCTCATTGCAACGAGCTCCACGAGAAAAAATAATGAAAATTAATGGGCGATTTTTGAGAATAGCTTGGACTGGTTTTGGCCGTTACGTTGGGTAAAGGGTTAAGCCAAGTATAGGGTGTCTGGCATGCAGTTGAATGAGTTGGTGCTTTCTGAAGTAAGGTCCATGTGTATTGTGGAGTAGACGTGTTCATAAGAGGCATGGATTTCAAGATAACTGTTGCTGCTTTAAAGCTGATTTGTTTTTCACATTTGATTTTCTCTATTTCTTTTTCCTCTTTCCAGGCAGGGCAAGCTTTTGATGACGAAACATGATTGCCTTGGCAATTAGAGCACTTTACAGTATTAGTACATGGAGCTTGATGTTGGTGACCGCGCAGGAAACACATAGCCTGCCCTCTGCAATTATTCTGACAATGACCATACTTTTGACACTAAAACATCTAAGTGGATTTGGAAGGTGCAAATCCACTTTGATATTGATGTATCACACTTTGATGGATTTTGGATGTTGTGCAGAGTCAACAGTAAATATATAAGTATTTGTTTAGTGCTGTACACTCTTTCTTAATTTCAATTATTTTAGCTCCATTAACACCCTGTGAATTTAATTCCTTAAGAATTTTTAATTCATCATTTTTTGCCAATTCCCTTGTTCACACAACATCCTTGCTACTACTAAGCGCTTTATGAGGGAAAATATTCACTTCAACATCAACAATCTTTCTAAGTGTAAGTAAGTTTTTAGCCTGATTTCCATTGCGGCATTCTACCAACAAAGTACCGGAGGCACAGTTTCTTTACATTTTTAACAGTTCCAGCTATGCCTTGTATTGTTTTTGCGAGAGCAAATGAATTGATATTTGTTGCCTGTTTACCTTCTCCAGCAGATTATTGGCTCTCGCATTCGACTCTCGTGGATTCATAAGCAAATAAAGTTATAAAGCAAATAATGTTATTCGGGTCGTAATGGATTTCAATCACACATCTCCCCTGTGCGCCTTCGGGGCGCTGAAACTTTTCTTTCATCTCCAGAAGCGTAGATAATAAAATATTATGACCAATTATTTTCTGGCGGTGGTATTCCAGTGTCTCCTGAGTCAGAAGATGTACCATCTTCTGACTCCGGAGACACTGGAATACCACCACCAGAAAATGCCCTTATCGTAACCTCGGTTCTACTGTTTTTGTTTTTGTTGCCATATTTGTATTCAAGTTGATTCTTCACTTTATGCCTCCAACCCTTACTCCGAGCCCATCCGATGGGGCATGCCCCAACCTAACACGAGGTGTTGCCAAAACCGAGAGTACATGAAAAGACTACTCGACCAGATTTGAAACAAATGCATACCCCCTGACGATTGACCCGTCGAGTGTGAGTAGGGCCAGGTCTTCAGAATGTGGTCATTCAACCAATTATTTTGTGATACCAGAGAAATATAAATTGCCACTGACAAAACTAATCCAGACAGGGAAATAAACATGGATGTGTTAAAAAAATTCTATATTCGTGAAACGGCAATATACAATGGCAGTGATAAAAAAGTTATTAAAAGAAATAACTGATTGAATGACGTCCCAATGCTCCCCACGTTGCACCCTTTTCGGGGCTCCCGATTGACCAGATCGGGCTCTTCTGACCATCGGTGGGAGTCCGAAGTTAGGGCCAAAGTAGTGTATGGGACAGGTATGTCCAAAATGGAGACTGCCCTAAGCGGGCACTCTTTGTCCTCAACTGCCAGGATTCCTTCCTCCAGGGCCGTGGGAATGCACCTCATGATAGTACCATTTTGTTCCTGGGCTGTTTAGAAATATAGCAACAAACCTGCTCAATTGAGCAGGTCTTCCTCTATCCCCACCTGAGAACCCACCTAGTAGGGTATGGCCACCTCCCCCCCCCCCCACAAGAATTTAAAAAAAATACGCAAGAAAATACCATCTGAAATTCAATATTCTCTACTGATCTCTATACCAATGGGTTGCTGGAACACTTTTTGGTCACATACTGAAAAGTATCTTCGCCGCCGCCATCTAATGTGGAGGGGACAGAAATTACTGTAATTGAACAATGCTCAACAACAGCAAAATTCGCGAAATTTGTAGTAGTCTCCGATCGCTGTTTAAGAAAAACATTTTAATGTATGCGAAAAATAAATATGTTGATAATGTGCACATTTTTCATGCCAATACAAATTAAATACTTACAAAATATTTTAGTTATTATTGACATAAAAACAAGTGCCGAGGTTGGAAAGTTGATGTACTTTTACTAGTTTTCATATAACGTAAACGACGCGGCATTTGGTGAAGTGAAAGTTGTTAAGCTATAGTATAAAAGCTTTCACTTCATCATTTATTTATTTATTTGTTTATTTTTCATTTGTTTATTTATTGGGGTTTAACGACACTTTCAATAGCCAGGGTCACCTTGCGTTGGATTGTTTTATTGGTCTGTTTTACGGATGGTGAAAACAGGAGAATTCAGAGAGGACCATCGAGCAGCGTCGAACAACTGTCAGACTCCCAAACTTTCTAACTCCACACAAGCAGGCCTGGTTAGTATTGGTTGAAGACTAGTGCGCCACGGACGTGCAGTATGCCTCAGTACATACCGTCACCGTTCCAAAAACGTGGGTAATTGGGATTAAGTGTCTTGCCTAAAGGCACAACGCAGTTACCCATTTTGGGGGTTGATCCTTCCGGTTTGAAGTGCACTTCCGTAACCAACGAGCTACCACGTTCCCATCCCAAAACATCATTGCTTAGGAAAGTTATTGCATTGATTGACTTGGCGCCATATGGTGGGGGCGGGGGCAGTTTGAGTGGCGACGTTTTTCGCTGATGTTCCAGCAATCCAGTTGTAAAGAGATCAGTGGTGTTCTCGAATTCCCTTTTTTGATAAGACCCGGTTGAATTCTTAGTCCGTTTTTTGATCACAGAGCTGAAGAGATTACAACTCATTGTATTTTTCTTTTATTACACACCTGGTCTTTGAAATACCCATATACAGCAACATTAAACCATGCGGAAAATGAAAATCAGTTCCGCACACATGTGCGGAACGGAAATCGTTGACGGACTATTTTTAAATTGAAGCAAAATTTCACTGGAATTTTTTTACAAATCGTGCAGCGCAATTACAATTTGAGTCGCTAGCGATAGCTAGAAACCTTCCTCTGAATCCCAATGTGTTCGATATGCCAATATCCTTTTATCCTTTCGCGCTTGCACTCGTGTCATATCGATTAACCCATTCACACACGCGTGTCGTTCTGCGTGTTTATTTTTTGTGTCCAAAACTGCTTATGAACCTCATCGGTGAAAGAAGATCGTCCAACACGTCTCAATGAGTCATATACTATTTTAGAAGAAAAAATGGAAATGTTTTAAAAAGAACAGTGTTGTAAATGTCGCAATATAGTCGTGAAGTGTTGAACCAAAACTGCACCAAACAGTCAGTGCAGAGATCATGAGAGGTGGACAAAGTCATTGGAATTCTCACACAAAATACTGATTATGGATTAGGTACTTCTGCCTAAAAAATGAGAGGTATTATGGATCTGGCTAGAAGGTGAAGAAGGCGTTCATAGATTTATGAGGCTTCATCGATGATTGGAACTTGGTGTGAAATTTGCAACAGTGGAAGTAACTGATGTAAACTTTAAAACGTATGCATTATCCGATCTTCAATATTTGAAAAATATTGAGAATGGAATAATCAGATATTCCTCGCGCAGAACCTGCCCAACCTGAGAACAGTAATCATATTTGCAGAGAAATACACTGCTACACTGTACGGCTTCAAATCAGAGACTGGGGCGATGAGAAAGAAGAGAAATTCGAGTGTTTCCCACTTGAAACAAGATGCGGCTAACTTGGATGGCACAACTCTTTTCAAGAAATCAATAAATGCAAGGTCGAAGGAAAAGGCTCCTCAGTAACTACTTGGGTTTGAACATCGATAAACCGTAGTTGAGGAACAATAATTTCATTGTTGACAGAGAGGCATCTTTAGATATCAATGGACAACTTTCTATTCCAGTAGGTGTGGTCTGTGGCATAAAAAGGGCTCTCCTAAAAGTAAAGGAGGACAGTAGTACAGCAATGTAAATGTGATGATTAGATAGCCCAAACTGGCCCACTGACAATGATGCAGGGAAAGGTGGACACAGATGCTGTTGTTCCTGCACTGGTGGCATCTGCAGATATCGATTCTTAATGTTTGCACTTTCGCTGTGTGTTGAGAAACGAGGATAAAATCTTAAGAAATTATTTAGTCATACACCTTAAGTAGCAGTCCCCTCAGATGTTTAATATGACAGATCGTATTCTTATCTTATCTTGGAAAACGGTATCCGTGGAAAAATGTGTGTGTGGCGATAATTTAGAGGCGGCATTGAAAAAGAGGAGGTTATTAGAATCATTGATATTTTATAATGATTCAAACATGTAACCCCTTGTGTAGCGCTTGGGAGATATAACCGTTATTTTGGTTAAAAGTCATAAAGAACAATTATTTATTAGATATCATATTCTTTCCCAGAATTGCTCATTATCAAGCTCGGCTGATATGACTTCAAACTCGGCTGATGTGGCGCCGATCTCGGCCGATATGAATCAAGCTAGAGTTGCCCCTTTGATGCGTCACTTAGGGCATCCATTTTGTTTACTGCGAAATCGTTCACCATTATTCGTCGAACGCAATCGATGAGTAAAGTTTTCGTTACCAGGCAAACGGGGGGTAGTTTTGTATGGAGAGGAATAAATTACGGCAATAAGTAAGGGTTAGGCGAATGCAGAGAAAACAGAAGATAGTTATACACAAAATTCAACGCAAGCGAAAATTCAGAGTCGTAAGCGAAGATTCGTGGACGTGGAAGAAGAGATAGTTGAGCTGTGCGTGCCTCGCAGCTTCCCACTGGCGACTTTTTGACAAGAATGAGAAACAAAGACACTGTCCGAAACTGTAACACATCCAGAGAACGGCCTGTAATTATTTGTCTTGGTTTAATAAATATAGAGGATATTAGTTGGTTAGTGCCATATCGACAGAGATATCGGCCCTCGGTACCTTCATTTCAGCCTTCGACTTTTGGTCTAGGGCTGATATGAAATTACTTCGAGCTGATATGGTGGCCGATATGATACTACCCAAGTAGTAACCTCTAAATATATTAAATGTATATGTGCAGTACGAGAGAACGTAAATGTTTACGAATGCGAAGTACAGAGTGGGCGCTCCACCCAGACAACAACTGAAAATCCAACTGAACAGCATGAGAAACATATGAAAAGATGCACCCAAGGACCCTAACCTTCAACCCAGTGGTTCTTTCATTGACACTTTCCATGTGCTCTCTATACTTTATAACAAAATTCATATTTATATGAATATTATATGTGGGGGGCGGGGGTAACTCAATAAGTGCTTATATGGTAATCTCCCCCCCCCCCCCCCCCGTGTGTTCTGCAGTACAGCCAGTGATGCATAAAGAATTCTCAGCTCGGCAGTAATTTATTCTCAAAAAAGTACATACTTTGAAACTGTGCAGACTTAAGATAAATAAAATGATTCTGATCAACTAACAAATGCGTTTTAAAGTATAATCTAAATTCTAAGCACAAAAATCAAATATATCGCCCTTAAACCCTTACCCCCACTCCCCCCCCCCCCCCCCCCACACACACTCCAATTTTTCGATTAATGCAATATGCCAAGGTCACTGTCTGTGAACTGTGTAAAACGCAGATTATTATCTTCACACAAAGCGGTGTAACATACCTTGTCCCAAATAAAAAAACACGTTTTTCAAAAGCAGATAGCATTCAATATTAGACTAGTTTATCCGAACTGCACCTCCTGCTAATAGAGCTGATCATAAAAAAAAAATTGGTACTTGCTGTTCTCATATAAGAAGGCCTTAATTATCATTGTGCACCCAAATGCCGCTCCCAATCCTGCCTTTCTCTCGTCCCCATAACCAGAAACGAACTGTTTCTAATGTCAGCAGAGTATTTTAACTCGTTCAGAGCAGGAAACTATTATTTTTGGCCCCACTGAATCGGATTGGCTAGTTGTTTGCTACAAGTTATTAAATAGTGCAGATAAAACAATTACTCGTGAACACAAGTTTAACTTAGGATTTCATTGCTGGTTGGGTAAAAGTTTTGAAAACAATACTAGTGTTACAAATTACTTTTAAAAAAATAATTGACATTCTACCATTTAACGCCGATATAAAGAAAATACGAGAATTGATTACTTTTATCCCTTCACCTGAAACAAATCCCGAGATAACGCACTCTTACCTTGTGGTAGTTTCTGGGCTGAATAGTTCCCCAAAGAGGAGCGAAACTACAAAGAGTAAAGCCTTCTCCATATCCGGTCCCAAGCCCGGTTGAGAATCGAGAACGGCACCTTGTTCTCCCGTGAGGTGCGGTCCGGAGGTCCCAGAGGAAGGAACCCTGGCAGATGAGGAAAAAGAGTGCCCGGTTAGGGCAGTCTCCATTTTGGAGATACCTGTCCAATACACTGCGTTGGACCTAACGTCGGACGTAGACTGATGGTCGGATGAGCGCACAAAAAGAGTGTCACGTCGGGAAGCATTCGGGAGGTCATTCAATAAGTCATTTATTTTAACAAAATGTTGTCATTGTCATTGTATGCGGACTTTTAAGTAATTTCGGAAGTCTTTAGCATGTTCTCTCTTATGTCTCTGTCTGTGTTGGTCGTCAGTGGCAATTTTCATCACAAAATGATTGGTTGAATGACCAGCATCTGAAAACCTGGCGCTACACTCTGTCAACGAGTAAATCGGCCAGCCTTATGCGTATCCATCATCCTGACCGAGTATGCTCCCCATGTACTCTCGGCGCTTTTTACCGGATATTCGCAGCACAAGCCTCGAGGTTAGGCTCAGAGTAACGGTGTGGGTCATGAAATGATGAATTACACATATAATAACTTGGTAAACACACCAAAATAAAAAAACGGTATGAAGAGACCAATTTTAAATCTGAATCAGATTCAGACATTGTTGACATTTCTAGAACTAAAGGAAAATGGCCAAGATTTATAAATATTTATGCAGCTGATCCAAGTCAATCAATCAATACACTTATCCCGTTTGTGTTACAAAAAAGCAACTCAAAGTATATCCGATACGGTTAACCCTTTACCCAACGTAACGGCTAAAACCGGCCAGCGCTATTCTCAAAAATCGCAAATTAATTTTCATTATATTTTCATTTTTTGTCTGCAAAACATAGGTTATGACCTCTATTTGGAACGGGCTCGTCGAGCTCGTTCCTATGAGGGGTCATAACCTATGTTTTTGAGACAAAAAATGAAAAAAATAGTTATTCATGAATTTTGTTTGCAAGTGTCGTCTGCTTTTCGTGTTAGGTAAAGGGTTAAGGATGTTAAGAAAGTAAGAAGTAGCGGTTTATTAATAGAATGTACAAGAAAATTTCAATCACAGGCTTTTCTAAGTGCAACAAAACTTGTTGATATTGCAATTAATGCATTTGCTCACAAGATCCTCAACAACAGCCGAGAAGTCATTAGAACACACGAACTTGCTGATATATATGAACTGGACATTTTCAAGGTAAGGGAATCAGAATGTGTATTATCAGTTAAACGAATTACTATTAAAAAAGGCAGTACAATACCAACCACCACTTACATTTTCACCTTCAATTCATCTATGCCACCAAAGTGTATTAAAATTGGATATTTGAACGTCAGAGTAGGTTTGTTCATTCCAAATCCACTGAGATGTTTACAATGTCAAAAGTTTGGACTTAATAAAGAAGGTTGCAGAGGAGAAAAAAATTGTTACAGGCGCGGCCAAAAACACGATGAACAGTATACACGCTATGTTATCAAATGTGCAAACTGTCAGGACAATCATATGTCATCATCTCGGGATTGCCATGTGTGGAAAAAGAAGAAATAAACAATACAAAAGGTAAAAACAGAAAAAAACAAATAAGTTTCAAGGAGGTCAGAGAAATTGTTTCCTCAATGTCAGACATGAACACATCAACACAATCAAATGCATCCACATTAAAGGCAAAAGTTTTATCCAACTCAACTGCATGCCAAACACAATTACCTTGGCTCCAAGGCACACTTCCAACATTAATATGCCCTTTTACAATAAAACACACAATCAACCAAAGTCAATGCAACCATACTCAACTATCCAGAATACAACACAAAAAAAAACTGAAACGGAACAGGAAAAGCACCACGAAAAACCTACGGCCAAATCCGAAAACGGGAATGATGACACCAGTAAAGCAAAATAAAACTAGTAAACCGAAATCGCAACAGAAACCACCGCAACAAAATCTGACTCAGAGTCAGAGAAGAAAGCCCGACAGGGACCAAAAGAAAAAGATAAAAAAGAACAACGTACACTAAATTCTGACAGAATACCGAAGCGCCTTCAAAATGTTGTTACGAGCAGCATGTTTGAAGGAACAGAGTACATGACATTCGATGTTGTCCAATTTTTTTAGCAAATTTTAATGAATTAAGCCTTCTGTGTCTAAAATACAACCCTGCTGCTTTTGACTGAAACCTGAAATCTCAAGTTCATTCAGTTCTTAGGCATTATACTTTGTATAATGCCTGGGCCAACGAAAATGGTTTTCTTATTCGAAAAACGTCTATCTTAGTTAGAAATGACACTATTCACAGCCATGTGCCTCTACAAACAAACGTACAGGCTGTTGCTGTGCGCATAACTTTATATAAGACAGTTTCCTTTGTTCTATTTACGTTTCACCGAGTAATACCCTACAGGTGAATGATCTTGAGCTACTGATTCATCAACTCCCAACCCCATATATTTTGTTGGGTGATTTCAACTCACATAGCCATCTTTGGGGTGATTCCTCCAGCCAAGAAGATATAAAAGCTAAGGCAGTGGAGGAGTTTATTACAAAATATGACTTGCGTTTGTTTACAGAGGGGTCTGACACTTATCTGCATCCCGCATCTGGTTCATACACATCATTTGGTCTTACCACGGCATTCCCTTCTACTTTTTCGATTTTTCTTGGAAGGTCGAAGACGACATGTGCAGGAGATACCACTTTCCAATTGTGTTAGAGAGTGTGGTTCCGGTGGATGATGAGAGGGTGCCTCAGTGGAATCTTAAAAAAAGCAAACAAGGACACTTTCTTATAAATTTGTTATAAACGACTCACACGGGAAAAATTTGAAGAAAGTGCCGATCAAGTTGTACATTTTCTCAAGCGATTTACTTGACACTGCAAACACCGCCATCCCTAAAATCTTGGCAAATCCGAAAATCTTTCACAAAACCATGGTTTGATAAAGATTGCAAGCAGGCTATAAAGGATCGTAAGAAGACTAAACGTGAATTTAATAAGTCGCCAACAACAGATAATTTACACAAACTACATGTCAATCGGACAAAGACCAGACGAATTATAAAACAAAAAAGAAACATTCTTGTGAAACTTGTGTTTTTTAAACTTAACCAGCATCCACCCATCTCTAAAATTTGGAAAATTATTAAAAAATTAAAGGTAAAGAAACAAAATCAACTGTACAACACCTAGCAGGTAACAATATACTAATTACATCAAAAAAGGAAATATTAAACAAATTGGCCTCCACATTTTCTAAACATTCGTCGTCTGAAAATTGTAATCCAGAATTCATCAAAATAAAAAAAAAACAACAGGAAAACCAAAGGATTAAATTATTTCTCACTAGCAATTTAGTGGATTACAGTGAACCTTTCTTCATGAAAGAGCTAAGCAACTCTTTGCATAAAGCATAAGGTACGGCCACAGGACCTGATGCAGTACATTACCAGATTTTAAAATATCTGCCAGAATCCCCACTTGAACTTTCAATATACATTTTCAACGAAATATGGGCAACTGGCCAGTTTCCACCTTCCTGGCGTCGAGCAAAAGTAATTCCCATTCCACCCCACAATAAAGAGCACTGACATCCAAGCAGGTGGAGACCTGTTGCATTAAGAAGTTGTCTGTGTAAAGGATGGTCAACTTGTCTGGTTGATCGACTTGTCTGGTTTCTGGAATAGTCAACTTGCGAAGGTTCAGTGTGGTTTCAGAAGCCGGAGAAGTACTGTGGATCAGTTGATTCGATTTGAGACATTTATAAGAAATGCCTTTGAAGGAGAAAACACGTGGTCACCATCTTCTTTGACCTAGAAAAAGTTTTTGGTGCAACGTGGAAGTATGAGATTTTAATAGATCTTCTTAACATGGGGCATAACTCTATTTATAAAAAAAATGTTTAAAGGACAGCCAATTCCGCGTCCGTGTTGGATCTACATAACTACATTATCTTATTTTATCAGTATTTTATCTGTTTTTATTTCTTTCGGTGAAAATCGAAAGCATCATCGACGCAATTGATAATATGATAAACTGATCATTATATGTTGATGATTTTTCAATCTGCAAAAGAAGCAAAAATATGAATGCCATCAAGATCAAACTCCAGCTGTCTATAGACAGAATTCAGAAATGGGATACGGACAATAGTTTCACTTTTTCCAAGTCCAAAACGAATTCTGTTCATTTCTGTCAGCTCTGGAAGCATCAATTCGATCCGGAATTGACAATCGGTGGGTGGAAGTACCATTAAAGTTGTTAGAGAAGAGAAATTCTTGGGTTTATTGTTTGACTGGTGATCAGATCACCTCAATCGGAATACCAAATAAAAGTTAAATTTTCTCAGCTGAAGTTAAAGCTTTACAACTAGCGTATGAACTCATTGAGAATGAAAAGGAAAGGAAGACGATTATTTTTTCCAACTGTCATTCCTCTTTGCTAGCTTTCTTCAACCTCAAGTTGAGGAACCCGCAAATTTTGGAACTTCTTGAGAAGTTAAATACTCTCATATTTCATTGATACGATATCGTGTTTTGCTGCTTGCCTGGGCAAGTTGGTATCTCCGGTAAAATCAGGGCAGACCCTTCAAGTCTCAGATCATCAGGTTGGTTTATAAGGTATTCAATTCTCTTGTCTCATCACTCATTACTATTGAAACCTCTCATGTCTATGACATTTCTAAATTAATTATTTACTATTTTATTCAAACTTTTTTTTATTTCATACTTCACAATGACATGTTTTACATTCCACCGTTTTCTCGGCTCGATATAGCCTTAGTTGCTGGTGTGGCGTTAAGCACCAATAAATAAACAAACAGAAGTTAGCACAAATCAAAATCAATTCTTTAACAACTAAAAATTATTATTGTTGACACAAAACAGCTTACGACATCCACTGGAACGAGTTAAACGAGCACGCTCTAATGAGGAGTGATAAGCTTTAATGTGGCAACAAAAACAAAAGACAGGCAAAAATCGGAGAGAGAATTGCACGATTTGTAGAAACTTCCAGTGAGATTACGCTGCTATTTAAAAATAGTCCGTCAACGATTTCCGTTCCACACATGTGTGCGAAACAGATTTTCATTTTCCGCATGGTTTAATGTTGCTATCGATGGGAATTTCGTAGAACAGGTGTGTAATAAATACATGTTAGAGCACTGTCATATTAAAAGTGCATTCAGTATGCTCGTTGTGTACGGCGAATGGTTAGAACAGGTATTACTATTTCCCAGTGCAATATCCCTTCTCATCAACTTCACAGTAAACAATTTGTAGTAAATTCCAATGTGACCCCCCCCCACCCCCCCCCCCCCCCCCCACCCCACACACACTTACGAATTACACTGGACGTTCCCGATATAAACAAAGGAAAACTATTCATCAAAATTAAAATTTAAAATAATTCAAAAACATTTTATTTTCATCATTTTCTGAAGAAAAACAGCATTGAAATAATGCTTCTCCAGCTATAACTGGTGACACAATTGAGATATACGTGGAAATATTTGGAACGAAAATTATGAACAGTGATGATTTGTCCCGAAATTACGTGACTCAAAATTACCATAAATTTAAGAAAAATAGAGGTTATTACTGAAGTTGTTTTCGTCGGCGACGCCAACTGTAGTGATTTCCTACTTGATAATGTTACTTACACTAAAGGCCTGTAAAGCAGGTAATCACACGTATCTAGTTACGGTTTGATTGTTTGGAGTCCTCAGCATAAGTGTACCAAATAAACAATGGATTGAATTCATTTGCCAAGGCGTTTGATGGATATTAGGATTGTCTACGGAAGACCACCTCATACCACTCCATTTGAAAGAGATCCGGGAGATTTGCATATTTTCTTACATTTATTTCATCGAGTTTACATCAATAATAGAGATGTTTTCTGTAGATCTCACGATTAGCTATTGTCAATGTGGTGCTATGTTTCTGCCATGATTTAACTCGGAAAGTTGATGGAGCTGGGTCACTCGTGAAAACACCCCACAAAGATTTGTTAACGAAACTTACTGCGCAACTCTCATTATGAATAGGATCAACAGTCTAAATATATTTTCCCTCGCAGGCGTTGAATATATGTGTCTGGAACTAGTTATTACATTACTGCCGTGCTTTTGTCCATAATTTCCCTCCGCATCTGTACTCATCAAACGCGAGATTGCAAAACCTGTTTATTGCTGTGGTGTTTTTATTTGAGCACTGTTGGGCAGATTATGTCAATAATATTTTTGTTAAAAAGAACAGTGTGTCATTTTTAGAGTATGCAGTTGACAAACATACCAGCCATATTTAGAAAAAAAATAGTCTATCCTCGGTAGGTACACCAGTCTCACAAATGGAGTCATACCCTTGCATGTGCATGTCCTACTGATGACACTACGCTACCCGAGTTGTGTTCTGTATTGATACCATGAGTAAACTTGAATTATTAAGTCAATGAAGCTGATATTTTTAAAGATAAATATCATCTTCGGCGGGCTGAAAACTACCTTCCTTGACACTGTTTGGTTGCGAGTCATTCATCCACGTCATGGTGTTACTCAGACGCGTAACGTCCAATCAGATGCGCTCTTACATGACGTTCTAACACGTTGTCCAGATTCCACGTACGGTGCATCAAAAACGTTTACCCAATGTCTGTATCATATCGCGTAACGTTGAATCTACACAACAATCGAGGAAAAAAATTCACATCTCGTGATAGACATGTGACCAAGTGATTGTGTGGCTACTCTTGTTTTGAATTTTTTTAAGAATTTATAATCATTCAATGCAATGCCAAGTTACGAATTTGCTTCTGTCCAAATCGTGACACACTCTTCAACCTTTTTAATCTCAATGATCTGCTGGTAGCCGCTTCAGCAATTTGATGTTCTTTCGCGGTCATTAAGGAGATTCTCTCCAAACATTCACGTTAATCAGGTCTTATCTAGCCTACTATTCATTTTGTAGCGCAGGTTGTGATATTATTTGAGATCCATTCAGTTATTTATTACAAGCCTATTACTTTCCTCCAGTTTCATATTTACAAATCACTACGGAACAGGTGTTCCATATGAATTTCCATTGAGGACTCTTTCTCCAACAGATGTCATGGATCTATCAAAAGAGCTAAATCAAATTTTCTGCCAATAAAAACGTCGTATTCTGATAGCCGATAAGTCGCACTCTTCAGTCAATAAATAACAAGAAGTTTTAAAGTTTGAAATTTTTTGTGTGCTGATGTTTGAATTTTTAAATTGATGGATTCTGTGTCATAAAGGCGGGTAATAAACACGGAATGCCACGATGTGTGAATGCATTCGTCAACACGGCTCTCATACTACCGCGGAAGTATAGAACTCAAGGCTGCGCCTATCGTCCCACCCTTCTGTGCTAGCGCTCATGCCATATTGACGAACGCATTCACAAATCGTGACGTCCTGTGCATTCAGTGAGATTATATTTTTGTTGCGTATTTTGTCTTGAGTTAATCAAGAGTTGTTGCCACAAATTGTTATCACGGGCCATAGTGGCTTGGCCTTTCACCACCAGCAAACTCATTACTTTGACCCAATCTGAGGTGATTGGAGCATTGATGGTTACCTGTGCAGTTCCCCACATATTAAAAGGTACAACAGGGCAATCTCAATGTGGGTAAACAGTTTTTTTTTATCTTTCCAGTAAAAGTTTGCACGCACTGGAACAAATTCATTTCTGGTCTTTGGACCACCTACCTACGCCATCCCTGTGTCTGGGACTTTTTTTAGACCTCCCCTCTCCAAACATGATGCAGCAACCTTACATGAATAAATAAAGTAGCTCATCATCTAAAGTATAAGCCATGTGATTTATTATTTTAACCCACGAGACAGTGGATCCAGCTAAAATAATAATCATTTGACTGATTGCCATTTCAATACACGCTGTTATTTGCGAAGGTTCCGAAAAAGACTGCAGGGGCTTTCAAACAAGTAATAAACAAGGGAACAAAGCGGGAGGTAATGAATTGATTGGAAGGAGAAAAATAAATTCAAAATGACGAGTCGACCAACTATCATCAAGCGTAGCCAATAACATCAGCAGATCGCTTATCTTCCACTTAATGCTGATAGTTTTCTCTGGGGTGGTAGTACAGACAAACTGGAAACACAATTAGGCTGAAATCACCGAACCAATCTCAACTGGGAAGGTCTTCGTTTCTTTTAGTGTTTTAGTGTTTGCTGACTAGGAAATGGCAATGAATGGCTAAAGACAATTTGTATACCTCTGTCCGTTGTAGAGCTAAAGGTAAAACGCAAAACGTATTTACCTTTCGAACACGAAACACCGTTCTTCTGGTCCACGATCGCGACCCTTCTTTATCGCATACAGTAAACCGTTGTTTATTGGATATATGAGGAAGGCAAAATAATATTTTCATCGTGAATAATGAACATGAACTCTTCCAATGGATGTCCTTGAACTGGCATGGGAGATTCTATTCGAGTTCATGGACATCCATTGCTTGGACGCGCGCATTTGAATGATTTGGGTCAAGGAGAGGTTGGATGTGTGAATACTGTATGCGAACTTGCTTCTGCCTCTGCCTCTGTTACCAGTGCAGGGTTTTAGTAATAATATATCTTTACTTGTTGCCACCCAAGCAAGGTACGATACGGTATTTTGGGGCTTAATTTTCACGTGAAGACAGAGACCAACGTGTAACGCGGAATATATCTTCACTTGTTGCCACCAAAGGAAGATATGATTTCCAACTGGGTTCGTGATTAGGAGATAGGCGGCCACTTGCCAGGTAATAAATCGACCTGTAAGACGTACGCCCATCTCGAACATTTTTTAAATTCTCATCCAACAATTTGAATGAGCGTGACGCATAATTTGTAAGTTCCCATGACGCGGTATACATTGGTAGGGCACTTAACGTAACGGAATATGAATTTGTCAAAACTTATAGCCGCTTAGAAGGGAGTAATCTCCAGAGCATGACGGCTGTTTGACAAAATTATATATATAGACAATAAACATATAGTGTGTTTTTATATCTGTGTTATACAACGAGTTGAAATATGGTTTATTTTTTCGAGGCTTCGCCGAGAAAAAATAAACCATATTTCAACGAGTTGTATAACACAGATATAAAAACACACTATATGTTTATTGTTTTTATCTGATAACAAACAGACACCCGTCTCGTGCGTCTACCCGACTTATATATACTTCCCACGGGCCTCCAAAGAAAACCAGTCTACGAGACAAAAGAAATAGGACAAGACGCATAGAGTTGTGTCCCTTACATTACAAAATCGATGACGGCGATGTTAAAGTGCGATTGCACTTCTTGCATCATGTAACTGCGCTGGAACAAAATAAATTTCAACTATTTTTTTAACAGTAACAAAACGGTGTTTCAGTAGAGTTATCCTTTTTTTGACATAGTTCCAGTTTTCTTCCGTGTTTTATGCTGTAGTCCCAATATAACAAATAATTTTGCGTTTGTTTACAATTTTTACGAAGTGTTTTTTTATCAGGTAGAGCAGACGAACTTTTAATTAGCGCAGTTCCGCGAGTACTTTTGATCGAGGCCGTGACTATAAATAGTTCGCAGTCGCCGCATACTAATTACTATTAACATTCAAGTAATTTCTACAATGTTTTGAAGCAAAATTTTAGGTTACCTTTATTGAAGCAAAATAAATAAGAAATGACACCATCAGAGGATTTTGACAAAGTGCAATAAGCGTACAATTAAAACCTGCCCTGTGATATAAAGATGTTTCATGAATGAATGAATGAAAATGGAACTGAAAGAGGTCAGAGGTCGTTCGCATAAATTAGAATTATATACAACACCCGTTGTATATACTTCAAGTATTACAACGGTTGTTATACTCTATGGTTATCAGATAAATACATGTATATATATATATATATATATACACTTCATCAAATATTTTATATAACTTCGTCAAATTGCCGTCATGCTCGGAAGTTTACTTCCTTCTAAGCGGCTTTCATTTTTGACTAATACTTATTCCGTTACGTTAAGTGCCGTACCAATGTGTATCGCGTCATGGGAACGTAAAATTTAGCGTCACGCTGATCCTAATTGTTGAATGGGAATTATAAAATTGATCGTGATACGCGTACGTCTTACAGATCGATTTATTATTTGGCAAGTGGATGCCTAGCTCCTAATCACGAACCCTTCTATAAAATCGCCGATGCATGTCTTTCTTGGGTGGCAACAAGTAAAGATATGTTCCGCATTACACGTTGTTCACCTTCTTTAATTGTAAATTATGGACAAACAAGACCGTATCATATCTTCCTAAGGTGGTAACGAGTGGAGATATATTCCGCGTTATCTCGCGCATTTTTTTGTTCTCAGCCTTAGAATTAGAAACATTCAATCATTTATCTCAACCTCGCCCTGGTAACAGAGGCAGAAGCGAGTTCGCATGCAGTATTCACACATTCAGCCATTCCTTGACCCGAATTGTTTACACGCGTTGTTCTCCATATTCAAGTGTATTGCTTATAAAACCACTGTATCATATCTCTGTTGGGTGGTAAAGATATGTTCCCCGTTTCATGTTGTTCCCCGTATCCGAGTCTATTTTGCGCGTAATAGACTCGGATACGGGGAACAACATGAAACGGGGAACATATCTTTACCACCCAACAGAGATATGATACAGTGGTTTTATAAGCAGTACACTTGAATATGGAGAACAACGCGTGTAAACAATTCGGGTCAAGGAATGGCTGAATGTGTGAATACTGCATGCGAACTCGCTTCTGCCTCTGTTACCAGGGCGAGGTTGAGATAAATGATTGAATGTTTCTAATTCTAAGGCTGAGAACAAAAAAATGCGCGAGATAACGCGGAATATATCTCCACTCGTTACCACCTTAGGAAGATATGATACGGTCTTGTTTGTCCATAATTTACAATTAAAGAAGGTGAACAACGTGTAATGCGGAACATATCTTTACTTGTTGCCACCCAAGAAAGACATGCATCGGCGATTTTATAGAAGGGTTCGTGATTAGGAGCTAGGCATCCACTTGCCAAATAATAAATCGATCTG
Source organism: Pictodentalium vernedei (assembly GCA_031216915.1). NCBI lineage: Eukaryota > Metazoa > Mollusca > Scaphopoda > Dentaliida > Dentaliidae > Pictodentalium > Pictodentalium vernedei. The sequence goes on from CM062297.1 coordinate 471,743,519, forward strand.
TAAGACGTACGCGTATCACGATCAATTTTATAATTCCCATTCAACAATTAGGATCAGCGTGACGCTAAATTTTACGTTCCCATGACGCGATACACATTGGTACGGCACTTAACGTAACGAATAAGTATTAGTCAAAAATGAAAGCCGCTTAGAAGGAAGTAAACTTCCGAGCATGACGGCAATTTGACGAAGTTATGCAGGCAAATAACTCTCTCTGAGTTTATACTTTTCATTGTTTTTCTGACACAAGCTGAAGCTGTATAACTAACAGGGAGATGGCAGGTAGACAGCGAATCTGGCTGAACCATCTCTCTACGGCATACGCTATTATTGGTATTACTTTACAAAAACAATTGTTATCTATTACTCTTTTTTACTGCTATGTTCAATGTGTTTACTGTGTATTTTCTTCTGTACTATGTACATCGTAAATTAACCCTTTATCCAACGCAGACGATATCAAAATTTATGATTTTAAATATTATTTTTTAAACATGTTCAAAATATTTCAACAAAACCATATCATCTGACCCCTCATTGGAACAATCTCGACGAGCTCGTTCCAATGAGGGGTCACATGATATAGTTTTGTTGCAATTTTCTGAAAATTAATATTTTTTCAACTGCTGAATTTGCATATTACGCAGGAGCATCGGCCGATTCGTTAGGTAAAGGGTTAAATCGATCAATCCAAAAAAATAAAATCAAAAACAATCAGAGCTCAAAGGTTTAAATCATACTTCTTTTGGAAAGAACAAATTAGAAAAATACGCCTTTAATGTCATAAAACCTATTGCACTATTATTTCCACAATTCCCAAAATATCGCAAACCGCCTCTCTAATAGCATGTGGTCGTCACAAATAGAGAAGTCAAAAGATGATAGTTCATTACAGTTTTTGGTCCATTCGGTATAGTCGATTTTCATTTGTTATGTCTTTTTCTCGATCATAGCGCGATCCACAGGCCACATACTTAAACCAGTGGTGGATTTCATTTTAAAATGTTTTGCCCAGGAAAAACTAAATCAAGAAAAGCGAACGAAAAAAAGAATTTGTGATTTAATTCTTTCGCATTTTGTTTTTCGACACGTGAGATTCTACTGAGTTATGTGGAAGGAAGTGGACAGAGAATTTCTATCTGATCGCGAATCAGTCAAGATCGGGTCAAATTGTTGGGCAACTTTTGTAATCACACCACTGTAGTTCCGAAAAAGTGTCGAAAACTGTTAGTCTAATGCTGTATCAAATCGCTACAACGGATAAATAACTTTGAAATTTTCAACATATTTTGTAAGCGTGTCCGCTGGGTACAAAATGAGCTTTTAAAGCAGCGAGAGTTAGATGCTGCCACACAAAAATTTTATCTGCAGCTCCGCCCATTCCTCGATCCTCCACACTGGTATTATTGGATGAGTTTCACTGGAGATGTTTGACTTCTATTTCAAACACATAAATACGTAGGAATACAACTGAATGTATTGGTGCAATTCTGTAGTTCATAGATTATTGGTATCTTTCTTATCTTCCTATTCGATGTGTTGAATAAGCTTCATTCACGCGGTCAGAGAAAACTGCGGTGCTGTCAGTATTCCAGTCAATCGATTGCTATTCATTTCAGGTGTTGCTTCACTTGTTCGTCACTGCGAAACCAAAATAGTTCTATTGGGTATTTATTATTAGTCGCTCAAAGACCTGTTAATATCCGAGCAATGTCACAGTGTTCGAGAACGTCAACAAATACACCACAACCTATAGTTTATTAGAAGCGGATTTCTGACAAAGTGTTTCCTGCTTGACCGACAGCTGATGCTCGGGGCAATCAATTCGAAACTTTCTATTTAAATTGTCACCTTGGCATTTCGGTGTTTTTGATATCTACAACGTAACGGATATCGCTGTGCAGTATGGAAGACATAACAACTCATAATCCGGATTCATTACTGGGTGCAGTGTCTGGAGTTGAGGAAGAAAACGTGAAAGAATTGTATAACTCTGGAACAGTTGATCTTTCTATCATTGATTATAGTTCTATTCCATATCCGGTAACAATTAAGGACGTGCCAACTTGGGAAAAAGTTCTTAAAATTGTTGCGTACATCCCAATTATACACGTATCAATGTTTGGAAACATTATGGTGATTTTAGTTGTGCTGCTAAATAAAAGGATGCGTTCAACAACTAATTTTTACATTGTCAACCTTGCTATTTCTGATATTCTTGTGACTGTGTCCTGTACATGGGTGCATCTAGTGGATAATTTAACAGAAGGCTGGGTACTTGGAGGTTTCTTCTGCAAATTTAACAGTTTTGCACAAGGTAAGCCTAACAAGCTATTCGTTTATCCAACAATTCTGTCATGTGTCAATAATACCAATTCTGCTTTTCCCCATGAAAAACAGCTTAGGATTTGTCATTGAATTATTCTTTTGGAGAAACAACAACGCAATCCTCTCACTTATTTTTTTTATAAAATACATTCATTAAAGAGCTAAGAGACCATTATTCCCTTCTTTGTGTGATTTCTCTTGGAACGGAACATTTCGTCCCACAGACATAACTGTTTTATTTATTATATTATATTTACGAATGAAAAACAGGCGGGGGGGGGGGGGGGGGGGGGGCTTAAAAACTGAAAGTTTTGTTCATCCGGATAAAAGTGATGCTTCTACGCAAGGAAGGACATGCATCTTAAATTCGTTTCAACAAGAGGTCGCCCAAAATCTTTGATTTGAAAGGAACAAACTTTCACTTCTACCGGAACGTAAAACACGGAGTGCGCCCCACTTGCTTAAAGTGAATATTTTTAAACATTAATCTAACGTTGCATTACATACAAAACAAATATAACCCCAGTGACCCGGTACCTTGGCTCACTAGTCGTTAGGTTCAATAAACAACAAATCGGTGTTTTTTGTACAGTCATCCCATAATGCTAAAAGCTGCCCCTATGTTCATGCAGGGTCAACGGTTTACACATCACATGGACCATATTTTTCAATTGCTGGTGCCAAGAGCAATTTCCCGACGGATATTCTGGCCTGTCCTATTATATGTCTTTCCATCATAAGAAAGATATTAATAGACAATTAACCTAAGCTGTCGTCTTCCTCCGACTTGGCGACATCAGAAGAGCTTTATCAATCACGACATCATCAACATTGTGTTCAGTCTGGCCTTGTCAATGAGACTGAATATGACAAACCAGCTTGATTGACTGCTATGATAATTTGTTTAGCATATTATAGTGGATATTTAATATTTAAATACGACATCCGAAATGTAAGCACAGAGTAACTTATGGGATGAATGTCTATAGTATTTTGGGCAAAAGCAATTGAGATTTTATTCCTCAGTGATTGGTTTGTCACCTTGAAAAATCAGCGAACAGGCATGATATGAATTTGTAAAAGCTGGTACTCTCTTTTTTTTGGCAAGCCAGAACAGATGAGCCGTATTCAGCTGTATTATGGGACCACTTGAATTTATAGTAGTCATATAATAAAAATGCATGCTAAGTTCTCGTTAATTAAAAAACATATGGCATAGCGGGCAATCAAATGATTGCTGAGAGAGTTTCCTTCGCCACTGATTGCCTTGCTAAAATACCTTAAATCACGCACAATACTCGGCCACTGACTACCCATGTGCGGACTGGTGTGCTAGTGGGGCACTGACCTTCCATGTGGTGTGCGATGTGGGTTAGAGTATTTTCGCTCAGCGGTTAGTGCCAACGGGAACTCCCTAGTCAGTTATTCGACGCTCACCCCTCCCGCACCCGCATCCAGATATGCCATTTATAATATACTCAGTATAATTTTTCTTATTCTTCAACACTCTGGAGATTTGAAGAAAGGATATTCTCGCTGAATGGCATGTGGAGTGCAGTATGCAGTCTCAATGATGGATTCTACTCAGATTTATGCAATTAATAAAAATACCTTGACTTTATCATGCTGTAATAAAATTTTTGTATCAGACGCTCTAGAGTATGCTCGAATCTCTAGCTGTCATATGGCAGTCCAATATACGTGTCTTAGAAATGAAACAAAGAGCTCGTAGTCGAAGAAAGATGCTTGGTGGAATGGGTGGTGTGGCATATGTTCCGAGCATAGCGGACACAATGCATCACATATGTCGAAAGTTCAATTTACGTAAGTTATTTATAAGTGGGTACATGTATATGTTTTCTCGTTCACAAATCTAAATGCTGCATTTCCCTTTAACCATTTAGCCCGAAAGACATGATACGACAGAATCTTATTAAGTAGGATGGCTGCTAAGTGAATGTGTGTAGTAAACCCTCCAAATAATGAATATGGACTCTTCCAATTGCTACCATTTAATTGACATGGAAGATACCACCAGGATTCAAAGGGTTAAGGCAATGCATTAGTTTTGAAAACAAAACCAGTATGGCAACTTTAGCGCTATTCTGTAGAAAGTTATCAATCCCCTCCATGCGACATCATCCAGCTCATTCCCTTAGACCGTTCAAAACCCTGCCCCTGAATGGTCTTGTCGTTCATTCACACTATTGTATACTAAGATAGAACACAACGAAACGATGCTGGAGTACGGGGTGCAAAAATCAACGACCCGAGTTGGAAATTTTCAAGTGTTTCACGAGCATCGTACGCAAGATAAGAGGTGTTGATTCATATCCTATCCATGATCTACCGAAGTTGTGTTCTGTATTTATACCACGATAAAACTTGAATTTTGTGAATGAAGTTCGGGTTTTTAAAAAAAACATATTGCCTTCGGCGGACTTTTTACTTTCTTCCATGGCACTCTTTTGTGTGAAAGCATTTGAATCACGTCACAATGTCAATCAGATGCGCAACTACCAATCAGATGCGTTCTTACATGACGTTGTTACAGTTAGGCCGGATTCCACATGTGTGGTATCTAGTACATCTTCCAATGTATGCATTGTATCGGGTAACATCTGTGTTGATATTTGGACACGGCGAACACTAAAGATTCGATTCGATTCACTTTCGATTTTCTTTTTGTGATGCGATGAGATTCGAGACCATCTCGATATTCGAAAATAATCTCATACTCTTCTTTATTGTCCACTTTCTGAAGATGAAAACTCATCCATCAGTTTCCTGAGGACCGAAAATGTCCCTATCCAGCCTAACTAGGTAACATAATTTAATCAGAAACTCAAGAACAAATGCCATTTAAATCGATATCGGAGCTCGCGTTACACCTGGTTTGCGCATACATGTATGTGCGCACTTGAGTGGAACAAGGCGTCGTCTGAATGATCAACACAATTTTTCTTGCTACTGAAATAAGTAGAATTTGGGCAGAATTGATCAAATTTTCTCTATGTAAATTGCATGTTTCTTTAACCAATGATTTTATTGGTTAATGTACATAATGTTTTCATCAAATCTAGTCATGGCTGCTTAACAGCAGCCATGGCCAGGTTGAATGAAAAATACCTTGAAAATAATCTTCGGGTTAAAGTTAAGAACAAAAATATCAAAACTCGTTTTGGTAGTGATATATCCGAAGCGATATCTTCAAATAATGTGAATGCCAATGCCTCAGAACCTTGTCCTATACGGTTATGTTAGTAATGGAAATATGTTGGACATCGGGTTCATTCCTTGGTCCATGATAATATTTCTACACAGAATACCTCAAGTTCCCATGGTTGCCTTATCCATAAATTTCTCAACGGTTCAGACACAAGTGATAAGTCCATCTACTTTTGCTTGCGGCCCGACGGTACGAAATAGTCTAACCACAGTCGCAGTATCATAACACGGGGAATGCGAAATTGAGTATAGATTTGATTAGGTTTCGACCGTCTACCCCAATTCGATTCGAGCGAAAATCGTGATTCTTCGGGCCCTACACACAGGACAGAAGAAAGATTGAAGCCTGCTGTAGTAAATAGACAGAACGGCATTCTCGTTCGAACTGCCATTTTTTACCGCACGAGATCGATTTTAGCGGTGGGACAATATTGAACGAGAAGCCAAAAGCTTCTCGTCTGTTCGTTTGCTGTAAATGATTAGCAACGGCAGCCTTTGGATACCTACCACCACGACTCCAAGGTGATAAGTAATTTGATTTGTTTTTTGTTAGAAATCACATGGATGAGAAAGACTTTCAAAGTAGTATTTAAGAACAATGGTGTGTGTTGCTTGTGACATATCAGCTGAATTACTGTCGTTGAGCAGGAGGACGCTAGAATAAATTATTCCCCGTTCTGTTGATTCCAGCAAATGGTTGGGGCAAATCCGCTTAATATTTATATTCGATAGAGATCTGATTTCAAGGTTGCCTGAGTCATAAAAAATTCTAACAGCATTCCAAATATTCTGGTTATGGCTTATTTTTCACTAATCTTGACCGTACATGTGTTCTAGGGTCCACAGTCTGGTTTCTGATAATAAATGCAAGCCACATCATCTCCTCTGGGAACAAACTGTCTATGAGACTCTTCATATTCGCCTTTATTAACTGAAGATTTGTTTTTGAAAATGCCTTTCTGTTCTTGAAGAATTAGAGATCAAGCTTTTTGTAATAAAAAAAAATGGTTTATTTTTCTTCAATGGATCAATGAGTCAAAACCGTCTGTAAAATGGTATCTTGTCCGAGAGCTAAGTATCCTTTCTATGGACACCCACCCCAACCCGGATCGACCAGCTCTTTTTTTCTTGTACCAGAACTCATCTAGCGAGGATCTGAAGATGTTAACATTAGACATTCCTTGCTTTTTCACCTCTCTTCTCCAAGAATCTGCTACTCAGTTCCAAATGCATTGCCCCGTTTTCTAGAAACACACACCATTTCAGGCGGTTGAGGGCATGGGGGCACAGATGAAATACCACATGGGTTTCTGACATCGAGTCATTGTATCCTCATATAGTGAAAAATGGATTCCATCGATCCCCAGAACCACGTTCACGGGAATCCCACTTTTGGAATCTGTCCCTACATGTTGGACCCTACTATTGCTGCAGATTCTCGTGACGGTACCAGTAAACGATTGCAGTGGTGGCCATGATGAGATTAAAATCCAATAGTGCTATAAACAGTGATGATAGGGTAATGGTGTGGTCCTGCAGTCATAGTAGTAGTAGTAATGGAAGCGAAAGCTGGTCACAGAACTGATAGTTGTAGTAGACTGGATATAGAAGACTTGGTCTAACTCGGAATCTGGAGATTACTGCCTTCAGAATCCCTTTCTTATTCCTCCATTATAGTCCTTTTTTCAGAAGGAGCTGTATGAACATTTTCCCCAAGTAGCAACTGCTATAATTGACAGTCAGCTCATTTGACAGTGGGAAATGACACATATCATCAAAGAGAGATACCTGCTATGAATTGAGAGTGGACGGACTTTGTGTAGATACGACGATTTGAAATAATGTGACCTAGCGAAATACTGTCATTGAATCAAACACACCATCGGGATACAATGTTGGGAAGCGAATCCACAGAGGTTGATTGAGCTCGAGATAAGAGCTATAGCTCATGTAAGGAAAAGTGTTATAAGGTATTATTTGGGAAATCAGTGAACTCAGGTTCTATTAACAGAAATTTATCAATATAATAAATTACATGGAATTATATAAACTGGCGACCAGAGTACAGGCGTACTCTGTGGTTACACATAGCAGTGGACGGTAGATGTTCTATTGACACTATTAGGCATAACTTTGCATGCCAATAATGTCAACAAATAGTAATATTGTAGGTTTTGTTGATAGCTGGAACAATAACATTCTGCAGTTACTCCTGGGATGGTGTTGTTCGAACTGTCACACAAATCATAACATGCACCTTGTGGAACATCTCCAGAGATCAGGTGATGCTTAGTTGCAAATTATGCAATCCCCTAGCACATTCAGCCAGTTAACAGACACCCGGTGGAACACTATTTACATGTCTCAATTCCATGGACTGCATGCAGGCTGACCAACAGTCTGCATTGCAGTAATATGGGTCAACAATGGCGACCGCCACGTCAAAGGAATTTCCCTAACTTTTCCGCTGACCGGTAGCAACATACCCAGGTCTTGCAGCTGAAATTTGGTGTATATAAGCACCAATTTCTGGGTGTTAGAACAAGTTGTCTCTGGGCTCCTGATGAAGCAGAATCCTACGTACAAGAATTATGATGGATGCCGCCACTGTGTTTTAAGGTATGAACTTTGCTGAATATTGTAAATGTTACTTTATGCCAGAGATAACGACGGTAGTCGGTTGATTTGTTAATAAATAAATGGATAACTTGTATCCAGTCTTCGTTATACTGAAGCACGACAAGGTTCGTGAGGTTACCAAACTGAATCCAAAATCTGGAGCCTTAGTCTGATATCGTCTGGTAAGGAATCAAAAACAACACCACGGGCTGATGAGACTTCGCGATTCTCTCAGTAATCACAACAAACTGAGTCCGAATTTACGATCGTAGATCGATAGACTTTCACGTAATTCCGCAACAACATCCCAAAAACCACCGTATGCCTTTGGACCCCACAGTAACCAAGTACCATCAAAGATTACAGCATAGTCGGGGCATTTCGGCAATATTAATCATTGTCTTGTCATTTCGGTAATTTGATGTACTTCCTACACCCTCCATCCCACCCCCAACACTCCCTTTGCCGTTGGAAGCCTTCCGGACTCATAGAAATCACGTCCCACTATTTTAACCAAGGCGGCGGCCATCATAAAACAAAATGGACCCAGAAACACGTGACAACCTATCGAAATGCACTGAGCATGGCAACTAACACCACGTATCGCTATGCTAATGACGTCACATCATTGCCACCCATGCAGTTTACCATAATAACTCTATATGATGCCACTGGTCGTGGACTTTATGTCACCCCCTCCTATTGATTTGTGTTCCTCTAATATGGGACATTTATTTAATGGTTTGGTTGAGGGTAGGCCACTTTGGCAGGGATTTTCACCAGTGTGAATTTTTTAAACAGATGTTTCGAAAAAGCAAGTAGAGATTAATTTGAAATACAATTTGCCAGAATTCTTCAAATTTGTGGAACGTTACGCGAAACCTTTGCTGAAAGCTGTGGGTAAAAAATAGATTTTTCCATACATCGAGGGATATTTTGGCGGCTATTTATTTGCGGTATGAAAAATCGTGAATGATATCATCATGTGCGACATCATATCATGAAGAAAATTTTACCATTTTCTGTGATGAAAGTTGGATAATGTATCGAAATTGAAAAAAAGAAAACTGGCCGCAATCTTGAACGTCACCTTGTATTTCACGTAGTATAGCCAGGATGATTCCATGTTAGCATTCCATGTTAGCATCTAAAATTCAATCTACTCTAGAGGTGTTCCAGTACAAGAAAGATAGGTTTAGTTCAATCCTTGGAAGGTCCATAGCTCCCGGACTAATCTGTCTACCGGAATGCTTAGGTTAGTTATCTTGGTGGAAACGTCCAAGATAGTTGTTGCAGAGAATCAAACCTTGGGTCATCACAGAACCTCTCCCTCTCTGCCTCTTCAAGACAAGAGGTGCACATCGGAGATTCAGGCATCGAGTTGTGGCTACTTACTTCATGCACTCTCTATTGAAAATAAGAAATGCCATCACGTTGAGCTCAAAATTCGTAAACGTTGACAAGCTCAAAATTCGTAGTAAAAATGAACTAACATAATTCTGCATCAAGAAATCGACCGGACCAGTTTTCGAACTCGCTTGAGATGTTATTCCAAAAGACCTGTATAGTAAATATTAGACATATCGGAGAACATTTGCAAAAATTTACGAATTAAGGCCTATAACGCTGTGACAAAACATTGGACCGGGACAGTTTTCGAACTTGCTCGAAATATTATTGCAAAGACCTGTATGGCAAATATTACTCAAATCGAAGAACGTCTGTTCATGTTATTGCGCTTACGAGCTCAAAATTTGTAAAATTTGACTGATTAAGGGCCATAACTCTGAAACGAAAAATCGCACCGGGAGAGTTTTTAAACTTGTTCGCGATATTGTTGAACGTTTGTTCAAGTAATTGCGCTAACAGTGCGAGGACGCCCGGGAGCCCGGGCGCCCGCCTGCCCGGACGCACACCGACCGTCGCTAAACCATAGGTCTCGGTTGTTAACAAAACTCGACCAAAAATACTCACACCTGCGATTAACAAAGCCCGACAAAACAGAAATCAAAACGAACAACCTAACATGAGTTCTTCACGGCAAAGATAGAAACTCTTTCTGCTATTTGGTGAGTCAACAACAATGTGTAAGGTACTTTGTTAATCCTGCCACAATTATGACTTAATATGACTTAGTATGACGATATTGCTATAGCATTGGCGCACTATTTTCGAAATGTTATGGCGTATATCGCAAGACGAGAAAAAACGAATTGCAATTCGGTGTCATAACACATGGTTTGATAATACTAGGACACTTGTTGATGCAATGAAAATGTGTTTGCAACTCGTCATCACATGCGCGCGCCACAGACCATACATTTTTCGTTTTTTTTTTTCTTTTTGTTGAACTTAGATTGCTTTATTGTAAATACATTTTGAGAATAAATTGTGTTTTGTTTTCTATTTAAGTCGGCGGCGGTGTGTTTCGCGTACCATATTGTATCATTTCACTCAAAACATCTCAAAACCCGCGCACTGGATGAAACGATCTTATGTAAAATCTTATCCCTCCCCTTCGCCACCAATCGATTTGCATTATCAACATTGATGAGAGGGAGTTAAGTTGTAAATCTTTTGTGCGTGAAATGTGTCTTTTCGAACCGATATTTTTTTGCAATACATCATCTCAGTTAACCCTTTACCCAACGTAACGGCCAAAACCGGCCAGCGCTATTCTCAAAAATCGCCTATTAATTTTAATTATTTTTTCATTTTTTGTCTCAAAAACATAGGTTATGACCCCTCATTGGAACGAGCTCGTCGAGCTCGTTCCAATGAGGGGTCATAACCTATGTTTTTGAGACAAAAAATGAAAAAAATAGTAATTCAAGAATTTTTTGTGCAAGTGTCGTCTGCTTTTCATGTTAGGTAAAGGGTTAAATGATGAGAATCACTGTTTTGCAACAGTTCCTTACATTTCAACTTTCAAAGCAGGCTTGTGTAACTACATGTATCGTTTCGCATGCATACATGGCATATCGGATGTTAATTTGTTTTGTGAGGAGCTTTACCTGAACGCGTTCAGTGGGCGAAATTACGGCCCAGTCACTTTTCCACCTGTCCACTTCTGGCGAAAAAGGTCACGCACCTACCTCCTAGTCTCGGGTCGAAGGGGCAGCCCTCTCCTGCTTCCGGCGCCCTTGCCAGTCCATATTTGTTATGAAAATGGCTGTAGACGATGCCGGTGTAGTTTGCATTATTTTACCTATTCGTGACAAATTGATTCTATAAATCGACAAAATGAGTATTTGGTGCTGTGTGAATATAATTTAAGTCAGTTGAAGGTACTCCTGGTTACCATTTTTTGTTTATTGATTGTCTTGAAGTATTCAAGTATTATAACTGTCACATTAATCATTGATATAGCACAATTTCATTTCCCGCAGTTTCTAATACCGATTGTCTCCACCAATGTGTGATGTAATCTTATAACACTGAGTGTATTCATGCACAACATGCTGCGTGAGTGATGGTAAAGATATAAACATCTGGTAATTTGTCACTTTGTGATTAATAATATTCTGCCTCGCTGTAGATTAAAGACAATATAATTATCACATCGAGTTCCTTGTCTTTTCATCACAAAATTATTTATTACAATTTGGTGCTATAGTACTTTCCGTAATGATAATAATCAATTTTTGCAAGTTCAGTTTCCACATCACACTGTAAACTTTGACTGTCTGTTTTACAGCAAGATTAAAATATTCCAGCACAAAGAGTTCAATTATAAACTGGAATAATATTTATCATATCTTTATTCAGTAACGTCAATACAGCAACGGTCTTCATGGTCCTAAATTCCTCGCTCGCGTTCTCGCTTTATTTATTTTTAAGCAACAGTGGATAGTAGCAGATCTCAAACAAAACTAGCTCATATCCCAAGTTCCCTCGAAGATCAAATTGTCGCCGGAACAGGTTTTCGGGAAAATGGATCCTTCGGGCGAAGGACAATTTTAAACAAATAAGCACATTTGTTTCGAGCAGAAATCCTACGCAAAACGTACTATATCTAGCTACCCTCCCTATATCTTTAACGCTCAAAATCGGCATAAAAGTATTGTTCGGACCTGATGAGATTTGGACAGTACGGCGGCTTGATGGCCGCAAAAAATCGGCAGGTGAGACGATTATGAAATGTACGGGTTTGAAGTTTACTTAGGACATCAACGACAGTTTCAACCGTAATTTTCCATCACAATGTTTACAAATGTAAAAAAGTAAGTTTACTTAACGTTACTACAGAAAAGGCTATTGAGAGATAAGTAGGGAGAGAGGGAGATGTGACAGATAGATAAAAACAGACAAACACATCAACAAATGGACAGACGGGTGGGCTTGCGTGCGCGCACGTAAGCAGACTTTCGGGTGGGCGTGCAGTCAGGCAGGCAGGCACACGTGCGTAGTAGTCATATCTGTTTTGTTCTAATCTCCGTTATATTTTAAGATAGTTTACCCCCAGCATGCCACACTTGATGATCAGTATAATAATGGGTCGAAACTGTTTCCATTGATACACGAAGGAACGTATTGTAACCACCTTCCACTTACAACACCTCCCCTTCACACATCCCCTATTGGGTACGATGTTAGATGCGATGAAGTATGTTTCAAAATTGCTAATTATGTCAGAAAATGGTTTCGTTTTAACTTGTCTAGTCATCTCTGAACAGCACACAGGTTTGTTTTCCGAACGGTGGGGCGGGAGGGGCCGCAAAACATTGCACAACGCAATGATGGGTCAGTGAGGTGAGTGTACGCGAAATTTCTATGCTTAGTAATCGTTTTGTCTCTTTCTTTTCAATGGCTCTCAGTTTGCTGGAAAATACCTTATTATGTTGTAGAACACTGGCCAAAATGGACTGACTTTATTGGCCTGGTTATTAATCTCGGAAGGGACATCATCTCGCGGTGCATTGTGTGTGTCACCTGGGTTGTTATGGTAGGCCACGTGGGGGATATGTTGTGACGTCATTGTCATAGTACCATCTGGAGACAATGCGCATGCACAATTCGTGTTGTGAGGTTGGAGCGTGTTTCCGTCGTCAATTTTGTGTGCTGGAGGCTGCCATCTTGGTTTATTAGGTAGCGAATGGTGGCTATGAGCCAGGAAGGTCTGAGGGTATCTTTATTTGAACAGGGGTAAATAAAAACGAAGAACGTTTGCCGTGCAAGAAATGACCTATGATATATTTCGGCAGCTTTTTCATCAATTTACATGCACTGGTTATTGCACAATGGATTTCTGTGCCTCCAACAAGTGTTTCAGGCAGAATAACCCATGACAGCTCTATGACTCCTATGACGACGATGGGACGTATGCCTTGACTACAAAAGGGAAGGCCTATCCTTAAGCCGTCTGGTGGGGGTACCTCCAGAAAACGTTAATTTAAACTTGGTTGTCTATCCAAATAAACTCGATTGCACATTAATTGCCCAAAACTCGAGATTATATGCCGACATTAATGGTAGTGAATTCCAGGCAATCAGCTGATATTAAAGATGGTGAACTGAAGACAATCCGCCGACACTGATGATCTGCCGACGTTGATGACCGTAAACTCAAAATGACATGGTAAACTTGAAACGATCTGCCGACATTAATGATAATAAGGGCTGGACCATCTGCCGATGTCAATTATAGCAAATTCGAGACAATCTGCCAACGTTAATGACATTAAACGCAATATGATCTGCCGACTTTAATGATCGTAACCTCGAGAAAATCTGCCGACACTACTGACAGTAAAGTAGAGATAATCTGTCTAAATATAGTTTACATGACAGTAAACTCGAAACGATCTGTCGACGTTTTGTTTTCATGATAGTAAAGTACAAGTGATCTGCTGACGTTTTGTTTTAGGTGTGGTAAACCTGAGACATCCTGTGCTCACGTTTTGTCAGATCAAAAAGTTCCAGTGAAATGGTCGTACCACTGTGCATAATCTGTGTGGTTCTTCAAGTTTACAAGAATAAACTTTTATTTTTTTCAAATTTTCAAATGCATATACCTGTTCTATCTCAAATGAGTATTTGTAAGAATTCTGTTAAGGTACACGTCCTCTGGTTTGAAACTGTGATCATCTTTGATAGCACATGCGAATATATATTCACTGTTGTCTTGTTTGACAACCAGCCGAATCACAAACAGAAATGCTCCGCTAATACGGGTGGGCTTTAGTCTGCGTGTCGGTGATTTTTTCGGAGGTGTGGGGGTGGGAATGGGGGTTTGGTGGTTCTTCCACAAATTGCATTGTGTTCAGAATGCTATTTAACATGCCAAACATTTGGTTATTATTTCGAAGGTCAACAAATGATCAGAAATTACCTGCTTGCACACTGGTCTGGGGTTTCATATCCAACACAATAGTACTTCATTTATCAGCAAAAGTATAACGAAATGTCTCTAATGGCAAATTCCCTCCAGATTTTATCCAGTCTTCTTGTCAGCAATTTCCGAGTCTTTCTTTATAGACTTTCACCTCAACCCTCTGAATCCCTGGGGTGGTCTATTCCATGTCAGTTGAACGGAATCAAACCCAAAAGTCTATAATCATTATCTGCGGCTTTACCAATTAATCGTTTCCACTGGCCTCCTTGGAGAACACCCCCCCCCCCCCTCCCCTCCCAGTTAAAGTATTGATCGCACAATTAGGTCAGGCAAACGTTCGGGTTTCTAGTCTGTTGCGAATCTTTTCACAGACATGATTCGATTGGAAACCACCTCGACCGCTTATAAAAATGGAATCCCGGAGAGTCATCGATTCCATACATTTTCTTTATTGCCGACATTCTAAAATGGCAACTCATCTTGCAGCTTCCAAAGGAACGAGATTGACAGCCTAACACAGCCTAACTAGAATATACGACAAATTTGGTTAGAAAATTCTTAAAATACCCTTTGAAACGATAGCATGGATCGTGTTCTAGTTTGAATATATATCGCCCCTTGAGTGGAACAAGGCACCGTATACAATATTCCGGATTTTCAGAGGGCGCCACTCAAGGGACGACATGTGGCTTTTATCTTCATCCACCTTGGTCATACCCAGTCAGTTCTCCAGACAACTGTCATGACATAATTTGAAAATAAATTCTAAAATTCATTTGTCAGGTTAAAACGTTGAAAACAATATTGTCAGGTTAAAAACATTTTGGGAATGATTTCCCCATAGAGAACTCCATTCAGCAAATGAGGGAGTATGTTTTGTTCATGCAGGATGGGTCAGTAATAATTAAATTCACAGCCTCACGACGATGAGAGATTACTTCTTCAGTATCTTTCTCACCGATTTGTTCAAAAAGTAACGTTTGTGGTCGACTGTCAAATTACCATTTTGCATTCATTGACGTACATGTCATCAAGATGGTTCATAATTGAGTGTTTGTTCTGTTATCAATAACTTTGTGTAATGCCAACGTCAATCAGTTCTTCTTGTTTCCCAATCAGATATTTTGGCTGAGGACTAGCAGAATTTCTTCCCGTTATTCCGTATATTAGGCTGAAAGTTGTTTGTAGTCCGGGTGTCATGGTGTCCTGCGTATTTCGTTCTGCTGTTTGGGGAATGCCTTATAAATTCCATACAGATTATTCCAACAGTCAGTTGATCTTGGTCGTCGGATTCCGCAGTGTTGATGAAATCAGATCAGCCAGTTCATCACGACGCTGATCCGGGACCAATACTATAAAACTTTTAAAATTGTATTTTCTAGAATTGTATTTTCTTGTTATGACTTTAAATGGGTTGACATGAACCATTAGCATTGTCAAAGATGTGGCAATTTGCCAGTTGGCAAATTGTTATATCTTTTACAATGCTGATTATTGATTTTAGTCAGATATATTAATAGGCCTCTCGTTTTATATCTCCGCCCTGGCATTCGTGCCATGCCAATAACCAATTCAGACGCGTGTGTCGTTCTGTGTTTATTACACGCTTTCACGTCTATTCAAGCATTTATTAGAAGGATACTCAGCAATTCATTTCACAACTCGTCCACTGAGTTACAATGTGTTCTGTGTGCCAGTAGGCACATGGAACACATTGGAGCTCAGGGGACGAACTATTAACAAAAAGACCACATTTTATCGCCAACCAAATTGCGAGGTGAACCCCTGTTACTATTTTAGCTATATCTAGCGATTCAAATTGTAATTACGGGGCACGATTTGTAGCGGCCTCTCGTTTTATCCTTCCGCGCTGGCACTCGTGCCATATCGATTTATCCATTCACACGCGTGTGTCGTTCTGTGTTTATGACACTCCTTCGCGTCTATTAAAGCAATTATTAGAAATAAACTCAGCAATCATGTCACTGGTCGTCACGGACGGAACAGTTGTAAATTAAAAACCGAATTGCTCTAATTTCCAGCTCTCTATCTTTTCTACTTCCTCTGTCTCATTAGACACACGACCATACTGAATGACAAACTATGAGGGATCGAAACAATCCTCATGCAAAGATGTGCAGAAAACCTAACAAGACCAAGGCAAGGATTGAAACAATCTTGCCTGCAAACAGCCCTTTTAAGGGTTGTTTTATTATTTTTATTTTTGGGGTGGGGATGAGGGGGTGGGGGAGGTCATTTGGAATTCCCGAAGGATAACCAGATACCTCATAATAGCATACGGCATCCTATCTCCCAGAAGGCTTGGTGGATGACTCCCGGTTTTTCAAAACTAAACTGTTTGAGCTTTCTCCAGTCCTTTTTTGTAACCGCTATGGTCATATACCGGGGCCGCTACCAATCCGGCGTTGCTGTTTGGTTTTCTTTTCTCTTCTTCCCTTAAATTTGCCATCGCACAACATTATATTCTGGCTCGCCACATTGGTGGGACTCAAACCTCTACCATCGCCACGCTGGAGCCGAATAGACCCCACTCTCTAATAGTCTTAATGGCGTTGAGGGATTGATTATTGGCAATCTATCACTCCAACGTAAACTGCCGGGAATTCTAAACGCGTGCATACCCCATCAGACCCAATTTGAGGTAATAGAAAAGCTAGGCCTGTGTGATCCAAGTGAAATAAAATAAGGTTAACCGGGTCGCAAGGGATTTGTAAATCCCACATCGTCCCAGCGCGCCTTCGGCGCGCTAAAACCTTTCATTCATTCAACTCAGCAATTCATTTGACAACTCGTCCACTGAGTTCCAATGTGTTCTGTGTTGCAGTAGGCACGTGGAACACATTGGAGCTCAGGGGACGACCTATCAACAAAAAAGACCGCATTTTATCGCCAACCAAATTTGCGAGGGGAACCTGTGTTACTATTTTTAGCTATTGCTAGCGATTCAAATTGTAATTGCGAGGCACGATTTGTAGCGGCCTCTCGTTTTATCCTTCCGCGCTGGCACTCGTGCCATATCGATTTACACATTCACGCGCGTATGTCGTTCTGTGTTTATTACACTCCTTCACGTCTATTAAAGCAATTGTTAGAAACACACTCTGCAATTCATTTGATTACTCGTCCACTGAGTTCCAATGTGTTCTGTGTGCCGGTAGGCACATGGAACGCATTGGAGCTGAGGGGACGAACTATCAATAAAAAGACCACATTTTATCGCCAACCAAATTTGCGAGGGGAACCCGTGTTATTATTTTTAGCTATCGCTAGCGATTCACACTGTAATTGCGGTGCACGATTTGTAGAAAATTCCAGTCATATTTCGCGTTTTTTTTTAAATAAACCGTCAACGATTTCCGTTCGGCACATGTGTGCGGAACAGATTTTCATTTTCCGCATGGTTTAGTGTCATTGTAGATCGGGAGTTCATGGAACAGGCGTGTGATAAATTAAAATAGCCCATGTTTATTATTTGGGACGAATCAATTAGTTATTTTCAACATGCATCTTTAAAAGGTACGATAAAAATAGTGATTGGTCTACCTAAAAAATTTACAGAACGACCATTTACTTCATGAAATCTGGAGGCATTATGATCCCGAATGGGAAAGTCGAGCTTATAATGGTGCAATTATCATCCCTTGCACAAGACACTGTGTGTTTGATATTTATCATTGCTTTATTTTTTCTCCTTGTTCTACTCTAACTGTAAGTGCGTCACGCTAATGTCAAATATTAAGTCAGACTGAGGAGCAGCTTGTTCAATCGTTTCTGCATTGACTTTTTTACCGTGTATGATTGGTCCAGACTGCATAAAGCCAGAGACCAAAGTACATTGTTCTACAATTCTGGATTTCAAAACCCATCATCATGAACTCGATATGTAATGATTCAGAACTTCGGGTGGACGACTCAGAAAGAGATTTAAGACTTGGATGACTCCGCTTCAGAACGATGTGACCGAGCTATTTGAAAGCTCATAAAATTTGTTTTAGTAGCAATTTTGTTTAAAATGATTGATCTGAATTTTGTGCATAATACTGGGTGGTGTTGGTGGATACGGTACATAACGTTTTCAATTATTGTAACACTCTAGTATTCGCAGGTCACACAAATACTGGTCTTTTAGGCAGTGTATTTTCATAATATACTTTCGGAAATCAGTATGTTCTGCGGCTCAGGGGTTAGAGCATTAAATTGAAAACCGAAAGGTGCAGGCTTCGTTGACCAGCTGTAATTGAGTTGTATCCGCGGGTAAGATACTCCATCTCGATTGCTCTCTTCAAAAATCTTAATATTTTAATGAATTGGTAAAGAATGTTGAAAGGTTGAGGTAAAGTAAAAACGTGACAAATGGCGATAAACCGAAAAACTAAGAAAGAGAATTTTCCTTTTTTTCAACTTTACAGAATACTAAATTTCTGAAAAATGCGATGTACTTTAAATTGTGATCTCATGATCTCTATGTTGTCACCTCAGTTCCACATTGGCGCTGGAAATTTCCTAGGATGACACCACATAATGAGATACTTTTTTGTTGAGATTATATTTTCCAAAATGCGCTAGCAGTGTTTAACCCTTGTACTGCCACGCCCAATCTTGTCATATATGGAGGACCTCCATGTACGTCTGTATGCGAGGAAGTTCAATAAAACTTATGACATGCTTGAAACTCTATCATCTGATTAATTGTTGGTAAGTGCTCTCTGAGAATCTTTCATCAATTAATCAGATGGTAGGTTTGATGTGGGCATACCAGCACGTGCAGATAATCATCATAAAATAAGTGGCAATAGTCGTTTTCGGCATCGTAAGTGTTAAATTTGAAACGAAAACATAAAGGTGCACAACTTCAAATGACCACAAATAGGTGTGTGACTTTTCATAACTTTATCCCGTATAAATAGGGATCAGATGGACCCATAAAGGTAGGGCTTCAATGAAAATGTAAAAAATTGGATAAGCATCGAAGTGACGTAAAATTAGTCAAAACTGCATCAAATCGATAAACAAAAAAAACATGTATTTCCTATTTTTTTTAAAATCTACAACATACAAAAATTTCATAAAAATCGGACGCAATTTATTTTTTTGACGTGGACGCCCTATGACTTCACTAAAGGTTCAGTATTAAGGGTGGGAATTTCCTAGGACGGCAAAACATTTTATATGTGTTTTGTGGAGATTATATTACCAAATATACGAAATGATGAGGTTCAAAATGAGACTGAAAATAAAAGGTAAAGAAAATGTCAAATCATCGCTGGCATCGAGTGTTTAAACCTAAAATGAATATAAAGTTTCACAACTTAAAATAACCAGAAATATGTATGTGAAGTTTCATAACTTTATTGCATATTAATAGGTCGCAAATTGATGAAAAAAACCCAGGCATTTAATGAATAATGTAAATAATAGGCTAAACATCAAATTGACGTAAGAACGTCAAAATGGCCTTAAATCTAATAATAAACACTAGCTATCTCCTATTTCTTTTTAGCTCAGAAATCCACTTAAATTTTATAAAATTCGGACACGCCTCCCCCCTCCGAAACTCCGCCACTCCTGCCCCCCCCCCCCCCCCACCCCGTGGCTTCACTAAAAAGTTCGGCATTAAGGGTAGGTAATTTTCTTTGGCGACGAAGCATTTTTAGATATGTTTTTTTGGAGACTGTATTCACAAAGTTTCGAAAGACTTAGGATCAAAATGAGGTTGAAAATAAAGTGATTAGACAAAATGTAATATTGGCATCACTGTCAAAGGGTATATAAATGTAAATGGAAAACATATAGAATATACCCATAGTAGCTTGGTGTGCCAAATGTTCATAAGGTGTGGTGATGTGGTGTTAACCGCGAGTCTTTGGAGGGCGGTTAACACCAGTTCACCATGAGTGGTGAACATTTGGTACACCAAGCTACTTTGGGTATATTTTATTTATACCATGATCATCAGATTATTAAGAGTCGATATTATTTTTTTTTCGATTTTACTGAGCAGCAGCCGTACATACGAGCGAATTTGTTTTTGTTTACATGAGCATCAGTGGGCGGTACTTCCGCCGTCAGTTTTATCACTGAAACGAAGTAGGAAGAGAAATACGACCTTTTTCGTTTTAATAACATAACAACATACTATTCTGAGCTATGGATGCTTTATTAACATGCGACAATGTATGTTTGTTTATTTGTGGCATCTTATGCGGTAAACCCATTTAAAAACGTAATAAATAATTGCCACTTTGATTTCACTCTTCTCGAGGTGACGTACGGATAAATTTAGACAAGTTTGCACTCAGGTGTAAAATTTAACCAATGAAATCCCATTCCTGGCGTGTTCACCACGGTTGGTGTGAAAAGCTAAAATTTATGTCATAGGCTTTTCATATAGTACAATAGGTAATCATGGTATAAATAAAGATGCACAACTTCAAATGACAGAAAATAGGTGTGTGACTTTCATAACTTTAGCCCGTATTAATACGGCGTGAATGAACAAGGGGTTCTCACTGAAAATTGTGAAATATTTGAACTGACGAAATAGCAAGAAACAAAAAAAAAAAAGAAAACAGCTATTTTGTATATTTTATATCTATACAACAAACAAAAATTTCGTGAAAATCGACTGACGTTTAATCAATAACGTCACCAAAAAATCGACCATAACCATTAAAAAATTCCCAGGTCGGTTCGACGATTTTAGATATGTTTTTTTAGTTGAAGATGGTACTTCCAAAATTTGAAACAGGAGGCTGGGTACATGAGCTGTTATTGAAAAATAGCGGTCATGATTAGCCATTGTACATAAATATGTGACCTTAAACACCAATAAATAAATACATAAATAAATTGAAAAATAGAGGAAAACGTTAAATGGGACGTTATTTTGGATAACTATGGAAAATCAAAAATCTAATCCTTGAATCACTACGAAATAATCGTTTACAGCTGTACCAAATGTGGTGAATGTTGCTTCAGAAATGTGCCCGAAGAGAGGTAAAGGGATTAAAAAAAAAGAAGAAGGGTTAACGATCGTTATAAATCACTCGAACTTCGTAAATGACTTGATAAACATGTTTCTTAGAGATGAGACTGGAGGGAATTACTATACTTATTTTACATGATTTTAATGAATATAAACCAGGATAATGATTCGATTTTTAGCAGTATCAAAAGCAATTATAAAACGTTCAACAATTTGATTAAAACAGCCTGAGGCAGACTTTACCTCCCAATGATGGCCCACCATTCATCCACGACTCAGCTTCGAAGTGGCAGACTATACTTGCCCGAAAAAACACTACAGCACCCTCGGGAAGAGGTAGCACATTTGTGAGAGGACCCCCTCTCGCTCAGGTCCTCACCCGAGGGTTCCGTCAACGACCTACACAAAGTCAACCCAACACTACTGATCATCTAGCCTGGGACATCTGCTGAGTATGCGAATCTTTTTCTTCCTTCAACACGCCTTGAAATGCAGCTACAAGATATTATACAGTCACTGAGGGTCGAAAGGGGCTAGCCTCACAGCGTCCCTGCGCGCTTTCGGCGCGCGAAACCATTCTCTCTTTCCACAATTTGCCAAATGCTCATTCAGTGATAGTCAAGGAAAGATGTCTATGTTTGCACCGAGTGATGAAATACGCCAATACTTCATACTTCATATTACTGGACATTTAATATCCTTGTAAATGTTACTGCGGTTTTTTTTTTCTTCAGGTGTTGTTTGCTTATTTATCTCTAGGGAAAGATAAAATAACTTTTCACCTATCACGACTAGAATATGAAACATGATACACTAGCTTCTTGGTTAACTGTCAACTAGGATAATATGGACAGTCGGCGAATACGGAAAACGCATTTTAAATGATGTCCCAACCAGAACTGAGGCGTAGAATTTCAGGCATCACCGTAAATCATAACTAATGATACCTTTTAGGAGAAATCGTTCATTGCTGCTTGCAAGATTTTAAAATGGGTCTCAAGAAAATAGGTTTTCAAAATAATTTTTCAAAACAAAACTAATATTTTCCATCGCTGAGTATTCTATATATCAGACGTATTATTAGCCCCGGGTCCTCGGAAGTTTTGTTGAAAAATTCCTATATAATCGACATGTAGAGCTCGTCGAATACAAATCAATTGTTTACCTCAAAATTAAGAAAAAGAAAATGAGGTTCGAGGAATTAACGAGGTAAAGTCTAATAGCACAATGACACTTCGGCACCTTTTATCGGTATAATTCCACCAGACGTCATTAATTGGAGCAATATTCTATCATGTTGCTGATATTATGAGAAGGATGCGAATAGTTAAAACACGTCCGTAAGGTACATTGTATGTTCGGGTTATACCGTTATCGCCAGAAGTGATTTAGATGGGATGTGGGGGTGTAAAACTGTGGCTAATTCTTACTACTTCTTTATGACTTTCAGTACAGTTGGTTAAGTAACACCAGCTTGGAACTATAAAACTAAACCAGCGGGTACTTTATCATGTCCTCACCCCTGCATGTTCCCGTCATCCGTGGCCATGTGCACCAAAGTAGTACAGTATGAAAGTTTACATAACTTCATAAGTATCAGAATCTGCGCGGGACCCAAAAGCGGGTTCATGTCAAGTGAATTAGCGCTCTTGGCTACAGGCTGTGGTTGCAAGTTCGCAGTTGTCACCACTGTTTGGCCAGTACTAATATGTAAATAAGGTAATTCCATCAACTTCGGAATTGTCAGCCAGTAGTAGTGGTGTAAACATATATCGGAATATCGGTGTGTTGCATTTTTGTCGTGTTTTTTGTGGAGTTCTGGAATTAGGGAGCGAGAGATGCTGGTGCTGGAACCCCATTTTCGGGGGGCAAGTCTACTCCGCTCCTTCGAGGAAATTGCCTCCGTTAGTGTTGGTTGATCGGGGAATATCCAACTACCTACACTCCACATTGTCGGGGAAACTGGTGCGATTTTCAGAGTCTCTCCACTCGAGGGACCGGTGTAATCAACCATGCCTTATTTTGATGAAATATAAAGGGAAAAAACGTTTGTAATTCATCACCAAGATGTGAAAAACGTACATCTTTTATTTTATATTACTTTGTTGCATACTTGGCTTTACCACTTGATGCCCAGTCCATCAACAGGGCGCAAAAAATGAACAGATATGATTGCACGTCGAAGAGGCTTCAATATATGCCTTGTTCTTCATAAGACGTCCAGATCTCAATTTGGAAGTATTTAGTGTGTGACGATGAACACGTCAAGTTCTAGATGCAGTAGATGCTCTATGCATCACGTAAACCAAGTGGTATGACCCCAAAACAGCTCTATGCATTTGGTTTATCCTCTGCTTTTAGATCTCCCAGAGATCCGGAGAGAGCAATTAAAAACACCCATAATGTTAAAGACACGTTTGTGTTGAATAATTAAAAGGCTTAATTGGTTAAGAAGATATTTAGCCCGGAAAATGAAAATATTGACGGACAACAGATGGATGGCAAACAACCTAGGATTAGAAGAGATCAGATGACTCGGTCAGAGCGAGGATTATAACAGTGTACCGCTAGTACTGAGCCATGTTAGCATTGTACACTGTGCGCAAAACGAACAACAATTCTTCAAAATGTTTTCAGTTCAACTTATTACCGGATTCACTACGAAACAATAACAACATTCATTTAATGTAAACTAGGACAGGAATTTATTTAATTATTTATTTATTTGTTTATTGGTGCTTAATGCCACATCAGCACCAAAGGCTATATCGTGGCCAGAAAACGGTGGGAAATAAAGCAGGTCATTATTAAGTATGAAATTAAAAAAAAAATGAATAAAAATAGGAAATAATTACAATAAAAATTTTAAAGACAGGTGTGTTTTGAACAGTAAGGTGTGATGAGACAAGAGACGCGAATACCTTGTAAATCAACCTGGTGATCTGGGAATTAATGAATCTAGATTTAAACAATAAAAACAACTTTGTAAGTCTTGTGTGACCAATATGGCATCGTATCAGAATTACATGATTCTTTCTAAAAGGCAGCTTGACGAGTAGTGATTAAAAATATTTTGTCGTAGGCGATGGAGCTTATTATTCGTTGCCCCATTCCACTTCGCCTGCCACACAGACTTGATGTATTTACTGATATGCCCGGGTGTTACCGGAGATACCAACATGTACAGGTAACCAGCAAAACCACGATATCATATTGACAGACATGAAAGTACGCAGCTTCTCACGAAATTCCAAAATGATAGGGTTCTTCAACCTGGGGTTGAATAAAGCTAGCAAAGAGGAAAGGGAGTCGGAAAAATAATCGACTCCATTTCCTATAAATTATCAATGTGTTCTAGCGCCAGTTGTAAAGCTTTACCTTCAGCTGTGGAAATATAACATTTAGTTGGTACTCTGATTGTGATAATCTGATCACCAGTAACAACGGCTGACGATACTTTGTCACCGTCTTCAGATCCATCCGAAAAGATCCTTTTATGTGCACTATATTTTTACTTTATTTCAGCACATTTTTGTGTGGGGGACTCCATGTGGGGTTTACTCTTATTCCTAGGGGAGGAATATGGTTCTAGGGTCTGTGAAACATTCTACATTTTAAGAGTCTGAGATACAATTATGAGCAAGTTTGATAGGTTGGCAAATAGGTTAGAAGAATATTAGTGTGATAGTTTAATCCCGCGCTTCTCCAAAGAAGCTTCTATTGCTTCAACGAGCATTGAACCTATTGGCGATGTTCTAAATGCAATCAGGCTAAGAAGTCTAGCACCACTATTATGAATAGCATTAGTGGTTTAAGGTAAGACATTCTCACAGAACCGTAAACCACACAGCCGTACTCTAATTTCACCCCAATATGTGATCTATATAGATGGAGTAATGTTTTTGTTCGGCACCCCAATCAGTGCTACCAACTACCTTGGGGATGTTTGGCGTCTTTTTTACAACTCATTCTTAGTTGTCTTATGTAAGAAGTGAAATTCAGTTTGTTGTCGAACAACGAACCTAAGAATTACACTTCCTTAACAACCTTAATGGTACTGTCATCAATTTTCAGCCCCGGATCGAGGTAATGTTTCCGAAGCTTACAAAAATATATTGAGTTTGTCTCACTTTTTAAGAAGTTAAAACCATTTTTTGTGGTCCATTTTGGAATTCTACTTAAACGCGCCTGAAGTTTGCGTTCGACGGCATTCATGTTTTTGCTGCTAAAGCAGATTAAAAAGCCATCAACGTACAATGAATAATCTACCATATTCTCAACTGTGTCAATGGTGCTATTCATTTTCACTGAGAAAATGGTAACCTCTAAAATACTACCCCGAGGAACCCCCATTCGTGTTCATACATATCAGATAACGTAAACCCAACACGAAACTCACACTGGCGATCCTATCAAAATTAGGACAAGAATGCATGTGTATGTAAGCCTGACAATACAACAATACAATGTGAAACAGCTATGTAATATAGTTTCGTTGGCGAGTTAAAGCTTTCAAAATAGTGATCCAGTTTCATCGACTTTTTCCATGTTTTGTACCTTGACGGAGTGAGGTGTTGGGTAAACGGCGTGAGAAGGGTTACTTCTGGTAGTCTTTCGGTGACAGGAATAGGATTATAACAGTATACATACACAACAAACTTCTCAAAAATTTTTCTCTACAACGACAAGTGAAGAGACTTTTTTAAAGTGAATTTTAGTAACCCGTATCATCCGAGCTGACGATAACAAGATGTTTTCATTAATCCCTTAATTGCGTAACTTTTTAATCTCTTACTGTGGAACGGGCTTGGTGGACCCGTTGCAATGATTGGTTATAAGCTGTGAAGTGTGAACACAAATGAAACAATACCGTGGAAATATGGTAATTGAATAGCCACTTTGCCATTGAAAATTATTCATATAACTGGAGTATTCAATTTACAGGCATTTGGTAATTTTCTGTATCCTAAATATAAACTGAACATTTATTGTATTATATCTTGTCAGCCCAACCAGGTATAATAAATTAAATGACTGTATTGGATTACTGAGACCAAATAAGTCTTACAGTAACTCGGTGACTGGTCGGGTAATTTTTCGACACATTTCAAGATTTGATTCAATTAACAGAAGCTTACTTTATAACCAATATGCAATTAACAGGTTTAACTTGTACAGAAGGTATGATAAATGATTTTGTGTTTGGAGGTTATATTCAATTAACATGGTTATTGAATTAGGAGATATCTACTTAACTGGGCTCTAATATATTATAATTTGAATGGCAGTTTTTTTGTAATGTTTTTTTGGATATAGTCGTTACGCTAGCTAAATAATGAACGGTGAAGGTGTCAGTATCAGGCATTAAACGTTATGTACCTTATGGGGAAGGCCACTGTAAGATTACGCACATCGGTATAGTCGAAACGTATTATTCTGCCATGATAGGGCCAAATTAACAAATATATTTGGTTCTCGGGCAATTAATTTTCCAAATCAAAGAGAGTTGAAAGCATTTATTTTATTTTTTGTTGTTGACTGGTTGAGTGACGGAAGCCAATTTGGGCTCAATCCTTGAGTGCATGTATCACAACTTGGAAGGTTCAATTTCTGGTGATGTGGTTCACATTATTTTTGAAGTGAATTTATTTTATCTGTACATATTTGCCTTGTTACAATTTATGGGCGAGCACTTATAGATACTCTCTCATACATTGCAACAAGACAAAGACATGTGAACATATTTTGGCAAACAAACAAAACTTAGCACTATACCAGTTAATGAAGAGGTTTGAAATAGATCTATTTTGAGTTATATGTATGCACATATTTCGAAAATTAAATATCGTTCTCATAATATCGGACTTATATGAACAAATGTAAACGAATATTGAAGTGCAATAAAGAATGTAACATTTTTAAGTTTACAGATTCATACTAATTCTGGAAGATACTGTAAGCCAATAAAATGTTCAACGAGGGGGTTCAATTTCAATGAGGGATTGCCTGAGAAGCAAAACCTTGTTTTTGGTCTAAGGCTCTTGTTTTAATTAAAAATTACAGTTTCATTTTCATTGCTATTTAACTTCAGTGGATTTTTTTCCAATAATTGAAAAATCGTTCATTATAAAAGTTTTTTAAATTGAGATACTAATATTTATTTATGCCATGATTACTTATTCTACTATATATAAAAAGCCTATGACATAAATTTTAGCTTTACACTCCAACCGTGGTGAGCACGCCTGCAATGTGATTTCAATAGTTAAAATTTACACCTACAGTGGAACTACATCCAGGT
The DNA here is from genome assembly GCA_031216915.1 of Pictodentalium vernedei. Lineage (NCBI taxonomy): Eukaryota > Metazoa > Mollusca > Scaphopoda > Dentaliida > Dentaliidae > Pictodentalium > Pictodentalium vernedei. Next base: position 471,771,335 of record CM062297.1, read on the forward strand.
TGACCTTTGGTGACCTCGCCTTGAATGCAAACTTGTCTAAATTTATCACTCATCGCCCCGTGAAGGGTGAAATAAAACCGGCAATTATTTATTACGTTTTTAAATAAGTTTACCTCAAACGATACCAAAAATTAACAAACATACATTGTCTCATGTTAATAAATCATCCACAATTAGAAATGGTATGTTCTTATGTTATTAAAATGGAAAAGGCTCCGTCATTTGCGCGTTTTGTTTTCTATTTCGTTTCGGCGATAAATTGCCAGCGGAAGTACTGCCCACCTGTGCTCACTTAAACAAAAGCAGATTCGCAGGTGTGAATATTGATTTATTTAACATTTATTTAAACTCTTATTAATATGACGATCATAGTATAAATAAAATATAGCCAAAGTAGATTAGTGTACAAGATGTTCACAACTCGTGGTTGAAGTGGTGTTAACCGCGCGCCAAAGGCTCGCGGTTAACACCACTTCCCCACTCGTGGTGAACATTTGGTACACCAAGCTACTATGAGTATAATCTATATTTATACGATGTCTGATATTTAAAACACTAGTTCCAGTGATTGTTCGAAACAAATATCGGGACGAACTATTTAAATTATTATTAGGTTATTTTCGTTTTCTGTGTTTCCTATCTGAAAAGGTGTACTCTTGCATGGGGCAGAAAATTAACAGTCTTGTATACAATCTGTTGGTCCTAGAAGTCAAATTCCTGACAAACTACTCTAAACCATTGATACGAAACGCTACTGCTCCTGGCTCAAAACTGAAAAAAATACTCATATCGGATTTTATTGTGTGTATAAAAAGTATTGTGCTTCTTTCAATCGCAAACGCCCTCCTTACTACATTTACAGTGTAACTGGGTATCTATTTATATTCATTGGTGTTTAAGGTCACATACTTATGCACAATGGCTAATCGTGACCGTGACAGTTCTACGGGTGGCGGAAGCCAGAGTACCCGGAGAGAACCACCGAGCAACGACGAGCAGCTGTCAGCTCTCCAACAGCGTAACTCTGCACCGCAGCACAGGCAGGGTTAGATTGGTTAAAGACATGCGCACCATCGACGTGCAGTACGCTTCAGTACACAGCGTCATCGTGCCCCCGTGTAGGCAATTGGGGTGGAGTGTCTTGCCCAAAGACACAACGCAGTTGCCGCAGGTGGGATTCGAACCGAGGACCTCTCGGCTTGCAGCCTGCACCTCTACCAACTGAGCCACCGAACTGGGTATCACGTCTGGCCACGTGACATCAATGCATAACTCTATAGCTTTTTGCAGTCTCTGGTGATATCACATTAAAAATCAGTAAGATGATAACAAACAGAATTTTATCTCGCATCACCATCAAATAGCCCAATTATCATTTCCCCCACGTGTAAGAAACACATGAGGTCAGCATCGTGCGCATTTGAAACATCGTCGAATTATTTTCAGCGAATGAGAAAGAAAGCGAGCTAACTCAATTCAGTTTCTGGAGTCATTTGACGACAGTTGATCAAAGACTGACATTTCAAAATCTAACTTTGTTGTTTCGATGAAAAAAAGTTCATGTTCACCAATTTCGTGTTTTGTCAACTCTCGGCATTTATAGAGTCCAGCAATTGAAAAGGAATTCATTCAGGTAAACTATCGGGTTTACTATTCTATCCTTCAATGATCGCGTAAGTTCACGCGTAACATTGAGAGAGTTGGTTTCGGAAGTTTAAATGAATTAATCTTCTCCGCTTTTAGGTCATTTATTTCACGAAAATGGACAGTAAGTCACGAGATGGATTTCAAATTCATGATGATGTGTTTCGAACTTTCTGAGCCTTGTTCACTAAAATCGATTTTTGTGAACTTGATTCAGAAATTTTATATTGAAATCGTGGTCCTCTCTCTCTCTCTCTCTCTCTCTCTCTCTCTCTCTCTCTCTCGCTTGCCCTTCCTTTGATGATGGCGATAGTTCAATGTCACCATGTATGCTTTGCACTAATCAATGTATAATGCCGATATTAACTCCCTAAACACGAATGTCAAAATGGCGAAATGTCAAGTAGCCAATTTTCCATAATGCGAAAAGGAATATAACATTTCAATCTTGTTTTACTGAGCCAAAAGAGCTCTGTCAAACAGGACTCAATTGGTTAAATGTCTTGTAGAATTTGGGGGAAAACTTGCCATCTGAAATTTAAATATTCAAATATCATAGTGAAAGGGTTAATCCAAAAAAAGAAGAAAACACTCCGCAGCAAATAAAATAACCGACGAATTTCGTTTATCACTTTCTTGCTGCTGTGAATATTCATGTTTACAAACTATTTTCAAGATCACAATGAGAACTAACATAAAAATACCGTGAAACCTGACGTTTCTGCAGGTACTAACTAATTTGATTCATGGCAGCTTTAAATTGCATTTGGAAGAGAATATTTATGTGCATTCTATGCAATAGTTGGTAGCTGCCAGAACAAACAGGGAACGTTCAGTCTTGCTTTGCAAAGTATTGCATTTTTCGATTTTGGCTTCTTATCGTTTTTTCGTTTAATCTATATTATTTCCATTTACTTTATTCTACTTTACCTTGTTTTATTGTTATTTTATTGTTGGTTTTGGTTTTCTTGTGGTTATCACACATCCAATAAACGTTCCAGTTTCTGCTTAACCCTTTAACCAACGCAGACGATTTCAAATTTTCTTATTTTAAATATCATTTTTTAAATTTTTTCAAAAAATTTCAACAAAACCATATCATGTGACCCCTTTTTGGAACGAGCTTGACGAGCTCGTTCCAAAGAGGGGTTACATGATATGGTTTTGTTGAAATTTTTTGAAAAATAATATTTTTTCAGCTGCTGAATTTGCATATTATGCGGGCGGATGCGGGCGATTCGTTGGGTAAAGGGTTAATAATGAGGCCCCATAAGAAATCTGCAGTTAAGTTTTAACACTATTTGTATCTTTTATACAGCATATTATGAAAATTCTAACAAGAATTTCGAAAACGCACCGGAAACATTTGGAATAACAGTATACATCTGCACGCAGAGCAGCGTACTTAACTTACTTGTACTCGCTCTTTGCTGCGGTCTATCAACCTTTCATCATACAGACATTTAAATAAACGATAAATGAACCAATAAAGTTATGAAAAACAAGAAGTAGAAGTTTGTGATTTCCATTATTCTTACTGGCATTAGAGTCTTGTGTATTTTTCTTTTGATAACATTTCGAGTCTCAATGCATAATTATGCCGTTTCATATCAAACAGGGGCGTCTAGTGCCTTTATATGGATACCAATGATTATCTTGTGAATACCCCTGACCTATCTCGTAATGAAAATAGAAAAGTTATCCCCCTTAAATTATTAGACTGGCGAGGAAGGTCCAATTAAAAAGCATGTAGTTGGTGGGAAAATACATATGACATCCGTAGAAAATAAAGCGAAGTTGTCTTTTGTTACTTTTAATAAACGAAATAACAGGAGGCTCTCTGGAAACATGGCTTCTGATGGCAAGTTTATTAGAAGCAACTAAGTAATTGTCCACCTTGGCTCTTTGTTTAGCGAGTGTGTGTTTTTACAGTATTTTGCAAATTTTTTTCTATTCTTCACAGGAAAACTAATTAGCAAATCTTACCTCCTATCCTAGACTTTTTTTTATTAATGGAACGGATAGTGCCTGTATTATATGTCACGATGTGCAACACCGTTGATAAAATGAACAGAAAAAAGTTATATAACATCAAAAGATGATGAAAGCGCCGTTTTCTTATTTTCAAATAGTTTTAAAGAGAGAATAATAGTCAAACGTTCAAACAGATTGGGAATAGGGAACGATGTGGCTCAGTGGTTATGGCATTGGACTTCAAATCGAAAGGTCCACGGTTTTATCCTCGCCGGGGATAATTGCGTTGTGACCTTGAGCAAGGCACTTAATCCCGATTACCCACGTGGAGCATTGTGGCGCCATGTACAAAGACAAACTGTATGTCGATGGTGCACTTGTGTTCAACCAGAGCTAACCCTGCTTCTGTGGAGTTAGTACGTTGGGTAGTCTGACAGTTGTTCGCAGCTGTTCGGTGGTTCCCCCTGGGTACTCCGGCTTCCTCCACCGTAAAACTATCCGACATGAGAAAGTGTCGTTAAACCCAAATAAATAAATAAATGTTTGGGAAAGAATTGTAAAAAGCCAGCTTTCGTATTTTTATACTACTTTACGGGAAAGCACCCGAAGTTTGTGAAGTGATGCGAACATCGGTGACACAACTTCGCTGACATTTCGAAATTTCAATTTGTATATGTATGTATATTCCCATACCTTCAGTGTTAAATTTCCTGACAACTTTAGAAAATGCAGGGGAGCTAACTTTCCTGCAAATCTCTTCCAAAGACGAAAATTGTCAGTCTTGGTGAACACACGAAATATGTCCCCTTCCCCCTACGAGCGGCTTTGCGCAAATGGAAATACATAATCTTTTTTCCACCGAGGAATAAAACAATCGTCTATATTATCGCAGCAAGACTGGGTTTGCTTTTTATTGCGCGCTGTTCGGAAAATATGTCGATATTTTCGATCAAACCAACGGCGAATCCTTCAAAACACAAATTCGCTGCTCATTGTCTAACCAATAAACCACTGTGTTTTTTGAACCGTCGTGACAATCTATATACCTCAAGTGTTCAGGCGCTACTTCACAAATCAGACGAAACAAAACAGGAACAATGTCCTCATCACAGACGATATTCTGGAAAGACGTGTTCTTTCACTCTTTGTAACCGATTTTTTCCCACTTGGGAGATAACTTGTTTTAACCCTTTACCCAACGCGGACGATTTGAAAATTTATTATTTTAAATATCATTTTTTAAATTTTTTCAAACAATTTCAACAAAACCATATCATGTGACCCCTCTTTGGAACGAGCTCGGCCAGCTCGTTCCAAAGAGGGGTCACATGATATGGTTTTGTTGAAATTTTTCGAAAAATAATATTTTTTCAGCTGCTGAATTTGCATGTTACGCGGGCGGATGCGAGCGATTCGTTGGGTAAAGGGTTAAAACTGTGGCATTTTCGATAATTTATTATTAGGCGTGCAATACTGTGATCACAAAAGCGGACAGAAATCATCGACAGGATCGCTATTGGTTCGCGATGCAGTCGGAATTCTCTGCCCGTTTACCTCCGTTCGCAGTCTTGCTCGAGAGCAGAACGAAGTTACCGCTGGTCGAACTGGTCTGACCTTTCCCTTTGAAGTTCAAATGCTCCAATCACAACGCTTCGCCTCTTCAACAAAGTCTAATATAATCAATGTGAGAAAATGACGCGAAAGCTCTATATTCTTGAGAAGATCTTCAAGCAGATGCGGTGTTCTTATTTAATGGAACATTTCATTAATCGAAAAAAAAATCAAGGAAAAATTATGATTAAAATTTCAAAAGGATGAAATTGTAGACCCATAGAAGAATCAGAAGTAAAATGCAAATAATATTTAGTATCGTGGGAGAAGGGAAATACTAACGATCACTTCCTTGAGCACCCGTTGTCATCTCAAAACTCATCGATCAACATATGTGCCTGGTCTCCTCCATCTTAAAGAACCACAAAAAAGAGAATCCAGGGTCAAAAGAGCCATGAAGGACCCTTATGAGTAAAAATAAATGTATTACAGATAATAATTGTCGTGTGAAGTGACATCTGAAGAGGACAATCAATACGACTACATTGGTGATCGGGTGAATAGTGTCTCGTGTTCTGGATTAACAATACAAACACGACAATACAAAACACTCATTCTTCATATAAAACAAAATGTAATCCTATAAAATGTTCAAGTGAATACTCAATCCACTTGCAGCTTTTTATCAGATATAATTTCATAACAACCTAAATTCATAGAGGACCTATGCCCCGTACCCACATTATTGCGAAAATAGCAAAACTAGTTCAATAAATTAGGTGTTAGTTGGGGCCCAATCGATTCGATTTCATTTTTATTTTTGCTATTCTGTGGGATTCGAAATCAGCTTCCCGATTCGTTTCATTTCGAATCTTCTCATAGGAATACAGCCTGGCGTCAGTCATCTGTGACCTCACAGAAGTGTAGTTCATTTAGAAAAGGTACATAAATAATGCTGAAATGAAGACCGAGTGTAATTTGCACTGCATTAACCCTTTACCTAACATGAAAAGCAGACGACACTTGCAAAAAAAATCTTGAATAACTAATTTTTTTCATTTTTTGTCTCCAAAACATAGGTTATGACCCCTCGTTGGAACGAGCTCGTTCCAACGAGGGGTCATAACCTATGTTTTTGAGACAAAAAATGAAAATATTTTGAAAATTAATTGGCGATTTTTTGAGAATAGCCCTGGCCGGTTTTGGCCGTTACGTTGGGTAAAGGGTTAACATAAATAGCATCTGTACCCATACCATTTCCTGTCTCACTTGCCACTGCCACTGTTAAAACAAATTTAAACTTGTCAGGCAATGTCGACGATGAGCTGTCGCAAGTAGCTAACCCTGTGCAGTGCATGGCACCGATAATTCTCGCACCCGTTCCTGTATTTGATCAGTAATTCTCACTGTTTAATATTCCAACTACATCATCAAGGCATGCCTTCGAATATGGCATGTCGTGATGATGTAGTTGGAATATATTATCATTCGGGATTTGCGCCATCACGGTCGGTACATCTAAGGTTGACAACCCCCACCCCTTCTTCCAATCGGTCATCTTCAAGACACCCCTGATTCGATTCTAGGTTTGATTCGCCTTCGAATAATAGCCCCTATTCGATTCGAGGTTTATTTCGAATCGAAAATGTGTGATTTGCAGGGCCCCGGTGTGAGTCCAGGCCAACTTCACTTGATGAGTTTCGTAAATTTCAATAAAAATAGGGCACGAGTTGAAGATGTTGATTACCATTTGATTAGGATGCTGTGAACCTCGGATTTAAGCCCGAATATATTCCCGATTCGAATCAGGTAGATGCTTTTGAATCGAATCTGGAATCGAGTCAATCAAGGCTCTTTAACCCTTTACCCAACGAATCGCCCGCATCCGCCCGCGTAATATGCAGATTCGGCAGCTGAAAAAATATTATTTTTCGAAGAATTTCAACAAAACTATATCATGTGACCCCTCGTTTGCACGAGCTTGTCAAGCTCGTTCCTACGAGGGGTCACATGATATGGTTTTGTTGAAATTTCCCGAAACAAATTAAAAAACTATATTTAAATTAATAAATTTTGATATCGTCTGCGTTGTGTAAAGGGTTAAGTTGTATATAATGCATCTTCACCATAAATATTGTCAATCTCCACTCATGTATTGTATGCAACTCTGACACGACCGTTTGGGCAATTTAATCAAAAAAGATGAATGTTCCCGAACGGACTAAAGGTAGTTTCGAAGGGGGCATCCTTGAACTCTTCTGCTATCATCAGGCCTCTTTGTATGTTAGGCCTGATGATAGACGAAGAGCTCGAGAGGGGGCAATTGGTGGGATTTTGAAAGCATGTCGATGATTCGAAAATATCCGAATCAGCACAACTCGAATCGAATCATTAGGACGATTTTCAAACGAATGCTTAAAAAAATCGAACAGTGCTTATGAAATTTAATTCGCTAAAAACAACGAACGATATATGGAATGTAATTTATAATTTGTTAGATTCATTTTAAAGTAATGTATTCATAAATGAAACCAGAAATGCTAAATGTTCCTGCCTGCCCCCCACCCCCGGCATCATATTTGGTGCGACTTCCACTGAGGTTTAAGGCCGCATTTGGTTTTTATAGGCTCAAACTCCTGTTGACTTGTGAAATATAAAAAACTTTTAAAGTGAGATTGAAAAGGTTACTTATATTTATATCTGTACAAATATTTTGGTCGTGGTTGACTGCTTCTCACTGCAATCCAATGCCTGGTTTGTCTCCCGTACGCCCTGGTCATCACTTTTCTCATTGTTGTATTTAGTTTTCCGAAAGATAAAGGGTTGAGGATTTACACTATGAATGTTTGAAAGAGGTATAGGGTCACCAATAGTCTGGCTCAGCATCATAGCTTTAACCCTTTACCCAACGTAACGGCCAATAGCGGCCACCTTATTCACAAAAATCGCCAATTAATTTTAATTATTTTTCCATTTTTTATCTCAAAAACATAGGTTATGACCCCTCATTGGAACGAGCTCGTTGAGCTCGTTCCAATGAGGGGTCATAACATATGTTTTTTGAGAAAAAAATGAAAAAAATAAGTTATTCAAGAATTTTGTTTGCGACTGCCGTCTGCTTTTCTTGTTAGGTAAATGGTTAACACATGTAATGGGAAGTGTTAGTAGTATCAAAATCATTTGTTATGTCTGACTACTTCTCAACACTTAGCGCCTTGGCGTGTGTTAACTTCTTACCTCCGCAACATAGTGTTCGCTACAACCCGATTGAGAAGATTTATTTAATAATTAGTCTGTGTGAAACACACAGACTATTGTTTTTGCACGGTTTCTTTTTCTTTTCTTTTTTTCTTCTTTTTTTTTCTTCTTCTTCTTCTTCTTCTTCTTCTTCTTCTTCTGTCTTCTGTCTTCTCATCACTATTTTGTCCGCAAGATAACTCGAAAAGGAATTGCCCTATCTCGTTGATTTTTGGCATGCCGATAGACAGCCACAAGTTCTCAGCCATCTATGTTTTTCAGATTCCTGGGGTATCGGGGGGTGTCTGTAGGGGTGTTTTGAAAGTGGGTCACGCCCATATCTCAGGTGTGGTATGACGTAAGACCTGGGACCGACACCAAATGAGTCGACACTCGATGGAGGTTCAAAATATGGGTCAAGGTCACGGAGGTCACCTAGGGGTCATTGGGTGCATTTTTCATAATTGCTGGAAATCACATTTTTTTGACCCCCCTAAAGCATTCCTGATGTACACACATGCATTTTGACGTAAAAAAAAAGTGGGCGTGGCCCCAAAATTTTTAAAAGTGGGTCACGCTCATATCTCAAGCATGGTATGACGTACGGACATGGGACCAACACCAAATGAGTCGCCACTCGATGGAGATTCAAAATATGGGTCAAGGTCACGGAGGTCACCGAGGGGTCATTGAGTGCATTTTTCAGAATTGCTGGAAATCACATTTTTTGACCCTTAAAGTATTCCTGACATACACACATGCGTTTTTACGTAAAAAAGTGGGCGTGGCCAAAATTTTGAACGTGGGTCACTCCCATATTTCAGGCATGGTATGACCTACAGACCTGGGACCAACACCAAATGAGTTGATACTCGATGGAGGTTCAAAATATTGGTCAAGGTCACGGAGGTCAACTAGGGGTCATTGAGTGCATTTTTCAGAATTGCTGGAAATCACATTGTTTTGAGTATGGCCCAGTAGGCCACAGGGTTTTCACAGCCTCCAATTTCCTGATACAGTAAATTCTCCCTAAGCAATACGATGTTATGTTCAGACTGGAGACTATGTAAACACCAGTGGAGTAATGTGTCAAAATGAAATCTGACCTTGTCATCATAATGGGATGTTAGTTCCTGAAATTAAGTTGAGAGAAACCCTTTGCCTTGCAAGGAAATAAATTGTAAATTATTCAGTTCACTGCTTTTAACCCTCTCCAGACTTCTATGTGGATTGCACATATTTTATTTCAGGCAGAATAAAGTTAACCCTTTCCATAAAACTGCACTGAATAATTGTTGAAACCTATCTTATTCAGTTCAATGCTTTTAATCCCTCTCAAGACTTCAATGTGGATTGCACATATTTTATTTCAGGCAGAATAAAGTTAACCCTTTCCATAAAACAGCACTGAATAATTGTTGAAACCTATCACAAAACTGTCAGGGTTACGGTAACAATGCAATACTGGCATGGTCGACTGTACTGTTAACTGTGTTAGTGCTATGACTGTTCAAAACTAATTTGTTAGAGGAGTTCTATAGTCTTTCACTGCGCTCATCTCGGCCTCACCGAGAGTGCAGAAACCTTTGGTGTCAAAGTGCCATTAAGAGAATGTCTCTGATTTGTGCCGTTCCATCCCTCCGGAGTGCAAAACAGGTACTGTCAGCTGAGAAACTTAATGTTTTTCGCTTTATTTTCATAACATTTAATTCTATGTGGAATGGGACACCTTTTCAGTGTGCCTTCCAAAGTAAGGGATTCTTAACCCTTTAGCGAACATAACAGCGAAAAACGGTCAACATTATTCACAGAAACGTCTATTCAGTTTTAATTACCTTTTCATTTTGCTTGAAAAAACACAGCTTATGACCCTTTATTGGATTGAGCTCATTTTTTAAAGAATTATTTATTTATTGGCGTTTAATGTCACATATTTCTGCACAGTGGCTAATCATGACCACGACAGTTTTTTAGGTGGAGGAAGCCGGAGTACCCGGGAAGAACCACCGGGCAACAACGAGCAACTGTCAGATCCCCCACATACTAACTCCACACAAGCAGGGTTAGCTTTGGTTGAAGACGGGTGCACAATCGATGTGCAGTACGCTTTAGAACACATCGCCACCATGCACCCACGTGGGCAATGGGGTGAAGTGGCTTGCCCAAGGACAGAGTGAGGAACTCACGACTTGCAGCCTGCACCTCTGCCAACTGAACCACTGTGCCCCCATTTAAAGGATTAAAATGGAGTATTTAAAGGGAATATTTTAACCCTCTGAAGATCTTAATATGGGGGCATTATTCAGAAAGACTGGGAAATGCATTTTATTACACCTTAATGCATTTCTAAAGTCTATGAATGTATTTCATCACTCAAATTAGTGGGCAGAGACAAAAATATCCATTTCTGATTCGTGTATCAAACCCTTTCAATGCTGGTCACATATATGCCATTTCTGGTTTCTTATAAAAATGTTCTGATTCCTGTATGAATATTTTCTATCCCCTTCCTTTTGTCTTGACGATAACTCAAAAACAAATCATCTGTCCTGGGGGCGCGGTGGCTGAATTGGTAGAGGTGCAGGCTGCAAGCCGAGAGGTCCTCAGTTCGAATCCCACCTGCGGCAACCGCGTTGTGTCCTTGGGCAAGACAATTCTTCCCCATTGCCCACGTGGGGGCACGATGACGCTGTGTACTAAGGCGTACTGCACGTCGATGGTGCACCTGTCTTCAACCAATGCTAACCCTGCTTGTGTGGAATTAGTATGTTGGGGAACTGACAGTTGCTCACCATTGCATGGTGGTTCTCTCCGGGTATTACGGCTTCCTCCACCCGTAAAACTGTCGTAGTCATGATTAGCCATTATGCAGAAATATGTGACCTTACACACCAATAAAAAAATAAATAATCTGTCCTGGGGCTGTTTGGCATATTGGTAGCCTGTCACAAGTACTGGCCCAGCTATGTTATCAGGGAACATTTGGGAGTGGTCCATTGGGCCACAGAGTTTTTTATACCCCCTAATTTCTTTGTAAAAGAAAAGCATCATAAAGAAATAGCTGTTTATATTTATATACACAAGGGAATAATGTAAACAATCAAATTAGAGAGAAGTTGCTATAGATGACAGCCTGACACGTATTTACTCTTGTCAGCTGTCAGATCAGAACTAAATTCCATCCCCAAACCATGTTGAAAAAAAACCTTTAGGTGGCAAGAAAATTTGTTTATTATACAGAGCTATCTTACAACACTTGATTAATTGTAGTTGAATAAATAACCCTTCACCTTTCATTGCATTTTTAAATTTTTTTTTTCATTCTCAATCATAACTTAAGATCAACAGGTTTCGGGCCGAGTGGTAAGCGGCTCTCTAGAAACACTTATCACAATTATGAATTAATGAAATGGAATATTTAAATAGTCTGTCTTTAACCCTCTTCATACTTCACCGTGAAGATCAAACAACATCATTTACTTATGATGGTCGAACCTTTTGCACGCTTCCTGCCATATTGCCACTCTTTACGCAAATGCCATGATTCAAGATTCCACCATCTTATTTTATGTATGCCTTGTTTAGGACACTAGATGCTCTTAAGGTTAGGCCTTTGAACGAGCTCTTGGGGCTTTTAGGTTTTTTATGGCACTATCCCAATATAGAGTCTATGCACCCTTTGTCGGCTCGATAACTCAAACACAAATCGTCCTATCTCTATTCGTTTTGGCATGCTGGTTACCAACAACCAGTTTGCACTCATCTTTGTTTTTTCAGCTAGTTTGAGGTCTTGTGTGTGATACAGTAGGCTGACTGTCTTAGAGGCTTCTAAATCATAATAACTATTTGCTATCATCGCCCAAAAATGACAGATCTGTAGTTGGTGGAGCCATTTCTTTAAAGTAGGTGTATACATGGGACTATACCGACTGATTTAAAAACTGCTGGAGGTTCAATATATGGTCCGCCTGAAAGAGGTCACCAAGGTCATCCAGTGCATATTATTCAGAAAGACTGGGGAATGCATTTCATTACACCTTAATGCATTTCAAAAGTTCATGAACGTATTTCATCACTTAGCTTGATGGGCAGAGCCAAAAATGTCCACTTCTGATTCGTGTATCGAACCCTTTGAATGCTGGTCACATATATGCCTTTTCTGGTTTCTTATAAAAAATGTTCTGATTGCTGTATGAATATCTGTAAATACAATTAACGAAAACCCATTTCTGATTTGTTTGAAAATAATTTACTCCTGAAAATAAGCCTCCATAAATTTTCCTTCTGTATAGTTTATTTCTGATACTTTAACCCTTTTCACACAGACTTGAATTTACTTGGTGCAGTAAATTCTGTTTCTCTAGTTTCCTTCTTGCTCTTGTCGTTTCGCTGAAGTGAGATCGCAATTTTGGCGATTATTGTTAGAGAATTAACTAAAAGAAACATGCATGCAATGCGTTTTTCCTTCTCTACATTCACCACACTTGTAACGTACAGTCCGTGTTTCTCCGTCCGTGTACGAAATCGTTCTTTTACAACAGAAAAACGTAGATTGTGAGCAGCTATATCTTCGCTTGAGCACTATCGGAGAGAAAATATGCTCGCATAATTTTCCGTCTGCAGTACTCAGATAGTTTGTGTTAAAAGTGTGATATTTTATTGCTAGAATGTAGATGGTTATCCGAGATGAGCGTTCGTCACGCTCCAGTCATGTTATTTTCATTTCATGAATAACTGCTTAGTTTGGTTTTGCAGAACATTTTCGTTCTTTTTACCTAATCACCCACTGGACTAGTTATTTTTTAACCAGCAAAAAATTATCTGCCGAAAAACTTTGGGTGCTATGCAAGTAATGAAAAATTTGGCTTGAAGGTAGGTGACATGTGGTTTTTGATGCTATCAGAAATCGAAAAAAGGTTTTTATGTTTCATTTTCATTTTTGTGTTCACAATTGTTTATCAAAACGGTTGGACATCCAAAATGTCACTAGTTATTAGATTTTTCAGGACATTGGAAGTGGCCAGTCACCTAGTTTCGAGCTAGCTTTTCATTACTTATATAGTACCTTAACCTTCCTAAAGTAAAGCAGCATTACTACACGGATGTCATTCAGTAATCATACCTCCTTTACATGTCATGCTAATCATGTTTTTGTATTATATATATTTTTATTTTTGATGTCATTTACACAATCGTATTTGTACGTTTGGGGGCGCGGTGGCTCTGTAGGTAGAGGTGCAGGCTGAAAGCCGAGAGGTCCTCGGTTCGAATCCCACCTGCGGCAACCGCGTTGTGTCCTTGGGCAAGACACTTCACCCCCATTGCCCACGTGGGGGAACGGTGACGTTGTGTACTAAGGCGTACTGCACGTCGATGGTGCACCTGTCTTCAACCAATGCTAACCCTGCTTGTGTGGAGTTGGTATGTTGGGGAGCTGACAGTTGCTCGCCGTTGCTCGGTGGTTCTCTCCGGGTACTCCGGCTTCTTCCACCCATAAAACTGTCACGGTCATGGTTAGCCATTGTGCAGAAATATGTGACCTTAAACACCAATAAATAAATTTGTACGTTTGAGTGAGAGGCTGGCCTGTTCATTTATCCCATGTCATTTTCTTCCTGTACACAAAGAGGCAATTGAGTTAAGACAACTTCTTCATGCTGCATGCGGAGGATCGTCTCACGTAAGTAACTACAGCGGTATTAGGCTCGATGGCGATTGGCATAAATACATACCGCGACAGGATCTGTCGTTTCTGGCTGGGAGGGATTGTCTACCAAATGTGTTAGTTGACAAGATTTGAAAGCATAATGACTAGCAGTCTCGGACGTCTAGGCTTTGTGCTGATGGCGTCTTTAATTCTACTTTTGGGCGGTGTTGTGGAACGAAACTCAGGTGAAGTACAACCTGTCTCGCTTGTTCATATTAACGTAAGAGGCCTACGCAGTAAAGCAGGGTTAGCATTGGTTGAAGAAAATATTCATTAAAAACGAGCTAGGTCATTTCGATTTAAATGCACTGACAAAAACGTCACTCCCACCAGATGTATCGATGATGCAAGTTGCAATTCCAGATTTCCATTTCCTACTATTCGACAATACCATGAATGCGGTCCTGGAGGCGGTATAGTTATTTATATTAAAAGTGATATAATCTTTAAAGCCCGTAGTGATTTACATGTTCCAGGGCTAGAGGCCATATGGACTGAAATACGCAGAACTAACTAGAAATATTTGCTTGTCGTTTTCTATCGCCATCCGTCAGTAAACAGTTTCCATTTGTAGTTGGTCCATGACTCTGTAGGAGCAGCAAGAAGTGATCAGGCACTTAAGTGTATAATTGTAGGAGACTTCAACAGTAACTGCTTACCTACGGCTCATTCGAAAATAAGAAATTTAGAAAATATTCACGGAATGGCTCAAATCGTAAAATCCCCAACCAGAATCACTGAGCATCATAGTAGTTTTATTGACCTCATTTCAACATCCTGTCCAAATTTGATTTCCAGATATGAAACTATACCTCCATTCTGTAGTGACCACCATCCTGTCAAGGTCCAAATGCGGGTGAAGCAAACGCTTTCCAATCCGTTTAACCGATTGATATGGAACTATGATCATATGGATGTTGTTGTAAAGCGTTCAGCTTTGTTAACATCTGACTGGGATTCTATGTTTGCTGACGAAAATGTAAGTAACGTGACGTAGCGCATCACCGCTCATGTTATGAATGTATCCCACCAGTTTATTCCTCACAAAGTTATTCAGATCAGAAAAAAGCTAAACCTTGGATGACCTCCTTTATTAGGAAACAAATGAGGGTTCGGGACAAAGCTTATAGGAATGCCAGAAAAACAAATAATTCAGATGATTGGCGTGCTTTTAGACAGGCTCGAAATGAAACGATTTCCCGTATTCGAGCAGCAGAAAAAAAATAAATTCGATTATAGAATAAACGCATCAGCTAGTTCCTGTGATTCCTCTTCACAGAACTGGTGGAAAACTTTGAAAAGTTTCACGAAACAACAGTACACCGACAGGCAAGTATTTCCATCACTCCATGAGGAAAATGAAGTTATAAGTGATCCCAAAGCCATAGCCGACACGCTGAACAAATACTTTATTAGTCAAAGCAATACTGTTATTGATAAAGCACTGCCAAGTATACCCGTTGCTGAGCACCAATCAACTAAACGTTGCTGGCGTTATCCCATCCGAGGTAGAAACTCTGTTTTCAAATCTTGATGTCAAAAAGGCTTGTGGTACCAGATAGAATAAGCAAGATTATCTTTAAACAAATCGCATCACAGTTAGCGGTATCATTTAGTAGTCTGTTCAATTTGTCGTTGTCTTAAAGTAAATTTCCCTCTTTGTGGAAGCATACCAATGTGATCCCAATTCATAAAAAGTCGTCTGTGAATTTAAATTTAAATTAAAAGAGAATTAATTACCGGCCCGTTTCATTGACTAAGTAAAGTGTTTGAAAAAATAATTTTTAAACATGTCTTTCGATTTCGTCGATAATAAACTGTTGACTGATTCGCAGCCCGGCTTTATACCAGATGATAGCACAGTTTGTCAACTAATTGATCTAGATCACAATATAGGAGTAGCGTTGGACTAAGGCAAAGAAATTCGTTTTGTCTTTTGTGATAGTGATATTAGTAAGGCGTTTGTCAGAGCGTGGCATGTCGGACTTATTCACAAACTTTACGCAACGGGAATAAGGGGCTGTTTACTATTCTGGTTTGAGGATTATCTAAAAGGGCGAAGCCAATTAGACCTCATCAACGGGCATACCTGAAGTAACGACGTCATCCAAGCAGGTGTTCCGCAAGGATCGGTCCTCGGTCCCCTTCTGTTTAACATTTATATAACCGACGTTGTTAATGACATCCAGTCAAATATTCGTTTATATGCAGATGATACGTCACTGTCTTTGACAGTGGAAGACCTTATAAGGCAAGCATGACGATGAACTCAGATCTTACTGAGATTGGAAATTGGTCCAAAATGGTAGGTACATTTTAGGCCCCAAAAAAACAGTTGCCTTAAGTATTTCACGTAAAACTGTCCCTAATCCAAAACTTCAGTTATATTTACTGGATAAAGTTAATAAGCATATGCATTTAGGAATTACCTTTCAAAGTACGGGTTCTTGGGAAATGCATATTGATGGCATAGTAAGTAAGATAAGTCCAATGATCAATTGTCTTCGGAAGTTAAAATATAGATTATCGCGCTCATCTCCAATAATGTTGAACCGTCACTTTATACCTCAACTGTTTGATTATGCCGGTGTGATATGGGGCAGAAGAGAAAGCGTACACTTTAGAGAATCTCCAGTTGGGTGCTCTTCATACAATTTGTAGTGCACCTCGTGGAACCAGGCATGAACTTCTTTATATAGAAACTGGATTTGTCTCTCTGATAACCTGATGAACACGGCACAAACTAACAATAATTTACAAAATGATAAGTGGACTTACCCCAAATTATTTATGTTCACCGTTGCACAAAGATGTGCATATTCTCTCAGAAATGCTGAACAACCGTCTACTATATTCTGTAGAACAGAAGATTTTTCGGATTCATTTTTGTCATCTGCAATTAGGCTGTGGAATGAGCTGGATTCAGAATCATGCAACTGTGTAACAGTACAAGTTTTCAAACGGACATTAAAGCGCTATGACTGGGATATCCAAATTTCTACCTCTCGAGTTGCAGAGCTCGACAAGTTCTTCATTCTAAATTGCGTTTGGGGTGCGGCAATTTAAACGCTCACAAATTTGATAGATTTCTTACGGATGATCCAAAATGTGAATGTGGTTTTTGGAACAAAAGTACCGAACACTACGTTTTTAATTGTCAACTATATACAGCCCAGAGAAGCACCTTTCTGAACAATTTGAATAATGTTAACATAACACTAAATACTCTTTTATTTGGCATCCTCCAGTCTTCGGATGAGTAAAACAATGAATTATTTCTGACATTCCAACAATATATAATTAACACCGGAAGATTCGAAGATCGTTGGAGGTGAGTGTGAGTGATGGGTGTCTATTCTCGTAATCCAGAAGTGATTGCCGAATCTTCCGGTATCACTTCTCAGCAAATACTTGGCGATTATTCCCACTGACGCAGGCAGTATTATGCATGGTACCACTTTAGTGATCAGAAATTTGGAATAATATTTTTGTAGGCCAAACCTTATTTCATTTTAAAGGAAACACAATTATTGTTTTAAATACAACGAACCGTTTAGCAAAGCGTATTCTCCAGAAAAGTCCCCGACCTCAGGAAATTTTCAAATATTCACTGATGGAGTTTTAAAAGTCATCAGATCATGCCACTTGAAAGTTTTTTTTTATATCATTCGTCGCCTCCCAAGTACCTGCGAACGATCATACTGCGACGTTCGATTGGAACCACTCGATGCTGGTTACAGTTATGACTGTCTGAATTTCAAAGTGAACGCAGTGAGCATTTTCAAAAATGCTGCACCTGAAGGTTCAAATGATTCAAGCGTCATTATTTTCATGGTTGACACTGCGTTTCTCGGATCATTTCTACTGCACATACAACTGCGTACACGCTTCCGGAATGATTGTGATCATGAATGTGCTTGACAGCCTTTAACCCCTTCAACTCCTACACCCCAGTTGGTATGGCATTGTACACCATCGTGTATAACGAAATGGGCCAGTATATCTTGAATTTGTGGGGAGATTCAGATTCAGTAACATATTATTTTTACTGCCGTATGGGGCAGTAGGATTAAATTATCACAGACTCGCCTGACCTGTTAGGTGTTGTTTTTTTTTGTATTGTCCTCCAGTGGAAGCTGGTTTTTGATTTACGCAAACATTTCTTTCGATATGATTAACCATGCTATTAAGCCTCTAGTCCTATTTTGTAAGGGATTCGATGCTGCTATGGTCTGGCAGTAGTCTGGTCCTTCAATCGTCCACCGTCCATGTTAGATTAAATCGTCTAGAATATTTTAGTTGGTCAGAAAAGCAAACCCCGAGTCCGACCAACTGAAACTACCAGACGAGTTAATCTAAAACAATGCGATAAACGTTCGGGGAAAAATCAGGTAACGTGATAACTGCAGTTTTAACACTGCCACATCAAAATGAAACTGAGTTGAACATGCATTCGAAATTAATTTTCGAACAATCAACACATAATAATTCATCCAAGTTTCAAACACTTGTTAACACCTCGAAATGGATGCGTATGTTTCGTTCTGTTCAGTTCTTTTATTTTTTCCTTCATATCTAAAACTCATTTCTTATGTTGAAAGGGGGAATGTTTGTTTGCTCTTCTGCGGCGCAATATAATCCGATTACACATATGGGTACAACTGTTATTCTTAAAGAGGTACAGTTTCGATCAAACCAGTACAGTGATATTATAAGTGCACAGACGATATCGACTTGATATGTCCTTTGATTTCAAGGTCGTGTAGTGATATTTGGTTTTTAGGTTTTCCGGACATCGATGGGTAAGATGCCATAGCGTTAAGTTTTTTTCCAAAAGAATGCAGTGACGCACGATTTCAACAATTCATTCAGTTGTATGTGAAATACTGTAGGTGTATCTGTATCAGTTCTAGGCGTTTGGGTCATAAGAAAGAGGGCGCAGATACCTCTGATGCTGTTAATGACACATTTCCGGTGTCTGGTGTCGGGTTTTCAATTTTATTCATTTACATTGTTGGGTTTACGACTCCCAATATTCCCCTTGATTCCAATTCATGCAATGAAATTTAATTTTGATGCCTTTCGATCCTCTGTAGGTAAAGACGTTATAGCTTTAAGTATTTTCCGGAAATGGCACTAACAATGCAACGATGCACGACTTCAACTATTCCTTTAGGTATATATGAACTACTGTAGGTGCATCTGTGTCGACTATAGGTATTAGGATGTTAGCAGAAAAGATGGGGAACCCCGAAGCTGTGTTTCATATCTCCGGTATCTAACGGTGGATTTTCATTTTTATCAACACTGTTTTTGGAACCACACGTGCTATTAAGTCCCTCGGTTTCAAGTTCGTGCAATGAATTTAATTTTTTTACGTTTTCTGACCATGGGTGGGCCAAGACGTCATAGCGTTGAGTAGTTTTCGGCAATATCAATAGAAATGCAACGATGCACGACTTCATCTTTTCCTTTAGTTGTTTGTGAAATATTAGAGGTGTATCTCTATTGTTTCTATGGGTTATGAAGGGAGGGGATGTAATGACAAAAAATGACGTAAAAACGCCGAAAATGGCTTTAAATAAACAAAAATCCCAAAACACCAGTCTTTTTATTTTTGCGCTCCGCACAACACTAAAATTTCATGAAAATCAGACGCAATTTATTTTTTTGTGACGTTAACGTGACTTACGCCACCAGAATGTACGGCAATAGTCGTCAAGAATTGCCTATTTCGGTACCACATTTTCAGATATGGTTTGATTGGGGAATATATTTCCAAAAGTTCGAGAACGAGTGTTTAATACTCGAATAGAAATTATAGGTTTAACAAAAACGCCTAAATTGGGCGCCGTATTGCAAAATAAAACATCCTAGCCTTACGTAAGAACGAGATATAAAGGTTTATAAGTCGGCTAAATCTTGTGAGGATAGCAACAGGGAAAGTATAAAATAAAAAAAAAAGATAAGAAAGAAGGGAAAGAACAGGCTAAGGATCGCTTTTAGGCAATTCAACTTCGTTGAGTGATTTAATAATACCCC
This sequence comes from Pictodentalium vernedei, assembly GCA_031216915.1. NCBI lineage: Eukaryota > Metazoa > Mollusca > Scaphopoda > Dentaliida > Dentaliidae > Pictodentalium > Pictodentalium vernedei. The sequence continues at coordinate 471,791,490 of CM062297.1, forward strand.
CGACCCAGGATATTCGGCCTCATAATGTTGTCGGATTTCGCCCTCAGCCACTAGCTGGCCGAATACCCTGGGTCTGGTGCATGATACTCAAAGCACAGTCGTCAACACCAACCTGAAAAAACAGAAAGCACTATAATATATACACAAAGTAAAAAGATAAGCCCCTCCCCCCACCCCGGATATTTTGCGATGGTGAATGTATTGTTTGATATCAGTAAAGTACTCCCGAAGAAAGCTTCAAAAACTGAATGCTATCTTGAAAAAACATATTCAGGCCATACGAATACACAACAATCATAGTCTTCATCACCATTCTAATAACAGCATTGATGATCCTAAAACGCAACTGCGAGAGCTCAATAGGATACCCGTTTAGTATGGAGTCGGAGAGTCAACAAGGCAACACATTTTGTCTATAAACGGATAGAAATGTCATTTTAAATTCTAGAGAACACGAGCCAGTTTAAAGTTCAATGTCTGCTGTATCCTCCGTGTGCTGAGATAACAGCTTCCCCTGTGTCGTATTCTCCAGTCAATCGTCGTATCAAACGCTGCTTCCAATTATGGTAGACCTTGTACTTGAGGTTCGTGTGCTTGTGTTAGACGCCCTTGAATGTCCCAAATGTGCTCCGGAGGTTTCAGATCAGGACTCATGGTAGACCAATGAATGGTAGTCAATTCAATGTTCTGAATTCAAAATGTTAAATGCCAAGCCAAACGTATTCCTTGGTGATGATCTCTTAGCAGAGGACGCTTGAGGACCCTTTTGGGCATCAAATGGACTTTCAGTACAACACTTTAGGTAATTAGCTGGCATTGCCCCAGTCTCAGCAGGAACCTATTTTCACGTTTTGATGTCACAGGGGAGGGGGGGGGGGGGGGGGTCGTTAGGACCATGGATTCCATTACTTTGCATGCGTTTTCTCATCAAACAACTGGTGACTGTGCAACTGATGTTGAGTTGACGTTCAATTGCTTTAAAGGACATACCGGTGGAATGCAAACCAATAATTTTCCTTCTTTGTACATATGCCATCCTTCTTCATAGTGACGTATAGTGATTCAACAATGGAAAACAGGCACTATAAATACCCAATTGGGGGTCATGACCAAACTGTGTGTTGGAACATTCTTGGGTTGTATTGCGCACGTGATTTCTGGGACTTGTTTGTGGGACACATTCAATCATACACGTTTTGGATCCTCAATATAATCACACATATAACCAGAAACATACTTTCAATGAACATTGGCATGTTATCATTCATTATATACTATTCCAAAAAAGTAGGGGACAGCCAAACTGATGTTGATATTTACGGAAAATAGTATTGAATACGCGTGATTGGACACATCGATATTTTATCAAATTTATTGTGGATCATGAATGTCACCGGCCCACGAAAACTTTGAGCTGGTTTTTCACACGAGCGCCGCGCTAATGTATGTGGGGTACGTTTTGAAATTTTCATTTGTTCTGGACGGGCTTTTTCGATACTTTCTGGTCGAAACGCAACTTTTGAGGTATGCGAAGACTGACACGTGACGAACGTTTACGTGCCGTTGTCATATTAGAAGCTGGCAACAGGCAGACTGCAGTGGCTCAAATTCTCAAATTCTCAACGTTACTCAATCGGTTATTAGCAGGTTGTGGTCACGCTACCGTCAGACAGGCAATGTTGATGACAGACGTCGGTCAGGTCGTCCAAGGGCGACAATTGCTAACCGGGATCGTTTCATCCGAACCAGAGCATTACGTAACTGTCATCAAAGTGCCTCAGAAAATGGATAGCAGCTGCACCGAGCGATAGATGTGCGAGTCAGTGGTCAGCCTATCCGCAATCGCCTACACAGCTTGAATTTGTCCGCTCGATGACCTCGAATAATTCCAGGTTTGACAGAAGATCACATCGCAGCAAGGCGTAATTTGTGTGGAGCACGACAGCGTTGGGATAATCGTCGGTGGAGCAACGTCATGTTTTCCGATGAATCGAGGTCCACTCTCGACTTCCACAACAGGCGAAACAGAGTGTGGCGGTGGCGGAACGAACGATACCATGACGTAACCGTTAGACAGCACGATCGTTTTGGTGGTGGGGCGGTTATGGTGTGGGGTGGCATAACCATGGCATAATCATGACAAGCAGAACAGCATTACATGTCATCCATGGGCGTGTCACAGGGCAGTACTACCGTGACAAGTTAGCAGCACATGTGGTGCCATTTGCGCGACGTCACGGTCGTTGATTCATTGTCCAAGATGACAATGCAGGAGCATACATGGCCCGTGTCGCTACAGAGTTCCTCCAGGGGCAGAACATCACTACACCAATCGAGCATGACTGGGATATGCTTGCCAGGCGCCAACAACCCCCCCCCCCCCCCCAATGTCCAGAAACTCGCCGCTGCTCTGCAGGAAGAATGGAATAACATCAGTCAAGCTGATATTGGACGTTTGGTGAGGAGTATGCCACGTCGTTTCCGTTGCTTGTCTCGCAAACCGAGGAGGATTTACAAGGTGTTGAGGTCTTAGACTGAATGTGGTAAATTCTCTGACTGACCGTCCATGTCTTCTACAGTTCGGTGCGTGGAATGTATTCTTATCGCTGAAATCGTTTACCAGATGTCACAGTGCAATACCTCAGCTGTCTTTTTGATGAAAATATAAATACGTCTCTTCATATATCTCACTTTTATCAAATATCTCCTACTTTTTTTAAAAAGTATATTTGGAGGTGTTTAACTTTTTTCTTTGCGTATATTTTGGACAAATTCTGCTGTATTGATACGATGTTGTAACAGAGACAGCACCCCGGGATGTTTTAATGTTTCATTTCGAATAACCTCCATATATGTCTGGCGACGTGCGAGTGGGGAATTAAAAGTCACAAAATCACGAATGCTATAAAAATGAACTGTGCTCCGTTATTGCTCGCTGCAAGTTATTGTTACAAATCATGTCACTTCTTCAGAAAAGCAGACTGTCTGATCTAACGATTCATATGATCGGCCCTATTACTGATGTATGTTTATAATAAAAAATCTAAACACCGCGCGTCGTGTAGTTCTAAGTTTATCAAAAAAACTTGTTTGCAGATCACAAGTGCGCAACGGAAACATCACGGAAAAGCCTGCCATGTAGTAATCTCGCATAGGTAATTTGCTCGTGTGTTGTCAAGATAAATGATTTTGAATGTAAATATGAAACTTTACACGCATGAATGTGCTTCTGGAATGCATTACCCATTACTTATGGGACAGAAGATGTGATTTCCAGGATTTTTTAAAAAATGTTCTCGTTGCCCCTGGGCGTACTCAGGCACCGTCAACCATTTGTAAATCCCGATTAATATTCTACTTATTCGATGCAGGCCCCTAGTTCATATGTCATACCACAAGCATGGCCTACTCTAGAACTTTTTGCTGCACCCATTTTTCAGCACTAATTTATAAATTCGTTTCAGGAATACATTTGTGGGTCAAAGATGTGATTTTCAGAATTTCAAAAGAAATGTATTTAATTAACCCTTGCTTCAAATTTTGAGCCTCCATCATTTTCGCCGGATTTAAACTAGGTCTCAAACCGATATGTCTTAACATGTTTGACATATGAGCGTGATCATCTCACGACATTCTCGGCTGCAACCACTTTTTTGAAACCAAAAATTAATTAATTAGTTTCCAAAATGTTTTGGTGGTCGAAAAATGTGATTTAAAGAATGCGGCCAATGACCCCTATAATCTTGGGCCCATTTTTTTAAAATCTCTATTGCGTTTGACTCATCTTTTTGAGCACTTAGATCCATAAATGATGTCCAGGAATGGTCTACAGGTAATTCTGCTTCCGAGAAGGAAGCGTGGTCTACTTTTTAATTATTTGAACCCACCCTCATTTTAGCTTCAAAATTTACAAGTGGGCATCTGGAATGGATTGGTGTTCTCAAAATGTGATTTAAAGCATTTTTGAAACATGCACTTACCTTAATGAACAAAATTGATTCCCAAGGAAAAAAAAACATTGTAAGTGTTATTTTCGTGTAAAGTGAAGGGATGAAGTCTTTAGACCGAATTACTTCTGCTCCTGGCGAGTTATGTGTTTGTTGCGCCCTCCATTTCCTTTCTATTTAGATACCCCCACCCCCATCCCCATCATTACATGTGCGAACAGTTAACAAGAAATGTTTGCGAAAATGTACTCTGTGATTAGTTATAGGGACCGGATATTGCCATCATCTCACCCTTTCCTTAGAGTTTTGTCGGAAATGTAATGTTCTGTCTGTTAGACCCCTTTACTTATACCATTTTTAATTGACGGTGAGAATGATTTCAGGGAAGCTGCGCCTTTCAGACAGGAACCCTCGTTAAAGTGAAAAAATACAAAATAGTGGAAAACAGCTTCAGGAAATTGACCTCTGAGATCAACCCGGCTGTTCATTGCGTGAAACATGCTTCCTATCGTTTCACAACATCTGAGTGACCTGGTGTGTGAGTTGTTATGGCAACAGGATTTAGTCCTGAACAACCCGGCGAGTATATATATATTTGAGGAAAGCAATTTTCTTAATTTCGACAAAAAATGTCTTTAACAAAAAACGACAGAAATTTCACTGAAACATCTCGTTTAATTTAATACAAAATGACAAAGAATGCAATGATAGAGGTATTTTACACAAAGGTACATGCGATAAAATTAACTGGATATGAGCGGCATTGGAATTTTGAGTTCGGTATCGGTTACGGTATTTTTAGTGTGGAAAACCTTGGTATGTATCGATTCGGTATTCGTTATCCGACTTGATTGAAATTTGCTGAAAGTACCAAAGATGAATTCACACCAGAAAAAAAACCGAATAAGTAGTTGCAACGTCATTCGAACAAAACGCTATAAACGTCACTGCCAATGAGTTCAACAGTGGCATTCCTTTACGACCACAAATCATATCTACACTAATTTTGTGACTTGTTGTAAACGAACGCTCCTTAATGTTTAAAGACCTATTTCATGCGTTTGCGGTCTCAAATCATGTGCCCTAACCATGCCTTCTTTGGGAGGTCCTGCTGACAATAGATAAAGCGACTGGGCAGTGATTTCCAATCAGGACTTGACTAGAAATCGCTGCTAAACAATTGAACATATACAGGTTGTAGTCTGGTGGGAAACCAGGGCAGTTGCCCAGTCCATTGGGGGTTAACAAAACTGTAAAGAAAATCAGTCACTTCTTAAAAGAAAATGAACCTTTCAACTGTTATCAAGCCTCAACAGACTTATAAATGGGGAATGTAGAAAAAATTGAAAATTCAGACGGTATCTGTATTCAACGATTGTTTCGGTTCGGATTTCAATATCTCCATGATATCTGTATCGTTTCTGTTTCTGGTATGTTGTCCCCATCTTTAAAAGTAACACCAAAAAACACTAATGACATTTTGCCTGCCTGCCGTAATAGAAAAATTACAACCGAACAGAAAATCTCGACTGCATCGTGAATGGGTTGCAGTGATCGAAATGAAATGTCCACTTTTGTCTCAACGACATTGTAGAATTTCATCTCCCTGAAAAGAAAAGCGGGAATATGTATCATATGATAATTTTGTTTGTTTCTCCTGATGCGGTCTTGATTTCGCAACAATTGATGAAATTTCGACACCCTGATATAATTGTTTCGCGACCATTTCACGGCCGGGGAAAATCGTTTTGTGCGGTTGCGGTACTGTAACTATATTAACAGACATCAAGGTATAACGAGACCTGGATATTAGCGTCTGCTTTGTGTATGCGTTTATGTCGGATTAGGACGTTTCGGCTCCTGATTTTTGTTTCTTGTTCTGGAAAGTCCACAGTTAATAATAACAGCTCATACAAGAAGTGTGTGTTTTATTATATACCTATCGGACATGATTGCGGCCATCAAATATCTCCTGTGGTATCAGATGGAGCGTAAAACTGCGTTCTCACGAAAGATTTTTATCGTAAATTTCGATCGTCAAAAATCTATAGTGAGAACACGCAAGACGGATTTTTTTACTGATATGATTTTTGTTGAAACAATCAAACGGTCTTCATTTTAACTTCTTTCATCCAAAAAGTCCTTCGATTTATCGAAGGATTACGGCTGATCGGCCCCAAAGAAATACCGTACGACAAAAGTTTATGGTAAGAACAACAGCCTTCAGATGTTTGACGTTCGACAAAAATCGATCGATAAAAAACGTTCGATAAAAGAGGTACGATAAACATCTATAGTGAGGACACAGCACAATACTGCCAAGACAGGTAAAAGCATGATACTGAACAATCGAAAACGAGACTAAGTGAGAAGTGTGTAGTAATTTTTTTCCACCTCGCCCTATAGCATGTGATCTAAAATCTACAAATCATCAATTGGGATTTTTACATCTTGGTCGCTGCACAAATGCAGCAATTTAACGAATGGTGTCCAAGCTAAATTAGATTTATATCCGTCTGCATCGATATCTCAGCAGTGAGTAGTTGGATTTAAACGAAATTTGGTACAAGGAATCCTTGTGACAATCCGCTTCTGCACATGTTGTAATAAAGTTGCCCTCATTTTTTTTTTACCTGAGTCACGGTCCTAATTTTGTAAATTTGTCATGATTTTTTGGTCCTTGCTTTGTTTTTAATTCTTTTATGCTTCATCGGTCCAGCACTTCAGTGGGCTATAATTGGCTTCCTCGATAGCTTTTGTTCATTATAAAACATATTTGCTGCGAAAGATGGGCAAACAGTATTTTTTTCTGGGCGGGTTTCAAATGGAAGTCCATGCTCAAAAGGGTTAGTATGCTACATTTTTTAACATTTCCAAACCCCGGGAGTGGTGATGTATTTTTACCGCACAGTACGTTCGACGTGATTGCTACAGAAAAGCCTCGGAAAAATAGAATCAATTCAACTCGATTTGCAAAAGGCAGCAACTTACAAAGTGTTATAAAACAAGTCCAATGGAATGTAGAGTTCCGTTATTACACAAGCGGACAAAGAATTTCTATCCGCTCCCACACCAACAACACTGTAGAAGCTCACATGTCAACTAAGAAATTCGAGAAACAATGAAAGTACTTTTCTTTGTTTTTCTTGATTCAGTCATGTGCGCATGTTCATTTCTCAAAATGTTATTTAAGAAATCTCGACCCACAGGTATAACTATGCCGCGAATATATCGAGATCAGGCCGAGGTTGTGACCTGTTTTGCGACCACATTACACATCTCTCATTACGACTGGTTTGTTTTTCGGAGCTTTCGACCAGTTATATGTGTTCGGTACACTCGACGGGTCTTTGAACTCGGATGACTGTTTGTACGTCATTGTGTGTCCGCATGCATGTTGAATTCTGTCAACGATATGCAAATCTCATAGCATTCAGGGTATGCGTTTACAGTATGAGTATCGACCATACACTACAGCCTTCTTTCCTAGTCATCGTTCTGAAATGATAGAATTTTTAAGAAATAACTGTTGTTTTCATTCGGTTTATGGGATATAAACCGCAAATTTTCAGCACAAGCTTCATAACTCGCGTGGATTGAGTGGGCGGGACTTCCAGGGCCTTCATTGTTGGATCGAATACATGTGCGAACGTGCAGACATTCCAAATCATTACGTGATTTGGTTTATACGATTTTGACGACTTTCAAGCTGTATGCTGAATGCTTTCAACCAATCAAACGCAGAGGCGGGGCAAATGATTAAATTATTAATATTTAAAAGTATTTTTTCCAAATGTAGCAGGCTTTGGCTTCAGCAGGGTGAAAATGTTCCCACCGGTTTGTATCATTAAAAACAAATATGACAGCAGTCCACAATTCTATTAAATATTGCTAGAGCGGAAATTTGAAATGACAATACACAACAGATGACAGCAGCGACATTTTTTTCGCATTTGTGTTTGATATTAAAACCTGTTTGAGTGGTCTGTAGGTCGCTAAACACGACGGGAAGATGATTTATTGGTAATCCTGATTTTTTTCAAGCAGATATTACATTTTTTAGTTAATTTCTATTCTAAAGCTCCTGTTGGACATGTCCTATTAGTTTCACAATATGTTATATTAATTGCTCAAGGGCACACAAAGATTAAAACATTTTCAAGCACGTCTGCATTCAGACCCGTGGCCGTAAGCACCCTAACGGCGTCTTGTTTTGTCCATGTTGTGATCGATCAATGCTGATGGATAAGAGCACCGTTTCTTTACCAATGCGACCAGTTTCATGGAGTAAATTCAGGTATCGAGGTGATAACAATGACAAATTATTCCCAAACGGAATTATCGTCTTGTTCGATCTCTGAGGCATGCTCAATTGCCGTTTGTTACAGAACTTCAATACGCTTTTCGTAAGTGTTGTAAGTCCTCCCGCAGTTACCATAATCATTCAAGGATTATTGCTTGAACGTCACACATACATCCACCATATCGCCGAACGTTACTTGGCGGAAAACAAGGGTCTTCACCTTTTCCAGATCCATATCACGGTTGTCTCACACTGTGGGAACTCTTTACTTTAAGCGACACGATGTGAGTCTGGCTCTCGAAAGTGTCGTCAAACCCCAATGAAAACGCGATGCAGTGTCCTTTATGGTTATGGCCTGTTGATTTTCAGAGACATAGGCTCCATACCTGTTCCAGCCTGAGATTATCTCCCACAAATAGTCGGGGCCAAAGGAACATAGGACATTCTAACACTCAGGCGACGAAATGGAGTGCTGGATGCATTGACTTTAGCAATGACTCTCTTCAACATTTATGTGAAGTGGGAGCTGTGATGAAAAGAGTTTAATAAAAATTAATAAAATATAACTTTAGTTGCAGAGGATAAACTGTCACAAGGAAATAAAATAGAATTTGTCACCCTCTGATGCACATTACATAATTCTCTCTCTGTCTATTAAAGGTTAGCCCACTGACTTAAAATACTAGCCAGCGCTGACAAGCAGTGGACAATATTAACTTTATCTGTATCGACAGATGCATAACAAGTAACAGACGGTCTGATGCATAGCCCCACCTATAGTCTCAAATTGAGTAATAATGCACTGAACAATGGGTTGGAATTTTAAAAATGAGTTGATTCTTTGTATCGATAACTTGGCCTGCACAACACTGCATTTCTGATTTGAACTGTTGTGGCATTTTTTTTATCTTTGCGTATGTTTGTATGATTTCATACGGACTTAGTGATCAATTCCTTAGCTTTCTCCCCACACAATCATTTTGCAAAAGGGGTATTTTTTCTCTACTTTTGCCAAAGCAATCATAGCTCTAGGGTGATAACTTGAGTTTGCCAGGGAGAGTTTTGATTTGGACTCATTTATTTTTGTTTGACTCACCTGTTGTGAAAATTTTTTAAAGAAATGTTGCTTCTGGCTGAAGTAACAGTGGAAAGCACACATAATTATACACTTGACATTTGGCTTCCAAAAGCGTCTCCTATAGAACAGTACTCTATTTCACAACAGCCACAATGTATACCATCATAATACACGCCAGGACTGAATACAGTTCCCTGAATCTCTTTGAATATCTCCAGTAAAGGGGATGGGTGTCCGGATTTTTTGCAAAAACACATCTTGAAATAAAAAATAAGGGGTGATGGGTGCCAAAATCTGTCAAAATGAAGATATTCGCCTACTTTACCGGAACCTTTTTCCGCCTACTCTTCCTGTACCAAAACAAACTATTGACACACTAGAAAATTAGTCTTTATCTCTCTTCCTACCAAAATTATTACGTTGTGTGATCAATTACGAGAATGCTACCATTATTTTGGTGGGTATCGCATGTTGAACGGTTATAAATGATGTGATATACGCATCAGAACAAATTGGTTTGAAGAAGAAAAAGTTATCAGTTTATTTGCATTTTATTCAAATTCCCAGAGGATAGCCATTTTACACTTCGAGTTCTGAACAATATCTTCCCGAAGGATTTAAATCGTCAACTTTCCTATCCGCGCATGTGCAGTTTTGGTATTCACAGAGATTTTATCAGTCTTTTACTTGGCAAAAAGCAATTATTTAACTAAGCTAACTATAATTGGGGACAGGTGATGTGAATTGCGGATTCGATTACACGCAAATTGAGTTAGAAACTTGCGTAATTTCTCGAAACAATGAACTCGAAATGATCCAGAAAGCCATGTCCTTGAATACCAGCACTCTTTAGATTTCTAGCAAAATGTGCTGGTATACCACGAGACGAAAAAGATCGAGAAGTGGATACAAGATCGAGAAAAGATTAAAAAATCGAGGAGAAGATAGAAAATCTTCGAGATCATCTCGTTCCAGCACACATGGAGAATCCATTCCAATTCCCTTCAGACAAAGACGGAGATGTATAAAAGTCCCAGAATCCGTCTTAACAAAATGACTGATTTGCATAAAAATCGACTTCCTTTTTACCATACAACCCTAACGGGAAAATTGTCGAATACGAACGAGAGCGTGGGATAGACTTACAGGGAGACTTGTATTTTTCAATTCTCGTTCGTTCGGCCCGTGTTAATCTAATGGAGAATTTTTCGATTTTGTGATAAAAATGTGTTTTTCTATTTTTTCACCACCACCTCCACCATCGCATCGTGAGAAAATCTCAAACAACAACACTACTACAGAAAAAAGAACGACTGCACTCAGTGGAAAAATATCTCTCTCTTTCTCACTCTATCTCACTCTAATCTCGTCAAATAAAATATATAATAGAAAGGGGAGAAAAAATAAAATTAAAGTAAAATAATTAATTAAAAAAAGAATAAATCAAATTGAATCGACGAAAATTATATATGAAACAATCCACCTGGTCTTCGCTATTCGCTGAAACTGTGATCTTAACTTTTTCGAACTTTTCTTCGGGATCCACTTTTACGATCGAATTTGCTATCCATAAAAATCGTCTAGGATGAACTAGCGCGAGTTCTATTTTCTATACTGCTTCACTCTCTTTGTGACGACATTTTAATTTATTCTCTGTCTGATTTCTTTTTCAAGTTTTTCTTCTCTTTCGTTTTCTTCTCGTTCATTTTCTTTTTTTCTATATTTTTTCGTTTTTTCTGTTCGTGTGTTTCATCCAATTTAGTTTAATTTAATTTGTTTTGTGTGTGTTTATTTTATATGTATATAAAAATCTAATTTATTTATTTTTTGTGTCCGATTTTTTTTCATTTTCAATGTTATTAAATTAATTGTTTTTTTTATATTTCTTATATATATGAAAAAAGAGGGAAAAATTTAGAGTGTTATACGAGAAATTTAGAACTTCCAAGAAGATGACGAAGCACACTCAAGAGCGAATGAAAGAATATAAGAGTGCCGGCTGCAGATTAGCATTAACCGAAAATTCAAACCCAAATACAAGAAAGTGAGAACTCACGATCACTACATGGGTAGATTTTGTGGTTCCGTGCCCAGCAATTGCAGTCTGAAGTATCAAGATGCTAAGTTCCTTCCAGTAATATTTCACATGTCGGGTAACAATTTTATTTGTTTTTGACATTATCTTTTAACTTTTGAATACGATAACCATGGAAAATGGATGTTATTGGTAAAAGAGGAAATTTTTCAATATGCCAAAAAGTTGACGGAGGGAACTGGTATGGCTTCAATATCGAGTATGAAACCCATTCCTGTTGATTACAGCTTGACAACGCCTTCTCGTGCTCTCAATCAGGTTCCTAGTGGTCCTTTGTGGGATGTTGTTCCATTATTGGACCAGTATGGCACCAAGCTCCTGAACACTTCTTGGCTGGACTGGACGGGCTGAAATTGCAAGCTGCAACTCATTCCAGACATGTTCGATTGGATTGAGGTCAGGAGATCTTGCTGGTCAGTCCATACGCTCAATCCCCTTCCTCTGTCGGTACTCCCCGACAGCATGGGCAACATGAGGACCGGCATTATGGTCCATCAGAATGAATCTATCACCCACAGCACCTGCATACAATCTGACGTGGACATCCGGGATCTCATCAATATATCGTTGTGCAGTCAATGCACCACGTTCAAGGACTTAGAGCTCTGTACGTCCATCCCAGCCGATGTCGCCCTAGACCATGATTGACCCTCCACCATAGCGGTCATACTCAGCAATGTTGGCTCCTTGGAATCGCTCTCCTGGTATTCTCCATACCCTAGAACGCCTATCCGTGTGGTCTAGGAAGTACATTGACTCATCTGTAAAAAGGAGATGTCGCCAATTTTCTCTGGTCCATCCAACGTGGTCCATAGCCCATTCATATCGTGCCTGGCGGTGGTTCTGGGACAGCGGAATGCGAAAGCACGGTCTTCTCGATCGGAGACCACCTTCGTGGAACCTTGCCCGGATAGTCTGCGTCGACACATTTACCCCAAATGCATTCTGAAGCTCACTGCGAAGCTGGGCTGCTGTGGCAAAGCGGTTCCTAGGGGCCTGATGATCAAAAACCACCGGTCTTCAGCTGCAGATGTTGCCCTGTCCCTGCCACCACCATGCCGTCTTACTGGTGTGCCATACTGCTGAAATAATCTTTCCTAGGCTCTGTTGATCATCGTATGGTGCACACCAACGCCTTCACCAACCTGACGGTGGGTGGCCCCTTGCTCCACCATCCCTACAGCCCGCTACATTTCTGCTTCAGACAAATGTCTTTTTACATTTGCATTTGCCATATTCAGTCATTAAATCACATGGGTTTGTGTTGAAATAAAGACTGAATACCCTACACATGTCATGTACATGTAGACAGTATACGAAAGCATCGTGGAAATCAAGGGGTACAAGCTTTCCATGACTGTCACGAATAGTCTGCCTGTCAAGAGAACTAGTGTAAACACTGGTGACCATATCTCAATACATGCCTCAGTCATATCCACCAAAAATATCGCAAACATGTCACAAGCAAATTTCACAATGATGTGTCAAATATTTGGTGCTTAGAAAACTTTGAGTAGTATATAAACAGCATCGCCTGCAACAGAAAAATGCATTTCTTTCACAAAATGGATTGTCATGGATAAAAGAAAACAATAGATGGAGAGGTATTGGAAATGAAAGAAGTCAATATCATGAGAGAAATACTTCAAGCTGATTCGATAAAAGAGAACTGTGAATCACATATTCCTGCTTAGCTTCCAAGGAAACCAACTGTCTTTTTGGACCTTGCTTTCTCAAACAAATCTGATATAAACTCTCTGCAATTTAAACAAAAATATGCTAAAATAAGGCGAAGCATAGTGCATATAAACGAATCTATAAGCTGTTGTTACTAGTGATCATGTCACCTCAGTCGGAATACCAAAATCAAAGTTTTATTTTCATGATTGAAGTTAAAGCTTTACACCTGGCGCTGGAAAACATCGAGAATGTACAGGAAATGTATTATCTTTTCCGACTCTATTCCTTCTTTACTAGCGTTACTCAACCCCAAGTTGAAGAACCCCCTTATTTTAATGTTCTTTCGTTATTTTATTTCTGATGCTTTCACCATCTTCACACATACTTGAATTTACTGGTCGCCGTAAATTCTGTTTCTCAAGTTCACTACTGTCCTCGCTATTAATTTCAATGTCACGATCGAGTTTATTCTGCATGTTTTTCCTCATACATTTCACTTTATGAAAGAATTGGTTTTCTCTACATCACTTTTAATCACCGCGTTGTGGTCTATGTATCAATTTGTAGACATTTACGTAAATATAATCAGGGCTTCAGGTGACACTAAATAAGTTTGCCTACTTCTCTGTGACAATAGTAAAAACTTTGATAAAGTATAACACAATGATTCGCTTATTAATTAGCGAAAATCTACATAACTAGACCCCTACATCACTGATCCAATATAATTATTTTACTCATAAACAGCAACATTGAACCACTGGTTAACTCTTTACCTAACATGAAAAGCAGACGACACTTGCAAACAAAATTCTTGAATAATTAATTGTTTTCATTTTTTTGTCTCAAAAACATAGGTTATGACCCCTCATTGGAACGAGCTCGACGAGCTCGTACCAATGAGGGGTCATAACCTATGTTTTTGAGACAAAAAATGAAAAACATAATGAAAATTAATTGGCGTCATGACGCCAGGCGTTAGTGTTATGCAGACTGCTAGTTTAACAGACACATGTTGGTGTTTTGAAATATATCCAACATTTTTTTTCCCATTCCTCTGTTCCAGTATCCCTGCTGGATGCCTACCAGAGCAGCTCAGAATGTACACATTCCTGGAGGGTGGTCTATTGTTTTTCTGTGATTACCAAACAAGTTATTTTTATCACTGTGTATCAAAACTTATCACCGTGTATCATGTTTTAAAAGCTACTATGATAAATAGTCGGTCTTTTTGTATATTACCTGCATGCAGGTCCGAATCTAGGCTCTCAAAACTTCTCAGCGTGGTGGTACGAGAATTTATATAATTTTTTTCCGCCAGTCTTGCCGGATCACTAACCGGAAGAACGAACTTGAACCTTTACTCAATATATTTCTTTAAAACAATAATGAACGAAACAGATCGTACACGTCCGTTTATTATTATTACTTTTATTATTTGAATAATTACCTTAGTTTAATGACTGAAATTCTTTAAAATAATAATACACGAAATTGTTTCTTGTGCAAGACTACTCAGTTGTCATATAACTTGTTACGACATTATGAAAAGATATTTGAAGCATAAGGATATGTTTTGCTCAACAGGTGTGGTTTCGCCAAATGGGCATTATTGTTTTCAAATTGGCGGCTTTCAAGGAAAATGTTGGCTTTTGAGCAAACAACATTGTTTTTGACTGACAACAAACATTTCCTACCCCTAGTCGACCCGGCCTGCACCCCTCCAGGTTTGGGCTTGCCTGTATCAAATGCATTCATATGAAGATAATAATATAAACTTTATGAAATCATTTCCGCCGGTGAGCATGTATGGTGACGATTTTAGCGCCCCTAACAGCGCACTTCAGTACTTTATGTGCACTATTCCTTTCGCCTTGTATTGGCAGAAACGAAGCACTTGCAGCTAATTTCATCAACTTGTGTTTCTCTGAGCAATGTTATTGCCTTAGACGCAGTTTAGTTTTGGCATGTTTGCATTTCATCAACCATGCTCTAATATATTACACTTCGTCCAGCAGACGTTGTCTTATGCTAGCTATACGGTGTGTCAGTGCTGAGTGTCTAAAGGCGGACTGAACATAAATATTATCTGGAACGTTCCCGGTGCGAGTCCGTTTTGTTGGGTGCCTTAAAACATTCATAACCCTACCAACCAGCCGGAGGACACTGAATTTCATCCCGTATAGTCGCCTTGGCTATTGACAATAAAGCCACGCGGCAATGGTGCTAAACGGGTTATATTATATAGTTGTTGAGGTAAATTTATGCCATATAAATACACATATTGATATGCATGATTGTCAAACCGCGTGTATTCTCGTGGTGTGTTGATTGAGATAATGTTGTTTCCTCTGAGTCATTTATGGATGGCCCAGGATTTTCTTCAATACCTCCACATTTGAGGAGAATGACGAATAAACAAGAACTTATCATGCTGGGAAGAGTCAGTAACCAGGTTAAATCTGGGCCATGATTGGTTATACAGCGTATTGGGTTGTGCAGTCGGTTTTCGGAAACAACATCCTTTGTAGAGCAGTGGTATGTTTTCGAGTTGAGTCGACCAAGAGATTTTTTTGTTCTGAGATCGTTCATCCGGGAGCTGTATGAGTTAATGTGATTTGAAACATGTATAATAAAAATCATTAACGTTAATCATTTGAAGCCAAATTTCGCGAGAAGGTTGTCAAAACGACACATTGTCCATCGAACTTTCTTGGTATGGTGCTCGGCTCTAGACGCAAACAAACCGACTCGTTGGTGAAAGCTCTTTGTATCCAACGGCATGAGTAACTGTTGTTAAGAGTGTCTGGCTTGCTAAAGTCTCAGCTTACCAAGTATGGAGGTTTACTGATGGGTGAAGTGTTGGGAGGATCTGTGGAGAAATCAGTTGGAGACAGCAAATGTGGCGGGGCATTTCCACCTACGCTAATTTATGATTCCTAACGTGGAAATGCAGTCCTTATTCGGCATAAAAAATTTCAAAATCAGACATTTCCTCCAGTTTTACAGTTCTCGAACGAGAAAATTTAATTGTATGCCTTGGAAGAACTGAGTATGTCATTAGAAGTGTTCAGTACCAATTGGGGAAGATCGTTACACACCTGGGGCGACGCGAGCAATGCGAATTATCTCAGATCAGCAAAATCATCATTCTGCTTGGAATATGTACATATGTGCAGACTGTGTTGTTTTCTGCCTTGACACAGAGCAAATATAGCCATTGAACCCCCCGGACCAACGCGCCAGCCGATACAAACTCGCTAGTTACAACCCTGATGCAACGATTCGTTGCATTAAATTTGCAATCGATGACCCTCTACCGTATCCTGCGCGCCAGGCCAAGTGCGTTCCCTGTTTGACTTTATCTAACAACTGCAACTGCACACGTCACTCCTACCGCAACGACAGGCAGAAGAGAACCAGCGTTAGTTCTCTCTTCATCGCAACACCCGCATCGCCGCAGCGTGCAATGTACGTAATAGTTTAATGATAATTCCAGTGGTGTCCGATGATCTAGACTATGCAATACTACTTGGTATCGTGCAGGCTGGTCATAGGATCACGACCAGAGTGGGTGGTCTGTCAGCGTGGCTATTTTGGCATTTCCCTCTGGAAAAGTCATTTGCTTTTCTACGGATTATTTGGCTTTTCCCTCTGGAAAAAAACATTTGTTTTTCTACGGATTATTATTTGGCTTTTCCCTCTGGAAAAGACACTTATTCCTCTACGGATTATTATTTTTTGCTTTTCCTGAAAAGAAAATACTTATGTTATTCTTCTCGAAAAAAATTATTTGTTTTTTCTTTTTTATTGACCAATATCTCCTGGACCGATTGGACTGATGATATGAAATTTTCACAGATTTGTCATAAATACACTTTTCCAAAACCAACTCATAAAAAAGTTTTTCAAAATTATTTTATCTTCCCAAATTTTCGAAAACAGTAAAAATTTACCTGAAAATCGGACGTTTTCGCCTACGATCTCGGCACTGTGAATTAGCAGAACACCCGTAACGACCAGAATAGTAAGAATGTAATGTATCATTATCATAAATGCAAACAAAAATTTCGATTTTATCCTCAATGAGTCCAAAATGGCCTCCAAACGCGGAAAAAAATGCCCTTAATTTTCATTGACCCATACATCCTGTTCCGAATGGGTTAATGGCCAGAACTTTTCACAGATTTGTCATAAATACACTTTCCATAACCAACTATAACAAAAGTTTACCAAAATTATTTTTTTCTGCAAAATGTTCCAAAACATCAAAAATAGCCCTGGAAATCGAACATTTTGGCTTACAATCTCGCCACTGTGAATTAGCAGAATTATCAGTAATAGACTGAATAGTACGAACACTGTGTCCAAAATGGCCGCCAAATGTGGAAAAATGCCCAAATTTCGATTGACGAATATATCCTGGTCCGAATGGGTTAATGACCTGAAATTTTCACAGATTTGTCATAAATACACTTTTCAATAACTAACTGATAACAAAGGTTTACCAAAATTGCTTTTTCTGTCAAAATTTCCAAAACATCAAAAGTAGGCCTGAAAATTGGATATGTAGGCCTACAATCTCGGCACTGTGAATTAGCAGAACACCAGTAATGGTCTGAATAGTAAGAATGTAATGTATGATTATCATAAATGCAAAGGAAATTTCGATTTTATCCACAATGTATCCAAAAATGGCCGCCAAACGTGGTCATGTTTTAAATCCCAGATGATCATAACAGACAAGTGATGGGTTAACAGATGCAACATCACCGTATACTGTGATCATAGTGGAATGACATACATATAAAGATGCTGGGGTATCCCTGTTTAGGTACAGTTTGAGCGGCAGAGAAATGAGTTTGGGACATCATTAAACAACCAGAATATAATAGTGGGACACCAGCCATCACAGTAGCTGGCGTGCGGTCAGCGAAATTTGAGTGTGTGACTCGCGACATTGAGTCTCGTGCCATTTGTGGACGTTGGGAATGTTCACCAGTACTACGAATTCCTCACTGTACCTAGATGTAAGATAGGGACCCGTTGAGATGTTTGCCGTGTGTGCCCGTCTGTGGAACACCGGCAGTACGCTCCGTTGAGTTGAGCTGAGGATGTCATGGAGTGATCAAAGGGTGTGTACGCCTATGATACGGGGTAATAATATAAGCCTGAGAGCACTGTGGTGGATTCTAGACGTTAGCGTTGTTTAATGCATTTGAATATTCAAGTTCATAAAATCGGTTTGTGCTCAGTGACCTGATAACCGCGTGTACTCTGTATTTTGCTGATAACTGTGGCAGCGCTTAGAAGGTCCAATAAGATTTTAGTTCAAAGATTAACAATCTTTTGCTGTCCCGTTATTAATAACACCTATCAAGTCAAAGGATGTGGCATGCTGGGTGAAATGTAAGCATTGCTGTGAAATGGTATTTGCAACTACCCTCCACCCCCCCCCCCCCCCAACAAAATACAGTTAACTCCTTAACCCCCAAATTAGGGCGAAGGGTTTATTTTGTTATGTTTTTTCTTCTTTAAAATAAGTTTTGAATGATTTGATGAAACAATAAATCTTCATGTGAGCCTTATGACCCCTTTACGGATTAGGGTGGGGTCAGTTGGAGTAATGTTTTAACTCTTAACCCCGGATTAGGGTGACGGTGTTTTTTGTGATGTTTATTTCTTCTTTAAAATTAAGTTGTGAAGGATTTGATGAAAAAAGAAATTTTGATATGAGCCTAATGGCTCCTTGACCACATATGGATGAGGGTCTAATGGAGTAAGGTCTTTCTGCTTTAAAAGGAGTTTAGATAAATTTCAAAGGAATTTAAACGCGTTATGCATCACCAAAACACGCTGGGGAGGGCCAGGTACTTAGTGCAAATAACGTGGACCGGTGGCAGGTGACGAAACGCGGAAAAGCTTGCCTCAGCTACCACAGGGAGCGACAAAGCACGGCAAAATCTCCACCTGCAGTCGGGTTGTTAATCCCCGGAGTAGAAATCTCGGGAGAGATGACAGGCAGCTGTGCCGTTTCTGTCAGGATCGGACCCGTGGGTCTACATTGTCGCAGGATTACGGGGTTGAGTGATAGGGGAAAATTTTATGTTTTCATCAGAGCTCAGTCGACAGCCAGTGACTGTCGTCTGAACCCCAGTTCGAACGTAAACTTTGCCACCGTATCAATGCCCTATCCGCTTGGGACTCTTAGGATTCCTGTACGTGCCTGTGGCTTACAACGCCAAAGGGTGATCAACGATAATTCACTGAAAAGATTATTTATTTACATGTACGAAGAAATATAATATGAAACAAATTACTCACAAAATTATCCAGATGAATACACTAATTACGCGAATAAAAGTTTATTCTTTAGGGCCCTCGACGTCTCCCACAGCTAGCAGTGTCCGATGGATCGACCTCACATCATCTTCATCCTCTCACGGTTTGTAATGATACCAAGTGTCCATTCACTTCCCGTTGCTTCCTCCTCGCAGGGTTAACTTCACCGTCAGTCAGCTTGTGCGAATCTATCAGCGTTCCCACAGTTCCACCACAATTCAATCGGCGTCTACCACAGTTCACGATCACTTTGCGCTTTGTCTGGTTCTCACGGGGTTAAGTTATTCTTCGCCTTCAGATATATACTTAACAAAGTTTACATAAAAATATTCAGCAAAGTGTTCTCACCATCACCAATTCTCGAACCGGCTAAAACTATCTTATCTCGCGAGCTACTTCAGCGCTTTCTCAAGCTCTTAATACGGTCTCTAGACCCCAACGTTACAGTTTTTACTTCTTTGGCTACTATGCCACTACGGTTCGCAACCGTTAACAAACTACAATCGGTTCCTTACAACCCTCGCTGGGTTACGACAATACGCGGACTTTCATAAGATTTTAGTTCAAAGATTAACAATCTTTTGCTGTCCCGTTATTAATAACACCTATCAAGTCAAAGGATGTGGCATGCTGGGTGAAATGTAAGCATTGCTGTGAAATGGTATTTGCAACTACCCTCCACCCCCCCCCCCCCCCCCCCAACAAAATACAGTTAACTCTTTAACCCCCAAATTAGGGCGAAGGGTTTATTTTGTTATGTTTTTTCTTCTTTAAAATAAGTTTTGAATGATTTGATGAAACAATAAATCTTCATGTGAGCCTTATGACCCCTTTACGGATTAGGGTGGGGTCAGTTGGAGTAATGTTTTAACTCTTAACCCCGGATTAGGGTGACGGTGTTTTTTGTGATGTTTATTTCTTCTTTAAAATTAAGTTGTGAAGGATTTGATGAAAAAAGAAATTTTGATATGAGCCTAATGGCTCCTTGACCACATATGGATGAGGGTCTAATGGAGTAAGGTCTTTCTGCTTTAAAAGGAGTTTAGATAAATTTCAAAGGAATTTAAACGCGTTATGCATCACCAAAACACGCTGGGGAGGGCCAGGTACTTAGTGCAAATAACGTGGACCGGTGGCAGGTGACGAAACGCGGAAAAGCTTGCCTCAGCTACCACAGGGAGCGACAAAGCACGGCAAAATCTCCACCTGCAGTCGGGTTGTTAATCCCCGGAGTAGAAATCTCGGGAGAGATGACAGGCAGCTGTGCCGTTTCTGTCAGGATCGGACCCGTGGGTCTACATTGTCGCAGGATTACGGGGTTGAGTGATAGGGGAAAATTTTATGTTTTCATCAGAGCTCAGTCGACAGCCAGTGACTGTCGTCTGAACCCCAGTTCGAACGTAAACTTTGCCACCGTATCAATGCCCTATCCGCTTGGGACTCTTAGGATTCCTGTACGTGCCTGTGGCTTACAACGCCAAAGGGTGATCAACGATAATTCACTGAAAAGATTATTTATTTACATGTACGAAGAAATATAATATGAAACAAATTACTCACAAAATTATCCAGATGAATACACTAATTACGCGAATAAAAGTTTATTCTTTAGGGCCCTCGACGTCTCCCACAGCTAGCAGTGTCCGATGGATCGACCTCACATCATCTTCATCCTCTCACGGTTTGTAATGATACCAAGTGTCCATTCACTTCCCGTTGCTTCCTCCTCGCAGGGTTAACTTCACCGTCAGTCAGCTTGTGCGAATCTATCAGCGTTCCCACAGTTCCACCACAATTCAATCGGCGTCTACCACAGTTCACGATCACTTTGCGCTTTGTCTGGTTCTCACGGGGTTAAGTTATTCTTCGCCTTCAGATATATACTTAACAAAGTTTACATAAAAATATTCTGCAAAGTGTTCTCACCATCACCAATTCTCGAACCGGCTAAAACTATCTTATCTCGCGAGCTACTTCAGCGCTTTCTCAAGCTCTTAATACGGTCTCTAGACCCCAACGTTACAGTTTTTACTTCTTTGGCTACTATGCCACTACGGTTCGCAACCGTTAACAAACTACAATCGGTTCCTTACAACCCTCGCTGGGTTACGACAATACGCGGACTTTCAATCTCGGTGCCTATGACCCTCGACGGCCAAGGCTAAATTCGGACCTTCTCTGGGCGTCCTCTGGCCAACTGCCTCGCAACGACCCACACCCTTACTCACCATCCGACTGGAATTGGCTGGAAAGAATGTTTCGAGAAATCCCCCGATTTTTATTTAGATAGCCAGAACATTTATTCTCAGTTAATCGCTTCTCTTGAACTTGGCCGCTTAGATCTATCTTAGTTTAACACTCGCTTTGAAGTTCCTTTGAAAGACTCGCGTTTTGGTATCTTTTGACATTTCGGAGACAGGATAGATGCGTAATATGAGTGTGTGTCCAGAAGATATGTGTTGTAATGTATTCTACAATTAGATTTTAACTGGCTTTAATTACCCAGACAAATATTACAGAAGAGAATATTGTCTCTCTTACTGTTATTGATCATCTGTTATCAGAAGCCCATATGGCGTTGAACACATGGCGATATGGACATTCCATTTCATGCGTCATTTAGAATCTCTGACAAACCTGTTTTCGGGGTTTGCTACATATCTATCTCTAAGCTTTATGTTTAACCCATTCAGAAAAATTATAGAAAATATTTACACTTTTATACAACAAAATCGGAACTTTTAGCTATCACCTTGACATACATTATGGCACAAGTTAAATTGAAAAGAAACAGAAACTCAGAATTAGATGAGTGAAAGTAATTTTAATTTTAAAACAAAGAAATCTACACTGAATGATGATGATGCATGATTTGACTTACTGAATGATGTAAAATAATAGGTGTTGATTGCGAACTGGTTGAGAACTGTTGTGAACTTGAGCTGACGAAAATGACTGACGACTGATGAAATTTGCTTCCGCACCATTCGAACTCCAAATCAAAAGTCCAACGAATTTCTCTCGGTCTCAATAACAGGCTTGACTGCGGAGAAGTGGACAAAACATAGGGCTTAAAGCACATTAAGAGAAATTAAAGACACCAGATTGACATTCCGACAATAAAAGTTCGAACAGGCAGCCTTTAATTAAATATATGAAAAATAATACAAAGAAATGAAAGGGTTTATTCTTCCGCAAATATAGCAACAAGCTTCGTTTAGAAAAGACAGAACGAGAGAATGAATGGCTTGTTCCAAGGATGCCTGATGACACAGTTACATGTACGCGACCTTGACTTGTTTCCGGTTTTAACACAGAAGCACAGAAACAGTGTTGATAATCTGCGAAATATAAAACATAAAATGTGATAAAAGTATGAAAGAAGATGACTTTACAGTGGTTGAGAATGACTATGTGCATTATAACGAAGTGAGATGAGATGGAACGGTGAATTTAAATTGTGTATGTGCGATGATTTTATGATCGAGGCGAATTACTTTAGAAATGCATAGGTCATTTGATAGAGAGTAATCGCTTGACTGGACTGGTCAGGTGAAATAATTCATGAGAGATGAGGGAAGTTGTACAAACACGAGTGCGCGAATGCGCACGAGTGTTTTACAATATAGTCCCTCGCCTCGAATGAATTATTTCACGTAACCAGTCAAATCAAGCGATTACTCTGTTTATTACGTTTCATTATTAACGATAATTTTATTATTTAACCCTTTACCTAACGTAACGGCAAAAAAAGCCAGCGCTATTCTCAAAAATCGCCAATTAATTTTCATTATTGTTTCATTTTTTGTCTCTAAAACATAGGTTATGACCCCTCATTGGAACGAGATCGTCGAGCTCGTTCCAATGAGGGGTCATAACCTATGTTTTTGAGACAAAAAATGAAAATAATAGTTATTCAAGAATTTTTTTGCAAGTGTCGTCTGCTTTTAATGTTAGGTAAAGGGTTAAAAAAAACAAAAAAACAATGAAGTCCCCATTACACCAACGGCAAAGCGTTTTCGTTTGCATACAGGGATACATGACCCAATTGTTGATTGCATAATTCACCCGGAAATCCCAGTAAATCGCACTTTGTAAAGTAATAAATTAATGAAAACAATGGACAATTACGGTGCGTTTATTATGAAATGAACCCTCTTTACCTCTTATACACGCATACAAACATTCAGTGTCTCTAAAAGTACATTCTGAGCTATCATTTTCTCACACCAGTGATAATCAAACACACATTCACAACACTGCCCCCATCGTTTAGAGTTATTTGAATGGCTAATATTTCTACTTTAGAGTGGTCCCCCGGTCGGTTTGGTCTGTCGCGCCTGATGGTGAAGTAGTTGGGGACCCTAAAGTACATTTTTTGTTGTTGTGAGTTTAGTTTCATTTAGTGCTAAAACATCAGGTTTGTGTTCATCGAGGTACTGCTGGCGGGGTGCAATTGGCCACACAATTTCCTACAGACTCAAAAATGTCTTTCTGCTTATAGAACACAGACGTCGATTGCAATCGCGCATTGGCGGTGGGGGGGGGGGGGGGTGGGGTGGGGTGTAGTTCTCGCCCCGAAATAATTTTGAAATTTGAAATATGCTGTCGAATTCATTTGGGTGTCGTTGTTGTTTAAAATGAAAACAAAGTCACTGGCTTGGGGAGGGGAGGGGTGGGGGGGCGGGGCGGGGAGTAAAAAGTCGACGAAAGTAGATGCCATATGTTGGTTCGAAGTCATGTCTAGATAAGAACAGCACCTTTTGGTAGCGATCGGTCAACCGTGACGGCTACGCGAGCCCGAAGCACGAACATCTTTAACACAATCTACAGGTCGTATCTTTAAAGGGACTTCACTGTAACGTGGTCGGATAACTCCGTATACTGTCTAGATGAGAACATCCCCTTATTTGTCGCGATTGGTCAACCGTGACGATACGAGAGCTCGACACCTGAAAACCTTTAGCACAGTCTGCAGGTCGTATTTATGAATGGATTTCATTGTAACTAGGTAGGATTACTCTGCATAATATCTGAATGACAACCTCTTATTTTGGCCGGATTCAGTCAACCGTGACGGCCACAGGGGCACGTTACCTGGATTCCTTTAGCACATTCTGCAGCTTGCATTTATGAAGGGATTTCTTCGTAAATGTGTAGGATGACTCGGTATAATGTCTAGATGAGAACGTCCTATCTTGGCCGTGATCTGTCAACCTTCATGGCCTGTGATTACAGGCACTTGACTTTGTTTAGCACAGTCAAGAGTTCATATTCTGAAGCTGTTTCATTTCAACTTTGAAGGATAACTCGGTATCATATCTAGATGAGGCTGTCCTATTTTGGTCATGATCGCCGGACCATCACATGACCATGACTTCTTTAGAAAAGTCTACGAGTTATATTTATGAAGGTATTTGAAAACACAGAACTTAACATATTCTCAATTATCACAATTCTTGTCTTATTTCATAATCCTTTCATAAACATTGAACATTATCCTTTCATAAAACACTACACACAGTCAATGAGTCAATGACACTTTTATTTTTTTCGGGGGGGGGGGGGGGGGGGGGGCATCGCCCCCTCGCTCCTATATCAACGCCACTGGAAGATTGTGTGGAAAGGGGTTTCCCCGTTTTCCAGAAGAAAAATTGTCTAGAAAATAGCCCTTACAATGAAGCAATCTAATGCAACCTGGCGTCAGGATTGGTTATATTTTGTTTGAGGGAAGGTGAATGAAACGATAACGCGATATGCAAGTCTGGCATAAACATCCTGCAACAATATAATAGATAAATGGGATATAAACTGACCACAGAGAGGTTACAAGCCACTTTATCTAACAATTCCTATGTTCAGGCATTAATAAAAATTGTTGTTGCTCAAAATATTGGTACGGCCAAAACCGCGAAGCCGTACCTAAAAACTGCACGAGGAAGATGAATAGCGGTATGATAAGAAAATATTGGCTACAACAGAAATATGCTTCATGTGGGTTAACTGAAAACTTACTTACTTACATGTAATACTGAATTCTTCATCTATTTTGAAAACCTGGTCATTGGTGTTAAAGCGGCAGTGATGTAAATTTCAGAATTCGTGGCTAAATGAAAATATTGACATTTTCGTACGACTAGCGTCAATTATGAGGTGTGGTCACAGGCACATGCTCCCGGACGTTTGACGAAATAAAAAGTTCCGAAAAAGATATTCCCTCCCTATATATTAAATATGCACGTATAGGAAGGGGGGGGGGGTATATTTTTTCTCAGCATTTTATTTCATCAAATGTCCGGGAGCAGATGCCTTTAGTCTGGTCGAATTCTTCGTCCAAAGTTTTGTATTTTTTTCGGAGGGGGGTGAGGTTGTGTTTACTTGGTGGAGGGGGGGGGGGGGTAGGCATCCCCCACACACCCCAGCCCACCTCCAGCTATACATTTTATCCGTACGATTCTGATTCTGAAGCCATTTTCGAACCGATTTTCACAGAATAGTGCACACCCAAAGACGGGCACCAAATCTAAAAAGTTACCGAAGCGGAATTTTCGATTTCGCCCTTCCTTTGTCAAAACTGGCAAAACTGGTAAAATTAGGGTTTAGTGTCACTTTCTCAAAACGCGTCTAGTAGATTTCTTTTAAACATTCGCCACTGTTAGACCCCTCTGCGACACTACAATTGACATACAAGAGATATTGTTTGTTAACCCTCCAGAGGATGCCAAACATTGACTTTTTGATAAATTGGGCTGTTTTCGGGCACCCACAGCACCCAAAGAGTACACTTGAGATAAACATAACTTCCTTTATTGGAAGTGGAATTCAACGGGGATTATTTTTGCAGGTAATAAGTGTATTCAAAGAACCTAGTGTTAACCTGTTTTGGGCTAGCTGAAGACAGATACCCCTTAAAAGCTTAAAGATTCATGTTTTCTACGGATATCTCTAAACGCAGCTTGTAGATTATTGCTAAAAAACTGACAGTTCGATGGTCTTCGTGTAACATTACAAGCTGCATGGACAAAATATTCCGGTTAGCGCTTGTTAACCCTCCATGGGCAACTAAACATCAAATTTGTGACAAAATGGGCTGTTTTCTGTCACCAGCAGCACGCAATTGATATGTTACAGATAGACATAACCTCTTTTCTCGGACCCAGAATTTATGAAGGATAATTTTTGGAAGTACTAAGGGTATTCAAAAAATCAAGTTTTAACCCGGTTTTGAGAGATTAAAGGAGACAACCCTTCAGAACATAAAATTCATATTTTCTGTGCATTTCCTCAAATGGTTCTTACAGCATTTCAAGAAGAAGTAGACTCTTGTGAAGAATTATTCTGGCAAGCGTTCATTAACCCTCCACAAGCTATCAGGCATCAACATTTTGAATAAATTTAAGATATAATGGGCTGTGTTTTCAAAGAGCCACGCCACAGCACTCAATGGTGATGTGGCAAACAAACATAATTCCTTTTGTCGAACGTAGACTTCTCGGACGCCGATATTGATATCAACCCTTTCCACCAATAATGATGATTGTAACTTAAACATTCTTTTATCAAACTGGGTCATTTTAGACTACAACTACCCACCTTTCTCAGAACATCAATAAAGGTCCTTTAGTGATACAGTTAAAAACAATTCTTTAGACACTCTGGGGGCACGAAAAATCATGGAATCTCGCCTGGAAAAGCCTATGATTCTCCAGAATCATTAAGTCTAGTTATTTTGAGAGTTTTTAAGGGGTTTTTACACACATTTTGTTCGTACGATTCTGAAGCCATTTTCGAACTGATTTTCACAGAATTTTGCACACGCATAGACGGGAACAAAATCTAAACACACGCCAAAAGTAGAATATTCGATTTATTCAAAATTAGCAAAAAAACTGTCAAAATTAGGGCTTATCGTCATTTTCTCAGAACACGCCTTCTAGATTTTATTTAAACATTCATCGCTGCTAGACCTGTCTGTGACTCTGCAGTTGACATACATGAGATATTGGGGTCAGCGTTTGTTAACCCTCCACAGACTTCCAAACATTGAAATCCTGATAAAATGGGCTGTTTTGGGGCACCCACAGCACACAACAGGTACCAGAGAGATAGACATAACTTCCTTTATTGGAAGTGGAATTCACCGAGGATCATTTTTGTAAGTATTAAGAGTATTCAAAAAACCAAGTGTTAACTCGCTTTGGGCTGGCAAAAGACAAATATCCCTTGAAAGCTTAAAAAATCATTTTTTCTGTGGATTTCTCTAAACATATCTTGAAGTTTTTCAAGAAAAATTGGCCATTCGCTCGTCATTGTGTGACATTACAAGCTGCATGGACAATATATTCCGGTAAGCGTTTGTTAATCCTCCAAAGGCTGCCAAACGTCAAAATTTTGATAAACTCGGCTTTTTGGGGGCACACACAGCACCGAATAGGTATGTGACAGATAAACATAGCCTCTTTTATCCGATCCAGAATTTATGAGGATCATTTTTTGTAAATGATAAAGATATTAAAAAAAACAAGCCTTAACCCTGTTTTGTAAGATTAAAAGAGACAGCCCTTAAGAACTTAAAATTTACATTTTCTGTGGATTTCTCAAAGTAGATCTTACAGATTTTCAAGAAAAATAGACTCTTTGGAAGAATTACTCAGGCAAGCGTCCATTAACCCTCTACAAGCTGTCAAGTATCAAAATTTTAGATACATTTTCAGGACATCAATAAAGGGACGTTCTTGATACAGTTAAAAAATAATTCTTCAGACACACTGGCGGCATAAACAAATCATGGAATCTCGTGTGGAAAGCCTATGATTCTCCAGGATATGTACCGCGTAAATGATGATGTTAATTATTTTGAAAGCCACAAATGTGTCCGTTAATGGAAAGTCGCACATTGAAACGTGTTTTATGAAATGGTAACTCCTGTGAAGAACATTTTTCGCAAATCCTTTTTTTTAGAAGTACTCAGAGGGAATTATTAGACTTCACGATGAAAATAACTGACTTTCACGTGTAATTAAGTATTTGATAACGCTCCGAATGTGCCTAATCGAAGCCGAATGGCAGACGTTCTTTCTGTCATTTGATTAATATTTTCAGACTACTAATTGAGAGAAACCTTTGCTGTAATTTCATCTATCAATAATTTCAGTTGAGTGAAATTCCCAATTTTTCATGCCACAAGTCAAATTCTGTAAGAAATGCGACGCTCTTATGGCGTATCCTTTAAACAGTCCATCGCGTATGTTTAGATTCACTCGTCTGGAGTATTGCCGTTGATTGAAAAGCGAACCTTTCTTTCTCTTTTCCGATCAACTAAAATATTCCAAACGATTGGATCTAAAAAATACAATAAATAGAGAGTAATCGCTTGACTGGACTGTTAGGTGAAATAATTCATGAGAGGTGAGGGACGTTGTACAAACACGAGTGCGCGAATGCGCACGAGTGTTCTACAATATAGTCCCTCGTCTCGAATGAATTATTTCACGTAACCAGTCCAGTCAAGCGATTACTCTGTTTATTACTTTTCATTATTAACGATAATTATATTGTTTAACCCTTTACCTAACGTAACGGCCAAAACCGGCCAGCGCTATTCTCAAAAATCGCCAATTAATTTTCATTATTTTTTTCATTTTTTGTCTCTAAAACATAGGTTATGACCCCTCATTGGAACGAGCTCGTCGAGCTCGTTCCAATGAGGGGTCATAACCTATGTTTTTGAGGCAAAAAAAATGAAAATAATAGTTATTCAAGAATTTTTTGGGGGGGAAGTGACGTCTGCTTTTTTATGTTAGGTAAAGGGTTAAAAAAAAACAAAAAAAGTCTCAATACACCCTCGGCAAAGCGTCTTCGTTTGCGTGCACGGATACATGACCCAATTGTTGATTGCATAATTCACTTGTGAAGTTATCGTTTTTAATCAAACCCGGAAATCCCAGGAAATCACACTTTGGAAAGTAATAAACGTTCATTTCTTTGAATCGAAGCAATAAATGTTTCTGTTCACAGTTAGTACATTACAGAGTCTGACAGTTGTTCGCCACTGCTCTTTCGTTCTCTCGGGTTCTCCACACGTAAACCTGTCCTACAAGTGGGGTTCCTGGATGCTGAAAGTGTCGTTAAACTCCAATAAATGTTTCTCAATCGAGATGGGATTTGGTGGAATCTTCAGTGACTTTACAAATACCATCAGAGAGGTTTGTTCATGAAACAATTATGAACGGAGACTCGTTACAGCAGACTAGACAACACTACCAAAAAGGAATTTGTTTTTGTTCATAAAAGGCCACCACCTATTGTTTGTTACGCCTAAAATGTGGCTTATAAAGCCTTCCTGTTCGAGTTCAAAAGAAACATTTTTGCAGCAAAATAAAAAAATGAAATTTATTTGACGATTATATAGCGAGTGTTGGATTTTGAACGTTTTGCTGGAAAACGGTTCCAGTGATGGGCAAATTCTCCGAATAAATACCCGAAAAACTAGGACGTTCCTTCATGACATTGTTTTTTCAACTATAGTCTAATTGCAAATTAATTTAAATCGGTGTATCCTGCTTCATAGTGTCATATCTGTCGTCCAAGATAAATTGAATGTTTTATATCAATAGCAAAATTATCTAAAGGATGTGATATCTGACACTTTCCACGCAATGTTCCTGGCGAAACAAAACTTTTATTTTATTGACGTTCATTTCTTCGATACCCCAAAATACATTTCAGAAGTAAAACTTTCATTTGATTGTTTGTCAATCGGATCGGTGCTGATGAACAAAAGTGAAATTACAGCACTGTGGTCACAATGCGGTCAGTGTGGCGTTCAGATCACGATTTGGTCGCATCACAAATCAGAGGGCCGATATTTGATAATTTCCAAAATAAAATACAGCGACATTAAGACTAAAACAGGACAAACAAAAGAAAATAACGTCTCATATTCGATGTTATGAACTTATCGCATTTCGTTTCTGACGGGTGGCTGGAGAGATTTTCCTGTGTTGCGCGGAGGTAAGCGGAGAATGAATTGCGAACCGGTAGAAATTTTCTGTTCGCTTTTGTGATCCCTGTACTGTAAACTGAGCCGTATGACGGGAATCTGGTCTGCGTTGTCGTAATCGGAAACTTTGGAATGTTGTACATGGAATAGACCATAGACATTAGGGCCTACGTTTTGGAGTTTTTAAAACCATGTGTGGACTTTTTAGCAACAAGATACTGGCGTATCAGTTCAATTCAATTTATTTCTCAACATGCAAATACAAACATATGCAAATAAGGGACGAAAAGAAAATTACAAAATCATAGAGCGATTTACACTGTGGGCAATGACATTGTTTCGTGACCGTCTTCCTTTCATCCCCTAAATAACTGAAATATTGAACAAAAGAGCACAGTAAACATTAGATCTGAATAATTTAGTTCTAGACAGTGTGTAGTTTTGGGGCTTTGACTTAATATGATTGTCAGTGAAATTTGTCATTGTTTCCTCATCATGCATTAACTCTTTATCTGCTGAGTATTTTAAAATATTTTTCATCAAATCAAGTCATGGCTGCTGTGAAGCAGCCATGACTAGATTTGATGGAAAATTCATTAACATTTGACTGAAGATAGCGCTGGGCAAGACGTTGGAACAATTTGTAGGTGAAAATTTGGTTAGGTGTGCTAGCATTTTTATTATTTTAGTGGCAAGTGATTTACTGTCCAGGGCAGGAATATCCGCCAGCAGCATGCAAGGAATAAACTGTTTGAATGTATAAGGTTTAATTTTGTTTTCTTTTAATCTGTTATTTAGCTGTGTTTCAAAATGATATGAATAACATTTTCACGGGTAATTGAACACAGTGACCAGAAGGTACATAATAAGGCGATTTATTTATTAAATGTGATTTTGTCCCAGAATTGCCCATTATAGTTTTTCGTCGAACGCAACAAGGAAAATTGGCGTTACCAGGCATAATGGAGTAGTTTGAAGCGGTTGTTTGCGTATGGTAAGGAATTAGTGATGCCAATAAGTAAGTATTATGTGAATAGAGAGAAGAAAGAAAAGAGAGTTTTACAGGAAAATTCAACGTAAACTAAGATTCAGAGTCGTAAGCGGAGATTCGTCGAAGTGGGATAACACTGTCGAGAAGTGTAACAAATCTGAGAGCATTTTGTAATCATTTGCTTTGGTTTAATAAACAAAGATGTTATTACCATGGTTCGAACCCACGTCGAGAGAGTTTCCTTCGGCACCAACCGCCTAGCGATACTATACCGACGTGACCGAGTGGTGTGCGTGGTTCAGTATAGTGTCGCTAGGCGGTTGGTGCCGAAGGAAAATATCTGGGCGTGGGTTCGAACCCTCGCCATGCCAATGTAAACAAAATCAGCGTCCTTTCTTAATTCTTTGGC
Source organism: Pictodentalium vernedei (assembly GCA_031216915.1). Lineage (NCBI taxonomy): Eukaryota > Metazoa > Mollusca > Scaphopoda > Dentaliida > Dentaliidae > Pictodentalium > Pictodentalium vernedei. The sequence continues at coordinate 471,823,337 of CM062297.1, forward strand.
ATCCGGGAAATTCTTAAAAGACAAGTGTCGCTGATTTCTTCTGCGATGCAGTTCGTAGAATTAAGTATTTAGATGCAACTATCTGATGAAAGATGTTATTAGTTGGTTTGTTTCATATCGTAGTATTTTTTTATAAATATGTTTTTATTTAGATAAAAAGTGGTATACCATATATAAAATATAAGTGTACATGCATAAAGTTATTCCATTTTGTACAGACATATAAGATATAACCGTTTTTACTCAGGGTGTAATCAATGCACAAAAGTAAGGAGCACTGGAAGTTGATGTTGTTTCCAAAAACTGTTGCATGGATCTTTTTCGTGAAGAAAAGCGTTGGAGTCGAGGGCTATTGTCCAATAGATGTGTGGTGTTATTAAGTCGGTGGATAAAACAGTGTCCTTAGAGATTCCCAGCTAGTATTTATTATCTTAGTTTTTTAGAGTACAGGCGACGGGAATTTTGCTCTGTGTCACGATACTGACGGACCACTTCGACGAAACCGTTGAAACTGGGTTGACACTTTCTCAACATGCAAATATAAATGAATTGTTTGAATATAAGAACTACTAGACTAAGGGTATATTCATGTGGACTGAATTATTATTATTATTATTATTATTATTATTATTATTATTATTATTATTATTATTATAGCCAATGAGATGCCAGCGGTAATAGAAAACCACATTTTTCCTGCAATCTGTCTGCAAGGTGTAACACTGAACATTCGAAGAATAAATGCAGCACTCTCTCTTTAGTGTTAGAACAAAAAGTACACAGCTCAGTTTCAGATAATTAATAAAAATGCGAGCCTTTGTAAATAAAGCTCCATATAGGAAATTGTATTGAAAAGTCTGAAGATAGGTTTCTTCAGTAATTAAAAAATGAATCTAGTTTATCAGTCTCCAGGCATCAGGTTCGAGATTGAGATGCAAAGGTTCGTACCGTTTCTTTTGAGACTTAGCTGGGTACGAGGCCCTATGTTGCAGGAATAATGGGTAAAAAGTTTTGCTTACCGTTTTTGTTACTTTTAATTAGGGCCCAGCCGTGAGGCGGACGCCCTATAGTGATCGCTCTGTCCGTGCGTCCGTTCGTCTGTGCGTCCGGGCTGTAATCTTTCTCTCTTAATAGATAAGGTTTTGATATTTGACATGTGGGTATATTATGTCAAGACGATGTGTCGCGTACCAAGGTTGCCATGCTTTGACCTTGAACTTTGATCTCAAGGTCAAATTATTCAGAATTCGGGGGTTCTTTTCTGACAAGTTCGTGTCCGGGCTGTAACTTTTTTCCCTTAATAGATAGGGTTCTGATATTTGGTATGTGGGTAGAATATCTCAAGACGATGTGTCGGCGTACCACGGTTGCCATGCTTTGACCTTGAACTTTGACCTCAAGATCAAATTATTCCGAATTCGGGGTTCTTTTCTGACAAGTTCGTGTCCGGGCTGTAACTTTTTTCCCATAATAGATAGGGTTTTGATATTTTGATATGGGGATAGATTATCTCAAGACGACGTGTCGCGTACCAAGGTTGCCATGCTTTGACCTTGAAGTTTGACCTCAAGGTCAAATTATTCAGATTTTTTTTTTCTGACAAGTTCGTGTCCGGGCTGTAACTTTTTTCCCTTAATAGATAGGGTTTTTGATATTTGGTATGTGGGGTAGATTATCTCAAGTCGACGTGTCGCGTACCAAGGTTGCCATGCTTTGACCTTGAAGTTTGACCTCAAGGTCAAATTATTCAGAATTTGGGTTTTTTTCTGACAAGTTCGTGTCCGGGAAGGGATTTTAATCAGATTTGACCTATTGCTTGAAATATTTTTAGTATTACGGTTCACATCAGTTTATACCTTACATCGGTTAGTTGCTGCGGGGACCGCATAGATGGATTCCATCTCCGTGATATCTAGTTTTTTCTATCAACGGGCTTAGAATAAGGTAGGATTTTTTTTTATATTTCGATTTCATGTTTCCACCGTTTTCCTAACCTCTGGAAGATAGTAAAGGGCGTTTTGATATCAATTTTACGGAGGAGGCTTCAAAAGTCAGGAAGCCTGCACTTTCACCCAAGAAGTTGTTAAGAAAACATATACCTTTGTCGCACCCTTAAAAAAGAGTTTATTGTCAATTTTCATATTTTTCTTGTAGAAAATAGGTTGAGAACAAATTTCGTCGGGGTCTGTCGAAGATGTCTTGTCCGAAAAGACCAGGTCATAAGGACATTCTTTCAAAATCAATTTGAGTCCCACCCCCCCCCCCCCCCCCCCTCCCAGTCGTTTTTTAACCCCTATCTGTGTAGAAACCAAGTTTTGTAACTGCCGTATTTTTAGAAGTTTTCCAAGGCGCCGTTATGCTTGGGTCCATTAATTTCTTAATCCAAACCATTTTAATAGAATAACTATTTGACTGCATCTTTGGAAACTTAACCCCCCCCCCCCCCCCCCCCTCGAAAGTTTATCTTTTCCCGCTTCCACATCCACAGATACTGTAATAATTGCGATTGCATAGTATCCAAAGCACTGTCAGGTGGATTTGGGAGAACCGATAGGCAGTGTATCAGTATAGGGAGGACCAGTGTTTTCTTACGGCAATAAATTTTCCAATTAGACTGAGGTTTCTAAACAACCAGTGTCATGCAGCAGTTTTTGCCCATTTTGTTCGTTTTTTTTCGACGTAACTTTTTTATGATATAGTTCGCACTGAATAGATCATAAGTGTTTCATAGGATATCAAATTTCTCATTTCGGTTCCATTGAATATTGCGATTCGCGTCGACCCTATCACTCGACCCCTGCTTCGACACAATCTATATAACTCATGTCTTCTCTAAATTTACTTTAAGGCCCGTCTGCTCAGCGAAGGAATCAACAGCTTCCAAAGCTGTGTTCAACGACTGTCCATCGTCATTTAGAAATAAGGTTGAGTCATATGCGCACTGACTTAGGAGATATTCAGAGTTGTTTACATCTATCCGCCGGTGTTAGTATTTCTTCCTTCAACTAGTATCGTCATTTATCGATTCAATGAATTATTTCATTTCATTCACTCATTCCTCCATACATCCACCCATGAGCGAATGAATGGATGAAAGAAAGAATGAATGAATGAACGAGCAATTAATAACATCTAAGTAACATTTTGGATTCAAGAGAAACACCGACACATACTTGTTCCAATGAGGTGTAATTAACTATGATTTGAAATATAAACTAAACAAATCTTGTTATTCAAGATATTGCTTAGAAAACGTCGCCTGCTATTTTATGTTTGGTACCAAAAATACAAACGTACGGAAGTATCGTCCTACGGAAAAGAGTTGGAAGCGAAAGCGTTCTCTATTCTGTATTACCAAAGACCATGCATAAACATGGTAGGTAGCGACGAACATATTTGACAAACTAAAGCACCGGAGACGTCCTCGTTTATGCCAGTTTATCAAAATGACGTCCCGTTTTAATGAACCATCACGTCATTGTCTTGAACAAAAAAAATAATTGCGAGATCGCATGATAACTAGAACAATTTACCGCCCAGTTTCCTATAAGAATCGAATTGTTATCATTTGTCAGGATTCCTAAACGTTGTTAATACGTGCATTGACTGGCATCGACATTGTTCGCCATGTGAATAATTGATTATCCATGGATTGTCGTATTGTATGGAATGACAAACTATTAGCTATAATTGGGTGTATAGAATAAAAAAAAATGGACTCAGAGGTTCATTTAGGGGCGGATCCAAGACATTATCGTGGAATGTGGGTGCAATGAGTAAATCACGGAGGGCTTTGCTTGTCACGTTTCGACGAGCTGCGGGTCTGTCTGAAACAGGATTTCCCCACATTAATTTGTAGAATTGTGGGTTCTTTAAATGGCACTCCTTGGTACATTTTTTTATTTTATTTTTTATTTTTTATTATTATTTTTTGATTTATGGATACCAATTAGCACGTGTATTGGTATTAAAATTAACAATCTATGAAACACTCTCATCGCGATCTGTACAGGCGTTGCGGCTTAATGCGATTCCGGAACACAGAGAAAGTTTGCCTGCAGGGCACTATTAACTTACTTCGAATAAATAGCTTGTCTATCAAAGCGATCCTGTATTCCAAATACAAGCCTGGTTTCAGCACTACATGTACATTTATAATGGGGAAAGAAAAGCGGTTCCAGACTCCATGAGCCCCCAAGCATACCCTTCTGGGTTTGCAAATACAGCCCCGGCATGAGTTTATCGGATTTTGAAAAATCCTCCCCGAATATCAATTTGCTGATAAAACCTACCTCTGGCACTGTTTCTTGAAGAACTCGGTGGGATGGGGAGGGGTGGCAGGTTAATTCTTTTAAAAAATCAGTGTCTGGGTTGGTGTTGTCAGTGAATAATAAGTTAGTGGAAAATTTTGTTGTTCTACAATGTATTTCTCTTGGTAAATCGAAGTCAGTTCTTGCCAAACTCCGTAATTACTTGAATTCACGCATTGTATCCAGACTCAAACAGGTGGATAACGATATTTAACTTCCCACTTCTGACCACCAATTTAGCGGTTTGGTATTTGTCATCTCTGCGCGGTTTGGGTTGTGGATACACCCACCTGTTTGAGGCAATATTCTTGAGATGTGAAGTAAAAACATAAAATTTTGATGTAATTATGTTAATTGATGGTATATTTCCAGCCAGTTCAAACTGATCAACAGATAGAGTCTGTATTCGTTAGCTGCACGTTGAAAATCTCCATTTATTATATGCTAGCCTGTGAATTATCGCAAATTATCTAAAGATATTTTGTGATATCCATCGACTCGAGGGATATCGAGAAATATCCCTCAGTAGCTTCCTAAATGTGTCACTCTTCGGCGCATGACGTCGCCTTGAACGTCGCCCTGCAGGAACGGTCAGCAGATCTCTGTTATTGTCTTGAAACTGTGTGTAGAAGAATTGGGCTGGATATTGCGCAGAAAAAGGTCTCATGATGTTAGAAGAAGGGTTCAAGAAGTTTCCTCTTCCGAAACTACTTTGATCCCCTTTTCTGGAATATTGCGTCTTTTTGATTAACTTGTCCAAACGCACTTCACCCCGATTGTCCACATGGGGGCACGATGACGCCGTGTATTTCGGCGTACTGCACGTCGATTGTGCGCATGTCTTCAACCAGTCTAACCCTGCCTGTGCTGCAGTGCGGAGTTACGATGTTGGGGAGCTGGCAGCTGCTCGTCGTTGCTCGGTGGTTCTCTCCGGTTACTCCAGCTTCCGAGGGGAACCCGTGTTACTGTTTCGTCCTCTGAGTTCCAACGTGTTCTATGTGCCTACTGGCACATAGAACACATTGGAACTCAGGGGATGATTTTCAGCTATCGCTAGCGATTCAAATTGTAATTGCGTTGCACGATTTGTAGAAAATTCCAGTGGAATTTCGATTCTGTTTAAAAATAGTCCGTCAACGATTTCCGTTCAGATTTTCATTTTCCGCATGGTTTAGTGTTGCTGTAGATGGGGATTACATAGAACATGCGTGTAATAAAATACTCGATACAGACGATATTTTAGTTAGAAGGAATGTGCAATGTTTACAGTTTGAAGAGCCGTGAGATTTGATTCGAATTTAGATTCGATTCGGAATCCTCCGTCTGATTCGATTCGACTCGAAATTTGAGATTCGGGGACCTCCGAAAACATCACCACTGGGATTTATTCAGTGACAACTCTCCATATCCGATCATGCGGTGATCGAAGAGGTGAAATATGGGCCGTGTTTTATTTTAAATTGTAACCGGAAAATAACCACAGTTTTATAAATTATCTTAAGAACCATTACGATTTCCACTGAAGGATAACCGACGATATAATAATGATAATGTTGGCCTAAACTTTCTCTTTTTTCCGCTCTCTCCCTATCTCTCTGCGCCCCCCCCCCCCCCTCTCTCTCTCTCTCTCTCTCTCTCTCTCTCTCTCTCTCTCTCTCTCTATCTATCTATCTAGAAAAAGTTGGGGACACGTGACCACTGTGTCCCCACCCAGGTTTCTATGTCTCTGTATGAACTGGTATTGGTAAGTGGCTAAACAATATTTATTTAGAGTCAATCGAAAGTTTTGAACAGTGGGTTAGGTAGAAAAAAAACAGTCGTATGCGTCTGATAGAATCTGGGTTCCGCAACTTCAAGGACATTAGAGTAGATACTCCATGATGCCTCGTCATCAATTCCATTACTCCCCCCCCCCCCCCCCACCACCACCACCACCCACCCCTCACCCCCAACTCCCCACACACACTCTGCATACAACTTAGACGGTGCATGGGTTGCGCACAGGAAGCGATATCTTGTTGAGCCCAACAGGGAAAGTTGCTAAAATTTGTAAATTTCCAAAACACAGATCAGTTTATTGCTGTAATAATTTACATTGACTATCCCACCAAGTTCAAGGAGAGCTAGTCCCCTGCCTGGTCCATATTTCACGAGAGCGCGCCATCACGTAGCTCCATATTTGTTATAGGTTTGGGACATGATGCAGAGTGCTACAGGAACCAATATTCCTACCGACAAATGAACAATTTTGCTGGCTGTGCATAACGGATACTGGCTGGTATAAAATGATTTTTCAATTTTTCGCACAGCTATAAATGCGACAGTCGGTGTTTGATTACATTACAACCACAATGTGCTATCTAGGAAGAGTAATCAATATTAATGAACAACTTTAGTATTGGTAGGAGTAGATGCATTCAATCTGTTTGATCGTATCTACGACATAAATGAAAGATGTGTTTAGGGATAGGCGCCTGCACTAAATCCCGTACGGGTCATCGTTAGTTATTATTCAGAGACTGCCCGAATATCTCCCTTCTTCATCACACTTTATTGAAAAACATTTCCATAGATTAACTTTAAATTGATGTCATACCATTTATTTTGGGTCACTGAAAAAAGACTTCAAATCTATACAAATATTCATAGTGAACCGCAGAAACGCAAAAGTACAATTCCAGTAAGATATGCAGGTTTTATTTTGCGGTGCACCGAAACTAATCGAAACAAATAAGATGTTACCCAAGAGTGAGCAGGCATTATGTATATTGTATCTTTTAACCCATCAAATCTCTAGATTGCCGTCTGTCAGGAAATAACTCTTTATTTTATCTTTCACTTGGAATTTTCGATCTTTCTCTCACTTCTGTATCTTGTTGTTTTACGGTATTTTGTGGAAGGCATATATAGAGGATATTCACGAAAATTTGATGAATACCGAAAATATCTCGTGAGTGGCTACAAAGAAATATGAGGATCTTCACGAGCGACGCAGTCGCGAGTGAAGATCCTCATATTTCTTGTAGCCACGAACGAGATATTTTCGGTATTCATCAAATTTTCGTGAATTTTCTTTTTATTTAATGCTCTACGACTACAAACTATCCAATTTGTGGCCTTTATTTGCCATTAAGGCGCAAAATTTATGTGCCGAACCGGCGTGCATACAAAAATTACAACAACCAAACTCCAACCATTGGAATGTGTGAATATCCGCACAAAAAGTAGTCCCGTCTTATTTCTCCCCTAACTTTACGATTTACCAAGGCTGGCGAATTGAAATAATCGCAATGTGTTTCGAAGAAATAGAACAATAACAAAAAACACCACTTTCTTATTTTCAATAACAAGACACGTCATTTTATTTTTTTTGAACTCAATGCACTGAAGACGTGTGAAGTTGAACTGAAGAAATTTGAAAGTGATTTCGGCTTTTCGCTGGAAGGTGAATGAGAAAGTCAAACTTTGAAACCGCTGATTTAACTGGTAGAGTGCTAAATTATTTTTGGCCCCCAAAATTTGTTCACATGTTTTTGCCTTGTTACAATTTATAGGAGAGTGCCTGTGGGCACTCTCCTATAAATTGTAACAAGGCAAATCTTAACAGACTAAATAAGATCACTTCAAAGATAATATGAAGCACATCCACTGAATACAAGGCCTTTAATTTGAAGCACCTGCACTTCAAAGTAAAGCCCAAATATGGGCTTCCAGCACTCTACCAGTTAATGAATTGATTTAGTCACTGTCACTATCAATTATTCGAATTCGTTTGTATTTGGGACTCTGGAATTCATTACTGATGTGCTGACTCGTTTAAAGTACATGTGATTCGTCATCCAAACCTACGATGAAATATCGATTTCTAAATATCATTTTGATATTTCGTTTTGCCGACCGACAGGGGAATATGACTTAATTTTTCAGCGTGAATTGATGCCTGAGCATTAAATAAAATAAAAGTTTCTTATTCCGATCAACATTATTCATTTACTAATATTTTTTCCGAAATTGTTTTTATAAAAATGCTGGTAACTGTATCAAAGAAAATCACTGTCTCAGATTGGTCTGAAATTTTGCCGGAGTTCTTGAATCAGCACAAATGATCTTTGATACTAACGGTCAACCATGCGCGCTGATTTTGTGTTTGTTTGACCATACCTGTTTCACAGCTGCTCTGCGAATACTATTTCGCGCGGTGTTGGTGTGATTCAGTGGTTATAGTGTGTAGTAAGATATGTTCAATGCATGCCTTACCAAATTCTCGATCGTTTCCTTCGCATCAAATACTTGTCTCCAAACAACTGGATTGCCGGCACACTGTTTGGTCATGTACAGAAAAGTGAATCCCATCTTGAGGAGAGGGGTAGTTATAAATAAACAATGCTCAACAATAAAAAGTCAATTAAGGTTTTCTATTTCCGGATGCCTTGCAACCGCCAGGCCCTTTTTAATTCTTAATCCGATGAGTATTTTCGAGATATTTTTCATGAAATCGACCCATGGCTGCTCTAAAGCAGCCATGATTAGGTTTGATGAAAAATTCATCTAAATTTAAATCAATAAGCCACTGTTGCAAAATCCATGCAATTTGCATGGAGAAATTCTGATATTAAATATGCCAATATTATATTTTTTTCAGTTTCAAAATAAATCCTGCCCTGGTAGGAATATCCGCCAGCAGCATGCAATGAGTCAAATAGTATACTTTGATGTCTGTGCAAACTGGATATCTTGATGGTATGCACACTTTCCGTGGCAATGCAAATTAAATATTGACAACATTTTAATTAGTATTGACAAAAAAAAAACAACTGACTTGATTGGAATGTTGATACAGAGCTACTAATTTTCGTGCTAGGCAATTCTGAGGAGACGAAAGATGTTAATTTCCTTTCCTCAAAAGGCATCGATTAGGATGAGTTATCATGTTGACTGACAAGACGCCATCTTTGGGGAAGTGGGGCAGATTGAATGACAGCGTTTTTCGCAGACGTTCAAATAAATCCAGTTGTTCTTTTTAGGTACGGGAAATCATCACTCATAGCATCTCAACCCCTCTGACAGACTGGTGGAGTACCCCCAACTTCCGAAAACATTATCGATGTTTTTTCCTTTCTGTAAAGTTATGGATAATATTGTCGGGTCTACGCCCGGGCTGGCGCTGCAGCTTGAGTTTCTTCTCAGTTGAAGTCCGTTTTGGTGTGTCCTGTCCAAGATGAATCGAGATTGTCCATCATCGCTCGGCCGAACCCGACTTTGTCGCTTTTTTGGATCGTAGAGCTCCTACTGATGCAGGGGGCGTTCAATAATTTGTAGCTCTTGCGGAGGTTGACCTTGCTGGATGCGTACAGAAAACAGGAGATAGACTATAACTGCCGATGAGGGTCTTACTCAACCAGAGTCAAATCACCACTTGCGGCAGACTGTTCTTGCACACAGATCATCATCAAGCGCCCGTGATAGAACCTCTGAAATATTATACGGTGACAGGGGTCGTAAAGCGTTACCAAATCCAACATCGTGCGTCTTCGCAACATAAAAACCAGTCGAGGTAAAAGATGGTAAACATGACAGTTTTAGAAAATTAGAAAAATAATTAAGTGTTGTGATTACAAAGTGAACAGAGTATTTTGACCAGATCGCGACTCCGTCGCGATCCGGTCGACGTTCTCTATCCTTTTCCTCCCATCCATACCTTGGTATCTTATATGTCTAAAAAAATGAATATGAGAAAAGTGAATATTCGTACTGTGTTTGTCAGAGTTCAGTCTTCATTTTGCTGTATTTAATTATAAAAATACTCGTCTGACCGGTGTAACTGTGTCGCAACCAGATCGCGATTGGATCGAGGGAGAGGCCACTTTCGCGATAACAGTACTGTACCTAAACGGAATAACCGATGGTTGACATCCGTTGTTTTTTTTCCAATCCCTTTGAACCAGAAAACCGCTTTTCCGGCCCAAGATTGTTATATGACCTGCAGCGCATGTATGTGGTTGATTAATCACAATATTCAACGTACAGACTAATTCCACATCTTGAAAATGTTAATTGGGCTTTCCCCACATAGCGAAGATTGACTCTTCCAACTGATACCATTGAACTGACATGGAAGGTACCATCGGAGTTGGAAGGGCTAATATAAATGTGACATATTTTCAAAGCAAATGAAGGCGAATTAACATCGTGATGATTCACGTTGTGGAAATAATTAAGAATTAAGATATATTAATGTGTTGAGTGCATGTAACAGATAATGCTTTTGACGACAAAAGGAAGTAAACTGATTCTTGCTCTGTCTGTGATGCTGACAAAGAAAATCCATTAAATACTTCTGTGAAAGTGTTGAAGCAAACGTTTCTATTTGTGATATGGTACCCCGATTGTGTAACTTGTTTTACATACAGTATCTTCAACGAATCCCCACTATTTAGATAGATAGATAGGTAGATACTTTATTAGGAGCACACATAATACACCATGCAACACAGAAAACAGTGAACAAATTTACAGAACACTTATTGACGTAAATATGAAAAAAGGGAAATATGATCCGAGCCGTTGACAAGGCCCAGGTCCACTTTACTGGACGGGTCTCATAACTTTTACAATCAATTGGGGACGAATTGAAAATGTTGTTTATCACTTGACTCCACATCCAATAAACCATTCCAAAATAGATCCCGAAACAAACCACGCTTCATATAAGGTGTTCCCTTTCGCTGTCAGAAGCAATGCGTTGTTTTGGAGAATATCCACTCCAAAAATAGTTCTCAAAGTTGTAAAGGTCGTACATGTATATATTTTAAGGTATTTATTAATGTTATTTTATTAACCCTTTACCTAACGAATCGCCCGCATCCGCCCGCGTAATATGCAAATTGAGCAGTTGAAAAATTAAATTTTTCAAAATATTTCAACAAAACCATATCATGTGACCCCCTTATTCTAACGAGTTCATTGAGCTCGTTCCAATGAAGGGTCACCTGATATGGTTTTGTTGAAATTTTTTGAAAAATTTTAAAAAATGATATTTAAAATAATAAATTTTGATATCGTCTGCGTTGGGTAAAGGGTTAAGTTGCAGTTCAAAACTCGTAAGCCATGATTTTTCGGTCGACACGTAGGATAAGAGGTGTAAATAGTCTCATCAAAACGCTATACCTCGGCCAATTCTCGGCGGATTTCCATGAAATTTTCTCTCATCATGCACACATACATGTAGTTACTGCATCTTTGCCCATACAAAGCGACACCAATTTTGCATTTGGCAGGTCGAATATGAAAAGAGCGTATGCTCATGCGCGTGGGATTTCCACGGGGCACGTGCTCAGTTTTTGAACTTTCAAATGATATGACTGCGTTCAGCAGAGCTTCTAGAGCACATGCTGAAAATGTTGAGACGCTGCTCCTAAAACTTTGATCACAATCTGCTGTACATGGACATAACTGTATTCCAAGTGTTAGATACGCACAGGCTGAATGAAAGTCGCATTGGATTGGTTAACGAGCGATTGGGGTGTGGTAAATGGTGTCGACGATACTAGACACCTTCTCCGCGATTTGGGGGTGGGGACGTAGTTGGTCGTGCTCTATTGAATGGATTCTACATAATTAACCTGCAATTTCTGTTTCTCCAGATAGTTTATATTGCACTCTTTGTTGTTGGACGAACAGTACTTGGCCGTGTTATTCAGTAGCGAGCGCCGTCACGTTGGTAGAATTCAAATCCTGGTGAAACTTAACAAAATTATTATCTGAACTAAGATGTTCAGAGGGAGGAAAAGGGAAAGTGTGGAATTACCACTTTTCCAAACATTTAAATAAGACTGAGGTATTTTAGATTGGCGTTGGTGAAGAATGATTTTGTTGCTGGTGGAATTTCACCGGCAGACGATCAGTCGACGTCCGTCTCACCTCCAAGCTTATCCTACCATTACTTTCGGTTTATTGGGTTTAGATATTGCTGGCGAAACTAACCATTCCAATTTTAATTTCACCAATAAATACAATGTTAAATCTGCGCCAACAGAATCGTTGCTAAACTTTCATAATTTTGTTAGGATTATTGACTGCTGTCAAATGACGAAAACCCACGAAACGCTGAACGGAGCCCTTTTATACCCCTTCAGGCTGCTTTGACCAATCAGAATCGTTTTTGCCCCCAATTTGTCAACAGGCATTCTCGCCTCGAAGTGTGGGCCGGTGTGACAGGAATGGAAGTCCGTAGGAAAATTAGTCCCTCTGGACTATTATTCCGCGGAATTATAGTCCTAGGTCTAACATTTCTAGGAATAGTAGTCCGGCTACTATTCCTAGAAATGTTAGACTTAGGACTATAATTCCGCGGAATAATAGTCCAGAGGGACTAACGTTCCTACGGACTTCCATTCCTTTTACACCGGTGCGAAAAATGAATGCTACCCAGATGGTTGTCCCGTTAAATGAATACAATTCAAATGCAACAAGACCAGATTAGGTGATCGTAATATCATGCCCCGAGTTCCAATGTGTTCTATGTGCCTACATTGGAACTCAGGGAACGATATGACGATCGAAGTGAACGCAAAAAAATTACCACAAACTCATACAACGAGAAAACAGATCGAAATTGGGGTTTACAAAATGCACTCGTTTAATTAAAATACGTCTTAAAACGTATTAAATATCATATACGTTGGTGAAAGGCATGAGTGCCATTCCTAGAATGCACTTGCTTGGGTATGATATTAGTAAATATAACGGGAATAATTATTTCTTGTATCGAGTTCCCTAATTTCATAAATCGCTGAATAAAGCGAGAATTTTGAACTAATTTTATGAGAAATACTGGTTACTATGTGGGAAATGTGATATAGAAATCATTATCAAAGTGAACCACCAAGCTAGTGTGTTGTCTACGTAAACTGGCATATTGTTGATGAGACATAAGACATAAATGTGTGATTTGGGCCATTTCTTGATTTCCATCTTTCCTTACACAGATTTGGTCTACATAAAAAAATTACGGGACTGAAACTTAATAATACTTTTAAATATGATTGTAGCGCCGTAACAATGCACACACCTTGATTTAAATAAATGCACCCCCATGTGGTGGATCCTTGGAAGTAAAGAGTGCTCATCATCTGATGTAGACTTTTAGCTACTGCATCAAACCAACTGGGGAGAGAAGGGGGCAACGCTTTAATTTACTCCACAGGCTGTTTCAGGCTCATTGGCGAGAGGGATGTGCTACATTATTGCTCCGTAGACATTGTATCCCATTACTATTCACATTATCTGTCAAAGAGTTTATTTTAGCCTTTGCCTGACATTATCTTCCAAACATGCATGGCGCTTAATGTTGGAATAGGTCTCACAGTGCCGCCATATTTTTCATTTTATTTTATTATTTTCTCTTTTTTGAGAAGGGCGGGGGTGGTGTGTACACGTCATATATTCATGCTGCAGGAATTCTACCCAATTCTTTTCTTTTTTTGCGGAGGGAGGGGGCATCTGTACCCTTACGTCCATAAATGGAGGCCTACAATAGAATATACATTCGCACTGGCTAATACATTTATCTCTTTTTATGAAACGAATGATGGCTGTAACTCGAGGTAAGCCACCACTACGTTTCAGTGCCACTTTTTGAAACCACGTTATTTCATTTAGGGCATGCTAACGCTGGTGTTAATATGGTGAGATAAATATTAATTACGTTTCATGTTGAAACAAAATGAGCGTGCAAGGATTCTTTTCCATTTACGCAGCATAATCTTTAAGACAGACATTGGGTGCGTGGTTTTGAGCGGATCTAAATGCGTTTTTTTTTCTGTTCATTGTGTTGTGAAAAAAAGAAAGAAATGCTTTAGCCAATCATTTTGCCTGAAAATGCATGAACAGAAAAAAGGTTTAATTATATGAAATTGTTTTAGTGATTTTTTTCTCTTTCTCTCAGAAATTGTACACCTAAATTTACTTATGTTGGTGTTTTAGTTTCAAATGACTACCAGCGTACTGTATTATTAATGCTGGTCACACATTGAAGTTTGTACACCCACATTGCACAGAACAACGATGACTTATGTATGAAGGATAAAGGGCAAACCTATCGGTATATTGGGGACTTTAGTCGATATATGACTGTCAAAGCCGGCGCTTTATCCACACATTTGTAACCATTCAGACCGTGCCTCTTCAAATCAGGACTCTTGGTTTGAAAATCACAGGCGAGCGACTAACGGCCTACAAAGGAAAGATTCTAGAGGGTCAATGACCCCATATCATCTCTTTTACTGTATGAGACACCCTGCATTATTGATTTTCTTTGATAACATCGATTGGGTACTATTAACCTTCAAAATCTTTATGTGAGTTTGACAAACTTTATGGACCCAGAAAGGGGGCGCGGTGGCGTCGCGGTAGCCGGTTCTCGTCAGATCACTGAAGTTAAGCAACGTCGAGCGCGGTTAGTAGTTGGATGGGTAACCATTTCAGCGACTGATTCGTACTCCCGCGTTGTGTCCTTGGGAAAGGCACTTAACCCCGATTGCCTACGTGGGGACACGATGACGCTGTGTACTAAGGCGTACTGTACGTCGACGGTGCGCATGTCTTCAACCAATCTAACCCTGCCTGTGCCGCGGTGCAGAGTTCAGAGTTACGATGTTGGAGAGCTGACAGCTGCTCGTCGTTGCTCGGTGGTTCTCTTCGGGTACTCCGGCTTCCTCCACCCATGAAACTGTCACCGACATGATATGACCCTGGCTGTTAATGTGTCGTTAAACCATAATAACAAAAACAATGGACCCAGAACACATAATTTAGCATTGAACCAAGAAGATATCCTGTCGACAGATGTCCAATTACCTTAGCGGTGGTTTCTGGTCAAGTCTTGGCTGCTTATCAGGGCGGCCAATACATGGCTAGATATTACTAAGCCGCTAGACATACAGGCTGTGTTGTAAAACATCGAAAATTATATTCATATCCATACGGGTTATAAAATAAACTCGGCATGTTTCCCAGTAGATTTATTGTGCAAACTCGGATTTCAGATTCCTTTAATTTATCAAAGATTTTCGAGATGGGTATTTACCGTTCGCCTTATTTTCATATAAGGTGGGGCACAGAGGGTAATGACGATCGCTCACCTCAAAAGGACTGGCTTCCAAATATTGAGTACTGAATCAGGTTGTCTGTCGGCACGTCTACTGTTGCGAAAGCTCTTCACACATATTGCAGAGCTGCTTCCAGTTGCTGTCAAACAGAAAAACATCGTACGTTCAAGGTTATGAACTTATAAGGTACTGTAGCATTCTCTTTCAACTAAGTTACCCTTTGCATTGAAAAAGCTGCATGAAGTTTTTCTCTCCTGCTTCTTTTAACGTTGCTGATCTCATATGTTTTTATAGCTTACCTCAAGCAAACTTTATGGAATTTCTTTGCATTTAGGTCTTCACGTGCAAGCCGCGTCTATACCAAAACGTCTGTTGAAATATATACATGGATTACTGTTAGAGTGGTCTTCCCTTTATTTATTTAATAATAAAAGTGGTGGCCGACAGTAACTGCTTAAGAACGTGGACCGAGTGGCAAGTACGATGATACCTCATACGAGAGATCCCGGGTTCGATAGCCGTGCGCGGAAAGTTTTCGAGGTGTCTAGACGCTCTCTGCCATCATCAATTGTGGGGGTGATGCTGTCACAGAGCAACGCATTATCGGCGGGTACGTAAAATGGCTGTCCCCTGTGCAGTGAGAGACACACCCCATGAAAGCCAAAGATCCCAGCATAGTATTCGAGAGGGGCGAGGCCAAGAATATGCCATTACGGATGTCATCCTACGCCAATCCTTCTAAAACAAATAGGTTAAGACAAGTGATTGATTGATTGACTGATTGACAGACAATATTTTATTTCCAAACAAACAAGATGAAAAGTATAAAAAACAGATTACACAATGATGACAACAGTTGTGAATTTGAAAATGGACCCAGCAGTAAGCTAATGCTTATGTGAGCTGTCTCCACCTTTAGAATTAAACGTTGGAGTATGGACGCTCAAAGATCACTTTTTTGTCGTACCTATAAAGTGGTAATCTGAGAAGTGAAGTTGCATTTTATAATAACACAGAGTTTTATGTTTTTTTTGGACGGTGAATGTTGTAATAGGAGGTAGAGCTTGGATTAGTTCGACTGGCCGAGTGGATACAGTAACTATTGTTCTCCTATGGGATGGACTAAGATAGATTAGTACCCGACCAGTTGAGACAGTCTGGCGAAAGGCGCAATAAGCTATGAATCCAGGCAACGCTTCCGTTTGGATCAGTGATGTTGGGCGATCAATATATTGAATACGCCATGGTGGAGATTTTTGTATTGAGTGATTCCGGTACGCAAACTACTATGATTGTCAACCAAATCTATGAGTTGCCTCAATATATCTGTGAAGGCAGAGAATGATAGCACAGTTGGCTTGTACATTATACTTGGCACTGCCGTAGAGAAGAGTTTCCACGTCAACGACGTATGACAGTTGCTATAGCGTGTCCCTTCTCATACCTAAATAAAGAGGACAGTTGAAGAAACAATGATGAGTTGTCTCGCGCTCCCCACAGCCACATAAAGGTGAACTAGTGAGAAAATTATTGAACAGGTGGTCATTCAGGTTGCTAAAACCCAGACGTAGTCTACAGAGATATATTTGAGTCTGACGTGATTTATGAGCGTAAAACAATGTTGGGGCCGGAAGTCTATCTTTGTGCAGATATGAATTGAAATTTCCGAGAAAACTACTTCCTCTAATTTCAGGGTGGGGGGTAGATTATTCTACAGTCTGGTTGTCGACGGTAAGAAGGAATGTAGGTGTGAGTGCGGCAGTGTGGGATATTTAAGTTGCTAATGCTGTGGAGGGACTATTCGTGGGTAGCGGATGTTAACAAGTTGACTAGAGATGATATTTAACCTGGAACAAGATGATGATCCATTTTGTAGTGCTGTATATGTTTGTGCTTTTCTTTGCGAATACGGAGGGCTTCCCATCCTTTTTCCGCATACAGTGAAACTCAACTTGCACTTTGTGTAGTACCAGTGACTATCCGAGCTGCCTCAAGCTGTATTTTTCTCTAATTCAGAGCATTATTAGTCCTTACAGATATCCCAAACAGTGTCAGCATATTCCAGTTGTGGTCGTATAAATATAAAAAAATATTTTTTTCAGTGTTCTACAATCAAGGAAAAATTTATTCTTCCTGCGGACGGATATCCTGTTCCAGGCCTTAGTTGTGATTTCCTATTGCTGGGTGATTTCGCTAATGTCAGAACCGGATATCTTTAGAGTGGGGTGATGTGGTTTAGTGGACTTGCGTGATATTATCAGTGACTCGGCTTTTGCAGGATTAAAGTCAACCAGTCATTGGGATGCCCACCTTTCGATCTTTTCGGGGTCAACGGACATAAGTCGGGCAGCTTGGACAGGGTCCCCAACGGTGAGGTAGACATATGTATCGTCATCAAAAAGTCGAATGTTAGACACCAGTCCGTCATTTATGTCATTTATGTAGATAAGAAAAAGTAACGGTCCTAGGGACGAGCCCCGTGGAATACCCGCTCTGATATTTCCCCAGGTAGAATACTCAGAGTTAACAATGACCGGCTAGTGCCTAATGCTAAAATGTTAAGGTAGGATTTGGACCAGGACAAAAGCTGACAGGTTATACCGATCGTTTCGAGATTGTACAAAAGGCCTTGTTGCCATACTTTATTAAAAGCCTTACTGATGTCACAGAAGACAAATCTTATTTCCTTTCCTTCAACAAGAGCTGGGCTAATGGTGTGGTAAATTTCATTCAACTGGAAAACGGTGGAGTATTTGGATAGAGAACCTGACTGGAATCATGGAACTCTCTAACTTTCTTTGCTATACAATTTTCAAACACCTTGCCAACACAGCTTAAGAGTGAAATTGGACGGTAATTTGTCACTGCTTTACGAGAGTCTTTTTTGAATATTGGTGAGACATTTGCCCTTTTCCACTGGTGTGGGAATATAAAATTTATGAGGCAGAGGTCAGAATGTCAGCTAGTGGTTTGGCTGATGTTGAAGAACATCCCTTTAGAGTAAATGGACTTACATTGTCAGGACCACTTGCTTTGGGGGTCTTGAGAGAATTCAAAGCTTCCTGCACGTATTCGGGCTCAAGGAAAATATTTTTCAAAGTGGGTCAATCAGAGTCAAAAGAACGGGGTGGTAGAGGAGTATTACCGTCATTGATTTATTCATTTATTGATGTTTAAGGTCACATATTTATGCACGATGGCTAATCATGACCGTGCCAGTTTTACGGGTAGAGGAAGCCGGAGTACCCGGAGAGAACCACCGAGCAACGACGAGCAGCTGCCAGCTCCCCAACATCGTAACTCCACACTGCAGCACAGGCAGGGTTAGATTGGTTGAAGACACGAGTACCATCGACGTGCAGTACGCCTTAGTACACGGCGTCATCGTGCCCCCACGCGGGCAATGGAGATGAAGTGTCTTGCCCAAGGACACAACGCGGTTGCCGCAGGTGGGATTCGAACCGAGGACCTCTCGGCTTGCAGCCTGCACCTCTACCTACTGAGCCACCGCGCTCTCCTACCGTCATTGTGTTTGGGAATTAACAAAAGTACTCACTGAAGGCCCCGGCTTTTTGTACATTACTAAAAAGAGTAAGACCCCTGTGGATGAGAGTTGGCATGTCAGTTTGTTTATTTCCCAAAAGCAGTTTGAGCGTCTTCCACCAAAGGTTAGGGGGTGTCGAACGGGGATTCAGAGTGTTTTCGATTTTGGTAAAGTATGACACTTTCGACTTCCTAATGGATGAGGTTACTTCATTTCTTTTCTTACGATATTTTGCCCAAGCTAATTCAGTACCACTGCGTTTGGCGGAGCGATAAAAGCGCTTGTGCTGGCGTATTAAGTGTAGAATTTCATTATGCATCCACTTTGGTTCGTTGGGTCGTTATGCGATGATTAATTTGCTTGGGATATACTGACTGGTTAACTTGTCAAGGTGACATGTAAGCTCATCAACACTCCGATCGGGTTGGTTCGAAGACAAAATCATATTCCAGTCAACTTCCCTGATAGATTTGTTGAAATTGACAAGAACCGCGTCGGCAAATAGACCTATTCGTCGCTTGAGACTTTAGGAAGGCTCTTTTATGAACTTAATTTGGGCTATTATAGAACAGTGTTAACGGACGAACTCGCCAAAAATGGGTCTCCAACATCATGCGATTCGATCAAATGGGGACAGTTAGTTATAATTAAATCGAGCAATAAGGCTGATGTTTCCGTAAAAATGTGGGCTGCTGGATGACTTGCCGTTATTAGATTTGAGTTGATCGTTCTTGAAGCCGCCGGTTATTATCACGGGAAGCGTTTGTACATCTAATGCTCTTTCAATGGAGGTCGAAATAAGATACCAAGTCTCGGTCCCTGAATTAGGCGATCTGTAAAAGCCCCAAGGAGGAAGCTTTTTTATCAGTAAATATCTGCAACCAGATTGACAATTTCCAAATTAGGGATGTATGAACGCCATTGAATTTCTGAGGTAGATAACGATACCGCCTCCCCTAGAAGGACGATCTTTCCTTATTAGGTCGTGAAACCCAGGAATTGCCAAGTCAGAGTTGTCGTCACTGCTCTGGATCCATGATTCCGTAAGCACACATATATCATTGTTAACGAGCTCACATCTTAGAATATCAAGTTTGGGTTTTAGGCTTTGGATGTTCAGGTGGAGAGGCTAAGTCCTGTCGACGTATGATTTGGATAATTTTCAGTAACTGAACTGTCAGTGCTTGATGTCACTGATGAATATGGGGGTCCCGGGTTGGTCTCAATGTCACCACATAATAGGAGAAAACCACAGAGCCAGGTACATGGTCATTGCATCCGTGAATGTTGAACAGAATGATGCCGATACATTCAAGTGAAGTGGCAAGAGCAATTGGCTAGTAAAGACCCACTCTTAGTCTGTACATAACTAAGTTAGCTATTAGGATTGTTCTGGTGAATATAACATTTGAGCATTCGAAGAATGGGGATAGAGCTCAACGTCATTGATCCAAATGCTAAATACCCCTGGACAGCTGTGTGGGACGAGAGTGCAGTCAGCAAGGGAACATAGAAATCAGAAAGGGAATACAAGAGGATGTATACAACATTCAGCCGAGGAGCTTGTAAGTTGTTCAAGTTGTTTTCACAGTGGGTGTGTACAGAAAAATCAAAAAGCAATGTACAAAATAAATGCAAAACATATTTACAATAAAAGATAACAGTGCAATTTGGAATAGTAATATTTGGGATCATGGTAGTGAGGTTTCCTGTGTCAGTACTGGAAGGGACCGGATACAAACATTATTAAGTGGGTTGGGGCGGTAGTTAGTTTATTTATATAATTTACTTTATTATTATTATAGATGATTGAGGTCATTATTGCATCATGGTACATCATCGCCGCAGCTCAGATATTAAGTAATTTTAGCCTGCTAAACTCTATTCCCATGTTGCGATCACGACCAGCCACAGTGCTAAAACAAACAATTCTGCACAATGGCTAGTCGCGATCGCAACATGGGTGCAAAGTCAAGTTTAATCAATCGTTCATAGCCGTGTCACCCTTGTTGAGAATGGAAGAGAGTTACAGGAAAAATCAGTGTAACTAACTGAAGGGAAGAGAGAGAGAGGGTGAGGGCGAGACCGAAGATCAATCTCGTCAATTGTACAAGAGTGGGAGTTCAGAAATTGATAAAGCTCCACATGTTGGGACAGGTTAAACGTTATGCAGTTACAACAACTGTTTCACGGTGTGTGTGTGTAAGAATTCTATCCATCTTTATTAATTGCAATTGCTCATTCATTTTGCTGGAGAAATAGTCAGCAAGATGTATTAGTTACGTAGTTTGTGGATGACCTAAACTGATATACACGGTATCAGTAAATTCCATTTTTTACACAGTCTTCCACTCTCGCCACTATGTGGTTACTGTTATCGTACCATATAAGGTAGCAATGGAAATGTGTTTTTTCTCACATCTCGATAAATTTATTTGGATCAGACTGTGACGTACATCCCCTGTCATCCCATTAGCGTTCTCAGCAGCAAAATACTTTGACACTGAAATATCCAGAATGGTTTAAAATGTCGCCCAGACAGTTTCGGACCTGCGTGAACATAGAGTCTAACTAAATAATGTTAGGATAGGTATTGCGCATAGATTTCTCTGGCATCAAATATTATCTCGCCTTACAATAAGGTGTACTGAATTATAGTGGATTTTTAGTAGATTTATATCGGGCTAAGACAAACTGGGGCCTCGTGTATTTTGTTGGCAAAACACCATCCCATACACGGACATTAGGAGACTACGTATAATACATACTCCATCTTTGAATCTGGAATGACTGGGGATACTCTTAAAAAGGAACCAAAGTGAAAGTTATAACCAAAATAAGATAAAGTATCTCCTTTTAGGCGTGGCTTTAATTGGCAGTAAGACGGAAGGTTTCAGATAGTTCATGCTTCATAACTATTGAACAATGCTATACGTTCACATTATCGCAGAAGGTGTTTGCACCATTTCATTAGATTGTTATCCCATAATCATTCTGTAAAAAGTGTTCATTTCTGACAGTTCTGCACAACAGCCGTTGAATTGCTCGTCATGAGCTGTGGCTTCCAAAAGTCATGTAAGTAACATCCCCCAATATAAACACGTCCACCAGGCAGTTAACCATGTTTTCAGAACTGGAGACGATAAGTTAAGTAATGGCACTCGTCTGTAGTATTATACCAAACATCCTCGAGAGAGGCTATCGGGAGGCAAACCGACCAAGAGAGGTGGTGCGAGATCCACAGTATTGTCGTCGTGAAAAGTGAGCAGTCGCTTGCGTTTTCTATAATTCTTCTTAACTGGTGGTTTAATTTGTCTGAAAAGTCGACAACAATTGAGGTTAAACTATTATGCTGAAAAATGAAGTCTTTGACACTTTCAAAATGTATCCTGGAGCGACCATTGGAAAACATGTGCGATGAGAATATGATCACTTTATTAATTGTTACTTCCACAAACAATCTCAAATAACAAAGATAATCCATCAATGAATATGTTTCTGTTCTGAAATCCGTCGGCCATAAGACATAACACAACGAGAGTGGATTGTTGGGGACTGGAATCAACGACAGGGCGTGGAGTCTTTCCTGTATCTCACGTGCGACGAAGGCACGCGTGAAAACAGAAAAACCTACACGTCGGATCATTGAGTCCTGTATCGGTGTAACAGGAAAATTAGTCCCTCTGGACTATTATTCAGCGGAATTATAGTCCTAGGTCTAACATTTCTAGGAATAGTAGTCCGCCGGACTACTATTCCTAGAAATGTTAGACCTTGGACTATAATTCCGCCGGACTACTATTCCTAGAAATGTTAGACCTAGGACTATAATTCCGCGGAATAATAGTCCAGAGGGACTAACGTTCCTACGGACTTCCATTCCTTTTACACCGGGAATCCACCCGAGTTGTGTTCTTTATTTATACCACCATTAAACTTGAATTAAGTAAATTAAGATGGTATTTTAGAAACAAAATATCGCCTTCCGCGGTCTGATAACTTTCTTGCTTGACACTTTTTTGAGTCGAAGCCTTTGATTCACGCCATAACGTCACTCGGATGCCTCACATCCAATCAGATGCGTTCTTGCTTGACGTTCTGACGCGTAATCCATAATCCACTCATATTTACCAATGTTTGTATTTTGCCGCGCAACGTTGGATACGCACAGCAATCAAGGTATAAAGTTTCAAATAACACAGAAAATGAACAAGAAGGGATGTGAAAGTGTTTTATTTTTTATCAACAAAAATAAATGGTCAACTGTTTTTTACGTCCAACAATTTAGAAAATTTCCCACTTTTCCTCAAGAAGATTCAGCAGTGATGTACAGTACAGCCGTCGTAAAATCTTATTTTTCCTTCATAGTATTCGAGAGGAGCGAGGCCAAGAAGATGCCACAACGGATGTCACCCCACGCCATTGGGCCAAGGAGAGAAAATCTTAAATTAAAATCGTATTTTTCATTAACTGTCTTCCTAATACAAATAGAAGATCTGTCACTTTCCACGGGTTGGCAATATTTCCACGGACGCAATAATATTGGATACCAAACACTAAAGCTGGGAATAATCATCAAAAATTTAATAAATGAAGCACAGAATACAACCCGGTGCTTCATTAATTAAAATTATGCTGATGATGATTTTTATTACCTGGTAAACTCATGCGTGAACATCTCTGCCCACGCGTGGATTACAAGTACACGGCGACTGTACTGTACAGGCTGAGAAAAATCCTCACTTGTTTTTTAAAACAATATATTGTCCATTCGTTTAGATTCAGAAGTTACATGACTTCTGACAATGTTCAAGTCAGGTAGGTCCCTTTGAATTGTTCGATGATAACGCAACCCATTATCATTGTTATATATACTGCGAACTCTGTTCACTTTTAACTTTTGGCGGTCATCTATGTATTTTAGGCAGCGTCGGAACCAATTATCAAGGGTCTTGTAAATGCAAGGTTTTCTTAGTCGCTTCTCTGCACCAGTAACAATGAATAACAAGCCTCTAGTGGCACTATCCTATGGCGGGGTAGTCCTAGCACAGCTAGAAAAAGACGAAACTCTAAAATTTCCTCCTAGCGTGCTACTTGGTTCTTTTTAAGGCGACGGACTGCATTTTTTTTTAAAATTCCTGAGTTATCATACCTTCATGTAATACATGGATTCATCTTGACATTTCAAAATTCCAGTTCTTTTTCATTTTTAAAGGGTATATTAATATCAAGTTTTACCGGGAGTTAGGACTTACTAGAAAACTTTTCAAATTCTTACCTTTTGTTTCTACTTTTACCCCGATTTCATTCCTTTCCGGATTGCATTACACACCCGATTTGGCAGAACTTGGCTTACGAGAACTTTTATCGCCACATTTCATTCTTTCGTCGTCTGTGCGTATTTGTTCTTGTTATGTCTGTGCCCTGAAGAAGGTCTTCATCAGATCGAAAGCTAGGTGAAAATTGTTTTTTCCTTTGCTGTTTGATCTTTATTTAGACGAATTCCGTTCTCTCTAGGCTCTTGCATACCTCAGATACAACACACTAGAAACAGATTTGTTTTATCAGAATATACACCTCATGTGAGTTTGATAAATAACACCTTTTAGACCTATTTTATTTTACTACACGAGCTTTCGACTAATCATAGTCCCTGTCAAGTGACAGACACAGTACAAATTGACTAGAGAAAAATATATAGCACAGCTGAAGACGTGCGGTAACGTAGCGTGACGTCTGACGTTGGGAGATTTGCAAACAAGTCTCTCTGATACGCACACTCGAAATGTGGGCATCAGTATGGAAGTCTATATACACTTGACTGATATAATCACTTCTTCGCAAATAAAACTATCAAGATAAATGGTTTCGTGCGCGAAGGCGCGCATGGACGGTTTGGGGCAAGGCCCTTTCGACCCTCTTTTACTGTAAAATAAGATTCTTCACATGTCCGGGCGTGTTAAAGGAGGAGAGAGAAGGGTACTCAGCGGCGTCTGTGTCTCCGGCGGTTCTTCTTGTGAGGAGGCATCTGTGTTGGAGAGACCGTAGCTGTCGTTGGTGTTGTAGGATTGTTGCTATTGATGGACTCCTCTGGTTCGTGAGGATGAGTCCTGGTCGCGTGAGGTGTTTCAGGTGTAGCTCTGGACGTTTCGTCTTCCCATTTTCCCTCCTGTGATTCTGAAATTGATTTTCGTATTGCAGCGATTCTCTCGTATCGACTGTTCCTTCTTTCCTGCACTAAGGAAAGTTCGCCCTCCTTTATCTCTCATTCCGAGAAAAGGTGAGTTGGGCTGGAGATTGACCTTTCTCCAGCGACCACCGACTGCTCCCCTTGCAAGGATTGTGTTGGGTTGGACATAGACCGTTCATGGGTACAAGGTGTGGCCCTTCTGAAAACCTTCTCAACCTCCTTTTCTTCCTTCTCCGACGTCTTCCTTTCCAGAAACTCCGCCAGTCGACGGACATCGCGTCCTTTGGCAGCTGGTCCCTTCTTTCTCCTTCTTTTCTTCTTTGGCTCTTGGATTGCGGCGGAAATATCATCACCCAGCAAGCCAGTGTCACTTGGAGGGTGGCCAGTGCGGGAGGAAATGGCCGCTTGAAAAGTGCTTCACCTCTCCAAGGACGTCGGTTCGACTTTCTCAAAGTCCACTGTCAGCTGAATTGTATCCTTGCCCACCTGGATACTCCAAGTGGTAGCAAGGGTAGCCTTAACTCTGAGCATGTATAACACGTGGGAGCTCCATTGTTCAGTTGTTGACATCTCGGAGTCCAAGGTCTGAATGAACCGAATGCAACTATCGTGAATTGTGAACCAATGGCTCCGTCTGCGCGCAGGGACAGTTTGGTGCAAGCCCTTTTCGATCCGCTTTAACTGTAAAGTGAATTTTGGCCTCATGTCTGGGCTCGTTAAGGAGAACAATGCCATGGTGTTCAGTGGCGTTTGTTCCGATTCTGTTGCTTCCTCTTCTTATGAGGAGGTATCTGTGAAGGATAGGTCATGGCAGTTGATGATTGTATCTTTGGGCGTAACTGCCAGACTAATCGAAAACTAAGAATTAATTTCGCCGTGGGCGACATAACGATATTTCTCGAATAACAATGTTATTCAACTACACTGTGGTAAAGGACACGCTAATTACTGGTTTAATGGACAGATAATAACATGATTGTCTCAGTTATTATATTTTAGGAGAATTCCATCCTACGAAATAACTGAATTGTCCTAACCAAAATGTTTACAGTGATTTTAGGTCAGCATGTCTAGAGGCTTTGTTGAGAGGGGATGTTTAGAATTACTGCGCGTAGTTTCTTTATAAAACACTACAACGTGTGTAATTCGTGAAGGCTGGTTTTCAGTCAACATTTTATCTTTCGTTAAGATAACTAAATTTGTGACAGTCTATGATGAAAAAACACCTATTTATTTATTTATTTATTTATTTATTAAGGTTTAACGACACTTTAACAGCCAAGGTTATATCGTGTCAGAGACAGTTTTACGGGTGGAGAAAGCCAGAGTACCCGGATAGAACCACCGAGCAACGACGAGCAGCTACGAGATCCCCAATATCGTAACTCCGCACTGCAGCACTGGCAAGCTTCACCTAATTATTAAATAAAATCGGAATATAAGGCCAAACAAAATTAAATAATTGATTCTCAGGCAATTCTTTTTAAAACGAATGAGTGTGGGCGGTTTTTATTTTTTATTCCTGATGGAATGGTCGCCGATGCCTAAAATCCAGTTGTGAGAGCCTAAAATTAAAATTAAATCTAGAGCTTCCATACTGATTTTTTGTAAAAGTGATCATACAACACAAAATTAATATAGAACAACTAAAATCGAGATAAAAAATAATAAGGAATTGTTTTCACTGGTTGAGTGCAAGAAGCCAGAATCAGACCTTTCAAAAAATGAGGGTACCAGTGCAAAAGCCAACATTTCCCTTACCATGTTTCGTATTCAGTCAAACGTAAATAATAGTTTGTTTATACAAATTTGTTCTATTACAAATTATTGGAGAGTGACTGTTGGCACTCTCCAATAATTTATAATAAACAATTTTTGATGAACAAATTTAGACCACTAAAACTAATCTTGCCCTCAACCAGTTAAATATAGTTTTATTTTGTACATGCATGTGAGAATCGTGTCGCATTTCGCGAAGAGAATAACAATACTGTATCAATGTATACGACATATCGTCGGCTGAGTGCTAGAATGTTCTATGTCCCATAGGGGACATAGAACATTCTAGCACTCAGGCGACAATATTGCATCACAAATTGCATTGCTAAAATCGCACCCTATGATAGTTTTATACAATTTGAATTTTGCCTCCAAAATAAATATGACGAACGCGGACTGAAAAAACGAATGCGCCGGTGCCTGAGAATCGAAAGATTTATTTTCTTGAGCCCAATCAGAGCACATTTCACTACTTCGGATGGCTACTGAAACTTTATATTGCTAATCAACGTCCTAATGTCTATATAAAATCATTTAAAAAGTGAAATCTCCCTGTTTGTTGAACATTTTTTATCACATAATTACAATAAAATAACTCATTATGGAAATTATCGTTTAGAACACGATTAATACGGGAATGACGTCAAATGTCAGCGTCTGCTTGGTAATGTTGTGAGTGTGTTGGTTTCGGTAGTAGAACTGAATTAATTTTCTCGTATTTTTTATCAACTGACTACCTAACAGAAATGGAAGACGACATTTGAAGAAAACATTTCCTGAACAACTATTTTCATTTTTTTTCTAGAAAAAACAGTGAAGGTGCTCTCATTGGAACGAATGCGGCGAGGTGTGATAGGCCATGTTTTTAAGGCAAAACTTTTTAAATATACTAAAATGTGGATGGCGATGTTGGTGAAAAGCTCTGGTCAACTTCAGTCATTACCTTAGACAAAAGTTAAAAGTACACATTATATGATAAAATATCGCAAATTCGTCACGATTTGACATGAAATCCGGACTCATTTGAGATTCTCTATTTAAGTGAACAGGAAACGGTCATATTGTCTCAAGCTGTTATTCCTCTCAAGTGATCGCTGAAAAAAGAACTGATTCTGAAATTGTGAGTTCCATTGGTTTGCAAACAGCCAGAGTTCTTTCGGGTATCAGTTAACCCTTTACCTAACGTAACGGCCAAAACCGGCCAGCCCTATTCTCAAAAATCGCCAATTAATTTTCATTATTTTTTCATTTTTTGTCTCAAAAACATAGGTTATGACCCCTCGTTGGAACGAGCTCGTCGAGCTCGTTCCAACGAGGGGTCATAACCTATGTTTTTGAGACAAACAATGAAAAAAAATAGTTATTCAACAATTATTTTTGCAGAAAGTATGGATATTGTTCTCAAATAATACGAGTTTCAGAAGCTGACCGAGTGAGGCGCTAGGAATCTGATTTGTCCCAAGTACGATCGCTAAAGCGCCGACTGAAGAGCCGTCAAAGATATGCCTTGATTTTATGGTTGGAATATTAGCCATTCTTGTTTACGGTTCGAAAACTCCGAGTTCTTAGAAAACTTATTTGTGGATAAATACATGTAGTAGTAGCGGTATGTGGGCATCAAATTCATATTTAACCCTTTACCTAACATGAAATGCAGACGACATTTGCAAACAAAATTCTTGAATAATTATTTTTTTTCATTTTTTGTCCCCAAAACATAGGTTATGAACCCTCTTTGGAACGAGCTCGACGAGCTCGTTTCAAAGACGGGTCATAACCTATGTTTTTGAGATAAAAAATGAAAAAAAATAATGAAATTGTTTTGTGAATAGCGCTGGCCGGTTCTGGCCGTTACGCTGGGTAAAGGGTTAATTTCCACGTTGAGTTCCCCACGCTGGTCATGCCGTGCTCCAAGAGCCCGAAATGGGTACCACATAACATACTTCCATGTCTACTAGCAACTATTTGCATGAGTGACATTAAGTATCGGGTCGAAACCAAGATGCACATAATACTGATTGTAGCAAATCAACATCTGAGACTCCAATCCAGGGGAAAATATACCGACTGAAAAAGTTATTGGAGGCGGTGTAACGGAGCACCCTCTCCCCAGTTATGCCCCAATGTGTCATTAAACTGAATTAATTCAACCGTCAGTTAGTGGCTGCCCACGAAACATAGCATTATAATGTTGAAATACGAATACATTGTTTTCATTTACAAGTCATGTTCGAAGATAACAACAATGTATTATAAGATAAATAGTTTAAATCATTAGGAGAGAAGCAACAATACTCAGTAAAGAGAGTACAGCAGCCACCACACATCTCTATACAGCTCGAATGCTTGAATATCAGTTGAAAAATGTCGCGACTGAAATTGCCGCCCCAAGATGGCGTGACATCCATTAAGGCGGTATCTCCTTCCATCGGCGATGACTAACTATATGAATGGTGTTGCGCTGTTACTGCAATCGCAGTAACAGCTTTCACATCATCAAACGAAAGCCTAGCACGAAAACTAAAAATTAGTATCAACTGTCCAATATCAGCACTTGTTTGGTCAAAAAGAAGCACGAGAGCATAATCTCTGTGAAATCAACTACAGATTTTAACAGAAGTCCATTCCATAAAGGTTGCCCATGATTAGTATGCCTTCTTCGCAGAGCATGGGACGTTGTCTGGTGGGCCCCCCAACTCCTGCAATGTAAATGGTAACCCGTTATGTGAGTAATGTGCCCGCCAAAATAATAACACTTCGGTCAGCCGATGATTTGTTGTGGTTAGTACGTGCGACATCCCTCAATCCTTCTGCTACCACCGGTCAGCTTCCTCCCCTAGTCTCTTCTCTCATCCAAGCCCTCAGAAACGAATAGTTTCGTGACAGCTACATTTGCTTCACTTTCGCTGTTATCCGAAAGAATAAGCACTGTGAAAAATAAGTGTGCATTAGTTTTAAGAATTACCGGGCATTCTTAATAGAAAGACCGGGTATTCTTTTAAATAGTACAAGTTATTGTTAAAATACAACTATTCAGCCTGACCTGACCGAGTTTTAACAATGAGTTTCTGCTGAAACATTCATGAACAGAGTGATGTTGTCTGCGAAGAATTGTTCTGAAAAGTATTTTGATGTTTCGCTCTAAAACCAGAATTAAATGTTAGGATGGTTTTAAGTCAGATAATAATTCGACCCAGGGGCAAGGCACTTCATCCCGATTGCCCGCGTGGGGTCACAGTTGCGCTGTGTACTAAGGCGTACGGTGCGTCCATGATACTCTTGTCTTCAACCAATGCTAACCCTGCTTGTATGAGGTTAGGACGTTGGGGAGTCTGACAGGTGCTCGCCGTTGCTCGGTGGTTCTCTCTGGGAACTCCGGTTTACTCCACTCGTAAAACTGTCCGACACGAAGTGACCCTGGCTGTCGAAAGTGTCGTTAAATCTCAATAAATAAATAAATACGTAAATAAATAAATAAGTCGGCCCAGGATTTTCGGCCAGATAATGGTTACGGGCTTCGCCCTCGACTACTATCTGGCAGAAAACTTCCTGAGTTTCATTTTCGTGGTTTATCCATTTTACGTATTGCACAATTGGAAATTTCATTACCCACACTCTGTGGGAACAGTCATCAACACTTTGGTTTGTTTGCACGTTCCCAAACAGGCTGAACTCGTTCCACTCAGAGGCTTCGTTTCAGAACGGTGCTGGCTTTCAAAACAAATCCACATTTCCTGATAAAGAGGCAGAGAAAAAGATTAAAGTTTTTTCGTAACAGTGATTGATTATATTTTGTGAAATCTGATCGACTTGATAGAAATTTCATGGGTTTCTAAATCAGGAAATCAGAAGAAATATCACATTTTGTCAAATAAAATTGGATTAATATTTACACATACGATTGCACCATTCATTTGATTAAGACAGTTATATGGATATTTTCCAGACGAACGTTTTCTTTGGATTTTGAATCTGATAAGCTGAGGCTTTTTTTGGTATACTTTATTGAAAGTGAGAGATACATGTGTTATGTGATCTCCACGTGTCTCCTCAACCTTCAGGGGGCAGGTGGTAAAATCGCAGACTGCCAACACAGTCATAGGTGCTAATTTTCATCTTAACACTTAGTTATTCATTGTTATGGTGTGAATAGTATTGTTATTTTATTCTTCTGGATGAAGCTATCCATTTTTTATGGATTTTCGTCATGTGTGTGTGGAGGCGGATGGTATGGGAATTGACTTAAAACTCTTGACTTGTCACTGACAGGGGCGTTGATACGAAGGCAATCGGGACCAGTCAAAAGGTTGTTTTAGGAAAATGTGCAAAATTATTGGACTTTGTTTGGTCCTACATTGTCGGTACGTAAACAAACATGCATAAATGTGATGACAAATGAGTGCCAGTAAGAATCAAGGACGTAGTGACTTTTAAACATTCATTTTTCAGAAATTGTTCATGTTCCGCGAGGACGTATGCTCACTTAATTCGAGGGTCAATGTCATTTGGTTTCTGTAGACATAAGTAAATGTGATGAATTGATGGTAACCCGGTATGAGGTTTGCGGCTCGGAGCGTATGTTCAACCGAGACGCGAGGCGTCTCAGTTGAACATACGCTCCGAGCCGCAAATATCAGACTGGGTCATCGTCAGTTCATCACTATAGCGTGTATGTTCTAGTAAGACCCCGCCCACAGCGCAAAACCCACATCGCGAAATGAACAAGGCAACTTTAAACGATCACAAGTTTAGTAAGTAAACCTCTTGTGTACCCCACGACCTTACAGGACAAATAATCAGTAAATCAGATAAAGGTTGAGGTCACTCCATCTTAGTTCAAATCGTAAACCGATTTGTAATTTAAACACACATCATTCGAGCAGCGTTTGCTACACGCGCAAAAGAAAACTACAAAATGCAATAATTGCTAAATGGGCAACCTTATTTAAAATATTTCCGTGATGACGTCAGACGGTAGCATACAGTACTGAGATCGTGAACAGAGAAAAAAATACGCTAGCTCTCGTCCAATCATAGGGCGAGGATTTTAGTCTTATCGGACCATTGAGAAATATTGTAGATATCCGACACGGGGAATCTGGATTACGTGTGAGAACGTCCTTTAAGAGATCATCTGAGTGGACGTTACGGGTCTGAGTGACGTTATGACGTGAATGAAATGCTTCGACACAACACGATGTCAAGCAAGACATTAAACTGTCTGCTTTGTTCATTTAATTCAAGTTTAATCGTGGTATAAATACAGACCACGACTAGCGTAGAGCGTGGGGTATCGATAAAAGAACATTGTTGGCGTTTTTTGTTTTTTTTTTTGTTCTACATTTCACGCACCCTTCGTTGATTCAAGTCTCTGTACTCCACTCTCGCTGTGTTCTGTCTTTTGCCTAACGCGACTTTGAGCCACTTGCCAGAACCTATTCCTGGATTACTCAACATCATTATTTTTTTCTTCAACAACATAGCTTATGACCCTTGTTTGGATCGAGCTCGCCGGTCCACAGCTATACGTGTCAGTCGGTACAAAATAAAATCGCCTGGACTAAATAAATATATTGGAAACCTTCAATCATTTCGAAAATTCTTTATTCTTTACGACGTAGATAAAAATACTTTGAATTGACGGAATAAAAGCGTCCTTCCCACCTCAACACAAGGAAATACTGGAATGAATTTGCATTTCCCCGTGAAACGATGAAGTGGATTTTTCTTACCCTTATTTGCATATGTTACCCTTATTTTGACTGCCTTTTTCCGGTTTTAGATATTTTCTGCTTTTCGTTTTCTTATTTAAATTTGGATATACCAACTGCTCTCCAGACCTCCCTGGGCGGTTATTCCCAACAAGACGAATCCCAACAAGACGAATATAGAAAATGGTCATCCCAACAAGACGAATCCCAGCAAGATGAATTTAATTAAAATGACTATATAACCCATTTATTTTGAGGTTTTCCATCACAAACTTCTAACACGACTTACTTCTGGACAATTTACTGGTTGAGTGTTTGGAAGCCCATTATGGGGCTTTATCCTGAAGTGTGGGTACCAGAGCTAAAAGGCGTCATATTCTGTGGTACTTCAATGTACATTCTGTGGATGTACTTCAATTAATTTTTGATGTGATATTATTAAGTCGGGGTGGATTTGCCCTGTTACAATTAATGGAAGAGTGTCTTTTGGCACTCTCCCATTAATTGTAACAAGGCAATAATATGTGAACAAAAGTTTGACAACAACAAAAAAAAACTTAGCACGCTACCACTAAACAGAGGCGCCACGCTTTGTTACAAGCCGCTATTTGCTACAGCTTTTTGTATCTTTTTCATCAACAAAACCCCCAAACACATGCATAAATTAAAACACTAAAATACTTCAAATGGCATACATTGTAATGTACACGTTCTTTTTAAAGTAAACTTCCCCCATTTTTGAAGAGAACAAAATTTTCTTCTTGTGGGGATTCGTCTTGGTGGGATCGTCTTGAGATATTTTACCAATTCGTCTTGTTGGGATTCGTCTTGTTGGGATGACACCGTTGGGGGGGGGGGGGGTGCATGGTGTCTCAGCAGTTACTACATTTGACTTCACGCCGAATGGTCGACAGTTCGATCTCCTCCAGAGGCAACTGCATTTGTCCATAGCCAAGGCACTTTATCTCGATTGCCCACATTGAGCCCGCCGATGGACGCTGTGTGCCAAGGCGAACTGCACGTCGATGGAGCACTTGTCTTCAAGCAATGCTAACCCTGACTGTGCGAGTTGGGACGTTGGCGGGCCTGACAATTTGCTCCCCGTTGCTTTCCTAACTTGCCGAATACTAACATTTAATACGCTTTCTTGCAGTTTTGTGTTTGGCGGAGTAAAAGAGGGAGAACAGTGGTCACATCAATATGGTTTCTGTTTTCAAATACTCATGGTTTAAAACTCATGTGAATGATTCTCGGAAGGAAAACAACGAGAATCAACTTTGATTCAAACAAAACGTTCATTTGATTCTTGTCACCAATGCTCCTGAAGACTTGGAGAATGCTTTTTATTTTTTGCTTCCTCATAATAAGGTAACATTTTGATCAGTAATGGTGCAAATAGTGAAGTCAAATCGGCCTACACAGGTAACTTAGACTTCATTAGAAGTGTACGATTTTTAGTAAATTTTGTTTGTTTACATACCTACCACAATTGTTTCTATTGGTTTTGCACGAAGGAAAAAAAAGCCTACTCGGAAAAAACTCTCTTTTTATTATTAGAACATTTGCTCGAGAAGAACCTTGAACAGGCAAAGAAGTGACGAAGAGGCAAGTTAAAAAAAATATCAATTGAAAACTGGACTTGCTGTAGGTAGAACGGACAGTAGGACGTTGTTGAAGTAGCTGTTCGAAGAAACGGTTGGGGAGCGCGGTAGCTCTGAGGTTACGGTTGGAACAACCATTTTAAATTCAATTCGGCGTGTTTTGTTTTTTATTTGCTTTGTTTTTGGAAATTTTTGCAGGTTTGTTTGGGTGGGTGGGAGAGAGGAGGGGTTTGGTGGGGTGGGTGGGGAGAGGAGAGGTGGGGTGGGTGGGGAGAGGAGAGGAGGGGTGGGTGAGATGTTACGTCAACGTCGTGTCTAGACAAAAAAAAAATAAATAAAAAAATAAAATTCGCCTCAGCAAGAGAATATTTTTACGCTGCATTCAATGCGCATCGAGTTGTTGCATATGTGGAGGCCAGGATTTTTATAACAGTAATTAAATGATAAATAACTCAGGAGCTCAACGAAATAAATTGGACTAGATCATTTTTTGCCCCGATGATATTTTATATAGGTTTCCCATTCGTTAAAAATGAAAAATATAAAGATAAGTCAATAAGGCGTCAACTACAAATAACTTAGAGAAATTGCGTTTAAATTGGGCAAAAACAAGACGACTTATAAAGAAAAGTTCTCAGCGTTTTTAAACTTTACTAAGGCACACACATTAAAAATATTGGGAAAATGATTAAACAAATTAAAGGCAAAGAAACTGAATCGAATGTTCAACACCTGGAAGACACCAACACACTAATTACCTCAAAAAAGACACATCAAACAAATTGGCCTCAACATTTTATTACACGCCTGTTCTGTGAAATCCCCCATCTACAGCAACACTAAACCATGCAGAAAAAAATCTGTTTCGCATATATGTGCGGAACGGAAATCGTTGACAGGCTATTTTGAAATAGAAGCGAAATTCACTGGAATTTTCTACAAATCGTGCAACACAATTACAATGTGAATCGCTAGCAATAACTGAAAATCGTCCCCGGAGTTCCAATGTGTTATATGTACCAGTAGGCACATAGAACAGAGTGGAGTTTAGAGGACGAAATAGAAACACGGATTCCCCTCGAAAATGTGGATGGAGGTAAAATGTGTTCTTTTGGTTGATAGTTGTCAAATGAATTGCTGCGTGTCCTTCTAATAATTGTTTTTATGGACGTGAAGGCGTGTAACAAACACATAATGACACACGCGTGTTAATGGATTTGTCAATATGTCACTCGTGCCATAGCGATTAACCCATTCACAGGCGGTGTTTCTTTCTGTGTATTTTCTAAACACTCGTCGTCTGATAAATGTAATTCAGAATTCGTTAAAATTAAAAAAACGAATAACAGGAAAACAAAAGCTGAACTTTGTCCCTGGCAAACTGGATCATAACAAAGAACCTTTCTCTATGGAAGAGCTATGTAATAACTCTTTGCATAAAGCAAAAGATACTTCTACTGGATCCGATGAAATACACTACCAAATTTTAAAACATCTTTCTCAAGCTTCACTTGAAATTCTACCGTCCATTTTCAATCAAATATGAAGGACTGACCAATTCCACCTTCCTGACGAAAAGCAACAATAATTCCAGTTCCAAAGCCTGATAAGGATCGTTTCAATCTAAGTAATTACCGACCTATTGCATTAACAGGTTGTTTTCTGTGAAAGACCATGGAAGGTTGATTTATGATCGACTTGTCAGGTTTCCGAAATAGAACAATCTACTTGCGAGAGTTCAATGTGGTTTCAGTAGCCAAAACTCTTCGACACGACGTGACCCTGGCTGTTGAAAGTGCCATTAAAGCCCAACAAAAAGAACCTCTGTAGAAAAGACCATGTAATATTGATACGGTGTCATAGTGATCATCCAAGACTTACACATTTCTCTTTGTTAGAGGGTGATATGCAATCAGAATGTGTCCCCTGCCAATTTAACAGTCGATCACATCCCATCAGATTGCACTGATTTTAATGACATCAGACAGCGACATTATAATGCACCGTTTTGAAGAGAACTATTTTGCAGCATCATTGCTCCTCAAATTATCTCGTTTCTCGAGGGAATCAACCTTTTTAATGAGTATTAGCTGTTTTTGTTCTCTTAGCTACATTTCATTGCAAAAAGTAATTTTTCGTCGGGTTGCTTTACATGTTATTCATTCAACTTTTGGTAACATTTTTCAGTATTATCCTCGACATTCATTGATTTTACACAATATTCATTCAGTTGTTGGTATCTGCATTCACTACCGTCTTCACCAGTTCCTTCATTGTCAACCTATGTTCATTTTTCGTGTTTTAATCACATATTTCACTTTCTGATGGAATCTTTTTATCCTGCATAATAACTTGTTATCGCGACGATATAGCCTTAGCTGCAGATGTGGTGTTAAGCGTCAATAAATAAATAAATAAAAAAATAGTGCCGAAAAGTATCCTTGTCCACGTTCTTGGTGAATCAAAAGAGGTGCCCTACATCTTATAAAGAGAGTACGACAGCTTTACTTCAAAACACATTGACTTACTAAATTCTAATTATGATTATTATGCCTCACGTCTGTGACATCAGCCATGATTGGTTAATTTGACACCTTCTAAAAGTCATAGTACTGGAGTTTTTAGACAAAATACAGGTACTATCGGAACGTTCTTCTCTTGAGACATGAGAACAAAGAAAATGTAAACTCCACTTCCATTGATCAGCGTCGATTAGGCACACTCTGATTGGAATTTCTCAACACCAAACGCCGACGCCGTGTCTGTTTAACCTTTTTCGTCACCGATAGACAATGTAACTGCAAACAATGAATTCAAAAGAATCAGAAATATTAAAACCTCACGTGTTGTTCACCACTTTAGTGAATCATGAATGTGACTTCAATAAATTATAATTTATACTTCCACAAGTATAGTATTACTCCTCGATCTCACTGAGTCTCCGCCTCAAGTTCAAAATAAATTGTTTCACTCCGCTTTATTCTAACAACTGTCGTCGTCCAAGAAACGTGAATTTATATTCCATTATACCACTTATCACACAAGCATGAATAATGAATTTTAACATAAACAACATGATGCGGTTGTAAACACTGACATTTGGTGATATAGAAACTCCCAACGCGACGGCACTTGTAACAGGTAATTTTCGAATTTGGTGATATGGAAACTCCTAAAGAAACATCATTCGTTCGAAATGACGTCATTAAAAGCATGTTTTTTGATTCGACTACATTGTTACAAGATTGATGGCATGTTGCAGTTAACGCTTAACAATTAAAACTATTTTTTTGTTCGGCATAATAAAATAATTAGAACGTTTCTTTTCATGTTCTATCGGTCGGTAGCACCTGAGTTGGCGTGATTTCTAAAATAAAACCTTCA
Source organism: Pictodentalium vernedei (assembly GCA_031216915.1). Classification (NCBI taxonomy): domain Eukaryota; kingdom Metazoa; phylum Mollusca; class Scaphopoda; order Dentaliida; family Dentaliidae; genus Pictodentalium; species Pictodentalium vernedei. The sequence goes on from CM062297.1 coordinate 471,860,964, forward strand.
GCGGCTTCACTGCTTCAGGTTTTATTTCAGAAATCACACAAACCCAGGTACTATCGACCGATAGAACATAAAAAGAAACGTTCTAATATTATAATGTGTGGTGCCCTGGATTACCGAAACGGTAGAAACATATCGAAGAGTGTGACGAATGATTCAAGTATTCTCTAAACATCTCAGAGTATGGAAAAAAATGCCTTTCGTTGTTGAACATTCAGTTTTGATGGTTACAGATTTGCAATGTCTTCCTCTAACGTTTACAGTCTTACTATATGACATCAGAAATCGGGAATACTTGTCATGGGTCCGAATTGATGGCCGCTTCCCCGTCAAACAGTGCTTAAAAAAATGGTAGTTCATGTTGGATCATTTTCGACACGCAATCATCCAAATGCGATGAAATAAGTTCGAGTAAAGTGGAATACATTTCTAGGTGATTACATTCCCAGTATGCTCTGGTGGGACACCACCTTTAATGTGGAGAGGTGGAGGCATGAACGAAGACACCACGTGGGTATGGGTGACAAGTGCCAATTCAGCCAAATATCGGAGAGAGCGGGAGAGTGATTATACCGCCAACATCATTTTTAGCAATACGTTTTATCACCATAATACCACCACAAGAGAATCAGGGCGCTGGGATTGGGTAGGGACTCAGATGTGGTCACCTGAAACCTGTATTTCTCTTTTCCTTCCTCAGTCCCTACTCTTAGAATTCACAAAACACACTCGTGACATACTACACTGATTGAATAAATGTGTGAGGCGGAGGGGGGGGGGGGGTCACAGCTGCACAGTGGCTGGAGCAATAAGCATTGTGCTTTAAACCGAAAGGTTGGAAGGTTCGATCCTGTCCAGTGGTAAGCGCGTGGTGATTTTGGATAAGACACTTAATCCCGATTGTGGCGCTGTGCACTGAAACGAACTGAACGTCAATGGTGCACTTACCTTCGACCCCTGCTAAATGCTTGTGCACAGTTAGTAAGTTAAGGAGTCTGACAGTCTCTCACAGCGTTTCGGGGGTTCATTCTGGGTACTCCGGCTTTCACCGCAGGTGAAACTGTCCAACACGATCTGACATTGGCCGTTGAATGTGCTGTTAAACCCCAATAATACAAACAAACAAAAACTAAATGTATTTGTTTTCCTCATTTACACCAACCAATAATGTTTTTTTCCGGTATGGTGAACTCAACCATGAGTCAAAACTGAACGAATGAGAATACGTATTAATCTTGTTTTGTCTGCATCCTCATCTGTTAAAACATTTCTTTCCATAATAATGTCTAGAAAACACATAATTATGGCAGAACATCTACGTGGGAATTCCAGAAATTGCAGCGGTATTTTACTGGGTAAAGCTGACGAGTAGATGACTCTGGACTCTGCAATTTATTTTAAAAATGATGTAATCTTTTTCAGCATTCATTTCATTTTTCTGTCTTTTCCGGGTTTATGACAATGGTACAGACCTTCCTCCTGCCAGTGTTCTGCTTTAATTATATAGTGCCACCTGCAGCTAAAACAATATAGAACTTGGGAGTAATCACTGACCCTTAGTCTTACTGTGCTGTACATACACCATTACGGGCGTCTCCCATTTTGGACAACTTCAAGATGGATATTTTGAGTATCAGTATGTTAAGTTTACAGAACGAAAAGTTTAAATAACTTCAACATAAGACAGTGTTAAATCAGAAACATTCATTATCTGTTGGTAATATGATGTGGAATGAAAAAAGAAAAACAGAAAAAGTGAGGACACGAGGCATTTTTTAAATAAATTGCAGAGTCCCATATTCTTCAGCTTTACTGTTTAATTTGGTAAATAATACGTTCTGCTCGACTGGTATAATACGATGCGGCAACCATCGCCTGGGGTGAGAATCCTCTTAAGTTGCCATATTGATTGAAAACGTTCAGCTAACATTGACTTATTTATCTGTGTTATGATTACTATATACCCACAGATGGCGAAAATGACTTTAACACCCATTAGAAAAAAAGTAAGTTATGGCAGTTGAGTGATCTGGTTTGTCGCAGTCTGTATCAATGATGAGGAAAGATCTGTATCATTGATGAGGAAAGATCGTCAAATCAAACGAGTCGTCAAGGCTATGTTTTTAAATGAAATGCTGCAGCTTTACAATTGCCATAGCAGCCTGATTCTCGGTCAGATCGTCATGTTGTCGACACAAAATTATACAAAAGTATCGAACTTTCTTCGGTGAACTATTGCGAAATCAAGACTGGGCGCCAATACTATAGAACGTTTGCAACTGTATTTTCTAGAATTGCATTTTCTAGTTATGAGTTTAAATGGGTTAAAATGAACCATTAACATTTTCAAATATCTAGCAAATTGACAGTTGGCAAATTGCCATATCTTTTAAAATGCTTATGATTCATTTTAGTCAGTTATATTAATAGGTAGAACATTCAGTTCTGGAAAATACAATTGTAAAAGTTTTATAGCATTGGCTCCAGATCAAGAAAAACGGACAAAAATTGTTCCCCAGAATCCGCGTTCTCACATGCTTTTCGACCGGATCTATACATTGTGATGGAGAGGAAAGTGGAACTAGAATTTCAAATAGATAGCGAACAGGTCAGAATTCTCAGTCCGCTCTTCTAATCACCAGATTCATTTTCAACTGCGTAACATAAAGAAAGGTTGTATTAATTTTTTCGATGGATCAAAAGTCAAATAATGGTCGAAATCGTTCAGGTCGAATTGGTGGAAATGCACTCTTAAACTGGTATAAATATATGAAATAAAATGTAATAAATACAACAGTTAACTGATCCAATTTGGATACGATTTTCGTTCTTTTCTGTATTATACGTCGTGAAATATTTCTTCGTAATTACCTATTCACTATTAATCACATAATTGCAGCTGTTTTATAACATTTAATGATTGTATTGTATATTTAACGCCCATACTGCTCATTTGTGAATTTTCACTCAAAAGGAATCAGTAAATGCATATTGGAAATGATTATGCCTCACAGTTTGTTTGTCCGATCAGAACGTTTGAATACCATCTAAGGGTCCCGCCGTATCAGGTAACTCACCTGATATTATCTGATATCCTGCCAGTAGCAGCCATTACTGTTTTGATCAATTGAAGCATTTCCTCTCGCTTCGAATGTTCAGAATTTGAATTCAAACAAAATAAGAGAATTCAAGTACCAAAAATATTTTCAGGGCATCCTATTTATTGATTTAAAACATTAAATATTTAAAAAATGGACAGAAAATATTATTTGTAGTCCCAAAAGTTCCTTGTTGTTTTACTACTCTAGCCTTTACCGACCAAACTTCAAAGTCTATCGATTTTTTTTATGCTAAAGCGAACATTTTCTTTACAGTTTACTCAGCAGATTGAAAGTGTTTTTTTTAACTTTCAAGGGTGTTTTTTTAACCCTTTACAGGTGGTAATGACAGTAAATGCATGTAAGGATATTTCAGATATGCTTGTAGAATTAAGATTTATTTTGTAAGCAAATCGTTCCCTTAGTTCCAATGTGTTCTATGTGCCTACTGGCACATGGAACACATTGGAACTCAGGGGACGAAATATCGCACTTCGAACAGCGAAGATTGTTTACTGTCACCATGGATAGATACAGGTGCCAGTTACTGTTGATAATTCTGCGCGGTGCTGTCAATTGCATCTTTTAAAAAATAAACGCCCAGTCGTTCTTTGTTTTTCGTGAAAATTTAGTAATCAATTGATTTACATGGACTTTCGACACAATAAATATGTTTCATGGCGTGCAGCTGGCTGATACATTTCCATACAAAGCTCAGAGAGTTCATATCAGGTTCGGCTTCTCCTCACCTGATATGAACTCTCATCGCCTTGTATGGAAATGTATCAGCCAGCTACACGCCATGTAACTTGTAATGTGACAAATGCTGCAGCTGACTGTTCCAGTTATGGTATCCGTATTATTTTGTCGTACAAAACTGTTCCTCTTACTGTAATCAGTTCTGAACAAAACTTCTTCAACGTATATACAGATACGGTTTATATAATATCCAGCCGCCGAAGAGCAGCATATACTTTTCCATTGTATCCGCTGCAATCGGATGAATTATTTCAAGTAGCTGAAAGGCTGGGTGGGTGCTCAATTTTCGAATTCAGTACCCCCTGAGCTGAGGTACGTCGAACATAAAATCGAATATGTAGACCACATTGTCAAGTCCATTTTCTTTTCCTTTCGTTTTGTGTCGTGAAATTGTCTTTTGCTGCATCCAATTCAATAATACCAATTGTACTCAAAACGAACCACGTAAACTTTTATTCTATAACCAAGCATTACATTGCATCTTTATCTAAGTTGCCTGTGGGGAATAATAAAGAATGGTTCGGGAATAGTGTCTCCAGATATTCACATTTATTCACAACCTCCTTCTCAATAAAAACAAAACACTATTTTACAGGCCCTTTATCTTTGAATGTGAAACGATGGGGTAGAATTTAATTAAATGAAATTAACAGGCTCTAGCACGTGTTATAAATTTGGTTGGGAAATAGAAAAGAACTCAAATCTTCACTCGTTTATCTAATTATAGTTTCAAACGTGTACCCAAATAACTGCATTTTATCATATCTTATGATTCCTCATCGGAGCAAGTTGCAATCAGGTGGTCATCAGCCACAGATTCGGTTAAATAAAATATGAATAATGTATATGAGGGTCCATCAGCTATCGCTTCGAATAAATAAAAAATCAATATCATATTTACATCGTCCCTTGAGTGCGACAAGGCGCCATCTGCAGTGCTAAAGTAATTGCCATTGGTGCCTTGCTGCACTCAATGGGCGATATGTTTTTAGAGAGAAAATAAAATTAATGTAAATGAATCGAGCCCAGAGTCTAGACACAGTTAAACCTACATTGCTTAACCAATGGCTTACATATCGTCATGACAACGGCGTTGTCCAGTTCTTTCCTTTCAGTCTCATTGGAGACAGCAGATAACCGGGTAAAGTTCTCGGTCTTCAATCTCTTCTTTGGTCGGCGATCAAATCCTGTCCATTCGACAGAGTGCGATATACCGGATCACTTTACTCAAGGCTGAAAAACGTCTGTTCGCATTGAAAAATCATATTCTGTCGTACGATAAGAGGAGTTATAAGTTACGGTATAAATATTGAAGATTTCCCCGGTTTGTTTCGTGATATATCATGCACATGCAGATTTTTACAGCAGTCGGTTGATCTGGGAGGTCGTATCCCCGCACATTGACGAGAGCAGATCTGGCTGATCTGGGCTCGTCAACGAGACGGAATATGACAACCCAGACTAACAGACGGTTGTAATAAATTGTTTATTGTATGACGGCGCATCTTGAATTGAATACGACACCCGGAATGTAAACAACAACAAAAAACGTATGAATGTTTGTCCATATAGTGCTCCGCTCCAATGCACTCGACTTTTTATATCAGGTTTGTAAAACTGTCACTTCGAAAATCTTAGAACGTCAGTGAGGTCGGGAGAGGTTCGTTTGAGGCAGGAATGACACGGATTTTGCTGAGACTAGTTTTATGGAGAACCAGAACTGATGATGAAAGACTACTGCGAGGCTGATGGGATATTCGTGGTTGTCACATAATAAAAACAGAAACCGTCTGTTGTTTTCAAATTTTAGACAGACTAATCAAGCACTCAGAACACACAACAAGAGTCTGCCGTTGGCCGTGAGGTCTTCTTGGTTAAGTAGCCACGCAAGGCAGTTGCGCCATGGGAACTTTCTCGCCAGGGGAATGAACCATGGCAATTCTATTTAATGATATTATGGGATTGGAAAGCTGTATGCAATTGGGAAAGGTCATTCTGGCGATTGACGGTATAATGTGGAGTACATCATTCGATTATAACACTGATATACCGTTATAAAAGTCGAATATTGCGATTCACGCAGTTAGAACGGTAACCGTCCATATTAGGTTCGTCAACAAAACAGACATATTGGCAGAGGCGATTGGTGGGTGTAAGCCTGATTTGTCCCGACAGCACTGGCACAACACAACTTCCAGCTGTTAAAATATTCCCATTTCACTATCAATGCATGCCTTCGTTGATGGCACATCCTGATGCTGTAATTTTAATATTAGTCAGTCTGAATTACTGTTCAAACAATCTGAGTGCTTTGATATTTATTTGTGGATAAATACATGCATCAGGTGTGGCACACGGACTTTCCAGCTTCTAATGCAATTGGAACGTACCGCACTCCGAAGTGGCCATGTCCTAATCGGGTAACACGTCCTCACTCTCAATGACGACAGTGTGTACTTGGCGTACGTTTAAGTTCAAATCTAGTTTCGTCAGAATGTACTTGATTACTAGCAAGAGCACACTGATATTTTAGACCCAAATCCAGACGAAAATGTACCTATTGACAAACTTTGCGCCCCTGTGTATTGAACCCATGAGGCCGTTTTTAGGTTCTGGAGCAACATACGTCGTAATTGCTTAAAGAAAATGGCTGGTCAATAAATTTGTGGGATAGAATAATCAATATATTCAACATGCAACCCCAAGGTTGCAAGCAGGAACTATTAGTTGATCTACCCCTAAAAATGAATATGCACTCCTCCAACTGATGCCATAGAAATGGCATGGAATGTATCATTGGTGTTCAGAGGGTAAGCATGCGTTGCTTGTGTTTCTACCGTGCACACTTTTGTAACAAAATGTATTAATCCAAGTTTCTAACAAGAATTTACGTACTGTTTTGCTACTGGAAATGTTAATCTGGGAAATTAATAATACATCCATAGTTTATTAATTACAACACAGGTGTTCTGTAAATATGATGCAGCTGAATGAGTTTTGTCTTTGAAAAACATTTATCGTGTCCAATTATTATTATTATTATGTCCTACCAATTTTACGTGAAAGTGTAATTAATATGGTTACATATCTTCTTTGATGCTATGTCAAGTTTCAATAAACGCCCATGCAGTTACATTAGTTTACCTATCAATTTTGTGTCAGTTAACGAGCAGCTGACACATGTAATAAATTACTGTCAAAAACATATGTTTGAACCTGTGCTTCCGTTTATCAGTTTCCTCGCAGGTATGAGTGATACTCGGAAGAGAAATAAAAATATGCTGTCGGTATTGATGACAACTGCTTTGTAAAGATCATTCCACGTACAGAATCTGAGGTTTATTTTTCGGTCAGGTCATATTTTTAAATTATACAACGCCCCACATGTTGATAGTCATTGTATCTTTATCAGCTTTAATCAAAATCAGAAATTAGTTTATTCAAAGAAACTCTCATCTGTACAAATCACTATTTCACCTTAGTTAGTCAAGAGATCTGGGGTGGCACGGTCCACTGAGAAGTTTTGGGAATGGATCATTGTCCCTATGATAAACAATGATGTCCTCTTAATTAATTTGTGCAGAAAGCTGACAATCAGCAATACTGGAAACAACTTTGGGTAATAGGTGCGCGTTGTCTATAAATAAAGCATTCAAACTTGTAGTTAAGAAAAGTAAAACGACAAACTTATTATTATGATTATGAATATAGAAACAGTTTTCAAAACACAGCGTCGATATCTGCTTACAAGATCACAATCAACTTATATTACATAAGCTCTCTCTGAAGAAGAAGTTCTGAGACATCTGCAGTTATGTTATTATTTATTGGTGTTTAAAGTCACATACTTATGTACAATGGCTAATCATGACCGTGACAGTTTTACTGGTGGAGGAAGCCGCAGTACCCTGAGAGAACCACCGAGGAACGACGAGCAGCTGCCAGCTCCCCAACATTGTAACTCCACACTGCAGCACAGGCAGGATTAGATTGGTTGAACACCATCGACGTGCAGTACGCCTTAGTACACGGCGTCATCGCGCCAGCATGTGGACAATCGGGATTAAGTGCCTTGCCCAAGGACACAACGCGGGAGGCCGTATCGATCGCTCAGACGGTCATTCAACCAAGGACTAACCGGGCTCGGCGTTGCTTAACTTCGGTGATCTGACGAGAACCGGTTATAGCAACGCCACCGCGCCCCCTGTGCAGTTATGTATCCATCGAATCCGATGCCGTAAATAAAACGCTTTCGTGTTATGGTATACATGCAGTATAGAACCACATGTCATGCCATTGGATATATGTTCAAATTGATCTCTCTGTGTTGGTTGGGATGGAACTATCCCGTCTTGGGAGAAAGTTCGACGTCTGAAGACGAATGTCCATTCAAGTCGCATATTCTATTTCTTTCTGAGAAATATACGCCGATCGCAAGTCTATACCTGACACACGCTACATCACATTTACGTTCATACTTGGGGTGGTGACAGCAGGAAGAAGACTAATCCGACCATGCTGTCTCCCAGCGCAAAACCATTCATTCTATAAGTAACTGTTGTAAAAATAGTTTGAACCGTTGTATTCTGTTGAATAAAATTCGCTTACTTACTTTCTTACAACATATGGAGGTTCTTCATTCAGAGTTGTTTCTACACAACAAGACGTGTGGGGTTGTGCGTCGCTCATTGATATTTGGTTTATGTTGGTAAATGTTTTAAAGCAACGTAGTTACTCTACAAGTGACAACTACCTTTCCTAACAAGGTAAACTTCAAAGGTGATTAAAGAAATAAAAAATATCCCTTTCAACCCCGTACGCATCACGTACAACAAGCCCATCAACCCGGTAGGCATAAGTTTTAGTACGCAACAAACTGGGCAACGATTCTTTTGATCTCGTGTCTGACTGTTTTACTGGTGAAAGAAGCAGGAGTACCTAAGGAGAACCACTGAGCCACGACGAGCAACTGTCAAACATAAACATACTCCCTCCGAGGAATCAGGGTTAGCATTGGTTGAAGGCAGGTGCCGCGTCAACGTGCATTACGCCTTATTATACCGTGCCCTCAGGTGGGCATTCTCCCTAGCCCAGGGATCCAACGTATAATTGTTTAGTACACAACAAACTGGGCAACGACTTAGTTACCTCGCGCCTGACAGTTTTGTGGGTGGTAAAGGTCGGAGAACCCGGAGAGAACCACCGAGCAGCTCCAAGCAGTTGCCAAACGCCCCAACATACTAATTCTGAAGACGCATTGGTTGAAGGCAAGTGCCCCATCAACGTGCATTACACCTTAGTATACTGTGCACGCGCGTGGGCAACCAGGATTAAAGGCCTTGCCCAAGAAAACAACTCAGTAATCTCTGGTCAGGATCTAACCGTGGACCTTTTGGGTTTGAGTCCAGTGTTCTGACCACTGAGCCACTGTGCTCGACTTGGACAGAGAATAGTTTACCAGGATCGGTGTACATTAATCCAATATCTCAGTGGTATGGAAAGGATTGAAATGTATTCCGTATTATAGCGTACTCAGCACCAACACCTTAGCTGAAACGTGAACTTAAGATGTTATCCGTGTCAGGCTGTTCTTTGCAATACTTCCTCTATCGCTTCGTGGAAGAAAGTTTTTTGTAAAAGAAAAAAAATATCTCAGAACAATTGTCGATAATGTTTGTAATTGGTCCTGCTGAATTGTGCGTCGACGGTTTTGCCGACAGATCGCTGTCTTTCTTGATTGTTTTATTACGCTACTTTAAATAGTAGTTTCTTACATTTCAAATACATTCCATTATGTATATCTGATAATATACACCAAGTACTTAATTAAGCACCCCCTGAAATGTTTCATGAAAATGACGTTGCTGTTACTGATTATTATTTTTAATGATTGCTATGTCTTGCAGCACATTTCTTGTGATAAAACATGATGTTTCTGGTTGACGGCGTACCCCAAACATATCCCCTCGTCTAAGTGAAGCATGCGTCCGACGAATGTCACAAAACACACTATCATCCACATGCATTATCTGGGGATAAGACAAGAAAATTTGTCACTTCTTTTATCAATAAATATTTACATGGCAAGGAGGAGGATGCCTGAGGCACTAAGATGGCAAATCGCTGGCACGCATGCAACATGCATGTCATTCAATGTTATCGGAAGGCAACTTGGCTATAGTCGTTCTGTCATCAGCAGACTTGTCCGAAAATATCCACAAACCAACAATGCTAAGGACCGACCATGGCCTGGACAACCGCAAAAGACCTCTCCCCGGGAAGTTCGGAGTCTGGCACGTCTCGTTAGGCGTAAACCCGTTGCTTCAAGTGGGGTTTCGAAACGCCTTTGAGTCCAAAACAGGCCCTAATACAACAGAACTGTCCGAAACCGTCTCAAAGCACTGGGTATGAAGTCCAAAATGGTCATCAAGCGTCCAGCTCTGTCCGATCAGCATCAAAGATGACGTTTGGAGCGATATATGGCACGACAACATTGGAATCTCTGAGCATGGTGGAGAGACCAATTGTCAGGCGATTGTAGGTTCCTGCTTCACGTCACAGATGGTCGCATGAGAGTGTGAAGGCACAGAAATACTGCTTACATGCCCAGGAACATCCGACCTACTGTTCCTAACGGCAGAGGATCAGTAATGATCTGGGGATGCCTCTCTCATGATTGTAAACTTTATATGGTTACTGTACGTGGGATTCTGAATGGTTATGGTATATCGCCGCTCCTAATGTTTGTTTTCAGATATGAAACCAAATACGAAAAAGATATGCAATTCCAAACACAAAATACTAAATAAATAAATTTAACCTCTTATATTAAACTACCGCTTTGAAATATTACGTACCAGGCGACTCAGCTGTCGGATAATGTTGAGGACGGCTGGTTCTACTGAGGGTGATATGCAAGCTCGCAAGCTACCAGTCAAATTCTATAAAACAATCGACGCTGTTACGGCCTGGAACGACTCTAGTCCTGAAATAGTCCCTCACCTATGCCCAATGATTCATTCGTCTAGAATATTTCAGTTGGTCGGAAAGCGAACCTATTGTTCGCTTTTCCAGCACACTGATATATTCCAGACAGTTGAATCTAAAAAATGCCATACAGACTGCGACGAATCAACGCTAGAAATGTTGCCCAATCGAGATTTGATTCGATCGAAGGTTTGGTGACATTACCATTAGAAATGATGACTCACCACACAACTCTAGTTTTCTGATTACGCGGCGTACTTTCACTAAATGTGTCATTTTCTTGGTATTTTCAAAGGAGAATTAAGGAATTACTGATTGGAATATCTAAAGCTGGAGTCGAACGAGTGTTGTGTACATCTTTGTGAGTGAAAGGACAATACATCACGTCAACGGTAGTCTGCGCGCAAATTTCCAAAAAAGTGGATAAAGAAACAGCCAACAATAGCGCCGAATTCCGAACAAAATTAGACTGGTAGTCTGAGAGCTTGAATCACTTGTTCTTTTTGAAAATGGAAATAATCTCAAACTTAAAAACTTAAACGGATTTATTATGAAAATACATTAACTATTTTAACCGATGTCTTGCATAAAATATATACAGTTCAATTACCAAGGTCTAAGTGTGTTAACCCTTTACCCAACGCAGACGATATCAAAATTTATTATTTTAAATATCATTTTTTAAAAAATTTTTTCAAAAAATGTCAACAAAACCATATCATGTGACCCCTCGTTGGAACGAGCTCGACGAGCTCATTCCAACGAGGGGTCACATGATATGGTTTTCTTGAAATTTTGTTGAAAACTGATATTTTTTCAACTGCTGAATTTGCATATTACGCGGGCGGATGCAGACGATTCGTTGGGTAAAGGGTTAATCAAAAGACATTCGAACTCCACCAACGGTCTATAGTACGGCCGCACTTTCCACGGGTGGGCAGTATTTCCACGCATGCCATGATATTAGATTCAAAACACAAAATAAAATTTTGCCGACGACGATTTTTATTACCTGGTAAATGTATGCGTGAACATCACTTCCTCGCGTGGATTACGACTAGTCTACGTCAACTGTACTGTACAGTGATAGTTCTTCTATTAACCACCCACGTACTGATATCGAAATATCAAACTGTCAACATGTAAAGGAATCCCACCAATTCAATTTTGTTTCATAGAGCCCATTGATCTCTAAGAAACAAAATTGAATTGTATTCCTTCCAACTTGTCTTATGGACGCAAAAATACCGTCCCATCAATGTGGAGATGGTTAATACCAATGTGGAGATGGTTAGCAGTGAGCAATTGTTTTTCTGTAGTCCACATGTATTACCCTATATGCGTACAAAATGTGTTTATCCCAAAATAACCATAGTGATTCTGAAATTCTTTTCATACACGTGAACTTTGTTTAGTTCACTTAATGGTTATAGAGCATTGGACTTAGAAGCAAAGGGACGATGGTGTGTTTGACCCTGACCAGCGTCATGTGCGTTGTATCCTTGGAGGGACACTCAATCCCACACTTAATCCCGATTGCCCACGTGCAGGCATGGTGGCGCTGTGTGCTAACGCGTACGGCACGCCGATGCTGAACGTGTCTTCAATCGCTGCTAACTCTTCCTCCACCGGGTTAATAAGTTAGAGTCTTACAGTTGATCGCTTCTGCTCGGTGGTTCTCTTTGTGTACTCAGACTTCCGCCACATGTAAAACTGTCCGACACGATATTACGTTGGCCGGTGAAGATGTCGTTAAACTCCCATAAAGAAACAAACAAACTTACAGCTTACACATACACCAACTCTAACGATTTGTTATTGTGCTCCTGAGCGGCCGTGCGTCCCTGGACAGTCTGCACACACGAGCGCTACATTGTGGGCTGTTTGATATGCCCAAATCGGCACGGGTGTGATTAAGTTGGCTTGTGACACTAGTTACATAAGGTTTGACGCTAATTATGTGTACTAAAAAGAGTTGCGTGAATTTTTTGTGTCTTGTGTCATTACAGGCGGTGTTGACTATCTATTACTTTTAGGGTAAATGTCCAGTTTGGGTTTGGATTGAGGTGCATAAGGAAAAAAGGTTACGGTTAACTGCTTCTAAACTTCTCGAAAAAAAACAATTTTTATCTGTTCGAGTATTTTGGTTTCCAGTCTGTACAAACGTTTTGTCTCGTAACTTGGGTATAGTGATCGAATTTGGGAGTCCTTTGGTGTGCTAATAGACCAGCATGGGGGAGAATATCTCCACGTTGGAGGGATTCAGTCCGCAATTTCCTGTCAATGTCAGGGCCTCCTGGGTTGACTCAATAAATATGTCCGTACAAATATTTCATCTTGCAGCTCGTGTGTGGATGATCGAATGTGGTGGTTATCCATTTGTATACGGAGAGACAAGCCTAGGAAAAAGGAGCTTCTGGTCTCACTTCTTTCCAGAGACGTCAGAGATGTGGTCCTTTGTTAGACTGTAGGGAATCTAAACAGAAGCAATTTGGCAAACATTTGTCGTGTGGACTTTCTTTTTCATCCTAAATTAGTATGCACTCTCAGTGCACTTGCATTCTGTATCATAAAGCTGAGACCTTCAAGCACTTATTTTAAAATTTAGTTATATGGTATTGTCACTTTTAAAGAGCATTGTTTCGAGGAAGTTATTCTCATTTTCTGTGCAATCCAGTTTTTAAAAAGCTGTACTGACAGTTCTGTCATTTTCTAGTGTACATGAGCTAAGACCTGAAATACTGATATATTGTATCATGCAAATGAAGCTGTGTGAACAATCATCAGCCATCTTGATCATAATATTAATATCTAAGAGTTTGTTTTTTTTCGAAATGTGTGTTAGCCTGCTCGTTGGAGTGTGTCCTGTTACAGCCGATAATGTTACAACGCCGCATAATGTTACACCAACGCATAATGTTACAAAAAAATGTAGTAAACAACCGATAATGTTATAAACTCCGCATAATGTTATAACTTTTTTCAACCCGTTATGTTATAAAAATCGACGCATAATGTTATAACTTTTTTCAACCCGATATGTTACAACAAATTAACCGATAATGTTATAACTTCTGTATACTAATTCCAGTTACAGCTTTTGTAGATGGACTTTACCACTTACGATTTATTGCCGCATAAAGGTATGTAATATTTATACTAAAGGTTTCTGCTCTGGTTAAGGAGAGGAGACACCCCCCCCCCCAAACTCCCGGGGATCTATCATAGAATTAGAATGACCTAGTCACGTTACATCTCCACCATCTATATTATCATACGTCTTGCGCTACTCTCTTATAGTATTCTCAGATAGCCTTCTCTGCACAATCACCCTGATGTACTAATCCATGACCTCCTCTCTTTCTCAGCCTAATCCCATGCCCACCCCTTTCAATCCTCCTAAACCTCATTGTTCTTCCTACCCAGTCTCGCATCTTATTCTTCTGCTTCCGTGCGATACTACCAACCCGCCACATCCACCATATGTGCCTCGCTCCATCCAACTTTTTGACCTCTTTTAACTCCACCTCATTTTTGTTCACTGTTAGTTGTTAAAATGTCAAATTAATGAACAATAAGATATTCTTATAACTAAGAAATATGCGACAAATGAGTTTTAGATGCCCAAAAACAAGCAGAAACAGAGGCATTTGCCCATCCCCAAAGGCGTCAGGGGACTATGGTACACTACATTTCTGGAAGCGGAGACTACGCATGTTGGTAAACGTACCAACCGGATAAAATAGAACCCCTCCTCCACCACCCCCGCCTTCACCATGTTGGGCACTGGATGATCATGGTAATGACGTCATACGATTGAGTTACCAGGATACTCCGCGTCTATGTAATGTGACTAGGTCATTCTATGATAAATCCCCGGGAGTTGGGGGGCGGGGGTGTCTCCTCGCCTCAACCAGAGCAGAAACCTTTAGTATAAATATTACATACCTCTATGTGGCAATAAATGGTAAGTGGTAAAGTCCATCCATCTACAATAGCTGTAACTGGAATTAGTATACAGAAGTTATAACATTATCGGTTAATTTGTTGTAACATAGGGGGTTGAAAAAAGTTATAGCATTATGCGTCGATTTTTATAACATAACGGGTTGAAAAAAGTTATAACATTATGCGGAATTTATAACATTATCGGTTGTTTACTACATTTTTTGTAACATTATGCGTTGGTGTAACATTATGCGGCGTTGTAACATTATCGGTTGTAATATGTCCCAGATTTCCAGGTAAAACTGATGCAGTTTTATAGCAAGCCTATTCAGTGTCATGGATGATCGACTCTATATTGTAAAGAAACTTCAGTAATTGTTTTCTGTTAAACACTCCACCGCATGACAGGGTATGATGCAAATCGTGCAGATCATAACATTAGAAACAAAAGTGTCATGTACAATTCATTGGCCCTTTCTCTGGTGAGCTAAAATATTACAATATTTGCAACATTTCGATGTATATACAACTGGGGCAATCGAAATGCAATTGACGGGCATACTTGAGCCACACTGTTCACCAAATCACGTTTATTCAGATCATATCCCCTAGGATCATACTTGAGTATTTCCGGGATTCTGTAGTTTTCAGCGCAGTGGTACAAAGAGCTCTCTCAGCAAACGCGACTGAAATGACCTTTCATACTTTCGAAACAACAAAATCTGTTTCCCACTTCATGATGAAAGTTTCTTGCTTACATCAGCTTCATTTGAATGTTTTCAAAACATTCGCACATTATTTCCTTTTAGTGCAATATATCAACATTTCCAGGTCTAATCTCATAAAAAAAACAATACAAGTACAGAACTGTTGACACTGATTTTGTGGAGGTAGGATTAACACACAGGAGAAAAGTGATCGTTGAAAATGAAAATTTAAATTAAAAAAATAACTTTGCAGCTCTGTGCATATGGTATTTATTGATAGAATTCAGGGGAATTGAACATGAATCATAAAATTGAATTAATAGCCCTTTTGCACAGTGTACTAGTTGGTCATTTTCTTCATAGTGTTTCTGTTTACATTCTCCTTAAAATGATACGAACAAACTCACCCTGTAGCTCGGGTTTAGATAATCGATTTATGTTGTTCCTTGGTATGCCATTGGAAGTGCTCGTTCCACTCAGGGGGTCATAATCCATGTTTTGAAGGCCGAAATTGAAAAATAAACTGCGAAATCTGAATTGCGATTTTTAATAGCGCTGGTCGGATATGGTCGCTACATTGAATAAGAGGTTAAATTATCACTGAACCATTCTGTAAATACACAGTGTTGTCGTCCCATTCGCAGTTTGTTTTGTTTTATTGCAGTTTAACCCTTTACCCAACGCAGACGATATCAAAATGTATTAATTTAAATATCGTTTTTTCATTTTTTTTGAAAAATTTCAACAAAACCATATCATGTGACCCCTCATTGGAACGAGCTCGACGAGCTCGTTCCAAAGAGGGGTCACATGATATGGTTTTGTTGACATTTTTCGAAAAATAACATTTTTTCAGCTGCTGAATCTCCATATTGCGAGGGCGGATGCTGGCGATTGGTTGGATAAAGGGTTAACAACACTTTCAACATCCAGGGTTACATCGTGTCGGAGACCCCCATTCGCAGCAGATAGTATTCATTACGTAATATCATTTATAGAATGAGGGTAAGTGACAGCATGAGTAATGTTTCCTTATTCCACCGACTGGTGTTGATCAAATTAGGCTATTGTTGAAGCTGAGCAGACGACAGTCGGGTCTTGACATAATTTTACTTCTCGTTTATAATTTGACATTCGGTTACGCCATCCTGTGTAGCTCACTATAATAGACTGACATTCTGATGTACGGAACACGCGTGTGCAGAATGTATCCAAAAATCAAACATTCAGTAATTGTTGATTACTCGTAATAATCATGAATATGTGTTTCAGACAACTATATCTTTTCTGATCGCTTAGTTATTCACTGTAATGCCGCCAATCAATAAGCGGATACCATTATATATAGGCGCAGAGTGGAGAGACGTTTCATTAAATCGGTCAAGATATACACTTAGCATTCTGTTTTTTCAAACGTAACATTTTGCTTTCGAAACTTAGATTCCCCAGTTGGAAAGAAGCAACACTGTAATTCGTATCTATACTATAGAACTTTTACAATTGTAATTTTCTAGAATTGTATTTTCTACCTATTAATATAACTGTCTAAAACTGGCAACTGGCAAATTGAAACTGGCATCTTTGAAAACGCTAATGGTTCATTTCAACTCATTTAAAGCCATAACTAGAAAATACAATTCTGAAAAATACAATTGTAAACGTTTTATAGTTTTGGCCCCTGTTTAAAAAGTAATGCCAAAATGTAACATTTTGTTTTAGACAAACGTAATGTTTTTGGTTAAAACGCAAAAGACAGGAATGTTGTCTCCATCACCGCCATATTAGGGGGGCGAAATTGCTACAAATAAACAATTTTCAATATCAAAAATACAAAATATATCGAAGGTTTTCTCTTTCCCGACGCATCACAGTCGTCTATCGCTTTTTAAAGAATATACTTTCATGCCTGCTAAATAGAGGATATCTAGTGTTTTTGAGTGGATACCGAAAATCATCTCATGAGTGACTGAGACAAATGGTTATTTTTCGCGAGCGACAATAACCATTTCTATCGGTCAAAAGTGTGATAATTTTCGGTATCCACTCAAAACATTAGATTTTCTTTTAATTAAAAGCTTTTTATAAGTATCTGATAATTCCACTTGTTTCAACCTTGAATTGATGCATTTGAAGTACCAAACCAAAAACGTATATTACGGACTTTCAGGCGATGTTTGACTAGCGGGTTTCATGCATCAATTCAAGGCGAATACGTGTTGAATTATTGCTGGAAATGACCGGTATCCACTCAAAAAACACTAGATTTACTTTTCATTATACGTTTTAGAACAAATTGCTCATTTCCAGTGATAATCTGACTCGTATTTACCTTGAAGTGATGCTTTGAAAGCCGCCATTTTGATTGATACCGTGAAAATTAAAATTTCTGTATCTTCACAGTGGGGATACGATTTCTATCTTTCCGCAATTGATTCGATAATCTTTCGTTTAGTGTATAATAAAAATGAATATGTTGATGATGTGCATATTGAACATTTACAACATATTTTAGTTATTATTGACAAAAAAGAAGTGCCAACGTTGGGAAGTTGATACAGTACTATTAGTTTTCGTGCAAGATGTACGTCATATCGTACCATGAAGTGAAAAATGTTACGCTGTGGAGTAACAGCTTTCACATTATAAAACGACATCGATTGACAGTAGTGGTAAAGGTGGAGAATAGGGGACTTTTCGTTTTTCTTAAAAATAACGCTTTTCTCGCTATTTTTCCCCCTGTTTTCTTAAAGTAAACTATATTTTGAACAAAATGACACAAAATCACATACTTTTATCGTTTTTTTCAAGAAATATCAACGATTTTATTGCGACAGCGCCGTCCAACTCATTGCAATCGCTCCATTTTGTTTGTGTGTGTTTGTTTGTGCTCTTTCGAAAAGAGGTACGTTCTATTACATTTTTAGTATGCTCTAACGCTATTATAGGGGGAGAGTTTAGTAATTGAAATGTTTAATTTCACTAAAAAAATATCGTCTGCTAGAATCAAAAATGGATGTCTTTGAAATTTTTGAAGTTTTGAATAATGAAAAAGAATTGAAAAAAATGTTGAGATTTGATGAAATTATAGCAAAAAATATAATGTGCGAAAATTGTTCAACAGAGGATCATGTTGCCAAATGTAATCTAATAAAAGATGCTTCAAAAATTGATGGAGAAGTTTTTCGTTGCAATGCCTGCAAAAAAAAATATTCCTGTCGGAAAAACAGTTTCTTCTCAAAGTCAAAACTTTCAACCAAACAAATTCTCGCATGTTTGTACTTTTTTTCATGTAAAATTTTAATACACCAGTGTGTTGAGATGACTGGCATTTCAAAGAAGACTGTTATTGATTGGTATACCTTTTTTAGAGATTTATGCACAACATACATTCTTGAAAATTTTACAGTTTTGGGAGGGGTGGGGGACATTGTAGAAATAGACGAAACGAAAATTGGGGGGAAAAGAAAATATTCAAGGGGGAGAGAGTACGCGGGCATGGACGCGTGGGTTTTCACCATGTACGAGAGACGGAGAAAACTGTTCAACTGTAGAATTGTAAATAAAAGAACAAAAAACATTCTTCTTCCCATCATAAAATCGAATATCGCTCCGGGAACGACTATTGTCTCAGATATGTGGAGGGCGTACAGTTGCCTCAATAAACATGGGTATCACCACGAAGTAGTCAACCATTCTGTAGAATTTGTGACTGAAAGCGGAACGCACATTAATTCTGTTGAACACTTACACGGTGAAGTGAAAGCGCAATTGAAAATTATGAGAGGTACGAGTATTGGTAACTTGGCAGCACATCTCGACGAATTCATCATGCGGAAAATGGAAAGTGGCCAAGCTGGATACCGATTTTTTCAGTGTCTAATAAAAACTGTCAGCAAAGAGTATAAAGTGAATGAGTTTTAGGGGGTTTTTATTCCAAATATTCATCGTTAATTCCAGTTAATTTTTCCACCGTTCATGTTCAAGTTCTTTTTAACAACGTTCTACTTAAGTCGATAACTTTTTTCCTGCTGCTGCAATCTCAAAAAAAGAAAAAAAATTTCAATATTGAGGTAAGTCAATAACAGTATGGTCCCACAATTGCGCCCCTCCCCCCCCCCCCCCACCACACACACAGATAGAGGCGGTGTAGTTAACGTCAGCTTGTCGGCTGACTAACCCTGCCCCCCTCACTCAACTGACCCTAGATCAAATTTTAGGGTCAGTCTAGAGAGGGCCAGGGTTAGCCTACCGATGAGCTCATATTGGCCCTAACTGAACTGACCAGAAATCGAGGAAAACTCACACAAGCGAAGCGCACCTGCTATCATAATGAATAATTTCTCCCTGTGACGTCACTCGTAACAACGAATGAAAACAACAGACGCTTCGAAATTTCCAGCGGATGAAACAAATAGCGATTAAGAAAGTCGCAATTCAACGGGTTTTAAAATCTTTTCTCTTGCATGTTAAAACATGATAGAGGTAAGTAATTTTGTGTCATTTTGTTCAAAATATAGTTTACTTTAAGAAAACTGGGGAAAAATAGCGAGAAAAGCGTTATTTTTAAGAAAAACGAAAAGTCCCCTATTCTACACCTTTACCACAGTAGTTACCGCGTTGAATTACTTAACGTCATCGTGAGTTTCTAGGTTTTTCGACGACGTTCCACCAATCTATTTATATAGGGATCAGTGATCCGAACAGAACTTTCCTTGTCAAAATGTTTCATTTTCTGGTCGAAACATAATATTCTGCTGGTTTGGTCAGATGTAACTTTTTGCTGACCGAAACGTGGAATTTCCCTGGTCGAAACGTAACATTATTGTTCTTTATTTTTGCAGTTCAATGTTAAAGTTGTTTAGTACTGGCGATTGTATTTAATGTAGCGATTTGTTTATGTTTTTTTACACAGAACCGCGACACTAGTTCAACACAAATTACAATGTGATAGTATATACGTACCACAGAATGTTAACCCTTCCAACAGGGTATACATAAATGTTTGCGTGACGAAAAGATTGGTAGTGGAGTAGTAGAGAACATGAAGACCAACAAATCGGACGCGAGGCTATATAATAATTTAATCCTACAGCTCTACGTCCACAAGCAGAAAATGAGCTCGATTTCCCCATCCAGTGAACCAGCGCTGAAACGGTTAAAGGAGTTAAAATCTACGAAGAGCATCTGTTTAGCTGAGGGATATTTGCATACCTTGGGACAAAATACAAGACGCAGCAGAAGAGGGTCGGTTTGTCCCATTTAGTATGAGGATTTAGGGGAAGGAGTGTTGGTGGCAGATGCCTGAAGCGTTTTGATTTTCGCATCCACAACGATTCCTAAAGAGGGCAAAACTGAAAATATTTTTAGTATTGAGTTATTGTTATTCTTTAATTCTTTACCTAACGAATCGGCCGCATCCGCACGCGTAATATGCAAATTCAGCAGTTGAAAAAATATTATTTTTCCAAAAATTTCAACAAAATCATATCATGTGATCCCTCGTTGGAACGAGCTCGTTCCAACGAGGGGTCATATGATGTGGTTTTGTTGAACTTTTTTGAAAAATTGGAAAAAATTATATTTAAAATAATAAATTTTGATATCGTCTGCGTTGGGTAAAGGGTTAATTCTTTGAAGATATAAAGAAGCACGATGGCTCAGTGGTTACGGAGCTAGATTTCAAACCGGAAGGTCTATGGTTCGATCCCCGCTAGGGGCAATTGCGTTGTGTCTTTGGGCAAGGCACTTAATCCCAAATGCCTATGTGAAAGCACAATGCCACTGTGAACTAAGGCATACTGCATGTAGATGGTGCAATTGTCTTCAACCATTGCTAACCCTGCTTGTGCGTAATTGGTACGTTGAGGAGTCTGAGTTTACTCCCCATTTACTCCCCGTGTCTTGGTGGTTCTCTACACGAGGTGACCCTGGCTGTCGGAAGTGTCGGTAAACTAAAAAAAATAAATAAATAAATTAGAAGGTATACAGAATATTTCCTGGTGCAGCAATGTGTTAATCGGGTGCTGATACAGTAATGAAAAACATGCCAACCTTCACCATGTATTATTAACAAAACAACAAAGCTCTCTGTTCAAAGACAACGACGTGCTTCGGTAATCCATCAACAACAAAATACTCCACCAACAAAAGAATTCTTATGTCTTTTTGAAGACTACAGTATTTTAATCGATGGCCGGAGGCATTCTATAATTGCTTAAGGGTTCTTCCACGTGAGCTCGTAAACTTTTACAAAGATTTTTTGTTATGAAGATGTGTTTTTATAAGACAAATGTAATGTGATAAAAAGAGCGTAGTACTGCCACTTGTTATGCTTGCCAGCTATCTCTGTACTGTCTTGACCACTGACTTAGTCCAAGTCTTGGCTGGCTAATTTAGCTTGTGCCTGTCATCTGAACCCGGATCAGTTTATACAGATCCTTGATTGAGTGTTTTCTTTGGTTTAATGCGTATGTGAGACTGTCTGGTGATCGTATCCAGGTGTGCTTATGTGATAGTTAACAATGTGAGCACAACACATACAACACATTTTCATCTTCTTGAAAGACCAAAACTGGCTAATGAGATAGATCACAATCAAAACATATTTCATATAGGCACACGTATGTAATCAAAGATCCCTATGACGCGATGATCTACTCTATCAGGGTACTTATTTCAGGGCAGCCATTTGAGGGTATTCTTCAGAGGATAGTTATAAATTTATACGGACTTTGTTAACTGAAATACCCTGCTGTTTCCAACGAAAATTACTAGTAGCCACTTCTACTGTAACACTACTTGTAGCTATCACTGCAGTGATCTACTCCCACCACTAGAGTGGAAGCACTACTGTAATCTACCCTCATCACTTTAGTCGCATCGCTACTGTGATCTGCTACCATCAGTAGAGTGACAAATTCAACAAATACTGGTGACTTACACCTTTAGTACAGGCACATCCATACTGTTAACACTCCTAGCTACTACTATCAGTCTTTCCTTCTCTATGCAGCAAGTACCATGTCACTGTGCGTTCTTTGGTTGGCTTCCACTACAGCTTAACACCGAGAAGAGCTAATACTCGCCCCAAACCCTACCCCTATGACCCTTCGAGTTAGGCTTCGACTGATCTGGGTATTTGAGGATAATTATAACATGTTGGTGTACTATTGGAGGATACTTGTCGGAGGGCCGTGAGGTTAGACCTCAATGCGGAGTAACCTATAACCTATTCCAGGTGCTGGATGATACCTATAAGATGATACGTTGTAGTACTTGAGCACGGTTTACAGGAGTACACACTGGACCAATTGAATGGACCTTTGGACATACCATATTTGGTTAATGGCGCTATAGCACTGCGGGGTACTCAATATAGCAGTCAGGACATATCGATTTGGGTAAGTTATGGTAGTTGGGTCGATTCCAGAAATCAGATATACTTGCATTCAATCGAACATACTCTCCCATCACATCTCCGCTTCATCCTAGTTCTTCCTTGGTCATACTAACTCCATCGAAAACAAGACAGCAGATTCCATCATACCAAAGGAGCGACGGAAAAACGTATTGTCGTAACAACACGCGCTGCGCATATGCACTGACATAAAGTATCGCCGTGATAATAACGTTACAACTTGGACAGTTACGTGGGGACAGTTACGTGGACACGTTACATCACAATACACCACGACATGACGTCACATGAGAACCCAAAGTAGAGATATACCCCCACACACATTGGGTTAAAGCAAATTCAAAACAATGTAAAATAAATTCCCCAAAGCGGATTTCGGATATGTTATTCTGAAAGTTCTGCTCTTTCTAACCATACCAAATTTTGCTTCTTACTTTTGCTTACGGGTAGGTCCCTTTCCGCCTCCAACGACCAGACTGCACCTTCTTTCAATCGCCGCTAAATATAAAACACAATTGTGGTATTTGTGATAGCTTGAGAGGATCTAACTGCTTCTTGACCAACGTGTTAATGTATTTCATAAATGGATGTAAAAGAAATTCCTCAAATTCTACTCTTTTTAATGACACCAAATTTAGCTTTTTACTAGTTTTACGGGTAAATCCTCAGTGGTAGATTGTTGGACTTCTATGCTAGAGGTACCGAGTTCTATCCCCGTCCGGGACGACTCGCGTTGTGTCCTTGGGTAAGGCACTTTATCCCGGTTGCCTACATGGGTTACGATGACGCCGTGTACTAAGGCGCACTGCACGTCGATTGTGCACATGTCTGCAACCGCTGTAACCCTGCTTGAGCGGAGCTTGAACTGAGTTAGAATGTTGATGAGGTGACAGTTGCTCGTCGATGCTCGGTAGTTCTCTTCGGGTACTCCGGCTCCCCCAACCGTAAAACTGTCAGGGTCACGATTAGCCATTGTGCATAATTATGTGACCTTAAACACCAGTAAAGAAATAAATAAACAATAATACGGGTAAGTCTCCCTTTTCGCCCTCAACATTATTAAATGACTCTAAGAATTCGGACGAGTTTCATAAATATTATATAAGAAAAACACTCATTTCATATTTTATTTATCATATGACAAACACACGCAAAAATTAGCCACTTAGTATGACTTTTTAATCCATCACCTAACTTGAGTTGCAGACGGCACTTGGAAAAAAAACATCCTCGTATAACTAAAAATTTTCATTTTTTGCTTCCAAAACGTAGGTTATGACTCCTCATTGGAACGAGCTCATCGAGCTCGTTCCAATGAGGGGTCATAACCTATGCTTTGAAAGTAAAAAACGAAAATATAAAAAAAATGAATGGCGTTTTTCTTGTAGGTAAAAGATTAATAAAATACAACCCACTCTAAATAGGACAGGTAACGTAAATTCTTCCTACTGAAATTATGCAAATGTGACCCAGTTGTATTTTGATTAGCCAATCAAATTGTCCAGTTTTGAAATTGACCAATGAAAACTTCCAATTCTAATTATGCAATTATGAACATGTGGCCCAGTTGTATTTTGTTCAGCCTGTAGCGGCCGAGGTATAAAGGCCATTTACCAACCAGCTTGGTTGGTCCGGATCTCTTAGTCTGGTGGTAAATCGGTCGCTTTGTGTGCTAGAGGTCGACGGTTCGAACCCCGGCACCCGCACTAATCTCTCCTCCTGTTACATTTGGGGGCTCGTCCGATCCGCAACAGTAGGTGGCACTGCGGGTGTTTCGACCGCTCTGAGGAGGAACTTGGGTGAGATTCACATGTGGTGAGTCTCAAAAGAAGGGGAGAGTTGTGTAGCGGTCGAGGGATAAAGGCCATTTACCAACCAGTCTGGTTGGTCCGGATCTCTTAGTCTCGTGGTAAATCGGTCGCTTTGTGTGCTATAGGTCGACGGTTCGAACCCCGGCTCCCGCACTAATCTCTTCTCCTGTTACAAGCCAATCAAATTGTCTAGTTTTGAAATTGACCAATGAAATTGGCGGAAGGCTTTATTTATCACTGATTAATATGAAAGCAAAATATCAAATGTTTTAAATGAACAAAACGGACGAGTCATATGATAAATATATTGTATTATATTCAATAATGTAACATAAACTGTATATAGCTGGGAGAAGGCATAGCCAGATTAGCTACCTACCTGCCGTCTCCCAAAGAGACAGTGTTCGAAATCACCGGATACAGACTGTTAACCCTTTGAGACTTTAATTATTATGACGTTCAAACGTCACTAGGAATTCAGTTTTTCACATTAGTGATTATCTGGTTGAGGGCTATATTATTTTTGGTGGTCTTTATTTGTTATTCAAAACTTGTTTTATTACAAATTATTGGAGAGTGCCCACAGGCACTCTCCAATAATTTGTAATAAAACAAAGCAACAAAAAGGTTTGGAAGTTGAACACCCTCAGCAACCCCGCCTGATAATCAGGTGTCCAATACCTAAACCACTAGGCCATTGCACACCATCAAAAACAGTGGCTGGAATCTAGCTCTTTTGTATGCAGTTCTCATGATTACTTGGATCACCTTCCTTTCAGCAGCAGCATATGTGCGGATATGCTAGCTGTGTGTAAGTTCAGATAAAACCTGACACACCAATATCCCGTTCCACCGATTTCCAATAAATAATAATTTGATTAATTAAAAGAACTATGGTGTCATTTATAGATTACCAATATCACCGATTCACTAACTGTAATGAAATTAGTAAGTGCATGATCGAAAGTATGTGACAACATCGTGGCACATTTGACACCTTTTCTACGATGTGAACATACAGTAAATGATTACATCTGATTCTGGGTGGTATTGACCTCAAGCATGAATATCAAATGTCTTAAACACACATTAGTTCCCTTTCAAAGACGAACGTCTTTATTCTGACGATCGTTATATAAACAAAGGTTTTGCGAACGTTCGAGCAGTGTATTAAGCGTTCTAGAGAATGGTATTCAAAATTATGTGGAATTAGACCCCATGGGTTTCCGATCACAACTGGAGTTTGTAACATATTCAGGCTTTCGTCATTTCGAGTTTGTGATATTAAATGTGTGTCACCAAAAGGTAAAAAAAACAAATCTTGAAATGAGGAAATCTGACGGAGTTGTCCAACATCGCAACTCCGCCATCCACAAGATGGCGTCAAGCCAATCAACGCGTTACATTCGCCCATCGGTCAAGTTTGATGATATGAAAGCTGTTAAGTTGTGTCTACAGTCACAGCGTAACAACTTTCACACCAACAAACTAGTCACACGATATCGACTCCCCAATCAAGGCACTTGTTCTTTGATATTGTAACTAAAATATGTTATAAATATTCGACTTCTTTTACTGTGATAAATGGGCACATCATCAAGATGTTTATTTTTACAGACATCAAAGTACATTCTTTAAAAAAGCTATAGGCGATTGTGAGGCCCCGGATAAATGAAAACCTTCGAGAAATTGTGTTTGTTTGAGCATTGTTTGTTTATAGCAACATCCGCCCACCCCTAGATGGCATCGATTGTTTTTTTAAGCTTGATCCCTGCACTATTAAATCTGAAAGCTTAAACAAATTGTATCGAATGAGAACGTAGGATTTAAGTTTAGGCACAAGTTTAACGGTCGGCGAGTTCACAAAACTCTTCCGACATTCACATCTGCAGTTAAGAAATCGTTCTTAGTGTATTTGAGCAAAATAGTCTTGAGCTGCTTTACTTAATGTTTCAATAAGACTAAAATTATCGCCCGCTGATTGGACGACAGCTCGCGTAGTTTTCCATATGTTTCCGGATGCAGTATCATATGCTACTGTTTGACGTCACAATGCGAACTATTCGACATTATAACAAAACCTGGATTCGACGAAGCCAATCAATGTTTCAAGACTGCATTGGCGAAAATAAAAGTGTGTGGCAAAGGCGACACGTTGAAAATATTAATTGCTCTACCCCCACATTATGGATATGGACTCTTCAGATTTCTGTCATTTAACTGGCATGGAAGATACCACCAGTGCTCAAAAGGTTAAACTAATAAGGAATACTTGATGGCGAGCATGGTGAATTTCAGTCTACATTTTTGGAAAATTGGTAAAGTTATGGCGTCATTGGCGATCGAGAGTCGGGAAACGTCAAAAATCCTCTTCCAAGGTGTTTTACAAAACAACTTTTTTATTCACAAAATCAGGATGGTGATCTCGTTTTAGGGGAGATTAAAATTATAATCACAAATATATGGATATTATTGGCTGGTTTATACTACATAATATTTACTCTATCCGACATTATGAAAGCGACGTGGACTAGGACTCTGCGAATCTCGAATTTTGTGTGGACTCGAATCCCCAATTGAGGCAAGGAGAGGATTTCCAATCGAAATCTCAACGTTCTGCAAGTTGTCAATATTCCACGTTCTTAAAAATGTAAATACTATCAGTCTCCACTCGAGTATCGCATCCAGCGGTGCCTCGTCTCTTTGGACGAATCAATCAAAACAGGAGGAATATTACAGAACGTTTTATTATTACAGAAGTAGTTTCGAAAGTGGCACCACCCTCTCATTCTCTTCTTCGATCATCCGCTCCCATGCCCCGGAGATCCGATGGTAGAAGAAGCGTTCCAACCCGAAAGGTCCGCGGTTCGCTCCCCAACAAGTGTAACTGCGTTGTGTCCTTGGGCTAGGCACTTAACCCCGTGGGGTAATGCGGCGTTGTATACTAAAGCGTACTGCACATCGATGTTGCACTTGTCTTCAACCAATGCTAACCTTGCTTGTGCGGAGTTAGTACGTTCGGGAGTCTGACACTTGCTCGCCGCTGGTCGGTGGTTCTCTCATGGTACTCAGGTTTCCTAAACCAGTAAAACTATCCGATACAAGGTAACTCTGGTTGTCGAAAATGTCATTAAACCCCAATAAATAAAAAAAAAGAAATACGAAGAAGATTTCAAGAAAAGCTAAAAGCTACTTCGTATGATTTTAAGAGCATAACGAAAATTTCCGAATCAGCGCGACTCAAGTCGAATGAATTTCTAATAAAATTCAATTTCGATGCTTCGCGGGGACCTAACGGGTACAAAAATTGCCGTATGCACTACTAGGTGTAGGATTGGATGACCAATGCATGGGGCAGTTTCAAATGGTATTTTACATCATGCTGCATGTACTTGTCATATAACAAATACCGATTTTTTCGTTGTGAAGCCTTGTTATACTTAGAAGATATTACTTGGTTAGTTTCATATCGCCCGAGATATCAGCCTGGGGTAACTTCATATCAGCCAGAGTCCGATTCAAATACGTACAACATGTTCTAAGATATGCTACAGTTTTCTGACAGTGTTATGTTTCCCATTCCTTTCATAAAGTCTGAAGTTTTCTCTTCTCCCACTTCACCTATCCGAAGGTCGCAGCTTCCCGGTCGTTCGGATAAGTGAACTATCTCTTCTTTCACTTCGAAGAATATCCGCTTACGACTATGCACCTTCGTTTGCATTGAACTTTGCGTACAACTCTCTTCGTATTAATTTTCATCCATCCAATCTTTACTTATTGCCATCATTAATTCCTCACTATCGAAAAATTACTCCCCTTTGAATGGTAACGCAAATTTTACTGATTAATTGTTTTCGACAAACAGCGGTGAACCATTTTTCTGTAAACAAAATGACCGCACCTAGTAACGCATCAAGGGGACAACTCTACCTGGGTTCATATCCGCCGAGATCGGCGCCATATCTGTCGAGTTTGAAGTCATATCAGCCGAGCTCGATAATGGGCGATTGTGGGAATGACAATCATATCTAATAAATTAAAATGGATTACGAGCTGCGTCCCTTGTCTTCATGATGTTGCTTCATTGGACGACGGGTTAGCCATGCCGTATCCAACCTGTCCAAATGTGGAAAGGAAAGAAATAGGAAAGAAAGAAAAAGAAAGTAAGGAAACAGAAAACCCGTAACAGGAAAATAAGTAAAGGGCAGAACGAAACACCACGTTTTCTGTTTAGTAGCATCTTAAGACCTCCGCTCTTACAGATACACCCCCACCCCCAGAAAAAACAACTTATTTTTATACGTTTATTTAATCTTATTTTCAAAAAAATTAAAATATATTTACACAAAAACATTCGTACATACAAAAAAACATATTAACTCTTTAAAACCGAAAGACCATTTTTTTTTCCCGACTTGAATGGTTATACGAACTTAATTCACACAGTAGATAGTTGCTCTGTGAATTTGTGTGGTAGACCAATCAAGAGTTTTAACGTGCATCCCGAACGCTGCACGTTGAATTTATTGATTGATCTTCCCCCAAGTATGAATATAGACTCTACCAGTTGATAACTCTGAACTGGCACGCAATATAGCAATCAGGGTCCAAAGGGTTATTGAATATGATTTACCCAACCATCTGCATGCAAATTTGTGGATATGCATTTTTTGGGTTCGTTTTTAAATCCCCATAATTTATTTCTTATAAATTTGCTGAAATTGTCGAAATTTGTTTAATGTGAATAATACATGTACCTAAAACATTTAAATAAATAAATTGTTGAATCCCTACAAAACTTAAATTAGTTTGTTTACTGACAATCACGCCCTTGCTATATGTAATATGATTTGGCTTTAATTGATCTTTCTTTCTGTTTCATTTTTCCTGTTACTTTATTTTCTATGCCAAACAAGTGATTTCTTTTTTTCCCTTTCCTTGTTTTTTCTGTTTCTTTGTTTTCGTTTACCAACCTGTTTGTGTGTTAACGCCAGTCTCCAAATGTTATGTGTTTCGTGGGATCGTTGGTGATGAAAAAGCTTAATTCATTGTGTTCAACACTAAATGTAAAGAAGAGATATACTCTCATGGAGTGAAATAGGTTTCATACAATTTCAGACAAGCTTGAAGCTCATCGTTGATAAATGACAAGGGTTCAGTTAGTGATTTTTTTCAGAATGGAATAATTGTGTTATGTTTGTCGAAGTAATCCGCACTTACCTGGTCGATCTTTGTCTATTCCAGATATATAGATTAGATTATTATTCATGCATACATTGTGTCTTTGTGTAATAATAAAATCAATAATAATTTGCCTTTTTTAATCTAACAATCTTTGAAGCAATCGAAGTTACTGTGGTCTGCCAGGGAGAGAGAGAGAGAGAGAGAGAGAGAGAGAGAGAGAGAGAGATGGAGACAGCGAATGAGATTGTGGATTGTCCTTAAAATACCCAGTAGGATGATTATCTATTAGGTGACAACCTCAAATAGCTCCTCGGAACCATCGCCGATTGCTCATCAGTTCCGTATCGACTGGCAATTAAACCCAATCTTGTCTCGACTGTTACGTCTCAAGTCCCGAAATATTTAAGAAATAACTGTTGTTTTCCTTCGGTTTAAGCGATATAAACCGAAGATTTTCAGCACAAGCTTCATAACTCGCGTAGCGAGTTATGATTAAGCTTGGGCTGAAACTTTTCGGTTTATATTGCATAAACCGAAGAAAAACAACAGTTATCTCTTATAATTTAATCCGGCTGTAATATTAAAATATAAAAACTATGTGTACGTGAACGAAAAACTTTTAATTTTCGCAAAAGACAACAGTCAAACTCACGAAAGTGTGCAGCAAACAGGTCACGTCAATCATTGTCAAATTGTTTGTTGTTTTGATTTTCGATCGCAGACGGCAGATATTTAGCAAGTCACGTAACAATATCATTAAAAACATTTTTTTTAAGTTCCCCCAAAATCATGTTTGGATGTATGATCTTTTATTCGTCTCCCACTTCGGTACATTTCATTAAATTCAATTGTTCCCGAGAAATTATCATTATAATCTCGCTGACTGGAGGCGACGAAAAATCGATCAATGATCTTTGTTTACAAGCTTGGTAGCCATCTATCAGTCTGCCGCCACGCCCTCACGGTGACAAGTGGATTGAGTGGGCGGGGCTTCCAGAGTGTAGACATTCCAAATCATTACGTGATTTGGTTTATACGATTTTGACGACTTTCACGCTGTATGCTTTCAACCAATCAAACGCAGAGGCGAGGCAAATGATTAAATTATTTTCAGTATATCAAATATTCAAACTGTTGTCGGATCATTTGTGGTGACTATACAAATGAATGTGCATACTATAAGATAAATGGAAGAGGGGGGGGGGGGTGGCTTACGGGGAATCCGGGCCAGGTTCGGTAGTTTTGGGTGATTTGAAGTATTTACTCATATTCAATCGAACACACTTTTAGGAGCCTCTTCGCCCCTACGGTAGGTCATTGTGTCACATAGCAACCATGTCGTCGGCTTCCTTCATACAAAGTAGATTACGAAAACATGTGTTACTCTAACACGAGCTGTGCATTTGCACTCAGATAACTCATCACTATGACAATGAGGTCACAATATGGTTACACTCATGGGCAACCATGACAACTACGTCATACCCATAATTCAAAGCTGCATGACGTCATATTCGAACCACCAAATTTGAATGCCCTGATGAAGGACTAGTAGACAATGTCCGACTACTTATGTTGTGCGAGGAATATTTACCGATACTGAGACAAAGCATAGAAAGAAACTTTCTTGTAAATTGGCTATAGAATATACTGCCTCGTACTCTAATTCGACGTTTGTTCCTGTCGATTGTCATTATATAGTGTGAATAAGATTAGTGAAAAAGTTAACTGATTTGAGTCATCGATTTCCGTAGTGTTCACAGAGCCAGATCGGCCAGAGGAAACACGACGCTGTAAACGCTGTGATTAATCTGTCTGATCTGGTCTCCTCAACGACTGACTGACTATTATAATAATGTGTTTATTATGTAACAACGGGTATTTAAAAAACCGAATACGGCACATGAAATGCAAACAAACAAAATAAAACTGTTTACAAGATTAACATTGTAATCCCTGAAATTTGAAATGTCCACTTCGTAGTAATACATGCAATGAAAGAGATCTTAGGGAGCTGGGGGAATCAAAATTGGATTCCAATCAAAATCGCTCTGATTGGACGATTCGAATAATGCCGATCGGAAAAGTTCGGATAATCGAAATGTTCTCAGAATCCCACCAACGGACTTCTCTTGAACAATACAAAGGAACTCACTTATTGTGGAGAAAACTTGCTGTTTCTGTGGAAATCAGAGTCGGCTTCAGTAGGTTTGGGTAGGAGTGGTGTTTTAAAGTATTTCTCGGTAATTAGATTTACTCCTATTCAATCGAATACACCTAAAGGCCTTTTGGCCTGGCCGTAGGTTATCGGGTCACATAATAACCACGTACCACCATAGAAACCAAAATATTGTGGCCTCCTTCATACGAAATGGACGGCGGAGACACATGTTATTCTAATAACACGAGCTGTGTATGGGCACTCACATTACCCATCACTGTGACGATGACATCACAAGATGGCCGCACCATTGGCCACCAAGACAACCACGCGATACCCACACTGCAAAGACACATGAGAATCACCAAATTGCAACCACCTGACGAGGGACAATCAGACTATGTCCTCCTACTGAAATATAAACGTCAATGGGGAATTGACAAGTTTGCGCCAACACTCCACCCATTTCCATCAAACGACCACCATCACCTTCTTTTTACACTAAACAATGTTATAATTGAAGGACTCCCTAATGCCTTTCGTAGGTTTTGTGCACTTTGGGAATACAAGTATCGTTAATAGCAGACAAGAAAGGCTATGTGCGAATATGGAAATGCAATAAAAAGTGACAAATTTTAAAAAATAAGAAGATTAACATATCGTCCTCTGAGTTCCAATGTGTTCTATGTGCCTACTGGCGTATAGGGCACATTGGAACTCAGGGGACGATATATCATGACAAAGAGCTGTTTGACGTGGCGTTGCTAAGAAAGTTATGGGAAGCTATGTGGGATATTAAGATTATATACTGCCACTTCTCACTTCGATTTAGGGACGCGGGAAGTAACAAACTCGTGACTCCAGTTAAGTCATCTGAGGAGTTTGCTGTAGGCATTAGCTAACCTCATCAGACCCACCTTCGCTTCCCTACGTTTTCAATAACCCTGGTCAGTTTCCTTCTTTTTTCCATAACAGTCGCATATACTCACCTTTTTCAAAAGTGTTGATATGCTGTCAGAGAAGTCACTTACAAAACAGGGCTTCACTTAAAATCAATAATTCAATATATAACAAGCGACGGACTTTATGAACATTTAATGCAAACTCTCCCGTCAACCAGTCTAATTATGTTAGGCATTCAACGATGTTATGGTCCGGAACCAGTCTATCATTTTAACAGTCCATCGCGTATGTCCGGACTCACTTGTCTGGAATATTTCGTTCGGTTGGAAAGGCGAACCTACGGTCGCTTTTCCGACCAAGTGAAATAGTCCGGTAGATTGAATCTAACAAATACAATGAATTTTCACTCTTTATCAATCAACACAAGAAATGTTCTCAAACGAGACTTGATTTGAAAGAAACTTTAATAACTTTACCAATATTATTAGCCATGTTTGTTTGCAAAATAATTATGACTGAAGGCTCAACAAAGCTGTAGTTTCATGATTGCGACACGTAGTTCCACATATTTTGTTAATAACTACATGTTTTCGAGTTGAATTAATTATTTATTGATTGGAATATCTATAACTGCGGTTCTAAATGATATATGTATTGTCTTGTGATTAAAGAGACGTCACATCAAACCAACGGTAGTCTGCGCACGAAAATTGTGTAAGAACATTCTAAAATATTGATAATGTTTTTTGACATGATACTAAGATAATTCTTGTATTTTGATTGGTCAACTTGTTGAGGTACGTGCAGCTATGTTTAGCTTGTACAGGTGACAAAATGCAAACGGTGTACTGCTTAGTCAAGGAAGATAACTCCCATTTGAACATTGTATTAGGAAAACAGTTGTGGATTGAAACGTAACGAATCTAATAAACCCTAAATGGTTTTGAAATCGTAAAGCGAACTTCCAGGAGGTTGAAAATTGAAGATCTAACAGAAGAATGGTCTCTGCCGAATGGTCGTTTACAAATGTGCCTTATTTAGTGACCGTATCTCTATAAATGTGGCCGTGGTTTGCAAAAGGAAAAACAAAATAAAAAATAGGCTAACGATCGCTAAGTTATTTCTGCATAATTAAACCTTTTTTTCTATTCATGCATTTTCATGCAAAATAATTGACCAAAGAATTGCTGGGTTTTTTTCCTAACCCAATAAACCGACAAAAACGCATGTAGGCCCACACGGTAAACCACGCCCCCAATGTCTGTCTTAAAAATTGCTTTGCACAGTGTGAATGGAAAAGGACACCTGCACGCTCATATTTTTTTCAAAATGAAAAGTAACTAATATGTATCTCATCATATTAAAAAGACTTTCAAAATAAAATTTAATAAACAATGAA
Source organism: Pictodentalium vernedei (assembly GCA_031216915.1). NCBI lineage: Eukaryota > Metazoa > Mollusca > Scaphopoda > Dentaliida > Dentaliidae > Pictodentalium > Pictodentalium vernedei. The sequence continues at coordinate 471,895,335 of CM062297.1, forward strand.
ATCCTTATTATGCTTTTTATTCCATGTCCAGTTTTTTTTTTATACTCAATAGGTGTTCATCTGCATTCATCGTTTTACCCAGATCAAACGTAAACAATCGCCGGTCATAATAATCCAACAATGAAGCTCACGCGAACAAAACTTTCCAATTTCCTAAAAGCCTGTCTGAACTCTAACTGAGACAAAGTTTAATCAACTTCCTGTCATCTGGGTTTATTTCGAACTCCACTTTAAATACTGTGTTTTCAGTTTCTCAGGAAATGTTGAAAATCAAAATTAAATTTAACATAGTTTTGCTTTGAATGACAGCACCCTCCAGTTAATTGGAAAAGGAAGTTGAAGTTTTGCGTGGGCGTGGCCTTTGATGTTCTTTTTAACTTACGCAATTCATTGGTCAATAAAACTTTTAATGACACAAGAACATGTTTCAGCGACATGTATCGTTATTACAAACAGAATTTTAGAAAATGATGCCTTTTTTATTTCGTTATCATTTGGAAGCATTGTGCGACCTGGGTTTCATTTTAACTCCGCAAAGTAGAGAGTGTTTAAATTTATTGCCCCTCAAGTTTAATTACAAGGAATTTTCGTTTGTTTCTATCTCTTGAATCACGAAGCCCCACAAACAAGGGCCAAACATAGTGTAACCATTCACATAGTTTGGCTTTTGTTTTTTGGGGGTTCATTTACACAGTTTGCCCTTTGTTTTTCTTTTTTTTTGGTTCATAACTCAAGAAATAGACAGAAACAAACGATCATTCCTTATTTTCTCGAATGACTGAATGTACAGATTTGCTAACCATACAGGCTAAAACAAGAGATCCACCAGCGGTGCTGACATGCCTCCACCCGTGTGGTGTAAACTTGAGGGATAAGGCTGTATCAGATCGACAATATCACTGACTCAATTGACCGACCGAGCCACAAATCTCAAGGGGAAAAAGTGTTTAGCGAAAAGTCAATGAAATCTTCACAAGCCCATTTTAAAACCAAAAATATTCAAAGTAGCTCTATAGAGTCATGTAATTTTAAGAAGAGCATGCCAATTATGGCATATGCACCCCTCTCCTCTTAAAATGCTAAGGTGGACATATTTTCGAAAAGAGGCATACACACATGAGGGTGTTTATTGTCTTTGTTTACAGCAGGGAAATCCAACCCATTAGTAATTGTGAGGTCCACGTGCACCTGTTACTAGTAGTTTGTCTCAGAGCATCAACTTGGAGATGTGAAACGGATGGACGCACAGGCAGATGCAATCGAGTATACCCCACTTTTTAAAAAAAATGTGGGGGTATAATTAGTGCCACAACAGTAATAGCTCGACAGCTTTTCGTGCATAGTTGAGACAAATATACGGACAGCATCTGTGAAAGTTATTTAAAAGGGCGAGTTTGATAAAATACTTGTTCATTTTGCATCTTAAGTTATTTGATTAATCTTTACATAGTATTTAAAGGGTTATTGTGTTCCACAGAAAAGTGTCTGTTCGACTGTCTGCACTGTGACACTAAGAGTATGGAAATAAGCTCTGTTCCAGAATGTTGGAACTGATGTGACCGATAATTATATAAGCCTGACTTCCTATGTTCTTCTATGAATGTTTATAGCACATTGTTGGACACTTTATTTTAAGAATGATAGATAGCTATCTCGAAGTCAGTGTGTGTTTTTTAGTGTAAACAATGTTTATTTAGAAAAATATAAACATTAGTGTGCTTTGTTTGTTTACAAGTTCAGCAACGCGTGTGAAACCCGGGGTCAAATCAACAAACAAATGACAAGTGGCCGTTTGCCGACGAAACATGATAGAACCATGGAATGAATTGGCAAGTAAAAGACAACTTTCTGTGTCCACGTTTGAAGAGTTAATACTCATGCATTAACCATGTTGGTGTTCCTCTGCTGCCTTTCAGTACATCCGTAATGAACTGATTTGGCATTCGTAAATGGAAGTCACACTTCCAAAATTGGGAAATAGAAAAGTTGAAGCATTTTTCAATACTAGGCTAATTTTCTGTTTTAATTATCAATTAATTACAGGTGAAACAAACAGTGTTTTCCACCTTTCGTATATAGAAACGTACATGGTCTCTCGCAAACGCTTCATGAAAGCCTGTAATGCCATATAAATAGCAATGTAAACAAATCAAAACGTAACAAAGCGCGCGGATACACAATTGGTATTTGCCAGCTGTATTTGGGTAATTGCGAACACAATACATATTGTATATTGTAAGATCGCGTGTCAGTGTTTGAGGAGTTCTCGTCATTAGCCCTTTATCTAACAAAGTGCAATATAGGCTATAGCATTACCACTAAAATACACTCGGGAAATTTCAGCGTATGGGCGGCCATGCTTTATCCGATAGATAGACCAATAACTGAACATTCAAAAATTGTGCCCTTTCATTTTTCTTCGAAATCGCAGGTATTTGTCTTGTTTATAAGCCCTCTGTCGTGTCTTAGTTTCACCCTAATACCTGTGATGTGAAAGGACAAAACGCCCAGCGCTGAGCGAACGAGTTTGACAGTTTTAGTGCACCTGACAACTTGTGTTCTAGTCTTGCCGCAGACCCTATAACAACAAAAGTATACTATTCTCAAATGTTCGCATCTGATTGCTTTAATTCCCACAAGCAAAAATGACCATTGTCAACAAAAGAGTAGTAAAGCTGATTGTGCGTTCACCATCTAACCTATGGTTGTTGTGTTAGAGTAATATGTCATCCTTGATATATAATTGACCACTAGCCCAGTTGGTGTGTTTATTAAACTGTAACACTTCTATTTAGCTTGTGCAAAGTAATATATTTTTCAAGTTATCGTCATTCTGATATGAGTATATACACTCCCAATTGTGATCAGTTTAACCCTTTACCTAACGTGAAAAGCAGACGACACTTGCAAAAAAAATTCTTGAATAACTAATTTTTTTCATTTTTTGTCTCAAAAACATAGGTTATGACCCCTCGTTGGAACGAGCTCGACGAGCTCGTTCCAACGAGGGGTCATAACCTATGTTTTTGAGACAAAAAATGAAAAAAATAGTGAAAATTAATTGGCGATTTTTGAGAATAGCGCTGGCCGGTTTTGGCCGTTACGTTGGGTAAAGGGTTAATGGGCTTTATTGGAATTGTCCATAACTATTCTTCCATATGTTTGGCATTTTCGGATTGCAGCTGTTACACTGATTGATTTGGTCACGGTATCTTGTGCATTGGCTTGTTCTGACATGGGTCTTTCTCTTTTATCTCTATTATATTTCAACCCTTCATGAATCATTGATTTCTTTTTTGTCATCATCATCAGGATAATTGTTTTTAGTTCCCATACACTAGCTGCGCGGAGATTTTCATAAACCGCTTTAGCTGAAGATGACCAAATTAACTGAAGTATAATTGAATTTTCAGTCTCACAATAAGGTTATTTTTTCTCGTTACAGACTAGAATTTAGAACGATAAGAGCAAATTTCACTGCCATTCGTAACCAAACATGGTTGCCATTTGTTTTCATTACTCCCATTTAGGCACTGAGTTGTTGAAGTTTCTTATTTTTCTCATCTGGATTGGATTCACATTAGTAATAGTCCGGCCGCAGAGGCACTGAACCTGGTTTTGTTGTATTAAGTTTTTTTCTCGGCGGATTGTTATTCTATAGGGTCTCCTTGATGAGATATTTCTTACTGGACAGCTGACAGTGTTGACCAATTTTTTTTATTCGACAAAATCCAAGATGGCCGCCAAGGTGGCCGCTATGAAAAAATACAATATCACCATATAACTTGGATCGGAATTTTTGGCAAGATAATATGGAATTTTGAAGATTTTTCTTCTTGATTCACCGTACACATATATAATTGTTACTTACTGGCCAAAATAAGATTACCAAAATCCAATATGGTGGCCAAGATGGCCGCCAATGTGTCACACTTTTCTCATTTTTTTGAGATTTCACCACGTATCCTTCATATTGTTGCTAAGATGTTGACAAATATGCATGCTTATATAATTCTATTTACCAGAGGGGCCATTTCTGCACACACTGATACTCTAATATCCACCAGAAGTGGATTGTTGCTCACTGTATCACGTTATTTATAAACGCCGGTATAACCTAGTCAATCCGAAAAAAGTTACGAATTATGTTATGTCCGTTGGAATTAACCGATATTATATGTATAAACAATGTAAGGTATATACACATATTGGCACATTTTCATGAACCTACTGTTACTCTCATTTGTCATATGAAACATATTCTCTCAAAACCCAAGATGGCGTCCAAAATGGCCGCAAATATGGCAAAAAAATCATCATTTCTTACAAATATAGGCGGCTATTAGGCGCTATTATTTTGAAATGTCCAATCATGATTACCGATATGAATTAGCCATATGGGGTGATGCTCTTTTGTTATATATGATCAAAGGAATTGTTTGAGAAACCCAATATGGCGTCCAAAATGCTCCAAAATTGGAAAAGTAACAAAGCAATTATAGTCTGCACTCATCTGCCCATAGTCCAGTGGCCAATACACTTAACCTGTTTTTTTTCTCGGTGTATTTCCGTATCACTATATCGTATAACTATATGGTCTCCTCGTGCGATTCCTTTTACTGGGCAGCTGACAGGGTTGATTAACTTCCTTATAACCGCCAAAACCTAAGATGGCCCCAAATTCAAGTTTCCGCCGATACCACTGAAAATATTGAAAGTCAAAAATCTTTATTAAATAATTCAGTACAGCACGCCATTTCCAACTGATTGTGTTGGTCACAAAGCGGGTCAGCTTATCCCCAGATTTTCCAGAAAAAATCAAAATGGCTACCAAAATTAGTAACATTTTGCTATTTTCAGCAGTAGTGTTAAAGACTCCAAAACGGAGGTGGGAACCGAAATGTACGAGAAATTGTAACAAGAGAGATGTTTGCAAATATCATTGGTGAAGTACTTTATAAGGACCACACAAGATGCAGTGAATATCAAGTTGAATGACTGTGTAGTTCCTTAGATCGACTCATCACTACGCATTACTGCCAGCGATATCTGTTCATTGCAGCAGTCCTCTAAAACACTGCACGCACAGAAAATGGTACACGCCATGTTTGCTGCATTACACTTACACCTCGAATATTTGCATGGCGTTTTACTCGAACATGTGCACCTAATTATCTTCAGTATTTCATCAAGTGCTAGCTTGACGTTGGATGCGACTGTCACAGGGTTCAAAGATTTTGTATTCACGTCTTTCTCGAATCCAAATACAGTTGGGTCCATCTGCGGTGGGTTAGGTTGAAGGGCATGCTTCCATATACAAGTTTGCAAGTGGGCCCGTTTGACATTCTCAGTAAAAACCTCTGTTGTGGGTGGTAGGCTGCACAATTTAGGAGCAGATGTTGCAGTCGGATTCCCAATTCTTGTTCTCCATATGCACAAACGAGCTAAACGAACTAACATTTCATAAAAATCGGACACTGATGTTGATTTAGGAGATTTATAGCACAATGCTATGAACCTGGTGGCTTGTTCTAGAACATCCGATATCTCCACGTTATTCTCACCTCGTGATTCCAGTGTCCCACCAGTTTACAGAACCTTCAGTACACGCCCTTTGCCGATACCAAAGTATCCCCCTACAGTATCGCACCCGGAAAGTGCGTGAGCAGCGAGCAATTGTGGAACAATTTTCTTGTGTGTATCAACTGCGGCAGGTATATCTATCACCACCCGTCCATGGATTGGTGACTCCATAGTCATTGCAACCGTCAAGTGTTGTTCAAGGTAGTGATGCAGCAACAACAAATAGACGTCAGTGTCGTCAGCAACAACCGCAACGTTATTACATTCAGCTGCAGCAAACAATATTGCGTGTTGAACGATAATGTTGTCAGCTTCCTCGTGACTAGTTCCCATATCTACTCTATCTGTCACCGATCCACAACTAACCTCAACCAGAACATCATGTTGGCCAGTAATTACAAGTTTGTGAGTTCGTGTGTTTTGCTCAGCAAAACTTTTGTCCGTGGTGAGTTGATCACATATAATGGAGATGAGTTGCTTTTTGTTCTCCACTACGGTTAGCACATGTTTTTGTGGTGGTAGCAGGGAGGTGGATACAAGTTGAAACACCCGGCAGCTATCGGCCTTTCTGTGTGCCCTTGTCACGCACTTGGTGCTGTAGTCAACATATCTGTCAAATACCAAATACACATCACTCGATCGCAACTTCTGTTTGATGTTGTCTTTAAACTCTGTAATGAAGTCTAGAAGAGTTGCCGGTCTGGTTTTGGTAGACACGGGCCAATGTGGTATCCAGAGCAGTGCACAGCCATCGATAACAATTGCAGATTTCTTATCCACAGCAGACATTCTTTTTGGTTTCTCAACAACTGTTTTATTTTTCAATACTGATTTTGATGTGCACACGCGCATATCCCCGGATTCATCAAATATGGCGGTTGGTGGTGGTGACAGTTCAAAGGAAAGGATATGTTTGATATCTAAATCACGTGAACTACATAAAAGTCCAATAACTCTGGAATAAATGAGATTAGTGTCACATATTTTGACCTCCCCAACCTTCAGCGACTTTTTCAAGATTGCCGTAGTTTGTACTGGTTTCGAAATTGACTCATAAAATCCACTCGGGAAGGCCTCTTCAAATTCCGTCATTTTCTGAACTCCGAGGCTGACAATCTTATCGACATTGACAGACGTTGGACCTGTCCTACCAGTTGCGGTGTTAATTATGGTCTCGGGGTGTCCGTTTGGATCCAATGGGTCGATACACATTCCTATTTTAGTTCTCAGACCCATACGGTCGACAGAATCACTTGCAATTCTAGACTTGGCCTCTTCTTTATGTGCGATCTGTAATTTGTCACTATCTCGATCTTCTCGCAAATTTGATATACCGGTAGCTAACTTCCCACATGCATGCAAACTGAATGGCCAGGTTTTTAGTGTTTCTGGCTTTAATGTGATCCTATTATGCCGGATTTGCCATGGCCATGTCCCATGAAGGTAGTTTCGATATACATATCGCTCCATATGTCATTCCATAGACCAGGTATGTGTCTCATCACATGTTCACCCTTCAAGAAATGAGATAAAATATCCGGTGGCATCTGCCGCAGATAGTAAAGCCCATATCTTGCGTCATTTTCATGACCAGAAGCAAAGAAATAAGGAAGTATGCTTCTCACAGCTTCGATGTGCAAAAGCCAGTCACCTTCTCTCTCCGCTCGTACGTACAACACCATGAGGAAGCATGGTTTCAAAAATCCACATTTTTGTCGTGCGACGTTTGCACGCGTTCTCTTCTAGCAATGCAAATAAATCTTCTGCACATTGCAAATCATTATTCTCGAAAGCTGTTCGCAAAAGTTCTTCTGATAACAAACGCATGACTCTCATATTCATTGGAAACTTTTTCCCAGTCAACATCTTTTCAACCCCACCGAATACTGACTCAAGTATATCTGAAAGTCCAGTATTGGCCATGAGCGTTCCAACTGAACCAATGAAACTCATGAGCAAATGCATACCACCCAATCGACGAACAAATGCCGCGAATTTGTCTGGATAAGACCATAACACCTGAACTGCTATCTTGTATAACTGCTGATCGGCAGTAAATATAGTGAACGGCTGCCCTGCAGCTGACGATAGTTGCTCTGCCTTTTCCATAGCTGTCATGATAGTGTCTGGATCAGCAGATGTCATGTCTATTAGAGGGAGATATGCTGCGTTCGTTTTTGGATTCGTTGCTTGACCCGAGTCTCTCGTCATGCGAGTATTATACCCATTGAACTCCGGACAGTTCTGGTCACTGACCATAGCTTTCAAAAATGCGAAGTCAAGTTCTATCGCTCTGCGTAATGACATTGCACTGCGACACAATATTGAAAGAAGGGGAACAGTGTTTCGTATATGTGATGCGGATATGTCGGGTCGTTTGGGTCCATTGAAACGCACAACATCCAATTCATACTCTGTTGGTTTTGTCATATCTGACTTTTCAACCTTGGGATCGTCTGAGACTCAACGGAATCATTATTGTCCTTTTGAGCCATCACGATTGCCAATGAATGGGTGCTTAGCTTCCCATTTTGAGAAGCAATTTCAGCATTAAAGTTGTCAACAACCACTTGTATGAGGCCATTGTTGGCATCCGAAATCGGTGTATCATTTGCATGCTTTGCAGCCAGAGCTGTCGCAGATTTTTTGAATCCCAATAGCTCGTCATATGAGCATGTAATACCAAAACCATGCATGGTTTTTACCAACTCTTTAGAATCTCTTAACAGAGTTGCCAACGAAATTTGAAGCGGTGTGTATTTTCCACACAACGCTGATGTCACTATGTTTCCTATCATCTGAGCAGGTAATGGGTGGTCCAACTGTCGATTTAAACGACTTAGTAATGTGAGAAGTGTACCACTTACAAACGAGGATACGCTCTCGCTTTTAACATCAGTTGCGTAGTTATCTTTGTCATGATCCATATCTTTGATTTCTTTGCCACTTGCTTTACTGAAAATCTGTGTGGAACTGTTAATATTGTCATCATCCGAGTCTTTAAACGTGCCTAAGTAAGGTGCCAGCTCTGGATTTGTCTGCCAAAACTGTGGCGATTCCCGGGGAAGACAACACCAAAATGTAATCTCCGCAGCTATCGATTAGATCAGACACATTGTAACGGGAATTGTAAGTCCCACCAGATTGCAGATAAAGATCAAATAATTCGACAGAACTCCATGTGGTGTGTGGGGGGGGGGGGGGGGGTGTCATTTTTCATGTAAGATATGACAGATTGTATGGCCTTACTATGTGGTGACGAAAGATCAATTTTCTGTTTTGCAGCTGATTCTACTGATTTTGGATTCGTAAATTTCGACCTACAGTCAACATGGTACCGGGCATCGGCAGCATGTAAATCGCTAACAGCACCACACACTCTAAGCTTTACTTCTTCGGACCATTTATCGTTCCTACGACAACAAATGCCAATTATTTCATCACTAACTGACATATGCGGTGTATGTGTGCCTATTTGGCGAAACATGTAGGCGGGCCTCCACCTTGAAGGATTATTCGTATCCCGGTCAACTGTGCAGTCATCACCACAAAATAGGCAATGATGCCTGAAAGTAAATTCGTCATGTGAACGTTTGAGTCGTTTTTCGGGCGGAGCATCAGAATCTAGGGATGTGCTATGAGCAATGCTTGCTTGCTTCACATTCTTCGGGTGCAAATACTTCTCAACACAGAATAGAAAAAACAAGCATCTGACATGACGGAGTTAGTCTATGTCGTTTCAAAGCAAAGGTCACCCGAACCTGATGCTATATCGAGTGAAGTTGAAGAAATAGAAACGCTAGTGATAAAAGGCGAGACAAAATTGTAAGTTTATGAGGTGTGTAGTGAGATACAATTGCGCAGTTGCAATAATGCGTCCTCGCTCTAAGAAATCAAAGTTATATGACGTAATCCCAAACGTGTTCACATATAAAGAGCGTTGTTAGATATAAATAGCCTTGATAGATATAAATAGCGGTGTAATATCCGTTCAGTTTCTACCAAATACCCAATGTGGATGTAGTTACTATATCGAAACACAATTACATCACGTTTTGTGCTTATATAGTGAGTTAAGATGAAATAAATAATCATTCGGATCTGTATTTTCCACATTAATTTTCGACCCCTTCAACAGTACTTCATTTAAGGCCCAATTTAAAAAAATGCTCACTGCTGTCAGCTGTCCAGTAAAAAAAATTAGTAAGAGGGGTGTTTGAACTAATAAAAACCGTTGAGAAAAAAACTTAATACAACAAAACATGGTTTGGTGAAAAAAAGGCGTTTGGCGGCCGGACTATAACCATCGGGTGGAAATTTACACCAAAACAATAACACAGCATGCGCGGAAGAGCACATAAAGTAGCAGCAAAGATTTACTACATAAATCAAAGGTAATTGTGCGGTGACATACCCAGCCTGTGGGTATTTCAAATGCTTGTCCGCTCATTACAAATGTTTTCCAGCTTTTTCATGCAGATATCTCAAGTAATAACATGCTTAATCCAGACAGGTGCAACCGAGTCGATCTTGCGTATCAAACCTTTAAAGAAATATATTGATGAAAATGACGGCTAAATACTAAATGCTAAATCAATATAGGTTTTAGGTATTATGAGTTCCTTATTTTTTTTCTAATACCGCTGCCTTCCGTGTTGTTCTCTGAATATGTAATTTGCCTGGACTTATGCCAAAACTGGTGCAATATTTGGCCTGCGGGATGCTCGGGAAATGCTGTGACAATGGCTCTTCGAGTCTATATACACATTATATCAACATAGGCTATATAAATCGGTGTTTACTTTGAGGATAGTGTCTGTATGTCTGTGGAGTTCGAAGTTGGGCTTCGGTAAGGCTTATTATACAGTTCAATAAAATCGGAACTGGTGTATTTGATAACCCTTTTGCCGTTGCAGAACGCTTGTGTCCAGGGGGCGTCTTTATAAACGTCCATCAGAATGGGTCAAAGAGAAATATGTTCTTAAGAAATTACGCTATTTTTATGGTGCCACTGTAGTACTCTCGGTAGTTTCTTACTTTGAATCACTTGATGTTGTGGATTTCCACACAATGTATGTTAAAAATTGTTCCGATAGTTTTTCTTATTGCTGTCGAAACACGCTGTGTGTTTTGATGACCGCCTGGGCCATGGCCTTCTTTCCAAATGCACGGAACGCCTTAATACTAGGACGTGTCCAGTAATTTGCCCCGCGCTAAGGGAACACGTTTTGTTTTGAAATTTCGCACCGTGTTTTACAACGTGTCCAAGGAAGCGTTCCATTTGATTTGTGCATGAGCACCACAAATCGAACTAACATCAGAAGTAGTGGTCTAATGGTTTGGTTGATCCCGAGAAAGCATGCTAGGAAAATATCGATATTGTATTATTTTTGGTTTCCTTATTTTGTTTTTGTTCTGCAAGTTAGGTTATATTAATTTGGCTCTGTAGTTTGCGGATTTTTGCGAATTGCTGAAAGACAGTAAATAGATTTCCAAATATACTGTTTGAAATACAGTAATTAGGTTGCCAGCTAAGCTGCTAATTTCCTTATTTGAGTGCCCAATTGATTCTCGATCTCCAACTAGATTTACCTCAAACGCGATTCTATAGTTTGCGTGTATCCGAAGAAGATCGTCTGTTGCCATGGAGTTAATTCTGACTTCGGGTCCCCAACAGGTGTGTAAAATGTATTTAAATTTATACAATCGGTTTTAATTGATTCAACCACTGTTGGTGGAGCATAGCGGATGCTGGGAGAGTTCATAGCATTGTACCCTTATCTTAACCCTTTTAATACGAGCCGTCGTTTTTTACCCGTCCAGTATCATGATGCGTCATAATTTGTTTGCGAAGGATATTTCCTAAGTAAATGTGTCGTGTTGAAAAGCAATATTTCTGTGTGCAGCCCCGAGGCTGCACGTTGAAAATATTAATTTGTTTTCCTCCAAACAATGAATATAGACTCTCCCAATTGCTGTCAAAAAGCTGGAACGGAAGCTACCACCAGGATTTAAAGGGTTAAATTGGATTTACATAAGGCTTTGGGTCGCAAATCAAAATTGCATTAAAGTTGGTAGTTTGCCTGTTCCTAGCGAAACATGCTGGTTACTAGCGAGACTTTGCGAAATTGTGGTTGGGGCTTCGCATTATTTTCTGCAATTTTATGTTTCTCCATGCAAAATTAGATCGATATGTGTCTCCAAGTTTGCCGGTTCCTAAGAGCGCACACCACATGTCACTAAATTTACCTGACGTTGTACTTGAGTTATTCATTAGGTTTGAAAGTGGATTCTCGACCTACCTACAAAATCTAATTAGTAATTTCTTTGTCAATTGTTTGTTTTGGAGGTTTTGTTGGGTTTTGTTTTTGCTATTTTTCCACGACACTTTATACAGCAAGGGTCAAAACGTGTCGAACAGTTTGACGTTTTGAGGAAGCGAGCAAAATACCAAGCAGCTTCAAGAAAGTGACCGACTCTCCACCTTACTGACACAGCACAAGCCGAACTAGTGTCGGTTGGAGGTAAGTACACAGCGCCACGGTGCCTTCTGTGTGGGCAATCGGTATTCCCAATGACAGAGCACAGACGGCGCGGGACAGAAGTCACCCTCAAGTGAAGGGAGTGAATCAAATATATTACATTATGCATATAAGCGTACTCATTAAAGAATTACGCTAAAACTTATCCAGTAGTTTGCATCACCGAAGCGAATTTTGTTCGCTAATAGCAGTACTACGTTGTTCACGCTGCCATTTTTTTCAGTTTTCTAATACGGGCAGTATGAACCTGTTAATAAATTTTAACCAAACTCTTTTTTATATTTACAACATTACCAATCCTTTTTAATGGTTCGAATGAAAATGTGTCCTTTTGGAAGAAACCTTTGGTAATTAGCATGGCTGTAGACAGGTAAATGCCGTTGATACTGTCATGCTCTCAGTGGAACTAAATATGCATGTTTTGCAATTACATCCTGTCATTTACTCATAAATAATTCAACGCGGTGTTTTAGCGATGTCGTGCAACAAATTCATTAACCCTTCACCTAACGTACAGGTGAAAACCGTCCAAAAATAAATAGTAATTTTTATTTGTTTTCAGTTTTTGTTTTCAGTTTCAAACACAAAGGTGAGGACCCGTCGTCGAAACTAGCTCGTCGAGCTTATTCCGATAGGGGTCATCAGCTACGGTTTGATGGACGGAAATGAAGACGTTTAGTTATTCAACAATGTTTTTGCAAGTGTCGTGTCGTTTACAAGTGTCGCCCTCTTCGTATTAGATACAGGATTTATAGTTATTTCAATCAAAACTTCAGCATTCAGTAGATATAACCCACAGAAGCTTAATATGTTATCAGACAAAGATAGATTGTACACACTGGTAGTACGGATATTATACAAACTGGATATTTCATTCGTTTCCATCAAATACTGCAGATCAATTAGATGTTCTCACCTTGTACTTGTAACTGTCTGCCTGGTGTAAGTGATGGCTGTCAAACTGCAGACGACACAATGGACAACGCGGCAGTGGTAATGGGAGCAATCAGCCAGATTCGGCTGGAGCCACACCAGTATTCTTCAGATGTATATTTTCTCATTATTGCTCGTCTGCTTCACAGCAAGATGTGAAGAATTTAACATACAGGACAGTTGAACGTTTCTGATAAAACGTCCATATAGTGGAATTGTACTCGGCTACATCAAATTCTAAAATAAAATATTTGGAAGGAGAAACGAAATTTCGCCTAATGGACCTGGTGTTCGAGCAGAAACTGTGAATGTGCATTTCAAACTAATAGTTTGGAGTTAGCTCCGGGGATGAAAATTCATCCTGTGTTTTGTTTTAATAAGTCACTCCCCCATACTATCTGAAAGCAGTAGCCATTCCGAATTAACATAAAGCTGAGATCTTACTTTCAGGGCAAATGAGCACTTCTCAGAACAAATCCGGTAAAAATATTTCAAGAAGAAGAATGAATTACGAGAAAATAACTGAAACGAATCGATTACCAGTTGCAAATATAACGGGGTAAATATTTGTCCAGGAACATTAGGTTAAATCAGGGAAAAAATAATACAAAGCTGATTTTTGGAATATAGATAGTATAATGTTTCCGATACATCATATCAAAAGTCTCAACATTTCCCAGGGGTTCATTTTTTCTGGGGCGTTTTTCCCGATTGCACCTTTCCGGTGCGGATTTGAATGAAATCCACCATCGGCAGTTGCTATTCGCCATGTGATGTGTTCAATTCATCGCTTTTACCCCATACTACGCATATGACAACCTCCGTATGCTTATAAGAAGTTTCCAATAAAATAAAACAATTGAATATTTATCAGCAACATTCATTTAACCCTTTACCCAACGAAATTGCCAAAAGCGGCCAGCGCTATTCACAAAAATCGCTAATTAATTTTCATTATTTGTTTCATTTTTTGTCTAAAAAACATAGGTTATGACCCCTCTTTGGAACGAGCTCGTCGAGCTCGTTCCAATGAGGGGTCATAACCTATGTTTTTGAGACAAAAAAATAAAAACATTAATTATTCAAGAATTGTTTTTGCAAGTGTCGTCTGCTTTTCATGTTAGGTTAAGGGTTAACACTGGTAAATCATCTGTTGAACTGCTCTGTATGGAAAATGTCACTTTAGTGACTTCCAGCACTCAAACAATTAATATTGCTGTGATCCATTATGTTCTATCATCTGTAGGATAGAGCGAATTACATGTCAAAAGCAATGGTACCAGAACGTTATACTATAATAGTGGCCAAAACACTTTTTCTATCCATTAAAATTACGTAGCGCATAATTATACAGTTCTAATGACTTAGCGATTTCATTTGAAAGTGGCTCCGGGGTAATTGGATATAAGTCGCTGTATAAACGCAAACTTGTTAACACCCTCCACACTGATGTCAAAATATCCAGTCTTTTTATCCAAGATTATATCCATTGTTGATGTAAAAAATCAACTGTTTAGTTTTGTTTGACAGAGTACCACGAGGTCTGTCGAACAGAAGAAAAGGGAGAGCCGACTTTTGATGCTACGAAGCGAGATAACCGTGTGTGATAAAGTGGATGTTTTAGGCATTAGAGTGAAGGCAGTTAAGAATCCGAAATGCATTGATAGCACCAACTCGGGCATTATTTTTGGAAAGCTCCATTTGAAGTCTTTGCTAGAATTATGCCAGGATGTGGTACTATCAGGCAACGGTAAATACCGTTAACATTTATTTTTCAGGCCTGTCAACATTGGAGTAGTCTAATCCCGTACAGATTTTATATATGTTAGATCAGAACAACCCTGCTTCCCGACACCCACAAGACTCGGAACACCCAGCTCTACACCCACAACTAATGAAATTCAATAGTTAAGTCGGCGCAACAGCTTCTTTGGAAGTGATTGGACGAAGACTTCCACATCTCTCCTCCTATCCCCACAATAAATGAGGAAGAGGGTTGAAAAGCCATGTTTGCACTTGGAGGTAAATTCTGAAAGCGCTGGTGGGAGGGAGTTATGCCAATTGGAAGGAACTACTACGAATAGATGTTTTTGCTACTGAACATCTGTTAGCAGTGTGTCTAAAATTGTCAATGGTATCTGTCGTACACCCTCCATAAAGGGCAAGGATCTCTTTCTCCCCAGCTGCTGCAACATCATACTTTGTGCTACATGCCCTACGGAATACTGACATGAGTTTGGTGTACTCGACGCCTAGTGTTTTTTTTTAAAATGCTGTTTTCGTCTCAATTATGAACAAGGATCATGTTGTATCGCAACCACTAAGTGCATGTATCACAGGCACAGTTTTCATGATAGGACCAAGCGATTCTTGAATTACCTTTATATTACCGGTTTTAACTGGATTCATAGACGTGAGCATGTGTAATTTCATGTCATTAGCCCCATGATGTTAATAGCATCACAAGCAGGTCCGTGTCAGTTTCTACAACTATAATGTCCGAGTCTGATTTCGATTCCACTTCAAAGGCGGTCTGGACGATTAAAGTTTCTGCATCATTCTCTATTTTTGTTTCAATTTCAGAATCACGCAGATATTCGCTAAGAATCTGAATCATCTGGCTTTTGTTAGACGCATTTGTTAAGAGGTCACTTTGACAACTCGTTGTTGGGAGAGCTGGTTGAATCTCAACATCACCTGACTGGACATCGGTCTTTTATACGGCGCATTTGTTCCTGAATTTTCCTGGAACCTCTGTTGAAATAACTGTCGAAGACAATGTAAACATATTTTCCAAAGTGGTTTGATACATAATTAATTAATTCGTACAAACATCGCGGTACGTTGATTGATAGTTTTGGCCATGTCACAGTAAGAATCGATTAACCTCCATCAAGAACAAATGTGGGCTGATTCTCGGGCAGAGTGGCTCGTTTTTTGCCCTTTGCCTTCGGGACTATTCCGTGTCTTGCATATCACACCATTTTCAAAGAGAGACGGCGGCCGCGGTGATAGTTCATATATCAAGGACTCCTTTATCTCTTACTGAGACCCCAGTACACAGATTGAACAATAGCGATGGGTTCACAACAACTTCATCATCCTTTTCAGCTGCGTCCGATCTATGTAATTTCACACAAGAGAACGTTTTACCTGCGATCTTATTGATTGCATTTTCTACCACACCTTCTGCATTTTCAAAGTTGACTGGTGAGTCGGAAATCTTCCCAGTAGATATGGAAACTAGGTGATCTTTTTGACGATTCAGGAAATGGGTGATGGGCTTTCGGCCAGTTAGGGGGATTCACTATGCCATCGCTGTCTTGGCTTTGTGTGAAAGGTTCGGTATCTTTGTGTTGCTCACTGTTACCAGTATAAACAGTGGATAAACGTTCGACAAATGCATAAAGAGAAACACACCTTAGTAGTGCCGTCAACCATTTTATAAGTTCCATGTCCGTTATTCCACAGCCTATTGTCATACCGCCAGATACTTTGAAAATACGCATTAAACACTGTTCTGAGAAAGTACCACCCCAGTACGTATTGCTGTGCCTGATTGTGAGGTTTTCAAGCTCAATGGAAGAAGCATACATGTCTTTAGGATTATGGAATCTTGTACGACAGATCCTCCATCTGCTAGATATAAAGATGGGCACATTTGACATAAGCCAAGTGACCAGCGAGGTGAAAATGAGGAAGCATAGATTTGATGCTGAGGGGATGAAGATCCCAATCTCCGGTACGTTCGGCTCTTATGAAGTCCTTGACAAATTCGACTTGTTTAAAATACTACAACCACAGTTTATCTGTGCGACTTCCCTCACTAGCTGGCTTGCACAAACTTTTGTAAAGTGATATTTCTGTTCCAATACAGAGGAAATTAGTGATGTGATGTCAGAAGAAATGACTTCATAAAAAAACTTGTCCATCAAAGATTAGCTTAGCTAAGACAGTCTATGTTAGAACGTGAGCTCTAAGAACGCGAGAATATGCATGACCGGTCAGCATGTGGACGACTTCCCAACGACTTCAGTAAATGCAAGCCTCCAAGTTGAACAAACCACTTTGGTAGATCATTGTTTGACTGAACAATTTCGACAGCTTTTATATAAAGAGATGGGTCAAAGGTGACTGGAGACATATTGAGGGTGTGCTTCTGACACTCAGCTCGTCCAAATTTGAGGACTGTATAAATTGTGCTCATATCAGAGGGATTCAGGTTTATGAATGGAAAAATTTCAAAACGGCTCTGATTACACGATTCATTCCGACATCCTATCTTCATAAAGCCAGCCCGCAACGGCAATGCTACATTCGGAATTTTACCGGCCGTCCAAAGTGATTCCAAAGCTGAAGACTTGAATTTATGCCAAGAATTACATTGGTAGAGAATTTTTCTGAGTTCGACGGAATCTAGTTCTTGCTTAGAACTGGGCATGTGATATTGAACAACAGGAAGGCACCCAAACAAACCATCTGCTTCTGGTGCAACATTAGTAATTGCTTAATTCGGGCAAATGGGGCTTTTGGGGGGGTAATGGTTAGATTTTACATAATTTAAAGACAAAATTGGAATCTAGTCACCATGAAACTGAATTTAATGTATGCATAATTCACCAGAGAAATATTTGAGACATAGATTATTCCCACCCAGCTGGTAGATTTAAATAAGTGTGCTCGAATATTATGAAATTTGTGCGGAAATGGAGCAAGGAAAACCGTGGGTTTCTTTAACATGTTGCTGATTTCTAGCAAAATGTGATGTTATAACAGGAAGAAAGTATCATTTATAATTGTGCAAAGATGTGTAGTTCACTTTGAAAAAGTCATAAGACTAAAAGCATAGACCCTTCATTCTCTGAATGGGGTAAAGCTGAAACATCGACTTCGGTTTTATATTTTCATGGTTGGAAAAACCCTAAAAAGGCTTATAACTAAAAATGTACAGCTTTGAACTTATGGGACTTTTGGCATGTTATGTACAATGATATAATTAACATATATACAAATAAAATCAGCTTTGTGATACTTTTTCCCTACTTGGCCATTTTTATGCCTAATGTTCCTGGACTATATGGATGTGTTGTTGGGTGCAGCCTTTTGGATGGTTAGAGATTAAATACATTCACTTTAACAGTAGAGATAAACCCAAGTGTCCCCAGAAAGTTCCTATTTAAATACCTTCGTGCGGTTTTCTCTGTGTTTGTGACCTATAGCAACTCCTTTCGGATTTCGGGTGTCTGATCATTTTTAAAATGCGCGTTAAGGACGATTACTTGAGATAAAGGGGAATGGTCGCCCTCGAACAACAATCGACGAGACGAATCAAAATGATTTCAGTCCCATCAGAATTGTAGCATTCATTTATTGCTCATCGTCCCCACAAATTATCTTTGCTGAATTGCTACAAAATGTTTCGCCTTTCGTTTGCACATACACAACACTCTGTGTGCGTTGCGTGCGATGCGATCAAGTAATAAGTAGAGATTTTCCATCTCTACTTGCAATGTTTACTTCTCATTTGAGCCATGACAAGGACATAAAATTAAACTTGAATCCAGTATAAAGATAAAGAGAAAGCCTGCAAACGTTGCATATGATTTGATGTAGCCATGTGCATTGATTGCAAGTTTCAATGTGTACATTGGTCTTAGCATTCGTGTTTGTTCTGCAAGGTTCAGATGTGAGGTGCACGCTGTGTCGAAGATGCAAGTTCACGAGCAAAACTGGTAGTCATTATTTCAACTTGTTTATTAGGTATGATTTTCTTTCCCAGAATTGCCCTTCATTAAGATGGACAGATATGACTTCAAACTCGGCTGATATGACGGTGACCACGGCCGACATGACCCAACTCTGAGTTGTCCAACTTGACGTGTCATTAGGCACAAACAATCTGCAAACATCCAAATCGTTCACTGTTATTCGTCGAACGAGATCAGAAAAATTGACGTGACCGGGCATAATAGAGTAGTGTGAGGCAGGGTTTTTGTGTCATGAGTAATTAATTATGATAGTAAGTAAGGATGAAGAGAAGAAAGGAAGAGGGTTGTACAGAATATTCAGCGTAAACTAATATCCAGACGCGTAAGTGGAGATTCGTCGAAGAGCAAGAAGAGATAAGTCAGCTATCCGTGCGCCGCGTCTTACTCACTGGGGAGGATGAGACGTTCGGATAGCTGAAGTAGGAGAAGAGGAAACTTCGAACTTTGTGAAAAGAAAGAGAAACAATAACACTGCCTGTAAACTGTAACAAGTCTGAGAACACTTTTTATTACTTTCCAAAGTGTGATTTACTGGGATTTCCGGGTTTGATTATAAACGATAACTTCACAAGTGAATTATGCAATCAACAATTGTGTTATGCATCCGTGCGCGCAAACGAAGACGCTTTGCCGTGAGTGTAATGGGGACTTCATTGTTTTTTGTTTTTTTAACCCTTTATCTAACTGAAATGTAGGCGACACTTGCAAAAAAATTCTTGAATAACTATTATTTTCATTTTTTGTCTCAAAAACATAGGTTATGGCCCCTCATTGGAACGAGCTCGACGAGCTCGTTCCAATGAGGGGTCCTAACCTATGTTTTTGAAGCAAAAAATGAAAAAATTAATTGACGATTTTTGAGAATAGCGCTGGCTGGTTTGGGCCGTTACGTTAGGTAAAGGGTTAAATAATATAATTATCGTTAATAATGAAAGTAATAAACAGAGTAATCGCTTGACTGGACTGGTTACGTGAAATAATTCATTCGAGGCAAGGGAATATATTGTAAAACACTTCTGCGCATTCGCGCTCTCGTGTTTGTACTTCGTCCCTCACCTCTCATGAATTATTGCACGTAACTAGTCCAGTGAAGCGAATTTCTCTCTATGTAATTATTTGTTTTGATTTAATAAATAAAGAGGTTCTTACCTGGCTACTTTCATATTAACCGAGATATCAGCCCTCGGTAGCTTCACTTCAGCATTCCACCTTCGGTCTCAGGCTGATGTGAAGTTACTCGAGCTGATATATCAACTGAAATGAAACTAACCAAGAAATAACCTCTAAATATCACTCTCACAATACTCGCATTACGTCCAGGATGTATCAGTCGTAACCACAAACAGAAGCACAGTCCAATCGGGGTAACTTTATTTCTCAAATTCAGTGGTTCAATTCTATGAACACAAGGGGAGTCAAAAATGGTGTACACAGAATTGTTTATGGTGAGCTATTCGAAGGTTCAAAATTGTTAGCAGAGTATTTAAGAGGAGGATGGATGGAGTACGGTGGCTCAGCGGTTAGAGCGTTGGACTTTAAACCGAAAAGAGGATGGCTCTTTCCTGACCAGTGGTAACTGCGTTGCATCCAACACACGTTATCCTGGATGGCCACGTGGGTGTACAGTGGCTCTGTGTACTAAACACCGATTGGGTACTTGTCTTCAACCGCCGCTAGCTGTATTTGTGAAGAGTGTGTAAGTTGAAGAGTCCGGTAGTTGCTAGCCTCTGATCGGTGGTTCTCTCCGGGTACACCTGCTTCCTCCACTCATAAAACTGTCCGACACAATGTGACCCTCGCTGTTTAAACAGTCGCTAAATCAAAAAACACAAACAAACAGTCGGGGCTTATGCTTTTAGAAATACATCAGGCATGCCCGATCTTGTAGCCAAATTATGTATGATCGTGTTTTTGAGGAAAGAGAAAAAAAACTGTCGACAGTTTATTGCAGCAAGACGTTCACGTTTATTTTACAAATGTTTTTTGTTACTACGCGTTTCGCTTCAGGTTTTTTTGGGCAGAAAAAAGTGACAGGCGTGTGTCGTACAACGTATTAGATACATATTCTACTGCCCATTTTTTTAAGTGTGGGAAAATGGTGCACCTCGATTTCAAAAATGTGCGCGAACGTAAAAGAGCACATCCGAAATGAAGTACGGCTCATGGTGTTATGTGAATAGTTGGTGTCTTTTTCACGTTAACTGGTAGAGTGCTAAATTATTGTTGGTCTTGAAAATTTCTTACGCATCTTTACCTTGTTACACTTTATGGGAGAGTGCCAAAACTGATAAAATAATATCACTTCAAAGGTAATATGAAGCACATCCACCAAATAGTAGTTATCGTTTTTTCTCTTTTCACCAAATAATGTTCACTAAAATAGTATGTCGGATACCTATTGTCATACTGGAAAAAAAAACATTATCATATTCTGAATGGTTACCTTACCAGGCTTCCTACAGCTATGCTCTATCCTTTTCTGGAGTACATAAAATAAAAAGAATTACGTAAACATGGAACATTTGGCGAATCAGACATCCTAAAATGAGTGCTAGCTATCACAAAGAATAATTATAACTCAGGAGTTTACAAGTTTCTTGAATATTTGAGTGACAAAAGCCAAAACGCCATCTGTTAATATTTTGCAACTGAGCAATGTGAAACGTAGGCCCACTTCATTATTTTCGCTTGGATGCAAGGAAGATTAGATAATCATTGCATTCTGAAATATTAAGATTGCTTTCCAGTATGACAAATCAGTTATACAGATCTCGGAGAGGGGGATACCCTGGGGGAGGATACCCTGTCAGAATTTCATATTCCTTCCCCTTGCGGCTTCGGGTTAATTCATGTAGTTTAACGGGATATATGTGGCTGTGAACCTTGCTGAAGACGTATATGACTAATAGTACTCCAGAACATTCATTTGTTTAACCCTTTACCCAACGTAACGGCCAATACCAGCCAGTTGGGTAACCGCCAAAACCGGCCATCGCTATTTACAAAAATCGCCAATTAATTTTCATTATTCTTTTCAATTTGTGTCTCAAAAACATAAGTTATGACCCCTGTTTGGAACGAGCACGACGAGAGGGGTCATAACCTATGTTTTTGAGACAAAATATGAAAAAAATAGTTATTCAAAAATTTTGTTTGCAATGTGTCGTCTATTTTTCATATTAGGTACAGGGTTAATTATCCATGCAGCGGAGCAACAAACAACATATTTGTTGATTAAGACAGGCGGATGCTAGTCTTTATCATAGCTTTTACATTGAGATGTTGTCTTTCGACTCCCCTTTTAATGCATTTTCAGTTTTGAATTGTATTACTCACAATACTGTTTACAAAGGAAAATTCCCCAAACTATGCGGAGTGTATGCAGGGTGATTTCTCGCGTATTCGTCGCCGTAATTGTATCTTAGAAGTGCATATGTACGTGAGCACTCGTGTGAAATTGGATGCCTCAAGATAAAGTAGAACTTTGGCGAGAGGGAAATAACGGCCACTCATGCAGTGTCAAATATATGTGACTAAACCACTGGTGTTCGTTTTATGTGAAACAGCAAAGACTTGCCTTAGTGGGAGATTATCATGTGTCTCCATCGAGCAAAGTGAGCTTTTGCTATTTTACAGTAATAAAATGGGCGCATAAATCTCTCATCCAAAATAAGCTAACAAGAAGTTTCACGATCAAATTTCTGCCTGGTATTGCGAAGGTTTATGAATTGACGCAATGTGGGCGCTGCGTGCGATGCGTGCGATGAGATAAAGTAAAACTAAAACGACATTTCATTGTAGTTTTAATTTTAGCTTTGGTATCGAACAAAGACAACAATCATAATTAAATTGAGTCCAATATCCAAAGTGAACCATCAATTGTTTAATATAATTTTTGATGCAAATTATAATATGTGATTTCATACTTCGCTTTGTGAAGAACGAATTCGAATTTGTCATATTGGAAACCTGCTGTTATACGTCTCGAACGGAGCGATCTTCTAATCGCCTTCATTGCATCAAAGTGAAAACAAAAAAGTATTTTTCACGCAGCTTTGTTGAATTACGTTCAATGGTGGTATCTGGCGTTTTTGACACTCACATATTCCCGAAATGTTTGTGTTGTCCAGTTATAATATTTTGTGTTAGCTACCTTTAATTTAGGTCTGTCTCGTTCATGAATCTTTTCACGATTGCTTGTTTCTTTACCTTTGAAACCATACGTAACATTATTTTTAACTCTTTACCCAAAGGAACAGCCAAAACCGGCCAGCGTTATTCTCAAAAATCGCCAGTTAATTTTCGTTATATTTTCATTTTTTGTCTCAAAAACATAGGTTATGAACCCGCATTGGAACGAGCTCGTCAAGCTCGTTCCAATGAGGGGTCATAACCTATGTTTTTGAGACAAAAAATGAAAAAACATTAGTTATTCCAGAATTCTTTTGGCAAGTGTCGTCTGCTTTTCATGTCACGTAAAGGATTAAGTGTAACCATCTCCTCGGTTCAATTTCCAAATGGGATTTATCTCCCTTAGCGACTTGGACATGGAGAGTTTTTATGTACCCCGACACAAAAACCCGAACATGGCTATAGGTAACTCAGAAAAATGTCCTCTCACAATATCACAATTTTCTTTGCGGTATGACGGAATTAGTTATCCGTATACGGCTCTATGGCAACATTACTAACATTGTTTTTCTCCAAGATAAATAACACATGTTTGAAAGCTTATTTTCACAAAAAGTTTCTAGTTTTAAAGACTTTTGACAAAAATTGTAGTGGATGTTAGACAAGTGAATAAAAACTATCATGGCACACTCTTTGGCATGTCAAATAATTGCGAATTTCTACTTGTAAATACGATTATGAATTCATAATTACTTAGACCAAATATGTTTTGTGTAACAACACAAGTGATGTTTGAAATCTTGCAATACACACGAATACAACTGCATGTGCTGGAAATTGTTCCACTTTCTTATGAAGGAATGATTCACAGCTTCATATTATAATGAAACTGCTCTATCCTCGAGCAGAGGATTTAAAATAGTTTTGAACTGGCTGACACAGATGCTGCATTTTCTTGATTTGTGTCGTTCTACTTTTTTTTCCTCTTAAAGTAAGCATTTTCGTTGTCGTCAGACTCAGCATGACTAGCGCAATTCCACTAGGTGAGGGCTATATCAAAATCAGCGGCTTATATGATACAATCTTTTTTTTATTTGCTTTTCATTTTTCAACACCGAACATATTTGCCGTAAACTCTTGGCAAATAATATTTTTTTTCTGGTTGAGTATACATTAGAAGTGCACGGTTGAGCTGAAACGAGTTTAAGAAACAAGATATGCAATCCCCGACTCAAACAGTTTTGAGGTAATTTTTTTCTGACATGTTCTTACCATGTTTGTTGGGTTAAATTCTTTATTCCAGTTGCCTATAACAGGGGTTATTGAACACACGCAAATGATTAATACATTCGCGGTGGGAATAATGTCATAAAGCAGCTGTCTTCACCTTCTTTTCTTCGCGTCTACTGTTGATAATTAACTGCGCTCGGTCAGGAAAATATTTTTCAGACAAATTAATGTTTACATAGGTATGGTAATCTTTATTGTTTGAGACATTTTCAACAAGGTCTATTACTTTCCATATTATAAGCTCCACATACCAGTGCTTTTGTTTGCCAATTGTCGTCTTTTATGCCGAGAGAAAACAGCTCGATATTCTGCAACATCTTAAAATTCCATAGAGCTTTATTTTTAGCATTACGAGAACAGAGCATTAACCCTTTGAACCCTTGTGGCATCTTCCATGTCTGTTCAATGAAATTGGAAGAGTCCATATTCATCATTCAGGGGTAGACCAATTAATATTTTCAACGTGCAGACTTGGGGTTGCAGATTGAAACTATTGATTCGTCTACCCATACATCATCTTAGCAGCCACCCTGCATAAGTAAAGTATGACGTATCATGTTCCTGGGATGGAAAGTGGCCTTTCGGGTTCATTGGGCTAAAACTAAAAACTATTTGGAGCATAATCAGTTGAACATCACTTTTTAGCTAATTTAAATACCTTCTAGGTATTAGAAGACTGAAAGTGTGAATAATTAATATACTCAAATAAAGTGATGGGTATGTTATATATTAAGAATAAGGTAATACAGTGGAACCCACTTAATTGGATATCTCTTAATTGTATATCCCTGTTAACTGAATATAATTTTCAAACACAATACCATTTACTATATCGTCAGTACAAATTTGAATTTGAATGAATTGAATAATTGCATATGGGTTGTAGAGTAAACTCCTGTTAATTGTATATACATTTTTGTAATATGTCGAAACAATTACTGTGACACGCACCAAATTCCCCTTATTTATCAATCTTTTTGGCCTCACTACATCCAATACAGGCATTTATTCTATTATAGCTTGTTTGACAGAGCTCTAAGATATAATATATATATTAGAATGAATGCTCAGTTTACCTTCAGAACACAGGAAACGGACCAAATCCCTGTTAATTGTATACTACTGTTAACTGAATAATTTTCACTGACAAAATGGATATTCAGTTAACAGGATTCTACTGTACTACTGAGACTAGAAATTCTACCTTTGTTAAAAAACAAAAGCTAAGCACTTTTAACCATTCGAACATATTCATGCGTTCGAACCGAATCGATATTATTTCAAAACTCTTACCATCCAGCTGTCCATGTCGGCGCCAGCCACAGCACAGACCTGATGGTGCTTATGTGGGAATACAATAAAATTCAGAGATGTGTATCATCACTGATAACGTAAATTATTTGTAAGGAAGTTGGTATCGTAAGTTTCCTTTTCGCGCCTGATTTTTCGAATGAGCATCCTCAACTAGTTTTGTGTAGAACTGCATTCTATCGACAAAAAAGCGCATTCAAACCACATACCGTATTTACCGTCACAGACCTGTATTGTCTGTATCATCTCAACTCTTTTCTGATAGGATTCATTGCGTGAAGGCATGTGCTATATATAAAAATCGCCATTCATACTTTGTTTTTAATTTTTTATCTCAAAAACTTAGCTCATGACCCCTTATTGAAACGAATTGGCTGAACTTGTCCCAATTATGGGTTATAAGCTATGTTTTGAAGCAAACAAAGAAAATTTTTACTTTTTCAAGAAGTTTTGTATCAAGTGTCGTCCTCTCTTCGGATTTGCTGATGGGTTAAAATGTATAGCCTGTATGCGCGGTGTACATGTAAATGACGTCCGGGCAACAAGCGTGTTCAGATATTATCGCCTTAAATCGACATACCTTTTTGCCAAGAGCTCATAAAACGTTTCATGAAAGACTGAGTAGTGTTTAGGCGGTGTTGGTTACATGTTAGGGTGGTTGTTGCAGTTCTGTGTCCTTGGTTAGATATTTAAGGAGTACTTACGTAATCACTACGCTGACTTGTCGTCGGGTGCTGCATGAAAAAAACCCGCACGAAGTCTCCCGTGCCGCTTCAGAGATAATGTGTTTGTCTGAAACGCTGGCTGTGCCTGTTGTTAACATGCTTGGAAACATTCGTTAGGGGGTCTCTTCAAGTCCGTGTTCTTCAAGCTGCGACACCCATTTGTGGCTTTGTCCATTCCCCACCTGAAATCTACAATCATGTTCTACTTCATGAGAAAATTCGTTCGACATGCGTTCAAAATGCCTTGCAAATACTGGCTTGTGGAAATATTTAACGTTAGGTCCTGATATCCTTTGGCGTAGTATATCAGAGCGTCCAAATGACCATTGTGTGTTTGAAATCATTTACGCTTTGCTCAAAATATCAAGCATAATTTGGGTAATCAGTTTTCAGGGCATAAAAAATGTAACATCCTCTACTTTTGTGAGTAGAGCGAATAAATTCACACACCACAAATGCGAACAAAGATGGTCTCAAATTTCCAAGGGTTTCTAAAAATAAAACCTTACTAGAGTCGACCGCATACCTTACATACAAGTTGCCCGGCATTATCCACTGCCCACTGTTACACAATATAATCCTCTTCTATCCATTCGGAATGCAGTGTCTCACATGTATTAGCCAATCAGAAATCGCTACATGAATAAATTTACAACTATTTTGTCTAACATTAAAACCTCAACATTCGGAGAGAAAATGCCAGAGAATTTTTCAAAGCTCGACGCCTCTAAGGAAAAATAAAGTATTTTATTACTCTGCAGATTTTCGACTCCACCACTGGCTTAAATTTCCGAACCAGAGTTTGATTACTTATAATACCACAAATATCTAAATGGACACCAAATTGTGAACAGGGTGTTTTTCTTCGATATATAACTACAATCAGGATTAATGAATAAATTCAAATGTATGTGTAAACCTCACCCACAGAAATGGATTTAAGCCCCAGTACACCAAGCTTAAGTCGGGTTTAGTGGATGGGGTTTATCAAAGAGAACATATTCGCAATCCTTTTGTATTGAACGAACATGCACAAATCGGATAAATAGTACAAACATGTGCAATTCCGGCGAAAAAGTCAATATTACCCGAGATAAGGATTGGCCGTGGCGTCATTGTATGTGACGATATGACACGCATCGTATACTATGGAATATAACAAGAAGAAATAATGGCAATCGTGATATAAAATTGAATCTTCACTACCCAAGTGGATACCGATATTATTTCATTCTATTCCCGAGGGTGCAAAATCACATATTTTCACGTGTGGTTTTGCGTAATTCCGGTATCCACTGAAAGGTATAGATATTATATTCCCTCTGTACTTTGGTTATAAATATTTCCCCATTGTCATCTTGCCGCGACCGTTATTTTTCACATTTATATTCTTTTCGCGAACATCTGTGCAATCAATCATTTTTAACCTTTTTCAGGGACCAATTCGTCAGTCTCGGCTAACATTTATCAAAGCTGTTTACCGTTCCTATTTATTACCTTTAAGCTCATAAATGGAATCGTGCAGTTTCTGTCGACTGGCGATTTATATCGTCCCTTTAATGTATGGATAATAGAACTATACCGCAGAAAGAAATGGAAAAACAGTGACACTTAACAGATAAATTTTCCTTCTCTCAACCTCTCTTTCAAAACGGTCTTTTTAGTTTCTTCGAGAACTCTCTGCAATAGATATTCAAGGACAAGGGTATATAGATATCAGTGCCTCGAATCTTATGAAGAGAACACAAGTTACGTACCTGGATTTTGCATAGGAACGTGAAATATGTTTAATGAACAAATTGGAGCACATGTTAACTAGTGATACGGAGTATGCTGTCCATTGATGGATTGCCATATCAAAACCAAATTACCATCGACATGGTGCTCTGTGGAAAGGTAAAATCTAGAACAAATCATTCTTGAAAAAAACAGGAGGAGCGTCAATCGAGGCATATGTCCTCTCCTCCCATGATGCAAAGGTGGGCATATTTGTAATACTAGGCATACACATTTGAGGGGGTTTATAATCTTTTTTTACAACAAAGAAAATCCAACACATCTTAGCAATTGCGAAATCCACGTACACCTGCTAACGAAAGTAGGTGACGATCGAACCATCCACATTGGAGATGTTAAACTATTGTTTTTTCACGGCAAGAAATTCACAATCTTCCACCAGTGGCAATTGTAGGTGCCATGAACGCAATGATTGAAGTCGAGTGACAATCGGACTATTTGCGTGGGAGATATTGGCACACAACGCCAATTTACTGGGAGTGATTTCCTAGTATTTTCTTTGTTTTACTACAAAGAAATGGAATACAACCCGCAAATATCATTATAATTCCCTATACAAAACAAGTTGCGTGAAGATTGGACATTCAACGTGGGGGAAGATGTGGAACAATGAGACACGCAGACAAACGGTTTCAAATTATAGTATGAATCCACGAAGTGAATAAAGAGAAAATAACTATGTACATATCAAAGTTTTTTGTCCTGGTATGAATCTTTTCCCGTATGAAAGGGAGCAACCATGCACAAATGTATTGAAATTCAACAAACAGTGACAAAACTAGAGCAGCGAACATGTTGGGTGGACAATTTTTTTTTATAAACCCCGAAATAACTCAACGGGATTTACTTTGAAAGTATTCTAGCCAGAGCATTCCTTTTCTCATGAAATGTGTCTCCCTCCCATGTCAGGGTAGAATGGGGTGACAATTCACTCCAGTCCAGCAATCAGTGACACGGCTGGAGTACTAAACATGATAGGTGGACATATTTTAATAATAGCCTATGTGAAACAATGCCAAATAACATTATACATACATATATAAGCGAAGACATTCATTCTACAAAATAGAATCTATCCAATCCATGTTAAGGTACACGCATGCTAAAAAGTTTTTTTAAGTCCAACATTTAATGGCAGAGCTAGAGCAGTAAATATGTTGAATGACAAGGTGGATGGACACCTACGACGTGAAACAAGAAAAATAACTATGTAAATATTAAAGCGGGCCATTTAGTTTGCCACACGATCTTTTCGCTCTTTTCGCTCTTTTTAAAGTGGAGGCACTCCGAAAATTATTTTAGTCTAACTACTAATGGTGGTGCTAGAGCAGCAAACATGTTGGGCGGGCACACCTGTAACGTACGGACGTAGGCACGTCTGTACTTATTTAATATATACCCCCTCAGGAGGGTGCATAATAATAGACTAATGCCAAACTGTCAGCGCTCCCATTCTAGTCCAGACTGATAATTTAACAATAACCTGATTTTAGAGGACGCAATACCAATATCAGTGATAAGCAGCCCTGTAGCCATTAGCGTTCCGTTTATCCGTCGATAGCCAATCAACAATAATACGTCTGATAATGATGTTTGACGCACAACGAAATCTGGTTTTTACTATTAATGTCTGAATAATAGTAGTAGTTCGCAAGATTTTTCATTCAGCAGTTCGTTATTTATTTTTGCTCGCTGACCTGCAGTCAGCATTTAGACAATGCGTTGTCGTTCGCTTTTACACATACGGGTCGGGCAGATCGCTAATGGCCGTTTGCATGTCGTCAACTTATTTTTGAAAGATGTTACACTTTCTTGACGTTTTTTTTTTTTTTTTTTGAATTGTGGTTAACGTCCTGCTCTTTGTTAACCCTTTACCCAACGTAACGGCCAAAACCGGCCAGCGCTATTCTCAAAAATCGCCAATTAATTTTCATTATTTTTTTCATTTTTTGTCTCAAAAACATAGGTTATGACCCCTCGTTGGAACGAGCTCGTCGAGCTCGTTCCAACGAGGGGTCATAACCTATGTTTTTGAGACAAAAAATGAAAAAAAATAGTTATTCAAGAATTATTTTTGCAAGTGTCGTCTGCTTTTCATGTTAGGTAAAGGGTTAATAACATGTTTTTCGAAACTCTGATGTGTTTCTTTCATGATTTTTTATTTGTATTTTTTTTCTCTCAGTCTCTATAATTTTATCCACTTCTCATCGCTTTTATTTTTTCCATTTCATCAGTAGAATGTTGGTATTATGACTAAATGCATGACGAATTATGAATCAATGGCTGTGAACCTGTCTGAAGGCAACACTATTCCTAATAGATCCCGTGTAAAGGGCAAAAAACTGTGTGACGATATGTATCGTTTTGAGTCTGTGCACTTGTTGTTGTGCGCAGTTTAGACTGAAGTTGTTTACACTATTTATTGTTCGTGGAGATTGGATTGTAACTAAATCACC
Source organism: Pictodentalium vernedei (assembly GCA_031216915.1). NCBI lineage: Eukaryota > Metazoa > Mollusca > Scaphopoda > Dentaliida > Dentaliidae > Pictodentalium > Pictodentalium vernedei. Next base: position 471,925,871 of record CM062297.1, read on the forward strand.
CGTGGGGTGGAGGTATCACCCAAAGTATCACTGTCACATTCTGTACATGTGGACATAAAACACAAGCAATGTTTCACCCAATGGACCTCCGAGTATAACCCGGAGGTCCATTGGTTGAAACTTTGCTTGTGCATGTTATGCTTTGCAACAACTTTATAATTATGGCTTGGTGGAATCTCCAATCTGCAGGTGATTTAGTGATAATACAATCTCCACGTACTGTATAGTTGACCAAAGTAGAGTGCATTTTGGCCGATTCTATTCATCGTAATGGTTTAATCCCGTTCTTCACTTTGCTTTTCTTGACGTTATTGTAAGTTTTGACATTCCTACGAAGATGACCCGGATTGTGAGTTCTCGTGCGCAAATCATAGTCAATACGAAGTTTAAGGTGATGGTCCGTGAAATAGGAACGCATTATCGGACCTATTTAGGTTTTTTGTCTACTGTAAGACGATTGCTTCATAAGAGGGTATTCTATGGTACCCATAAAGAGCCATCACAATTGCAGCTACCCACGTCGAGATTGCATAATATTTTTTACATCTATCTGTATCCTTGCAACTACTGCTGAATCTGCTTTGCAGTGTTAGTAAGTTAGAAGGTCTGCAGTGACTCGCGGCTGCTTGGTGGTTCTCTCAGAGTACCCCGGCTTCGTTCACCCTTAAAACTGTCTGACACGATGAGACCCTAGCTGATGAATGTGTCGTTAAACCCCAATAAACAGATGAACAAAGTACACCCTTGTACTGACAAACCACAATGAACTCCGCACTCTTGTCATCGAGATATCATACTACAATCTTTAAGATGTTTCAAAATTCATCACTCACATGTTAATGAAAATTATGTACAGCAGTACTGGGCACCTGGAAGTCTTTATTACGTTCACAGTAGTACATTTAAAACCATTCACGAAATGTTGTAATACACTAAGCGCAGTTCTTTAATACCTAAGTGAATAATTGCCACGAAAAGCTTCATTTTCGATTTTTCCCTCGCCACCGGAAGCCCATTAATTGAAGGGGAATATTGCTGCGGGAGATGTTGCAGATAACTTTCAATGTGTGTTCTGCTAAGGTGCGAAGCGTTTAGAATAGTTATTATTGCGTTAAACATGATGACCGACCATCAGCCTGTAGTGGAGTAAACACCAAAATTCGGAACAAAAATCAGCACAAAAGTATTTATACAGCCCTAAAGAACTGTATGCTTAGACTTTTACTGAGTCTACTGAAAAGCTAGTCGGTGACTTCCCTTCCTGAAGCCATTCAAGATCTCTCCCAGAAACCCCTTCTCCTTAGTCAAATCCTCTTATCTCCCATACATGACTTTCCAGAAAACTTTTCCTATGTTACTACTGACAGAAATCCCCCGATAATTTCCAATACATCATTTTTTCCCTTTTTTGTGTATAATGTACTTGTTTTCATGCCGATCTTCCGGAATCTCTTGTTTGTTCTAAATTGAATAGGGCCGTTAAGCTTTTCATAACCTCCCATTTTGTTGGAATGCATTAGAAATTTCGTCCGTCCCTCCCGCTTTTTCGTTCCTTAATTTTGAGGCCACTTTTTAACCTACTCGGATTTTATTTCGCTGTATACAAAGTTCGATAAAGTTTCCTCAGCCTCAATGTGGCACTCCGTTGGGTTCGCCATGCTTCATTGCTTATCGTTTACCTTTTTCCAGTGCTTGACAAGTTCTGATTCGATTTGGTCTTGTTCGTCTGTATTGCTGCCCTGTATTTTAATGGTCTGTGAATTACTTATTTTCTTTCTTTTTTTTCTCCCATTTCCAATATACGTCCGAACTCGACCCATTGTCATTTGTATCGACCTAATAAGATTGCAGTTTCCCACTGTGCGATAATCGTCTTTTATCTTAATTAGCTTATTTCGTGCCTGTTGGTTTTCTTCTTTTGCTACTAATTAGAAATACAACCAAATTCTGAAGATTAAAGTTGTCCGTGTCGTACGGAGATCTGCATTGTTTTATTGTGTACCATGTTGGAATCACTATCGGAAGTAGGATTTTTATTGGAGTACAGTGCTATTGTTTTCTATAGAAGAGGCGCAGTCAATGACACAAGTTTCATCAATAGGTAGACAGTCTATAATTATTGCATAGGTCATACGTCGTTATTTTCTGCCACCTGATGATGTTAATAGATATAGAAATAACAGTTTTAAAGTCAATGAGATCGATCCAAAGTTGTCGAATAAATAACTTAGTCACATCAATATTAAAAAAAATACATTTGGTAGTTCTCTTAGCGCAATGGTCTCCCAGAAGATCTAAATTACCGAACATAATTTACACAGTATGTTTTTCCATTCCGTGATGAATTTATGTGCAATGTCACGGCATTTATGAACCCCCTCCAATAAAGATATCTCTTTACAGCAATCGAATTAACTTACTGGCAGGATAAATGTCTTCTTGTCATTACATTGTTCAATGATACACGGATTAGAATTTCCTGGTGCTGACCTTTGAAATTTGCTCTATAACATTATTAAAACAAGAGATCAATAAGGTGCTACCGCAGTACGAAAGAATTTACATTAATAGCAATATGAGAACACAGCGGTTTCAGAAAATAAAGAACAAACGAAAATGACGCAAATACGCTGTTTTAAAGACATGTGTTTGAGTCAAAGATGTTAACGAACAGTGTTCATGCTGGCCCGAAATTTTCTGGTGCCAAGTTGTTAACCATACTGGGTAGTTTCGTACCAAGCAAAGCATTTTCAAAACACTAATGGGAGGTGTTTTTTATCGCTGTCTGATCCAAATAATTGATAATGTTTTGAAAAACGAACTTGCAATTATTTCAAGAGAGTACGGAAAATTTGACACGGGACGAAGTTCTGACGGAATCTTCAGTCTGCCAAACAGGGGCCAACTAGGTTATATCAATGCCACTGATTCAATTTATGGTTGGACTGGAAACTGTCGGCACGTACACCAGTCGTTCCAGTTAGATAATAACACATTAACCCTTTACCCAACGCAGACGATATCAAAATTTATTATTTTCAATATCATTTCTTAAAACTTTTCAAAAATTTCAACAAAACCAAATAATATTCTTTCCGCTGCTGAATTTGCATATTACGCGCGCTGATGTGGCCGATTCTTTGGGTAAAGGGTTAATCGACAAATTACTGTTAATCTTCTGGGCTTAGCGGGTCGCGAGTCGTGACACAAGACAGCATTAATTTGCTGTAATCTGATAAATTCTTTATACCAACGAGAATCACTCGAAGTATTTTTGTAATTAACTTAACTGCTGCTTTCAGTGATGTTGATAACCTACAATATTTTACTGAAGAAGAACATTGCCACATTACCACTCATTATCAATTTACGTCAACAGTTTGTCCAAACACTATTTCTAGCACCTTATTGAGAAAATTACTAGGCCTGCGTATGTATCGTGAAAATTGTTTATGGTTCCCTTCTTCATTGCCACCTGACGATTTTCTTGTACTACAGATCATATATTTTTTCTTTCGTCATTGATCGCGTTCTTTTTGGTGCCAACATTTTAGCCAATGAATATTTTTTTGATTCGAAATCAACATTTTAAGTTCAATTGGCTAATGTGGCACTCGAGAATGTGAAAACTATAGCCCAGGTCAGAGAAATGGATGAACTCAACTCTTGCATCCCACTTTCTTCACCCCCAACCTCGTCAACTCATGTTAGTACTCCGTCAATTGAGCGGTGGACATCAGCGCTTACAGTACTGTGATCACAAAACAGATATCAGGTGGAAACAAACTTTTATTTTGTATCACTCACAACGCCGTCGAGACTCTCCGGTTGGAACAAAATGCAAGCAAAATAAATAGAAGATGCTCTTTTCATTTGATTTTCATGAATCGATCTTGATTTCGGAATATTTTATTTAGGAAATGTAAACCCTCTGGTGTATACGTGTTTTGCGACCCTATCGCGGTCTGACCAGCATTCTCTAAATAATTAAAGCTGCTGTTGATGGCCTACTGGTTTTAATTCGTCTGCCGTGTCCTACAATTTCCGATTGTCTGGTAAGTGATGTATATAGGTCATTACTGGGTTAGTTTTATATCGACAAAAATATCAGCCCGAAGTCGCAGGCTGATGGGAAATTGCAATGACTGTATCTCGACAGACGTTTAACTTACCTAGCAATAACCTCTTTATTTATTAGGCTGAAACAAATATTTAAAAACGTTTCGAAGTGGGGTAGCCGCGACGTTCGGGTAGCTAGGGCTGCACGATATTCAAAACTGAATACCGGTACTCAAAAAATACCGCGGTATACCGATATCGAAAACTATTCAGATATATGAACACAAGTACCAATCGACACTCGAGGCATCACAGTCGGAACGAATTAGCATGTCTTGATGATGCGGTTCGAAAAACCTTTACCCAACGCAGACGATACAAAATTAGTTTATCAGATTTTCCCCAAAGATTTCAATAAAACTATATCGTGTGACCAATCATTGGAACGAGCTCAACGAGCCCGTTCCAATGATGGGTCACATGATATAGTTTTGATGAAATTTTTAAAATTATTTTTTCAACAGCTGAATTTGTATATTACGAGGGCACAAGCAGACGATTCCTTGGATAAGAAGATAATATTATTCATTCGGGACTACAGTTAAAAAGCTCAAAACATCTTGAAAATTAAATTGTGGGTAAATAAATAATGGCAATAAACATATTTTTTTGTAATTACATCGGTATTTAATCGATATTGGTTTAAATACCGGTATATATCGGTTTATCGATATACCGTGCAGCCGTACGGGTAGCTCTTCCTCACATCGATAAATCGCCGCTTGCGACTCTCATTATCAGTGTGCTTTGGTATTTGTGTACAATTCTCTTCGTTTTTCTCTTCATCCACCTAATCCTTGCGTATTGCCAGCATTAATTGCTCATCATTCTACTCCCTTGTACTCGGTAACGCCAATTTTACTGATTGAGAGCGTTCAACGATAAAGGTAAACAATTTCGTTTTAAACAAATTGGTTGCGCTTAGTAACCCAACAAGGTGACAACTCCAGCTTGGCTCATGACGGCGGCCGAGAAAGGCGTCATATCAGCCGAGTCTGATTGAACCACTTCCAATGACATCCATATTTGTGTGGTCTTAGTAAGAAACTTACAAAGTACAAATTTTCTGTCAGTTTTTTTTCTCACAATTTAGGTTAAAGTATTAAGTTACATGCAACTTCTTGGAAATAAATCCTTTATCCTTGTGTTTTTCAGGTTGTATGGGGGTTTACACCGGTCTTGGAACTCACACACCCTTCGTCTTCACCTCAGAATGAATTCCCAAAACGGTTTAAATTCTCATACACCCTGGAAAACACATGGATAACTAATAATATCCCTCCGTTTCTGGGAACTATGCGTGTTGTTCTTTAGCCCTTTACCTAAGATGGCACCCGAAAAAAAACATCTTAAATGACTAGAAGTTTTCAATTTTGCCTCAAAAACATAGCTTTTGGCATCTAATGGAACTCCTTCGACGCGCTCGTTCCACCGAGGGTTGTCTTGGAGGCAAATGGAATTTGGATTGCAGATTTTATGGATGACTCTGGAAGGATTGCAAACACTAATCAATCTTGTATTTCTATGCGTCAGTCTGACGATGTTGAGTTTTAATCAACTTAATTTGACATGAGACGGAGTTGTAAGTTGCTCGTCGATGCTCGGTGATTCTCTCCGGGTACTCCGGCTTCCTCCACTCTTAAAACTGTCACGTTCACGATTCGCCGTTGTGCATAAATATGTGACCTTAAACACCAATAAAATAAATAAATAAATAAACTTAATATGAGACCTTCAGTGCAAAAATTTTTTTATGCTAGGTTGTGAATTATCGCAAATTATCTGAAAGATATTTCTTGATGTCCATCGACTCGATGGACATCGAGGAATATCCCCAGTAGCTTCCTAAATGACGCCACGCAACACCGCACCACGTCGCCATGAAGAAACGATCTGCTGATCTTTTTGTTTGTTTTGAAACGTACGCATTTTGTTCGAATTTGACTGATTATTGTGCAATAAAATGTCTCGTAGCGTATAATAAAAAAGAAAATTTACCCTATTTTAGTCAGTACTGGGAATTTTCTCGTGAATGTGGACTCGAAAGTATTATTTTTCACGAGCGCTTGCGCGAGTCAAAAATAATACTTTCGGGTCCACACGATGATTTTTTTTAGTAGCTTCCTAAATGACGTTATGCTTCGGCGCATGACGTCGCCTTGAAGGAAGGATCAGCAGCTTTTTGTTATTGTCTTCAATCGGTTTGCAGTCGCATTAGGCTGATTATTGCGCAACAAAATGTCACGTAGCATTTAATAAAAAGAAAATCTACGCTATTTCAGTGAATATTGGGAATTATCTCATTCGTGTGGACCTGAAAGTATTATTTTTCACTCGCGCAAGCGCTCCAAAAAAAGTAATGCTTTCAGGTCCACACTGATGAGATAATTCCCGATATTCACCAAAACAGCGTAGATGTCCTCTATTGTTTTGGGTAAAGAATTGCAAACACTAATCAGTCTTGTGCCTCTATACGTCAGTATAACTGTGTTGTGTTTTAATCAACTTAATTGATCATGGCACCTGCAGTGCGAGAATGTATTTGTGAATTCGTGGCGAAGAAAATTCTGGAAAATGGTATATAACATTACAGATTTTGAATCTCCAATAAGATCCCCCGCTGCAATTAGATAATTACTATGACGTTGTTTTATAAAGATATAATAGCAAGGTTTCCGTATACTTCGACACCAGGTCTACCAAAGAACGTGCAAAACTATACGATTAGATGGTGTCATAATATTGAAATCTCTGAATGATTTACGAAAGACGGACCATACAAATTGAACTAAGTATGTGTGCATACCAACTACCAAACAAGAAGTGAAAGTCAGTCTAGCATCATATAAAAGAATTATTAAACTGTTGGTATACTCTTTAACTTTTGTCTTGCACACCGATGATAACGCCTCAACCCCTAACGCGGATCAACCTAGTTTACGTGTGGTATGCAAGACGCAGTTTTGAAGGATAAAATTGATATTTTCACGTCATTTGGAGTAAATGTTGGCACACCTGTCTGACACTTGAGTTAGGTAGTAGATACGTGTATGTCCAGAGGTAAATATGCCACGGAAAGGAAGGTTTCTACTCATCAGTATAATCGTCGAAAGTCTTCCCCCTGGAACACTTATTTGGGCAGCGCGATCTCCGTACTTGCGTAATTCTGCAGATAAATGTACATTATTCCTTTCATTTATGTGGTAGTTCTTATATTGAGAAGTAAACTGACTGAGTTTTATGAACTCATATTTAGCCTGAAGACTGTTGGAATCTCCATTAACCTAATACTCAACGTGTCAGTCAACTGACCCGTTCTATTTACAAATCTCGTGAATCAATTTTCTTATATTTTCATTTTTATCTCAAAAACATTGCTTATGACCCTCCTTGGAAGAAGCTTATTGAGGGGTCAAAAGCTATACTTTTTATATAATTCCCCTTTGGGAGTCTCATCTTCTATTCGAGATGCGTAAATGGTTAAACGGTTCCATAGTGACTAATAAAACCACGACGGTGCGAACTGCAGCGCCTAATCATTTGCAGATGACACCTCTGTGATTTCAATGTCATTGTTTATTTTAGACATATTAACTGGAGTGAAAAATAAAAGAAAATAACAGTGGTCAATCTATTAATTTAGTCCTCATAACATCTTTACTCGTTTATTTTAAGTCGCCATACTGCTGCAAACTGCCACGTTTATATTACGTTGAAACAGTTGCCCCAAGTGTATTGTTCCTTGTGAACTCTACTCTTAGACTGCATTTATCTTGATGTCGTCTTTATATCATTGTTGGCTGACTGTCAGACGTCATCTGCTGCTTTGAACATGTATAAACGGTAGATGTTTGTTGGGTATTAATGACATATTCGACAGCCCCGATTACCTCGTGTAGGACAGTTTGCGGATGGAGGAAGCTGGAGTACCCGGAGAGTACCACCGAGTAGCCGTAACCCGCTGTCACACTCCCCAATGCACTAACACTCACAAGCAGGATTAGCATTGGTTAAAGGCAAATATACCATCGACGCGCAGTGCGCTTTAGTACACAACGGCACTATGCCCCCACGTGAGAAATCGTGATTAAGTGCCTGACCCATTGACACTACTTAATTGAGCCTGGTGGGGATCGAACCGTGGACCTTTCGGTTTATAGTCCAAAGCCGTAACCACCGAGCCACTGTTGCGCTCTTGTGCTTTCAATGGACGATATTTTTTCCATGTGCATTGTATTCATCCGGAGGCAAATAGTCACAACAAAGTTCCTCTTCCGAAATTAATTGAGTTCAATATAGTACCCAGAAGGAGCTTTATGTAAGTATGTTGTAGATGCCACCCAATATAAATGAATTATTGAGATGATTATACAAATTTGTCACTATCATACGACGTATTAGTTTTAAAAGATTCTGGCCTTCATATCCGTTAATTCACCAAGTAATATTGATCAGCAACTGAATCACATCGATGAGGTATTTTCTGGCTTTCCTGTAGTATGAAGGCACAGTTGTAAATATCCAAGATATGGACGAACACTCGATGATTTTTCAAAGATAAGCGCTTGGGGTCTATTTAACGAATAACACCTTCTGCAGATTAAATAAAGATATATGAGAACGATAAAAGTTATTGGAAACACACTTTTTGACATTTTCAATTTCCAAGGATAACAAATTATTATTCAGTATTGACTCCGTAGAAGATTAGAAACCATGGGAGTGACAGCAAATGCCTTATTGGATTTATTTGATATCTCGTTTCGTATTATCGGGGCGTCGCGTACGTGTTCCGTTCTATCACTTATACTATTTATATTAAAAACCAGAAAATCCTATAATGTAGAAAGTATCTTTTGGTATCCGGTAAAATTAGTTAACCATGTACATTACAGATATTCAATTTTTCGCAAATGTTTTAAAAATATTTTTTTTTAAATCTGAAATGATGCTTCCCAGAGGCAGCGGAAGCTCTATGAAGGTAGAGGAGCACAAATGTCAAAGACAATCGTGGTCAGGCCCGGTGTGCGAACGTTATAATTGCACATCTGCAAATATTGAATGCCGACTAGTCTTTTTAAGTGAGAGTTAACGACACTTTCAACAGTCAGGGTCACCTCTTATCGTACAGTTTTACGGGTTGAGGAAGCCGAAGTGCCCTGGGAGAACTATCGACCAGCGGCTTTCATCTGTCAGACCCCCTAACGCATTAACTCAGCACAAGTAGGGTTCGCATTGGTTGAGGACAAATGCACCATCGACTTGTAGTACGTCTTAGTATACAGCACAACCATTCCCCCACGCGGGCAATCGGAATTAAGTGGCTTGTCCAAGGACATAACGCAGTTACCCCTGTGGAGATCGAACTATGGACCTTTCGGTTTAATGTCCAGTGTTATAACCGCTGAGCCACAGTGCCACTACAAACTAGCCCCTTACTTGACAAGCATGCCGCGGTGTGGACACTGTCAAGCCTGCTTCTAGTCAAGTGTCTTCCAACCCGAAAGATAGCCTTCGTGTTGGAAAATGAATGAAGTGGAAGAGACAGACTGATGCGATCAATGGTGGGAATCTTTGGCTAAACGCAACTAACTCTGTTTGTGTTTGCAAATAATATATTATAAGAATACATGTATAATGAAACGTTTTCATGTGCCCATATTTTAATTCATTGCATTACCAGGTGATTTGTCAGTGGAGGGGCACATTTCACATATGTCTCCTAAGTTTCGACGTCTTTGATGATCCAGGGAAAGTCGTTGGATGAACTTGTAACATAGGCTTTGGTTTGAAAGAACGTGACGTGAATCGTCAAAATTTGAAACCCTCTTTCAGATATGTACAATTTATAAATTGAAAAACAAACTCTTTTTCGAGTAGCCACTGCAAACAAGGCGCAGTTAATAGACATAATATGTGAACAGTTTGACATTGACACGATTTTTCGAGGAGAATACAATGAAGGATAATCTTGTGATAACTGGCAAAAATGAACCCCGCGTCGAGCAGAACAAAGGATCAGTGAGGAAACGATTCGATCTAACAATGACGCACGAAGAAGCAGACAATAATGTCGCGCATCAAGCCATTAAGGGGCACTTTTGATGAACAGAAGGGTAGAGTTGTGCTTGTCGACGACACCGATATCTACGTTTTGTTGCTGCATCACAATTTATATCAGAATTCAGTTGTTCCGATGACTATGAATCCCCTATTCACGGACGAACGTGTATTGATATCTCGTCACCTGAGTTCCAATGTGTTCTATGTGCCAGTAGGCACATAGAACTCATTGGAACTCAGTGGACGAACTGTTAGAGCAATTCCACTATCACCCCACATTTACTCGTTGCTTGCTCGTCCCCTTCCGGGCTGCGACACAGGAGCCTGTTCGGGATGGGTCGAATACTAAACGCCCTTCAAAGCGGCGCTTCGTTGAAATCTTTGGATGAGGAATATGGAAGAGTGGTCAAATGTATTCGTTCAAGAAACCCCCATTTCTCCGTGTTACGGTTCCAAGGTAGCCACGTCTGTTACTGATGTAAGCATTGATGGGTGGTTTTCGGGAATGCCAAGGCAAATAATGCACCGAAACTTTGTTCTCAGCCTCATACGACAGCAGCATTCGGGGAAAATATAAAAAAGACCACACCTGCAGACATAGTGTGAAAGAATGCTCTTCAACCGAGACCTCCAAATTTAGATCCTATCGAATATGGTTTCGAAAAGGCAGTAGAGACTAAGTCGTTCCAGCCCATAACAGTTCCGTCCGATGTTACTCCGACCCGAGATGAAGTATTGAAGTTACTAAAATGTTCTTGTTCAAGCCAGACGCCATGTAGTACAAACACGTGTAAATGTAATGTTGCTAAAATGGCATGCACAGTTTTCTGCTCTTGCAACTCCTCCCTCGAGTGTTGCAATGAACAAACAAAGTTAGATACATCAACTATGAATAGCACTGGTGAATACAATCACCAAACACCCAAAACATTCCTTAAAAATGAATATAGGTTCGGACGCACCGCCCGGAATGTTGTAACAAACATTGCAGTCCCCGAAATGACGATGTCACCCTAAAAGTGGATAATTCAAATTGCTCAAGGCTGCCAGGCGTCCATTAAGCGTTTTCTGTAGTCAGGAGATGTTACTCATACACATTCCATCGACACAAAAAGGTGGATGATACTTTAAGGTTCAGAGCCCTGGCGGCTCGACTACTCTGTTACTTAATAAGCTAAGAATGAGAGACCTTGAATACTGCTACAGGCAGTGATGTTAAAGACGGACAAAGAATTTCGACCGGGTTGAGACTGGGTATTGATCTGGTATAGGCTAACCAGAATGCATGAGCTCATGTATAGAGGAAATGTCGAATTCAGGATTATTGAAATACTGCAGTTAATTACCTTCAATTTGATTTGCATTTTTCCAGGCAGCTAGAATTCAGGAATCATTCGTCCACACCGTCTTAATACCGCCCTTTGTTGTAAAAAAGTAACCCACAGAGAAGAGAACCTTTGAATAATTCTTTTATATTTACTCAGTGAGTTCGAAGAGATAAATCAAACATAACTTATGGCATTTCTAAAAAATACACTCAATGCCCCTTAGCTGACCTCAGTATCGTTGACTATATTTTGAACCTCCAGTGAGTTGAGATATGAGTTTGACCCTCTTTCAAATGGTTTGGGTCCGTCCGTTAAAGTGTAGAGATACATGTATAATCTTTAGGAATTCATTAAAAAGTCATATGATGCTGTTTCCAGCAATTCTGAAAATGCACTTAGTTATCCCTGGATGATCTTAGTGACATCGACCCATATTTTGAACTTGCATTGACTTTCGTCCCATTTGTTAATAGTCCCTGGTCCATACTATGCTTGAAATATGAGGATGATCCACTTAAAAATGTTTGGCCCAGTCCACTTTTTTTACTATAAAAATACATGTATCTAGTACAGGATTGCATTAGTTCGATGCCAAAATTTGATTTCCAGTAATTCTAAAATTTGCATTCAACGACCCCTCGGTGACATTGATGACTCTGACCAATATTTTGAACCTTCATTACGTTTTGACTCATTTGGAGTTGGTCCCAAATCCACAAGTCATACAATGCTTGAGATAGGTACGGAACTCGCTTTCAAAATACATTGCCCGCCCCCTTTTTGAGTGTAAAAATATATCTGAACCTCGGGAGTGAAAAGGACGCAATAAAATGCAATTTACGGCAATTTAGAAAAAAATGCACACTATGACCCCTAGATGGCATCAGTAACCCTGTCCCATATTTTGAACATCCACTGGATTTGGATTAATTTGGTATTTGTCTAGGTCCATAGGCCATACATGCTTAAAATATGAGCGTGGCCCGCATTTAAAATACTTGGGTATGTTCGCAGCTCATTTTGTGAGTGGAAAAATACATGTATGGACTTCGAGAATGTATTCGTAGATCATAAAATGCGATTTCCAGTAATTTGTAATAATGCTCTCAATGAGCCTTGGGTGATATCAGTGACCATAACCTATATTCTGAATATCCATTCAATTTCGACTCAATCTGCGTTGGCCCCTGGTTCATCGGTCATAGCATGCCCGAGATTGGAGCGTGACCCGCTTTCAACATATTTTGTTCTGCCCATTTTTGCAGTGGTAAAATGCATCCGCTCACTTTCGTTAGTGTAGAAATACATGTAGAAACTTCGGAAATGCAACGGGTGTCATAAAATGTGATTTCCGACTTCAGTAATCTTGACCCTTTTATTCAACATCCATTGAATTTTCACTCATTTCCTGTGCGTTTCGGACCCAGAGGTTATACCATGTTTGAGATACGGGTGTGACCCACTTTCAAATCACCCACAGGGACACCTAAAAATGCCGCATGAGCCTGAAAAAAACATGAACTGTTTAGTACTAGAGGCTCTCTTGCTGTATGTAAAAAAGCAGCGAGATAGGAAAATTGGTTTTCGAATGCATGGAAGACAGAATATATATGTATATATATGTTTTTCTGTGTATGTATATTATATGTCAAATTGTTCATATTATAATGACCGCTGCTTATCGTTGCACTGCTGACAGTTTAACCCATTGAACTTACATATATTTCATGTATTGAGAAAAAGGTAGTCAGCACGGAGTTAATATTTCAGTCTTACAAACCCATAGGACTGCAGGATTAAATTAGTATCGAGCTTAATTTCCAATTTATATCTTTATAACTGTATCTCTTGTTACTGAGTGAGATGCCAATTTTATAAACAAACGGCTTGAAAACTTAGAAACCTGGGATCATTACATTACATCACTTCATTACACTCAGATCATGTATTGGTCGATGGTGTGCAGAAAGCAGTTACATGAAGCGAAGGACAAGCGGAAAAAATAACCGGTCAGCTAAACATTTGCTGATTCGACGTCGTTCTGGAGTGGAGGTTTGAGCACCAATGTTACAAAATTAATTTAAGTGGACTTCCTAACTTAGTGTGATTTCAAGTAAGTTAATTTTATATGCGCGCATCAAACGCAAAGTTATTTCAATTTACACCTAATTATTACGCCCAATTTTCAACCAGGAGATTAAGAATCAATCCACAGCACCTCCGTCGACTATGGTACAATAATTACCAAGGGATGCTTAAGTTGTTCTACAACATAACAGAGAAAGATATAAAGGAGAAACGACGGGCATGGATATATATATGGGCTAAAGTAAGTGATTAACCTGCGCTATTTGTTCATGATTGCTGTGCTAATAATAAACTTAGTCTATTTGTTCATGATTGCTCTGCTAATAAACTTAATATTTTTTAAAGTCAGGCAATTCCGTCTTATTGAGCTCGAGCATTGATGCTGCAAACTTCATCATGCTGGTGAAGGTATTGATTAGTTTGTGCACATATGTCTTTCTGAGGTCAAATACTTACACATCCTCAGTCTAAAATATAATGATTTTCGTCACTTAATGATCACCGAACGCATAAGTTTCAGGGTCATTGTTCTTGTCAAACGCCAGATTTCTGTTTGTCGCCTTTTACTTTACTAAAAGATTATCTCAGGTTGTTTAAATATAGTGAATAAGGGAACGGCGAGAAATTGTATCCCTGTTTCATTCCCTGTTCACATGGAAAAGCATCAGAATAACCTGTTCCTATGCACGCACGTTATTTTAATCCAGTTTAGAAACGTTTAATACCATGTATGCCAATAGTTTTGAAACAGAGGGCATCACCAGACCTACCAAAGGCTTGGATGAAATCAATTAAGGCACAGTATAATTTTAGTACACTTCTTGAACATGATTGAAAATAAATATAGAGAAAACATAGGATCTATTGAGGATTAAATCTTTTAAAACACTTCGTTGACATCCAGAAATCAAATCATATTTTAGAAACTCGTGTCCGGCTGTTTTGTTATTATTTGGTAAAACCCTTACCTAAGAACTGATGTTGATCCTTAAATTTGAGGAGGTTTAGGCTCGACCTGTTCTAAATATTGGCATAATGATACAAGCAGACCATAATTCTCATAGGATTCTATTACCAAATATTTAATTTAAAAGAGTTTTATATACGGTACGTTTGATATTCAAAGTGCCCTTAAATGCTAGTTCGAAGCGTTGTCTTTTCTGGAGGCTTTTTATGTTATTAGTGATTTTATTTCGTCAATAATTTCTTCATTGCTCATTTCCATATGCAGGTGATCATTGCAGCTCCTATATTGACATTTTCGCATTAGAAAAGGATTAAGTACAGTTTTTAGCCGAGTCTATTTTTGACAATCATTCAAAGTCTATGAATTGACTTTTTTCAAGAATGAAAACCATGACATCATGGTATTCCATACTTACATTTTACATGACATGAACTCCTTTCATTGTTGTATTTGTACTATAACTGCTGACGTTTATTGTAGTGGTTCAGCTGGTGTTCTTTTGTTTTTTATGTTTAATGCATGGTAAGCTTATATAAAAAGATAATGTTGGACAACAATGATCAAGTGTAGTTTATTTTTTTGAGCTGGTGGTTTATTTATCATTTACTTATTGTTATCAAAAGCGGTAGCCTCGACATGTCTAATAACTCGAATGATCGCACGAGCGGTTGTTACCCTCAATGCAGATTTGTATTTTGCCTGGATGTTTCTACTAACATTGGGGAAAATTCGTTCTTGTTGTAAGATGACACTGTTTGTCTCGGGTAGCCTCTCAGTGCATGATGCAGTAAAGGTTGCAGGACAGAGCACTCCCGCGCAGGTCAGATAAATCGAGCTCAGCAAAGCCGGTTACCTATGGAATCATTCCTATTGTTGAAATTCAATATTCAAATTATTATTTCATGTAAAATTTTCTATCCCATTGTATTATATGATCTAATCCGTCTGAAGGTTATTAAGCCCATTTATTAAAATAGTAATTCACGGCCCAGCAAGAATAATCGAAGATACAGACTCGGGGACGAGGACGAGGAATGATGAGCGCTGCTTGTCTGTGACCGTGATTGATGTTTATTTGAAATTTGAAAATTATTTCATTTAATTTGTGTCATTAAATACTTCGCAGTCTCTTCTTTATCGTGGATTATTTCCTGACATAGACACTGGACAATCAACGAATGTTAACTCTTAGAAACCGCGAGTCGAGTTTTCTTGTTTGTGATGTAATACGGCAGGTTCGGCTATCTTTGGGCTGGGGGTGAATTAAACACTGAGCAGGTGCTTCTAGTCAAGTGTCGTCTGCCTGCATAGGCAGACGACACTTGACTAGAAGCACCTGTTTTCCTGTAGGTTGCTGGCGGTATGTCATGTTCAGTAAATTCATTCTGATTCTCCGGCTTCCAAGACTTACGTTGTAACGTAATCGCAGGTCTTATAGAACTCGCTGCTTGTTTCTTGTTCATTCTAGCGTTTTGTGTAGGGTTTTTAGATCATATAATAAATATTATCTTCAACTCCCCCACAGTTTATATCGAAATTTACAACGATCTTCCGGTACATTAGATCTGGACCTCGCAGACGCTCGGCCCAGAGCAAATTTACTGGACTCGTTTTATTAATTTCGATATAAACTAGGACGAGTTGACGATCCTCAAAATAGTTGCCCATTCGACAATTCGGTATACAGATTTCATTATATCTACGACATTCGAGCAGTTTGGGTCCAAATTCATACTCAGGGGTGTGAATTAATGACCTCAGTGCTTGTTCTAAATACATTAAATAGAGCATATTTTGTTGATTGGAATAAAGTTCAGCCGGTCAGTCTACAGTATTTATAGGAATCCTTAACCTAATGTCTACCATAAATTAAACTTTGAAAATTAGGGGGGTCACATTACCACTATTAACTCCCGCAAGCCACACCTGTTCATGTTTTCGTAAGCGTTAAAATTAGAACCTTTCTGTATTTCTTCTGTATCCCGTGTAAAAAGGTTTTTATAATTTGTAAATCCAAGACCATATACAGTGTAGTGGAAAGAAATCAATAATTAGTTCTATGTGATCAGTCTTTTCCCTTCATATTCTCAATATTGATGGATTTGGTCCATACAAATTGATTCAAATAATGCAAATTGAAATTCTGGCAAATATTCAATCACTCTTGTATTATTTATTTTCCCGTTTTAACAATGTCCAGAACATTTACAACTTGTCAAGCATAATCATAAATCAGCACTGATCTTTCACGGTTTTAGTGGAGTAATCTTGAGAGCGTACAATTAATTTATATCTTGGAAAATATTGAAAAGCCGATTACTGAAGCATGAGTATAATAGCCTGAGATGACTGCATTGATGTTTAAAGAAGTTACATCTTATCAAATCCATACAAACTCAGCTTCACTCTGACCAAAATTAATTATAATATGGTTTTTGGTATTTTAGCGCATCACGCGTCTAATTCCAGAGCATTGATTATCGAGGTGCAAACCTTCTCTTTTGTATAATATTGGCTTTAACAACGGGAACACTACGCACACGGTCGAGGAAAGGCGCCTAAAGCAATGTAAATGGCACTTTGTTCCACTCAAGGGACGACTCTACATGGCCATGGGTCTATATTAATGTGAAGATGTTTCTCGAGAAACTCGAGAAACATCTCGCTAACGCCTCGGTCAATATAATTGTTTTAGGTTCATATCACGTAATATTCACCACCACAAAGGTCCGTAATTGTATAATATAGGTTTTCGAATTCTAAAATTTATTTCCATAAATGTGAATAAAAAATATTATAAATTCTATTCGTATAAAAATATTTTTTCTCGGCGAATTTTTCGATGGGTGGTCATTAATCATTTAGAGTCCAAACAGAAAATTTGGTATTTCCTTCTGTCCGTTACTTATTTTTTTTGTTCTTGTTTCTTTCTTCCTTACATTCTCAGATTCGCTTGATATACCATACAATAATACAGCGGAGACCACTCACCAGCCACCTGCGAAATATCTTGCGGTGACAAAGATAGAACACGTCTGTCAATTTTTAGAGCACAATCGGTTCTCATCCATTCGTTAATAAGATAAACGATTTCTGTTACGGTAAAAAGACGTGCTTTCATTAGATAATCGCATTATCCAAAGCTATGGATTTTTTCCGGAATGTTTATAACAGTATTGAGGCGTGAAATGTAAATGCAGAAAATTTTATTTGAGTGACTGAGAGTTGAGTGAATCAATAAATAGAAGTGTGAAGCACATTACGTGTGTACATTTCCACAACCGATGTGAGCCAGCAGTCCGATCGAAAAATATAAGAACAGGGATTTTATCCTCTATCAAAAATGAAAAACAACGAAAAGCAGACCATATTACCACAAAACACATGAATAACTAACAAAATTCTTGGTTTGCCTCACAATTCTTGTCATGACATCCGCTCTAGAACGGGTTGAATGAGCTCGTTTCAACTAAGGCCTTATAAGATATATTTCCGAGACATCAAATGGAAAAATAAAATTTGTATGACGATTTTTGTACATAGCGCGGAGTTACGGTCGTTGCATTAGATGGAGTGTTAAACCGCGGTGTTTATTCTTGATGTCTAATGTTACATCAGCATCTAAGGTTCTACTGTGGCGATAAAATTAGTAAAACAGTTTGTTATGAGGTTTGAAGTGATATAATTGATTAAAATGAGGAAATAATTACACCCAATGACAAAAAAAATGAGTTGATTGGGCAGTAGTGGTTGATATCAGAGTTTTTGTGACTGAACCTGTTGATTTGAGGACACCTGATGATTAAATCGTGTTTAAAAGTACAGAAACGACTTAAAATGTATTTAAAAGTTTGAATTCTTTGAGCAACGACAGTGTTTAAAACACTGATAACTAACAGTGATATGTTACCGTCTTACATCAGTAAAATCGGTACAGTGAAAGAGAATGTATCTGTCTGTCAAGGAATACATTCTTGTCCTAGATTAACCCCCAACAAAAGAAAAACAGTGTGAGTCATGTTTGACCAATATGATTACGTGTCGAAATTGCAAAATCTTTTGTCTAGAGGCATGGTTATCACATATCAGAAATAATTGGTCAGATGCGATGGCGCTTGTTGCTAACTTCCCACCCCATCCACCTGTCACGCAGATTCGATGTGTTTACTGATATGTGGTTTGTAATCACTGAATGGGATCTTAAAATCGGCGAAAGGCTTGTTTAAAGCCTGATTTGCTACATTGTCTGCCCTTGAGTTACCAGTTATACTAAAGTATCTAGGCAACCAAAAAAGCACCATATCATATTGGTCAGACATAATGATACAAACTCTCAGGCCACCAGTCTAATTCTGTTCGGAATTAGAATCTGTTATAGTCTGTTTGTTTGTCCACCGTTTGAGGAAATGCTTACAAAAATATACAGGCATTCCTCACTGATCCAGTTATGGATATTCTAACTGATAAGTATTCAATTCCCTTTGAAAACATGAAGATGTTAATAAAAGTTGTGAACTATTCGGTGTTATCCTGACACTTTGGCTGTGGCGAGTCTTAATTTCTGTAGACCCAATCAAGTATCGACTGAGCCGCACTTCTTGCTTTTGATTCACGGAAAATTAATCTTTATGGACAACATGCATTACACAATAATTACATTGTTAATGTAGTTATACGTTTTGGGTCCAAATACTCAATTCCCATTGGTCAGCTGGGTGAAAACGTCATGACCAAATGTAATTCATTTTCCAATGAATACATTTGGTCGAACTTTGACCCACATTTACGGTAGAGCGCAGTTGACAGAATGTAATTCGGGCGGTGTTTGGGCGGATTTTTAACTTTTAGCGCCTCTCGCAGTGATCAACTCCGCCACTGTTTCTTTGGTGACATTTCCCAACTTTGGCATAAAGCCCGTTACTAAAATACTCGTATCCATTTCTAAAGTTGTGAAAATTAAAAATCAGAGTTGTGCACTTTGTATTTTGTGTGAGGGTGGTTTTTCGCCTCGCTCGTTCGTACATGTTTTATTTCGTATTTCTGCTTTGTTGTTTGGTAAAAAATAGTTTAAACAGTTACGGAATGTAAATATAAGAATTGAATGCAATTTTTATAATCTTTATTGGAGTATGAACGTGTGGGAATGGGTACAAATTGTATGTATGAAGGGATTCATACAATTTGTACCCATTCCCACACGTTCATACTCCAATAAAGATTATAAAAATTGCATTCAATTCTTAATTTAATTATCCGGAATATATCATTTGGACGGAAAAAGCGAACCGTAGATTCGCTTTCCCAGCCAACCGAAATATCCAAAACAAGTGGATCTAAACACGGGCGTTGACCTACTCGAGAGATAGACTGGTTCCAGGCCAGAACAGCGTCGGAATTCCAACAGAATTAAACCGGCGGCCTGGGAGCTTAATACGCATGTTCATTTTCTCACGAAGTCCCAAAGTCTGAGGGTTTTTCAACTTAGAGGCGAGCAAAGCTAGCTTTAGTAAAGGGAGTCTGAGAAAATAGTAAACTTTTTTCTGTTTATCGTCAATCTGTTTGAGCGCAAGCTGTAAGGCTTTGATTTCAGCAGTGAAAATTTATCGTTTACTTGGTATTCTGGTTGAGGTAATCTGATAGCAACTAAAAACAAGCGATGATACATTATCGCCATGTTTAGCACCGTCAGTTGCATAGACCCCCCCCCCCCCCTTCCTCCCCATATATCGTATGGCAGACTTCATTTCAGTATATTTTTCCTTGAAGTACAAAGAGTTTCTTTTAATTTTTTTAGAAAACGACAGATTTAAAATAACAGTGCAGTCATCTCAGGCTATTATACTAATTCTCAGACGCCAAGGAGGAAAATGTGGTTCATGGTTCTGTTTTATCAAATCTAGTTCACGTGTTCGTATTCCATATGGGATTTAATTTTCCTTTCCAATCAAAGTATATGTTACTGGTTTCTGTTAAAACATTCAACATTTTAAACATTCTATACACAATCATAAATGGGATTTGATGAGTTTGCATAGAGTTTTGAAATATAGTTTAGTGAGTGTTTAATTCCGCGCCTCTCAAAAGGAAGCTCCCGGTGATGTTCTAAATGCACCCGGGCTAGTTCAAATGACACTATTATGGATGGCATGAAACAGTTTCACAGACGATCCGCGTGAAACTGTAAGCCACACAATTATAATTCAACTTTGCTCACGCAAGGAATTCATATTGGTGAAGTAAAGTTGTTTGTGTTCTAGCCTCAATCTGTGCTATCATCGATAATCGCCCTGTTTAACTGCCATTTACTGTTTCAAGTCTGTCAAATAGCCGAAATTCCACAGCCGAAACTTTGCTCGCACGAATGACATATCTCGCACTTTGAGAGTTTTAACCCTCTTTTGTGTGCTAATGTCCAACACCTGTGTCCGCATGGAAGGGTGACATGGGGTTGTTTAGCCGCGCCATTAAAAATATTAGGGGGACGAGCCATAAGGAGTGTCGGAATCCGGGCACGGGCCGAACTCGGCTCGAAGAGCAGAGTTGAGACCGCACTATGATTTTCTTTCCTGCCGAGTCAACTCGAAATACCGGTTCGTTCTTTGTTAGGCTTGATTGCTAATCACTTCAGTCTGCGGAAGGGAAACAATGATTAAGGTAACAAGAATTCTTTTATTTACATTCAAAATAAACTCATTTTCATTTTTACACATTTAACAACTTGATCAACATGGTAACCAATTTATCACAGGGATTAATAGTTTTTCATCAATTTCAGTTTATTTATATCCCTGTACTGGCACTGTAGTACACTTTCAAAATGTCACTGTCGCGGGCTCTAATGGGAGCTTAAAACACTGATTGTTAATCTTTTGCGTTTGTGCGCGTCTGCAGCTCTGACTGCCAGGGGATAGCAATTTTAATTACGTTGCGGCAACTTAGTTCTGATTTTGGATTCAGTTAATCCAATCTGTAGGCTAGTTTTGCAAGTCTACGTCACGTTGATAGCACTTCCCTCGAATGTCCCTGTCCTTTTTAAATTTACACAGTACATGGCAGAACGCACAACTTGAAAATTCGCTTTCGAGCTTTCGCGAATTGTCACTTTC
This sequence comes from Pictodentalium vernedei, assembly GCA_031216915.1. Taxonomy (NCBI): domain Eukaryota; kingdom Metazoa; phylum Mollusca; class Scaphopoda; order Dentaliida; family Dentaliidae; genus Pictodentalium; species Pictodentalium vernedei. The sequence continues at coordinate 471,947,542 of CM062297.1, forward strand.
GACTTTGAGTCGATATTCACAACACCCTGATACTAAACCAGGCTACTATTCGACTAACCTCTGCGTTCCTAAGGGTAAGTACCACAATACAATAACCTACACTTTGAGATAGGTGCGAGTCAATCCTCTCTAACGACATCAAAACTTAGCCTTTATTGGGTTCGTAATCTATTCTCTAAATTTGGGCATGACGCTCTCCTACGTCCATCTAATCTGACAATAGCGGCATATAACTGGGCTTCGTGGATTGCCCAGCGATTCCACTCGCTAGATACCCAAAACGGCGTCTCCTATTCGGCCGAAACCCAAGTCTCACTCCTAAGCGGCCGGAACCCAAGTATCCCTGAACTAGCTAGTTCTCCACACTTCATACCTTATACTAACAACATTTCAAGATGCCTAAAAATAGCACGCGACAGAAATAATGTACTTTATAACCGTGACGATTGGAATCAATATATAAGTGCGATAGTCGTTGCATGATTAATGAACTGTGGAGATAGCATGGAGACATTTTATTTTGACTAGTAATATGCCAGAGAGGTATCACACTGTTAATTGCCTAAGGCTAATTATCTAATTAAAACATGTGTGTTTTCTACACAGAGAGAAGAAATGTATACATATATTTGAAATTGAAAGTAGGGGGAGGGGGCCTCCTCCCTTTTAGACTGGCTTTGCACTGACAGGTATTACTTGATTATTTTCTGTGGCTGCTCACATTTCGCTTTATAGAATGTGCTGTTGATATAGCGGAAACTGTTACAAAGAATTGTTGCTTTCTAATTATCCTGCATCTACAGTTTGACTTTGTTATCCGTAAGGTCGCCGATAGTACGTCGAAAGCCGTTGCGATAAAATCCAGATTGCACTCGCAGAAAACTAGAATTTGAAGTCGCAATTAGCATTCAAACGCAGGATAAATTTTCTTTTCTATTGGTCAAAGCTAATCTGAAATGTGGGGTCGATTCGGATGTCATTTCGAATCTCGGCTTGAATCGTTAACTCACCGAGCAACGGCGAGCAACTGTCCGCTCCCCAACGAACGAACTCCACACAAGCAGGGTTAGCATTGGTTGAAGACAGGTGCACCATCGACGTGCAGTACGCCTTAGTACACAACGTCAGCGTGCCCCCACGTAGGCAATGGGGGTTAAGTGTCTTGCCCAAGGACACAACACGGTTGCCGCAGGTGGGATTCGAACCGAGAACCTCTCGGCTTGCAACCTGCACCTCTTCCTACTGTGCCACCGCGCACACTCCTTGTAAAACAAATACGATTAAATATAGTATCCAAGATCGGGATCATTGTCGGGTCGGCAGTGGAACCTACTTCAACACTTCTATCATCAGGTCTCCTTTGCAGGAGACCTGATAATAGAAGAAGAGTTAAACAGAAAGCATTTCGTGGAATGTTGAGCACATCTCGATGATTCGACAATTTTCTAAATAACGTGACACAAATCGAATCATCATGAAGATTTCGAATCGAATTCCGAAGCTTCGTGCGGCCCTACTTTTCTGCAACACAATCATTTTGTCGTGATGATATTATCAAGAGCACTTGCATTCGTAGATGTGTTTATCAAGAGGTCTCTAAAATACTACTTAGACAGTTAACGTGGCAATCCTGCATAAGACTGGAACTGATCCAAGCCACAGTATTGTCTTACAAAATCGGACAAACTCTTAACCTTTTACACAACGTAACGGCCAAAACCGGCCAGTGCTATTCACAAAAATCGCCAATTAATTTTCATTATTCTTTTCATTTTTTGTCTCTAAAACATTGGTTATCACCCCTCTTTAGAACAGGCTCGTTGAGCTCGTTCGAATGAGGGGTCATAACCTATGTTTTTGAGACAAAAAGTGAAAAAAAATAGTTATTCAAGAATTATTTTAAAAGTCGTCTGCTTTTCATGTTAGGTAAAGGGTTAAGCCAGCAGTCAAAGTATGTGAGGAATTGGACGCTGCTTTAGACGGGAATCAGTTTAGCTCTTAAATAGCCCATCGCATATGTTTTGACTAACCGGTCTGGGTAATTCAAGTCGAATTTACTGTTCGCGTCTACAACCTATTGAAATATTCTAGACGATTTAATCTAGAAACTACCACAATAAGTATTCATTTTCTTTGACTTGCCGCCAGAAATGTGTCTCAATCGAGACTTGAAGGAATGAATGAAGACTGATGGAGCATCAGAATCGCGACTGTAGTCAGGTCTCATCGGCATTTTCTGTCCTCTCTTTTCCCCCAAACACTGTTGAATTTCACCAATCGAAAAAGATATACGAGGTCTGTGAATTTCAAAGTTTTCTTTATCCGGTCTTGATTTCGCCATAATTTATTTTTGAAATCTGGAGCCCCTGATGTATACCACGACCAGATCGCGAGGAAACTGCTGCTGTTGTGATCAGAGTGAAGTAGAAACGAAACGATGAATATTTTTTTTTAAAATAATTTAATAACTGTCAGGGTCATAAGCTGGGGTTTGAAAGAAAACAAATTTAAAAAGTAAATTGGAATATCGATTTCTTTGTGAAGAGGACTGAGGGATTTAATCGGCTGCGCGTGATGACAACACCGCGTGTATTGATGAGTTAATAGTGCGCGGGTTTTTTTATCTCTTTCTTCTTTCTGAAAGTTGACATGAATGACAAAAAATAAAATTGCCTCAAGAGTTCAAATCAATTAATATTTTGACGTTGCAAACCCAAGTTTAATGCTACTGAGAATACCTCCAGGTACCATGGCCCACAGTTACTGGAAGTTGTGGCTGCAACCACTTTTTCACTGATAACAATGAATGCACCACGTCAGTCCTGACCCTTACAGATACAGTAGTCTATATAAAAAAGACAAGTTATGAAAGTTTTTTTTTTGCCCTGACCGATAACCCTTCCTAGTTCATTTGTGAATTCGTCCATTGAACAAAGATTCATCAACACAGTTTTCTTGTACATCTATCCACAAGGTATTTAACTTCATGTTTATCATAAATTAATAATCAAATCATCATTCTACGGCTTCTTTATTTGATAAAAAATCCTCTCCGTTCGACTTTTTTGCCCGCGACTCGACGCCATTGGAACAAAAATGATGGCGTGACATTTCGTTGCTAGGTTGTACAAAAGTTAACTCGGAAAGCGAAACTATGCACTGCGTTGTTCTTGTGCTGCAGACGACAGAACACAATTGTTGCACCCCTGTCCTCGAGTTCTATTTATTGTCAAGACACAACCAACTTATCCGAATTTCAATAAAAAAACTGGTGGTTAATTTAAGACAGCTCTACCTTGTTGTCCGAAGTTGAAAATCCAGGAAGCTTTGAAAGGAATATGTATAGGCGGGCGGAAAGAGTATTAGATCTAGGCTATAGTCCTATATGACAGACAGGGACGGATGAGAGTGATCTAATGGCCTGTATAAAAATGGAAATTCTGTTAGATTTCTTTTTAACAATGCCAGTTAGGAATCGTGACATTGACAACTTTAAAATTTAATGCTGAACAACATTAATCATAATAGTGTATTGGGCCCACTACATGCTGATTGAAACGTGGAGAGGGGTGGGGGTGGGTGAATGGATTGGGAGCGCCGAGGCTCGTTGTAGACACATATTATTCAGAAGATGCACTTGGACGATAAAGATATCTCGGGGTCTCGACAAAAATCTTTCCCAGGGACACTTTGTTTTTTAAAAAAAAAAGGAAAAACCTTTCTACAAAACCCACTGCGGGCATTTGTGCGTGCGTTTGGGAGTCGGTGGGGAGGCAAGGCCAGTGATGCTTTTGGGGGAACGCCGTTCCCCTTGACCTCTTCTACTTGCTGCTGCAAACATTCTTCCTCCTCAATTGCCAAACTTGAACTGGCTACATCAAAAATTACCTGTTACTTGCATGATGAGTGAAACGTAAAACTTGAAGATTATGAATGGGGTGGGGTGGGGAGCTTGTAGGCACAGACTATTCAGATGCGGCGCATGGTGAATGAAGATCAACAACCCTCTGCCTTTTTAACGGCCCTCGATTCTCTGGCCGGTAATAAACCCTTGGGCTTTTATTTGTTCCTCTCGGGCCGGTAATAAACCGTAACGCCCTCCAAATTCATGGTATTGTTATATTATTGGAAGATATCTTCAGAACCTGTAGTTTATGTTAACTTGGCTGCTTGTAGTTACTGGCTTTCTTGCCCCTAGATTCATAGATAAGCCTATTGCGACTTTTTTCCAATTAAAACAAAAATTATACACATCTGGCCAAACCGTGGTCGGCCTGGGTATTGTCTAGACCCCCTCCCAGCGGGAACCCTGGGAAATGAAACAGGGCCTGTTCACTGCGTTAAACAGGCTGTGTTTTACTGGTAAAATAGGACCCAGTCACCAATGCTTGGGAGGTGCAAACCCTCTCTAAAATGGGCAACATGGCTTATTAACGCTCACCCCTTGTCTTGAGTTGATACTCATGTTGTGGTCATGATTAGCCATTGTGCAGAAATATGTGACCTTAAACACCAATAAATAATTAAATTGTCTAGACCCCTCCCCACACACCCGGGGTGGGGGGTGTCAGACGCCTACATCGAGGGAATCTTGGGCGCCACCCCTAGACTGCGGGGCATTTCCAATTTCCAAAGTCACATAACCTGAGAGAACGAAATAAGCAACACTAATGAGGTTTATAAATGGAGGTAGACTTTATTTATTTATTTAAATTTTTCCTTTGAACTAACCATAACATCAGTTGCACATTTTCTGCACACGCAGATACAGCTGCAGAGATGTCCAACTTCTAAATACTTCCTTTTTCTTATCATAAACAGCATAAAACATACAACAGCAGTCTAAAAGTTCACCGACTATCACTGTGAAGCAGGTGACAAGAACTTGATCCGTTTCAATATTCCGCAATCATTTTTAGACGGTATTTTTAGACATCAGAAACCTTACGTCATCATTGTTGTTCCAATGGCGTCGAGTCGCAGGCAAACAAAGTCGAGAGGAAAGTTTTTTATCAAATAAAGAAGCCATAGAATGATGATTTGATTAATAATTTATGATAAACATGAAGTTAAATACCTTGTGGATAGCTGAAAACTGTGTTGATGAATCTTTGTTCAATGGCGAATTCACAAATGAAGTGATAAGGGTTATCGGTCAGGGCAAAAAATCTTTCATTACTTGTCTTTTTTATATAGACTACTGTATGTGTAACACGGGGTCAGGACTGACGTGGTGCATTCATTGTTATCGGTGAAATAGTGGTTGCAGCCACAACTTCCAGTAACTGTGATGTGACCTTGAATGAAGTGTAAAACCCAATTTAGATTTCTCTCGAATGGTTATTTTTGCATTTTTATTATCTCGAAACGTTCACCTGTTTCTGTCCCGATGTTTGTTCTTCTGGTTAACCCGTAACGTTTAATGTGACATCCCAGCGACCAACTTGCAAGAGGAAAAAGACTGAATGATGCAACTGATAACGAATGTAAACATCTTCATATCACTCTTGACAATCCAAAAGATAATTAAATGTATTAACTTTGTTATCAATTTAGCAACAGAGGTACAAGATCTATGTCACACTGTCACGCTTGAACGGTTTACGCTCTGGATATCATAATTTATTATTATTATAGTCATTGTTTTTTTTTTAAACAATTCCACAAAAGTATATCATGTGACCCCCCTCCCGCCACCCCCTCCCCCCTCCCACTGAAACGATATAGACGAGGTTTTGTTGAAATTGTTTGAGTTTTTGTTGATACGCGCTTACTTTGCCAATTACTCCGGCTTTGAGGTCAATTCGTTAGGAAAACGGTTAATCAGCAAATGAAAGACAAAGTTGTGTTTCTTCTGAGATTATGGCACGGTTCCGATGTGCACGACCCCACGACTTATAAATTGGAACTCCATTTCAACGGATATTTCAATGTACATCAGATAATCGTCAAAACTAGCACCCTAATGGATGCTCGTAAATCCATTGAATTCAATCATATGCGGTTATTAGCCACCTACATGTAATGAAAAAAAACACGTTTCCCACAATTAGTACAACAAACAGGGCAGTTGAGAAGATGACAAATTGGGGGTTTAAACCTAATTTCTCCAAAATGCGATGGCTCAAGTCAATGTTCCACACTTTCATGCTGCTGCCGAAAGGAAGGTGAACCAAGTAATCATGATCACTACTTCATCTAAAAAAGCTAGATTCCAACCATCGTTTTTGACGGTGTGCAATGGTCTTGTGGTTTAGGCGCTGGACTCCTGATTGCCACGCGGTGTTGCCGAGGGTTCGAATCCTGGCGGGGGATCAGAAACCAACATTCAAAATTCCTCTCGAATATGATTGTGTCATTTGAAATACACACTGTCATATATACACACACACACACACACACCTACACACACACACATACACACATATGGGCCAAGCTTCAAATGGACTTTTAAGAAAGTACATGATTACTGGTAAGAGAGATTCGATATTAGACTCCAATCTTGATGAAAATATCCCACTTGAAAAATTATTTATAAATTTCACCCTGACCCACACCCCACTCCCCCCCCCCCCCCCTTAGTTACGCCAATACAAAACACATACAACTACTGTAAAGTGACAGTTTCATTGCACAGTCCTCAGGTTTCTTCCCGTTTGAGTTATCTTGGTAGAGATAGAAATATTGCGCATATGTTTGTTTTGTCTGAAGCGTAAGCTCAAACACAAATGTTATTACCGACATATGATTGAAAAAATTGACTATTAAGTTCTGTCTATCGTTTTGTAAATTAGATTTAACCCTTTACACGGTGCAGCATGCAAGGGGCTACACAATATTTTTCAAATTAATAACTGTTTTGTGGCTCCAAACATGGATGCTGGGATCAGTTCACGGGAAGTTTCCAATACCCTTGCAAACACTTATTGCTGTGCTGGTGTTGTTTTAGGTCCCGAGGGGTGTAAATGTTTGTCTTTTTGCGGAGTGTACCAAACATTACAATTTTGTATTCAAGAAGCGCGAGAGTGGGACGCTTTTGCTATCGAAGTCATTTCATATCATCTTCACCAGCCATGTGGGAAAAGAAAGGGCGATATTGTAAGTTGTAGAATCAGTTTTCTGAACCCTTTTTAACACTGAGCTCTTCAATGGTATCGTATCAAAGAAGAGAGGTAAAGTGGTTAATCTTATTGGTATTTGTCGGAAGGATGAAGAATAATTTAGAGCTATACAGCACTTTTGTTGATCCTTCTTAACCATTTGTTGTGTAATGTGCTATCGTGTCATCGAATGCTACTATTTTCTTTTTGTAAAAAACATATGCATAGCGGAGCGGGAGGTTGGTGAGGTTTTAAACCGATGCAGATGACACTACTATCAAAATGAACTGTTCTAAAAAGTAACATCTGAGAACGGAGCAAGGAGCAGATCCAGGACTTATTTACAACGGATTGAGAGCGCTGATGGTAAATAGTCCACAAGCAGTCTCAGTGAGCATACACATATATACAAAAACAGCACAGTTGGGTTATTTAACCCTCTCAACAAAGTATTCAGACATTTTTACACAGAAGGAATACGTTGCAGTCGAAGAGTAGTCGACGCAATCGAGGAGGAGGACCATTATTTAATTTAATCCTACAGCCTAATAACACCCACGAATGTGAAATAATTCCCCCAGTCTCTGTGGATCGTAACCAAAATACGAAATACGACAATAACACATAAGAAGAGGGTTACATAATCCACTATACCTTAATGACACAGCAGCTGTGAGCAGCTCGCGTAATTCACACACATTTCCATTAATGTTCTTCAATTTTTAACACAGAAACATGGCTTTTGGCCCGTCTTTGGAACGAGCTTATTTACCCTAACTGAAAGACGGCAAGTGCGATCCTTAATACCCACCCAACTCTAGATCTTACCATTAGAACATAAATAAGTTCGGACATCTCATAAACAAAATCAATATGTTCCTCCCAGCGTGGAGTCGAGAGCATAATTTTGGAACATTCTAGCGAAATAATGAATGCGTGAATCATGACTGTTCGGTGTATTCTATTTTAAACACCCGCGATTAATAAATACAATCAGGTGGCATTGGTCGACGTTTGCCCTGAGTGTGCTCTTAACACAAATTTCCCCTTCCGAGCCTCTTCGCTGTAATCGCAAGTGGAGATTAAGGTTTTTCATGTTCTTTTTGTACCTTTTAGAATGTAAATGAGTTTTTCAGGGTTTTTATGTCAGTCTAAACAATATTTCTTTTGTGTAAGGAAGTATGCAATACAAAAGCAATAGTACAATGAGTCAAAATGCACAACAATGCCATACAGATGAAACACAGACGAAATACATGATGAGATTCGGTAGCAAGCATAAATGCTTATTTTAGCCGTCTCCGGGTCACAATGTGCAACCTCTGATTATTATGGCAAGAAATTTGAATAACCTGTATTTGATATTTATAGGCTGTAGTTTCACCGTGTGGTGGAACTGGCCACTTTCAACATGTTGCCGTAAAAAATAGATCAGATAGAAAGAAAATTGATTATTATTGCCTGTCTGGGATAGGTGCTTAACAGGAGAACAGAGGCCTGGCGTCACATTATCCTTGCTGATACAGACGTGGAAAGATTACTTCATATTATTGATATTAGTTAAACTTTAGCTAAACGAAACTCTTGAAATCTCATCACGTTTACCTATCTTATCGTAAACATGACTACCGCTGAGCATTTGATAAGCCGATAATCTGGCGAAACTTAAAATTAAGTCACCAATTCGTCGCCGAAATCATTCAGATAAGTAGAAAGGAATAATATTGTTCTAGTTTATAGCTTCCTCTGAACATATTATATATATACACCAATACGTAATCCAACTCAATCATTTTGATCCATTTGTGTCACGATTTATATTTTTTCCATAGATAGTATTACCATTATGTGGATGTACAAAATATGTATCCGAGTCGAGCTCCGGGTTCTAAGGGCAGATCACGACGAGTTGAAGACGAGTCGTGATCTACCCTTAGAACCCGGAGCGAGACTCGGATACATATTTTGTACATCCACATAATGATAATGATCATTTTGTCTCACAATATATTGGGGTAAGTCAAGAATGTAGACGAATATATAACGAATTATTTATTCGTACGGATGAACAAAAAGAAATAAAATGGAACTCACGCGAAAGGAACGTGCTTGTATCCGACCCCCTGATACAAACATCTGCATCAGGAAGTCGGACACACGACAGTTGCGGAGTTAATACAGACAAAATACATGTTGATTGTAAGATAAATTGAAGCACCAAGAGTTAGTTGCTGTTACACTTGTTCTATATTCGGAAACATTGTCTACACCAACATTTGAATAAACGTACATCATGTTCCTGTACTGAAATCAATCAGGCGAGCCTTTATCGGGACTTATAGACACCAAGCATTTCTGAACATTGACGTCTATGCAACTGAATTTCTGGAACGCTCATTGGTCAGCATAGAAAATGGTCTCACCAGCTGCCATCCTGAGCGGAGTGGGGGGGGGGGGGGGGGTGTGGACGTAACTAAAAATAAAAAGTGCTCAACAAAAAAAAAACTTCAAGGTTTTCAGTTTCAGGAGCCTCGCAATCGCCGATCACTTGTTAAAGAATATAACTTTGACGTCTGAGAAAAATGAAAATGATGATTTGCATAATTTCGCAGCAATGCAAATTAAATATTTACACAACATATTTTATTTATTTATGACAAAAGTTGATACTGTGTGACTAGGTTTCGTGCAAGGAGAACACCATGACGTTTGTTGAAGTGAAAGCTGTTACGCTGTGACTGTTGTCACAGCGTAACATTTTTCACGTCATCAAACGTCATCAATGAGAGGTGTTTTCGCGTTGATTGCCTTGACGCCACTTTGGGTGGGAGCGGGTTGAGTTGCGACATTTTCACCAACATTCCAGCAATCCCGATATATGGAAGTTATATGACTAATAATGAATTGTTCTACAATATCAACGGGCTTGCTGTGTTATCCGCGCATTGATCGCTTATTAATATCATCCTCAGAATACAAAACACTTTTAGATAAATAAACCTCTCCGCCAGATTGTTCGAAGTTAGAGAACACAATCACCTTCTCAAGCGACCTGTCGTGACAAACTAGCAAGAAAATCAATTTATATATTTTGTTCATTTTGCGGTAATTGAATGGGCTTACTAACAATAAGGAGTTGTGAACAAAGAATGATGAACAACGAGATTGCCGTTGATAAAAGACCATTCATCGGTAAAAGTGCATCACTAAAGAAATAAGACGACCAAGAGATTGAATGAACATAAATCAAGATTACATTGGACCCCCCCCCCCCCCCCCCCCCTCTTCGCCCACATGCAAAAAGTTTCAAATAATAAACACAGAGAAGGGTTCTCAAAGCATATATAAAATATGTGGATATCCATTTTAGTGTAAAATATTGCCAGCTGCATCGAGGCGGGGTAAAATATAAAATGACTCCTAATAATTTAATTGAATCAAACCATGGCGTTGCACATCAGCCGCAGTTTAAACTGAGTAGAAACTTTTTCGGAAAGGACACGGTGTGCGCGATACGATAAAGTTATAATCAACGATTTTTATATTCAGTGGGTAATTTCGACTTTTTTATTTTTTGTTTTTAATCTCAGATATACACTTTTGTACATTTAGAAAAAGTCTTAACAAAATAAGAATAGGAAATAAGTTAACAAAGGTAAATGATTCAGTATACACGTCCTTCTCACGTCAGTTATTTTCCAAACTCTCAGGCCACCAATCAAAATCTGTTACGAATTTGACGATGCTATAGGCTATTTGTTTTTCCACTTTTCGTGGAGTTTGCGAGTTTGCGAGCAGACGACTGTTGATGTTGATTACCCACAAGGATAATTTCGTGCACCAGTTATAGATATTCAAATCAATAAGTATTTAATTATTGCAAACACAAAGTTAGTGGAACTAATCATATAACTAAAGCTGTGGTGAGTCTTAATTCATAAATATTCACTGAACAGAAATCTCCGATGGTATTGGTACGTCATTAAATATTCTAACAAACCAGAAAAACGTTTCTTTTGTCCATTGAAAAAAATAATTGTTTGTGGAATGTGTTAGATTTGAACAGTCTGAGATATTTCTGTTTGTTGGAAAAGCGAACCGTTGGTTCGCTTTTCCGACCAAATGCAATTTTTCCAGACGAGTGAATCTAAACATATGCGCTGAACTCTTTAACCCTTTACCCAACATAACTGCCAAAACCGGTCAACGCTATTCACAAAACTCGCCAATTAATTTTCATTATTTTTTTCATTTTTTGTCTCAAAAACATAGGTTTTGACCCCTCTTTGAAACGAGCTTATCTAGCTCTTTCCAATGAGGGGTCATAATCTATGTTTTTGAGACAAAAAATTAGTTATTCAAGAATTGTTTTACAAGTGTCGTCTGCTTTTCATGTTTGATAAAGAGTTAAAGACTGGACTGGTTCCAATAAATTACAGCGGCATAGTCCTTACAGAATTTGACGGTGGGTCGAAAAGTTGAGCCAATACTTGTATTTGTTTTACAGCTGAGATCTAAACTGAAGTTGTACACTGAATCGAAATGTCAAATTGAGAACATTTGTGAATTATTACTTTAAAGCGACGCGGGTAACCCTCGCATTGCATCATGGGTGTAGGATCCTTAATCGAAAATCGTCTTTGCTTTACATCAAGGTGCTACACGTAATTTCAAGACATCACATGCCTACATTGCGAATATTTATCGTATGATTCCCATTAATCACTTTGTTTACAAACATCCCTAATCTATTTATTAAATGCCATTCTCTGCGCTGATCATTTTGTTGTGGGTAGTAACAAACTTCCAAGTTATTCTTTGCTTAAAAATAAAGCGTTTTATGGGAGTGGCTGGTATTTAAAAAACATAGCAAGGTATGAAAAATAAAATGGTTTCTTTCCGGACTATAAATTATTTAACCCTTAAAATCCATATCCTTGAGCTATACACTAGCTGTACAACTAGACCAGCAAATATACATTCCAGGGTACAAAAAAGTGATCGCGTGTTCAGTCAAGGTTTTGTACCGTATATGATAAATATAACGTGAGTTACCAGTCATTCTGTTAGTCCAATAGACCATATTTCCTCTAACAGTTCCCCACAATCAGCTCTATCGGAAATAGATATTTCCGATCTATCTGATCACATTGGTATTTTTCTGTTGAGTCAGTACTTAAGTAAAGTACTTAAGTAAAGTACTTAAGTAAAGTGATATATCGAGTTTCATCTCCAAAAGAACCATAAATACAGGAAGTATTGCGGAACTATGGCAAAAAAATTTTCCCCAGTAATGCGATCGAATTGTTCTAATGGGTCCAATGCAGCTTTCTTATATATTTATATAGAAGCATATTAAAAAGCATTTCCCTTCAAAAGAGTTCGTTGGAACAAACAATTCACGGAACAAGAATCCTGGGTGACCGAGAATTTGTCATATCTTCCAACAATAAACAAAACTTCTAAAACAAAAAACTCAAATTGCCCAATGAACAAAATACACAAAACTAAAAAGAAACTATTGTGGAATTTTAATAGGATTAAGTAATAATGCTAAGAGCGTTATTATAGGGATATCCTAGATGAAAACAAAATAACATGCAAAGAACATGGCAAATTGTAAACAAGATACTCAATCAACAAAACTAAGCGCGAAACCAGATTACCATCATTTTATATTCAAGGCAATAAAAAAGTTAACGGAGCCTGTGACATAGCTAAGTAATTTAACAGTTTTTTTGTCGGTATCGAAAAGAGAACATTCGCACAAATACAGAAACCAAACAAATCCTATTTGGATTACATGAACAGAAATGTTTCGCATAACTTTTATTTATTGCACACTGATCCTCTAGAAGTCTGCTTCTTTTTAAACAAAATGAAACCAAAATTTTTCTAAAGATTTCGATGAGATCCCAACATATCTTCTTAACAACGCAATAACCGAAGTTGTAGACCCTCCTCTAACACATATTATTAACGACTCTTTTAAACTGACATGGCGCCAGTCAGGAAGTACATTGCTAAGATGATACCTATTTTCAAACAAAGCTGGCGAACATGGTTTTACTAACAAAAGACCTATCAGTTTAGTTTACACCCCATATTTTCCAAAAGTAATGGAAAGCTCATGGCGATTCAACTCGGAAATTTCTTAGGCAGATCGTCGCCTGAATGCTCTATGTCCCCTATGCGACATAGAACATTCTAGCACTCAGCCGACGAGATGAAATATTTTATACTCTTATTAATATGGATTTCAAAAACACAATAGAACAAATATTTCCGCCCTGCAACTTTAGAGAAGTACTACAATAGAAAATAATAAAAAAGAGAAAGACAGCACTTTAGCACTATTTCTGGACTGTTCAAAGGCCATTAACGTCATAAATCACGACATCTTATTAAGGATACTGGCAATGTATGGTGTCAGAGGTTTTGCAAACAATTGGTTCAGAAGCTACTTGTTAAAAAGATGATAAATCGGACCTAAGTTAGCACGCGGTGTTCCAGCAGGCTGGGACTGTTCATTTTTCCTTTTTTGCATTAAGGACATTAGCCACTCAGCCTCACTGAATTTTCTGTCATTGGAACTCCAAACAATATTTGAATGGTGTTTTGCGAATCAGATACTGCTGAATGCCAAAAAAAATCACATATATTCAGCCGAATCCAAATGAAAAAGGCAGCAGTGAGTTTTGCTTAGAATTAAAAAGTACAAAAAAAAGAAAGTCGAGGGCAAGGAAACTGACAAAGAATTTAACTTTTGGGGAATAAACAACATTGATGGACATTTTATCTCCAAGGCACACATATCTCGATCATGCATCACAAGAGCACGTGCAAACTATAGTCTCAGCACAGTTAAGAATATTCCTCCACATGGAACGGTAAAACCACTTTACTATGCCTTAATACGCAGTCATTTGGTATACGGAATTCATGTTCACAGTAACTCGAGAACAATAAAACACTATCGATCATGCAAAAGCCATACCTACGAGCAACCAATAACAAAATATTCAATGTTCGCAGATCCCCTTTTCAAGAAAGACAGAATACTTAAAGTTGACGAAGTGTTTAAACTACATGCCTCTCTGTTCGACTGGCAAAATGGCAAATTACCGACGGCCTTTCAGGATATCTTTAATATTATAGATAATCCACTGGGTAGGACTATCAGACAGTCCGGTTTTTATACAAAGAGAAAATTTCTTTTATTTACCTTTCCGAGAATCTGGAATGCTCCAGATAACTAAACTCATAACATTTGTAATACAAACACGTATAAGGCAACGTAGACTTCTGACTTCCTTTCGTCACACACAACCGATGTCCATTGTAATAAACCTTATTGCCCTGATTGCACATCGTAAATTTAATATGAAATTTAGGCAAACCTAAATGCGAGCGAAAATGATGCATTAGGCTTAAAGTGCTGTAGGCCTACATTTACTGGTAAAGAATAGGGGACCAACCAAATTTCGAGATAACTACTTTTATCTGCGTTTTGATTGGAAGATATTATTTTCCAATGCTCTAATTGAAAGATAATTTTATCATTGCTTCGATTGGAAGATATATTTATGGCGTCGTTGTTTTCCGGAATTTATCCGGGGTATTACGGAAATTGCTGCGTTCATTTTTATTTTTTCACGAATAGCGTGTATCATTTATTGTTACTATTACCAACTGTTAGTAGCCACAACAAGAAAATACAGCAGTGCTGTGCAAAAAAAGAACGATGATAATATGCCAATTCAGTTTTACTGAAAAGACCATCTTTAAAATAATAAGACTGAGTATCACAAATGAATTTTCATGATTCGGACCAGATTTTTATATAGGACGTTTCGGCCCCAGATCTATGGACGATTCTGACCATATTTCTGGCCGATTCGGATCAGACTATTGGACGATTCGGACCATGTTTGTGAACGATTTGGACCAGGTTTCTGGGCGATTTGCCCAACAGACACACAAACTACACAAGCCAGCACAGACAAACACACTTCACAAGACAACACAGACTTGTCGTTTGAATTAAACAGGCCTAGAGCTTTATGTGCCAATTTCAATAAGCCAATTCCATAAATTTCACTGAAAAAATGCCGACGTACTGGTATTGTTTGTAGTTATCACAACAGATAATTCTGAGAGTAATTATGAAATAGCTAATCCTGTGCTGTCAGGGAAGAGGAAAAAAGACAAGACGTGACATCAACATTGACCTGTCTGTTTTTATTTGCAATGCATTTTGGGTCAGTATACCAAATTTGGTCAAAATCGGCCCAGTAGTTAGCCCGCTGCTAAGGGGCGCTCTAGTTGCTAGGGAAGTCACGTGACATCAACGATGACCTTCTTGCTTTCATTTGCAATGCATTTTGGGTCCGTATACCGAATTTGGTCAAAGTCGGCCCAGTAGTTAGCCCGTTGCTAAGGGAGAGATCTGGTTGGTAGGGACGTCACGTGACGTCAACATTGACCAGTCTGTTTCTATTTGCAATGCATTTTGGGTCCGTATACCGAATTTGGTCAAAATCGGCCCAGTAGTTAGCGCGTTGCTAAAGTGGCGCTCTGGTTGCTAGGGAAGTCACGTGACGTCAACATTGATCAATCTGTTTTCATTTGCAATGTATTTTGCGTCGGAAAACCGAATTTGGTCAAAATCGGCCCAGTAGTTAGCGCGTTGCTAGGGGGCGCTCTGGTTGCTAGAGAAGTCAGGTGACATCAACATTAATCTGTCTGTTTTCATTTGTAATGCATTTTGGGTCGGTATACCGAATTTGGTCAAAATCGACCCAGTAGTTAGCGCGTTGCTAATGTGACGCTCTGGTTGCTATGGAAGTCACGTGACGTCAACATTGATCCATCTGTTTTCATCTGCAATGCATTTTGGGTCGGTATACCGAATTTGGTCAAAATCGGCCCAGTAGTTAGCCCGTTGCTAAGGGGGCACTCTGGTTTCTAGGGAAGTCACAAGACGTAAACTTTCATCTGTCTGTTTTCATTTGCAATGCATTTTGGGCCCGTATACCGAATTTGGTCAAAATCGACCCAGTAGTTAGCCCGTTGCTAAGGGGCGCTCTGGTTGCTAGACAAGTCACGTGACGTCAACATTGATCTGCCTGTTTTCATTTGCAATGCATTCTGGGTCCGTAAACCGAATTTGGTCAAAATCGGCCCAGTAGTTAGCCCGTTGCTAAGGGGCGCTTTAGTTGCAAGGGGAGTCACGTGACATCAACATTGACCTGTCTGATTTCATTTGCAATGCATTTTGGGTCCGTATACCGAATTTGGTAAAAGTCGGCCCAGTAGTTAGACCGTTGCTAAGGGAGAGCTCTGGTTGCTAGGGACGTCCCGTGACGTCAACATTGACCTGTCTGTTTTTATTTGCAACGCATTTTGGGTCCGTATACCGAATTTGGTCAAATTCGGCCCAGTAGTTAGCGCGTTGATAAGGTAGCGCTCTGGTTGCTAGGGAAGTCACGTGACGTCAACATTGATCTATCTGTTTTCATTTGCAATGCATTTTGGGTCGGTATACCGAATTTGGTCGAAATCGGCCCAGTAGTTAGCCCGTGGGTAAGGGGCGCTCTGGTTGCCAGAGAAGTCACGTGACATCAACATTTATCTGTCTGTTTTCATTTGCAATGCATTTTGGGTCGGTATACCGAATTTGGTCAAAATCGGCCCAGTAGTTAGCGCGTTGCTAAGGTGGCGCTCTGGTTGCTAGGGAAGTCACATGACGTTAACATTGATCTATCTGTTTTCATTTGCAATGCATTTTGGGTCGGTATACCGAATTTGGTCAAAATCGGCCCAGTAGTTAGCCCGTTGCTAAGGGGGCACTGGTTTCTAGGGAAGTCACGAGACGTAAACTTTGATCTGTCTGTTTTCATTTGCAATGCATTTTGGGCCCGTATACCGAATTCGGTCAAAATCGGCCCAGTAGTTAGCCCGTTGCTAAGGGGCCTCTCTGGTTGCTAGGGAAGTCACGTGACGTCATCATTGATCTGTCTGTTTTCATTTGCAATGTATTCTGGGTCCGTATATCGAATTTGGTCCAAATCGGCCCAGTAGTTAGCCCGTTGCTAAGGCGCGCTCTGGTTGCTGGGGAAGTCACAAGACGTTAACATTGATATGTCTGTTTTTATTTGCAATGCATTTTGGGTCTGTATACCGAATTTGGTCAAACTCGGACCAGCAGTTAGCCCGTTGCTAAGGGGGCGTTCTGGTTGCTAGGGAAGTAAGACGACGACACCATTGACCTGTCTGTTTTCGTTTGCAATGCATGTTGGGTCCATGTATCAAAATTGGCCCAGTAGTTTGCCCATTGCCATGGGTGTGCTTTACTTGCTATGGACGTCACATGACATAATCAGTGAACCATTAGCCCCCACCCCGCCCCCCCCCCAATATATTAAGGATCCCTTGACCCAATGAGGGTGAAAGCAATGGTGGACAGGCATCACTCGTTCTAGCGTCCGAGTATCTTTGAAAAAATGTAACCTCATTTGTCACCGTTTCCTTTGGGAAAAATCCCTAAAAGTTTAATCAGCCAGAGTCATTCTCGTGAAGTCTCGTCTCGTTAACTACTTTCTACGTAAACAAATCATTTCTTCAATTGCGAATGTCAATTTTCGCCATGCGCAAACATGTCAGCGTCCTTGTGTACCACTTCCGTTGAAAAATTTTGAAGTTGATGCCTTTGGGTTGAGTTTCTATTTGAGTTCATACAAACGGTACATACGTGTCGCCTAATAGCTTGCGAAGCAAGCGATCCTTCGGATCGCTTGCACGCGATCCTGCGGGTCGCTTTCGCTCGCCATAAATTCCTGCAACTCGATAATCAAACATTCTAACAGGCGTCTAATATACTTAATAGATGTGTTTTGCATAGTAACCAGAACCTTCAGCCTGTTTAAACCGGATTGTCCAGTTCACTCAAACAAGTACCCCAAGAAATACTTTAAACGCGCAAAAAAGAGTGTTGATTGTAATCCAGACCTGGTAACAAATGTCTGAGGTGGAGGTCCTTTAAACGGGCAATGGGAATAAACGATTGGCTGGGCGTGACTTTATGTCCATGTTGTGGTCACCATTGGCCTTTGTGCAGAATAGTGCAGAAATATGTGACCTTAAATACCAGTAAGTAAATGTCATAATTCCAGATGCGTCGGACAGCTCACTTTTTGAGCGCCCAGGAGAAGATTCCTTTATGAATGTGTTGGAGACGTGTTCTCGACGCTCACTAACTCAGTAGAGTAATTATATTGTCGATACTTGATCGCTGATAAATGCTTCCTGGGATCTGATATCGCTCTCTTGTGTTACCTTGGGTTGTTGGGAAGAGAAGATAGTCAGGGTGTTTTCGGTGAAACTGAAACCATGGACCTTCAGATGGTATGTGTGGTGGGCAATATCCAGTGGCCCTTACAACGACACAACCCAAGATAAATTTCTAATATACAATCTTCTGTAGCTGAATGGTTTTCTCTCAGGCTGTTCGTGAATCTAAATACAGGTAGAGCACCCCTCATATTACCCAACTATTATATTCGTGAATTATCTGAATAATTTAGTGTATTTTATGTATACACTGATTAAAGTATCTAACACTGAAATTCAGGTTGTACTTTTCAGTTTCTCCTTCAAACTAAACCTTTTTCACTGAATCGATCTCAAAGAGCTTCATCTCAGAAAAAGTACAACATTCAGGAAATTTTGGAAATACACTTCAATATAAATTATGCCATGTAAATGATTAAATAACCTAGACTTTCAGGCCTCCGATTCGAATGACTAAATCGTCACCTCAGTGGAACAAGGTGCCATATGCGATGCTAAAGAGTTGCAGATGGCGCCTGTTTGCAATAAAGAGACGAAATTTGTGGCAACATCGTGTCTCTTACATGTTTCTGAGAAATACATTTCTGTAAAATGCCAGATGCTAGTTGTGTGTCTACTATAGATAGATATGAAGAGGATATTTACGCTGTTTTAATGAATATCGGCAATTATCTCATGAGTGTGGACTTGAATTTTTTATTTTTCACGGGCACATGCGCAGGTAAAAAAATAATACTTTCAGGTGCACACGAATGAGATAATTCCCGATATTCACTAAAACAGCGTAGATTTTCTTTTCATTATATGCTACGTGACATTTTACTGTGCAATATTCAGCCCAATTCATTACAAACAGTTTCAAGACGATAACAAAAAGCTGCTGATCGTTCAAAGCGACATCATGCGTCGCGTAACGTCATTTACGAAGCTACTGGAAAAATGCATGGTGTGGACCTAAAACAATTATTTTTCACTCGCGCAATAATAAAATTCCAGATACTGACTAAAATAAAGTAGTTTTTTATTATATGCTACGAGACATTCTATTGCACAATATTCAGCCAAATTCTACCCCAAATGCGTACGTTTCAAAACAATAACAAAGATCAGCTGATCGCACCTTCAAGGCGACATGATGCGCCGTTGTGTGACGTCATTTAGAAAGCTTCTGATGGATATTTCTCGATATTCATCGAGTCGATGGACATCGAGAAATATCTTTTAGATAATTTGCGATAATTCATAGGCTAGCATTTTATAAAGATAGATATTTAATTCAAAAGTAAACATTTGATTTGAGACATACAAAATAAATCATTCAAACATTTATATTGCATAATAAAATCATGATGTAGCTTGTCTGTTTTTTAATGTTGAGAAACACAAACTAGAATGTATACTGCGGGGGACGACATAGCCAGATTGGATGTCTACCTGCCAGTAACTGGAGGATAATACTCATTCCAGAAAGATTTAAAATTCCTCTCTCCTTTCAAGCCCATTACACATAAGATATATCTACACATGAATAATGCATTGCCTGGTGGCCAGCATAATTCTGTGGTAGCAACACGCTCCTCTCTCGGATCCGCCAAGCACTATTTCTTTTCATTTCGATCATTAGATTCAGAATTTACGATAAGAAACAAGAATTTTTTGGGAGTGGTTCTTCGAGTTTTGTAAATGAGAGATAAAACTGGATAGCCTCCGAGAGGACGAGGTAAACAGATGATTATCACCCAGTACGCCTGTGACTGTTGTTAAGACAATTTAAAGGCAAGACAGATTGGCGGAAAATTGTTGCGTTAACATAGATGGGGTGGGTTGGTTGTCAAATGCTAAAAAAATGTACAAAAAATAGTTATGGCATTTTTTTTCCTTTTTCACTGTAATGGCATCTTTTGTGTCTCAAACTGTAACAAAATGTCACCAGTTAACAATAAAAGCCCACTTAGTAGCATTATTAACAAAACTTACTACCTTAATATGAAAGATATTGGAGAATTGTACCCAAGCCTGACTTGAGTACAGGGATGGGTGTCCGATATTGAACATAGAAAAAAATTCTGACAATTTTCTCCTAAAGTCGACTAAAATATCCATTCACAACATAAGTCAATCATATTCAAGTTTTTTTTAATGGAACATTCATTAAAATGAAGCAGAGTATATATAATACTGTCTAATGAGTCGTAATAGCTTGGTGAGACTGATTTTCCAAAATGAAATAATTGAAAATATTAATTTTATTTCAACAAAAACAAAAAATTCAGATTTAACAAAAACAAAAAGGTATTTTTGACAGCTACCCTGCTATACAGATGCCATAACAAAAACAAAAACACCAAGGTGTGCTGTTCTTGGGCCAAAACAAAAACAAATTCCCATTTACTCATCCAATATTTGCAACACATACACGGGTACAGTATAATCAGTAGTAAATCAATCCTGGGCGCAGCGGGCACAGTGCTCACACATGCCTGCATATGCCATGATTTATAGAAACTAGACTGTTCGAAGTGCATATTATTTCATACCAAAGATAAAAATAGGAAAGCCAAATTTAAATTTCATTTAAAATCAAAGATTTCTGAGAAAGAGAATAATTGAGTTTCATTGGCAAGGTGCACACCAAGAAACTAGATTTATCAAGAATATTAAGCCAAACATTTAGTTTGTCTGATCTGGTTTGATTGGGGTTTTACGTTGCTTTCAACAACTATGAATGTGTGATGTCTCATATCACAACATTGTTACTTCTGAAGATGAAGGTAGAATTACTCTGGCAGATCCACTTCGCTGGGTGGCCTAAGGAATCCACCAAACAACGGATTTCAAGACAAGGAAATTGCGATTTTAGTCTCAAATTTCGAACATTTCCCAGGGCTTTCTAATTCGCAACTCTGATGGTGCTGCGTATCATATTTGGGGCACCACCAGCCTGCCCGGCCTCTACTTATTTTACATTTACGCAAATACTAGGAAGGGAGCATGTCAATCAGCGCAATTTAAGAGGAAACAATCTTTTCGCATTCACCACATGTACCTGTCACATTATATGAGGCTACTCTGCCGGTCTTTGCAGGAATAATCTGCTGAACTCGCAGGTACTTGTTCAGAAATTTTAAGCTTTAGCGGGACATAAATTATGACGTTAACAGGTAAATCCTCCTGGGCATTCCTTAATTAATATGTGTGAATTATGCGTTTCGAGTTGGTGTTCGAGTGCCGAAAATTTGTATAGATAAATGTATGAAAAGGGGGTGGGTCCCAAAAATGTCATGGAAAAATATGCAGAAAGTGTGGATAGGTAAAAAAAATCTGCAAAATAAAAGTTTCACCTATGTTCATGCATTTTTACCGTCTTCGCCCCCTCCTCACCCCTCCCCCCTGTGAAAAACTCGTATGTTCAATTTTATCTTTAACCCCCACTACCGGTGTAAAGCTTCTACTGCGGTTAAAATGTTTTCAATGCGAATTTCATTACAAAACAATTACACCAAAAGTTGGAACTACATCCAAATTGACTTTTGACATGGCCCAATTTGCCGACTTCGAAACATTCACACTTCGCTGTGTTTCATTCAAACATACGACGTTTTGCGGTACTATCTGCTACGTGCAATGTCTTATTAAGTTTAAAATGCCTGCAATTAAATATTTAGAATAAAATTTGAGAATTGTTAAGAATAATCTGAATGAAAAAGCAAGGCAAATTCAATCAAATTTGACGATATGTTCATCTGTCAATCAAGCATCCGCGTGAAGTCGGGAGTACTGCCCACCGGCGCAGATGCAAACAAATCATGCCCATGTGTTTGTGATAGAAAGCAGAGCCTCGTGATTAAAAACTTGTATCCTACTCATGGTTTAGACCTAATTAACGGCCTTAGTACCTATTTATTCTAGATTTGGTGCTTATAATTGAAATTATCACAATAAGAGTTGTTACAGTTGACTTCCATCTGTAAATGTCCAAAAGTTTCGTCGCTATTCGCTTCTTGAATATATTTCAGCTGCGTGTGTTCTGTATGTCCTGATCTAAATCATTCCATATTCCTGGAAGCAATACATTGGGAGATTATCTATTGCTAGTTCTGGTATGTGAAGAAGATCGGATGGTCGTGTAGCTATATTTGTGTGTAGTGCATCTGTGGTGAGCATATTATGAAATGAGACTGTTAAACGTCCATTATACCAGTCGTACATAACAAGTGAAACGTCATTCACCTTGAGTATTCTATCTTTTTTGAATAGTGGGTCAGTATGGGCATTATATTGTATGTTGTTTAGTGTTCGTAAAGATCGTTTTTGCATCGAAAAAACTTCATTGATTGCTCTCCAATTACCCCAGAAGTATATTGCACACACAAGGTGGCTGTGAATTAAGGTATAGTAGAGTGTTTTAACTCTCTGTAAGGAAGTATTCTTTTTCTCTGTAAAGGGCAAAGTTGTCCCGGGATATTTTATAGCATATTTGTGATAGGTGGGTCTTATAAGATAATTTTTCATCTATATTCGTTCAGAGAAATTTCATAGATGATTCATCTTTACCATATCTGACCTTACCAACTGCTTCATTATTAATGCAAATGTCTTCGTGTTGGGTTATTTTCCTTTTGTAACCGGGGTTAATGATCATTTTTTCGCATTGATTACCACGGAATTTGCGCAACACCAATCATATATGTTTTTGTAATTCAACGTTGAAATGCCTTGCCAGGTACATGTAGTCAGTGTCTTTAGACATTTGTATCATCAGCAAATGATAACAGATTCAATGAAGTTGAATTCTGTATATCATGAATGTAAAAATAAAAAATCATGAATGTTCAAAATCGGTCCAAGAATGAATTTGAATCAGTAATTACAGACCTCCTTAATGCCGCAATTATTTAGTTTTTCCAGTGGAATCGTGTGATTTATCGTGTCAAAGGCTTTTCACAGATCTAAGCATAATGCCATCGTATCATCGTTACTCTGTTTATTATTCGCTCAGGCAGCATTATTCAAATTTGCATTATAGGGTTTATATTATAAATGCTGTGATTTTATTCTAAATCTGTATTGATGACGGGATAAAATATCATAGTCACCTGGAAAGCTGAGAAGTCTAGTCAATATCCGTTTTTAGTACTTCAAACTAAACAGACAATGAACTAATTGGTTTATAATTGGTAAGACTGTGTTTGTCTCCCGTTTTAGAAACTGAGACAACTTTCGCAATTTTTATTTTATCAGGAAAAACACATTGAAGAAACGAATTATTCACTGAATGAGCAAGGGGCAAAGTCACTATGTCAATGGTTTGCTAGAGGAGATTTGAAGAAATATTGTTACAGGCCTTAATGATCTATTTCACACCGTGTTGACGGTACCAATTATCTCTTGTGGAGTAGCTGGTGCTATGTAAAATTGTTTGGAAGACTATGTGTTCATGTAATCCCTATTTGTTTTTTTTGTTGTTGTGACTAACTCTATATTTGTTTCATCCCTCATGAGAAAGCAAGTGCACCGCGTTGGATAATACGCCCGGTAAACTTTTTTCGAATTGTACATAACTACTGTTTCCATCCAACCAATCGCATCGTACCGAACCCCGATTCGAATTTAACCTGTGTTTGAGTAAACCTGAGACACAATCCAAGTTTGGTTCTGACCTACAAATCCAAACTCTAATCAAATTTGAAATCACACTTACCCACGTTCTCATGGGAGTTAATTTCTGAGCCAAGTTTGAAAAAAGAATGGACTACAAATGGCGGAGAAACGTTCACGACTAATATGTGTCCACAGAGTGTATTATTTCTAATATTTCTAAACCATGAAACTCCAATCAAACGTAAAATCCCATTTGAACAGGTTCTTTTGGTGGTTAACTTTTGCGCCAAGTTTGAAAAGGATTAGACAACAAATGGCTGAAAAACGCTCCTAGCAAAAATGCGTGCACTGACTCTATAACGTTCAAGCCAGACTGTACCATAACTCTGGTTAAGAAAATCCAATCACACTCAAAATCTAACTTGTACAGGTTCTCATGGTGGTTAACTTATGTGCCAACTTTGAAAACGATTGGACAACATAAGGCGGAGAAATGTACTGGACAAATATCAATCCGGACGGACGAGGGACGGACAACCCACTTATATAATACAATCGTTTTTTTTTTCAAACGGGCGAATAAAAAGTGTTAAACTCTTGGGCAATTTCACAGGGATCATTAATTAGTCTATCTTCCCGAATGACATAAAATAGGAGATTGCTTTCAGGAATAGCTTTGTTGATTGCTTCATTCATAGTTTGTCACGTTCTGTTGACATATTTTTTACTAGAACGTTATAGTATGGCACTTTACATTGTTCGTTTATGTAACATTTAATTCTATGCGGAATAGGGCACCTTATCAGTGTGCCTTCCAAAGTAAGAGCATTCTTAACCCCTTACCCAACATAATGACGAAAATCGGTCAGCGTTATTCACAGAAATGTCTATTCAGTTTTAATTACTTTTTCATTTTTGCTTGAAAAACATAGCTTATGACACCTCATTGGAATGAGCTGATTTTTAAAGGATTATATATTTATTGGCGTTTAAGGTCACATAATTTCTGCACAATGGCTAATCATGACCACGACATTTTTACGGGTGGAGGAAGCCGGAGTGCCCGGAGAGAACACCGGACAACAGCGAGCAACTGCCAGCTCTCCCACATACTAACTCCATACAAGCAGGGTTAGCATTGGTTGAAGACAGGTGCACCATCGATATGCAGTACGCCTTAGTACACAGTGTCACCGTGCCCCCACGTGGGCAATGGGGTGAAGTGTCTTGCCTAAGGACACAGAGCGGTTGCAGCAGGTGGGATTCGAAACGAGGACCTCTTTTATGAAAAATCGAGAATAATGAAAACCCTTTCCATTCTCAAAATGTTGTTCTGAACACTCATGGGCATAGATGGGACCTCGGTGTTTTATCAATACCAATATGTCTCTCGATAGGCTATTGGGGGCCTTTAAGACCTTTTTTACGTCGAAATTCCAACATTACTGAACTCTTTTCCAGAGGTACCATGTACCGTAACATTTTCTAGCTAATATGAATATATGCCATCAAATATGGCAGATCCGGAGTTGGTGGAGCCAATATTTGTAAAGTAGTTTATGCTCATACTCATACTTCAGGCTTGGTATGACCCATAGAATTGGAACCTATATCGAATGTTTTGAAACTTGCTGAAGGTTTAAAATGTGCCCCCCCCCCCCCTCAATGCGGTCAACAGAGGTTATTAAGAGCATATTTTTCAGACCTATTAGGAATTGAATTTTATACCAACTAATGCAATTCTGAAGATTATTCATGTATCTATCATTTAAATAAATGGCAGAACCAGTAATGACAATTTCTGATTCCTTGATCGAACCCTTTAAGTGGTGTGCACATATATGTATTTTCTGGTTTCTTAGAAAAATTGTTCTGATTTCTGTATGAATATCTGTAAATACTGTTAACGAAAACCCATTTCTGATTTGTTAAACAAATTTTTTACTCCCGAAAATAAGCCTCCATAAATTCTCTTTCTATATAGTTTTTTCCTGATGCTTTAACCCTTTTCACACAGAAGCGAATTTACTGGATGCAGTAAATTCTGTTTCTCTAGTTCATTGTTGATTTTTCTGTTTGTGTTCCATTCCGAACAGTTCACAGTCTCCGGAAATATCACGACCGCACCACTACTCCGACCACTAAACAAATGCCAATCATTTTAACTTGTTTCTTTTATTTTGCCAGAAGTGATTTTGAGCCAGTATTGCATTGTTTAAGTCGAGATGTGTTGAGTCAACTAATCTCTATACAACATGAGTGCTGGAACGCTCATTGATCACATATATAAAAGTACCCTAATGCCGCCATCTTAGGAAAGAGGGGGGTGGGGGCAATTATTACTATAAATAGAATAAGTTCTGCAGCAACAACAAATTTTTCGAAAGTTTTCATTCTTTCGTCGCTTCACATATACTTATTATACTTCTAGTAAATGCTATTCTGCCAGACTCATATTTTGGACATGCTAAGAGGTAGTGCTCCAGGGCATCCAACACTCCAAAATTACACATTCACAGTGTAACCGCCTTCACATCATCAAACGTCGCCAGTGAGAGGAGTTACCAAGTTGATTGACCTGACGCCACTATGGAGGGTAGGGAGGAGATTGAGTAGCGACGTTTTTTGCTGACGTTCCAAAAATACAGCTGCAAAGAGATGAGTGACCCATATGCCAATACCTGATATCGAATATTCGATATAAATCGGCGGTGTTTTTTACGTGCTTCCCTTTTTCAGCAAGTTATTTCAATTCGGTGTCCTATCGTGGCCCGAATTCTAGCTAATCACATCGTCTTGTGGTATAACTTTCCCTACGTTTTTGCCTGTGGTAGAGATATCCACCATGGATACATTGGGGGCCTCCGCACCAGTGTAAGGCACTGCGAATCACACATTTTCAATTCGGATCGAATCTCGAATCAAATTAGGTTTATTAATCGAAATCGAATCGAACCTCGAATCGAATTAGGGGGCGTCTTCAAGATGACCGATCTGGGGAGGGAGTGCTGTAACTTGCTTTGTTCCGACTGTCATAAATAAAATCTCGATTGATTGATTATATACATTCCAACTACATCATCAAAGCATGCCTTCGTCGGAGACATGCCTTGATGATGTAGTTGGAATATCACCCAGTAAGGATGATAGTTCCTCGTCAACATTGCTTGTAAACTTTAAATTTGCTTTCAACAGTGGTTGTGACTAGTGAGACTGGACTTAGCATGGGGGAGGGGTGGCGTGGGTTATGTTTATATAGCGCAAATTGGCATTCAGTCTTTATTTTCAACATTTTTTATGAATATTTTCCATCCGAACAAAATGTCGTGTGAGACGAAGTGGATGACCGATACCATGTTATATTCTTGTGAAAAAGATTCAACAGGAAACGACTCGGTCAACCGATTTTGAATCGAACCGAATAGCAACTTAAGATTCGAAATCGAATCGAGTCTCGAAGCTTCGCAGGGCCCTACCCCAGTGCACAAGTCGGGAAAATGCTCCTACTTCTACTTACAATTGAGAAATCACTTGAATAAGCACAATGATATACAAAATATCCAATGACAGTAGTGTGATTGCCAAAGCGGACATAACATTACGACTGATCGCGACTAGGTGTCTCCCTCAAGTTGAATATCATCGGTCTAAAATGAAATGCGAGGACATTGGCGTCAGATTCTATTTTCATTTTTCTTCTTCTTTATTTGGTCTTGATTTCGCAACATTTTATTTCCCAAATCTTGACTTTCTCAAGTCTGAAGCTAGTGAGGTGCCCGAGGAAGGGTGGGAGTGGGGGGGTGCATGTATGTCGGAAAAGTTATTTGTTGTTACACTGAAAGCCGCAAATTTGAAAAAAAGTTGACCATTTGGCGAAACCATAATTTTTATAACACAGAAATATCCTTTTGTTTGAAATATCTGTTTTGGGGTTTTTTTTTTTATAAAAGTACTCTTAAAATGTGTACACGAAAACATTGCGTGTATTATTATTATTTTAAAGAATTACTTTCGTAAAACGAAAGTAATTATTTAAAATAATAATAATAAACGAAAGCTTATGACCTGTTTCGTTTTTTATCGTTTTAACCCTTTTACTGCCACGCCCACTTTAGCCATTAGCCATATATGGAGAACTCTTTATGTAGCCTGTATGCGAGTAAGTTTAATAACATTTATGGCACACCTGAAACTCTACCATCTGATTAATTGTTGGAAAGGGCTCAGAGAGCCCTTTCCAACAATTAATCATATGATAGGTGTGATCTGTGCATACCAGAACGTACAGATAATCATCATAAAATAGGTGCCAATAGTCACTTTCGGCAGCATATGTGTTAAAGAAGTATACTGAATTAGTTTCAAGTTCATACCGACGGTCAAAGAACAGGGGTCACTCTAGGAATTGTTTAACTCTCGCCCCACCATGTCGGAAAAATGAGAGATCCTGGCTTCGGGCCTGCACCTACCGGTGTTAGTGTATACCCTCAAGATCTTTATCGTTGAGGAGATCGCTTTAGTCATCAATATACTATACATGTCAGGTTGTGTATGGTATTCAGTGATTTTCTTCAAACGAGAGAAAAAGACAATGGAATGATAAACACACTTCGGTATCTCTTCAATATTTTCAGTTCGCTCTTCATAGTCGTTAGTGGGTGGGGAACTATTCTCCCCTTTTCAGTATATTACATGTATCCTTAGTTCAACAACGAAACATCGATGCCATCGTACTCTCTTTAATTTTTCTGTGGGCAGAGGTCCTTTGTCCATGTGGACCCTGAATAGCTAAACCAATAGATCTAAATGAATTCAGTACTCCAGGAAACAGATATCCTTCTATTTTTCTAACGACTTGCTTATTTGTACACATATGTTCGTATTACATTTCAAGATAAAACAAGAAAAGAAGGATCACCCTGCGGCGGATGGGCAATTTTATGAAAACAAAAGCACGTCGAATCATATCCGCCTACACGCACATAATAAAAAATTCGAATGTAAGATTCCTCCCCTCCACTTGCAAAATCGCTCCGCGATCCCTGGCGTATCTGAGACCTTTCAATTCTACAAAATCATCCTAGTAACTTTTTTTCGGCCGCTGCCTTTTGTAACTTGTCGACGATCCACGGCCCAAGGATAGGCAGTGTTTAACAGTTATCGTTAGAATCTCTCTGCAACAGTATATCCCTCTAACCCAGAGAAAGTTTTGAATCTTTACCCTTGTTATTGTGCGTTATTATTTAAAGAACTGTAACTTGGAGTATTTGTCTAACACATATGATGCCTATTTTCTCAAGGACAACTAAAACTAAACGGATGTTGCACCTATGACCTCTCTCTTTCTCTTTATTACAAATCTTCGAGCAGTTTCTGCGGGTTGCATTGTCTAAATAACAGCGACAGAAGGTCACAAGTGCTCTTGTTTTTCTTCAGTCTTTAGACTAATGGTACTTGAAACGATCGATGAGATTGCAAGACTTATCACTAATGTAACAAGAAGTGTGCCTTCTGTTAAAATAACAAAAGACCAACCACACTTGAATTGTACAATGATTAATCCCCGGGTTTTCACCGTTGTTGTTCCTTAGAACGCTTGTAGCATGCTGCGCATAATTGTTTTATTCTTTTATTTATTTATTTGTCCGTTTTTATTCACATTGGGTTTAATTGTTTGATACTCTTACTTACTTTGCCATTTTTATATTTTTATAGATCAGTTTTACATCTTGGCCTTCCTGTGGAGGGAAACTTTGGACAATAGGTTTGCCATACACCTTCTAGCATCGCGATAATTTACATATTGTTATGCCATACAGTTAATAGTCACTTTGTGGGTTTATGAGTTAGTGTATCACCCACGAACACAGATATGTCACCCGGGTGAGTTACAATGAGTTACAAAAAAGTGATCATGCAAATGTGTTAATATACATGCATTTCTGTAATTTATTATCTGGAAATGTATTTAATTATTAAATTTAGTTGCATTTAACCAAAGTATTCAATCTTCGGCCGGTTCAATCTGTTTCCTCTACTCTAACTACCCCATAACTTCGACAGCTGAAGTGGAATGAGGCCGAACCTTGACTAGACCTGGGCATTCACACCGAATAGGAAAGACTCGTGTGCATTCGCACATTTGCTTATAATCGATTTTAAAACGTGACGTCACAGGAAAGGATGCTGTCAGTTGGTTCAGATGTATTTATCAGTGCCCTACTCCTCCCCACCCCACCCACACCCATACACATAATCTTATTGACACCTCATATTACAATCATTGCACTGGCAGTCACTGAAATGGCATTTCTGTGAGTCCATCTTTCAGCTTCTTTCTTATCGGACCGAAGCATGGTAGTACTGGCGTCCTGTACCCCTTAACATTATTGAGCTTCCACAGTTTCTGGTCATAATGTATTCTGTTCTCTAACTTATGACTTGCCTCTAGTTATTTACCTGTGTTGATATGTCAGCACGGCATTTAAGAACGACGGCCTATCTTATTTATACCACAAATACAGGCAATAGCCCCACACAGAGTCCTTGGGCAAGACACTTAATCACGTTTGCCCGCGTGGCGTACGGTAAAGCTGTGTACTAATGCACCCTGCAGGTCGACTGTGCACTTTCCTTCAACTGCTGCTATCCCTGCTTGTACAGAATCAGAACGTTGGGGTGTGACAGCTGCTTGCCGCTGCTCGCTGCTTCACTCCGGTACATCGACTTCCTTCACCCATAAAACTGTCCGACACAATGTGACCATGGTTGTTGAAAGTGTTGTTAATCCTCAATACAACAAACAACACAACGAATAGTCTTTGGTAAAAATAGAGTCTGAGTTTAATAAACTCCAGTTTTTGTTCGTCTATGCAGTGACGTAGCCAGAGTGTGGAGGATGGGTGACTCGGCCCACCTCCATCCACTTTTCTAAAAAAAGTTAGCATTATATACATTCATGCCTGAAATCTCTAAAATTGGTCCATATACTCCCCCACCCCTGATGTTCATTTTGTCATTTTGCTGCGGTTATTCCTTCAAACTTGGGGTACTTAAGGTTTCAGAATGTACGTTTTTCACCGAGAAAGACACTGAACTTTCACATATGGTGGACTGACACGTTTAACCCAGAGTGGGTGGGGGCGATTTTTGTCTTCAAAAGTTGAGCTTATATTGTCCTTATCAAGTTACG
Organism: Pictodentalium vernedei; assembly: GCA_031216915.1. Lineage (NCBI taxonomy): Eukaryota > Metazoa > Mollusca > Scaphopoda > Dentaliida > Dentaliidae > Pictodentalium > Pictodentalium vernedei. Next base: position 471,978,787 of record CM062297.1, read on the forward strand.
TCGTTGTGGCCTAAACCAGATAGATCACTAAATCCACGAGTACAGAAAATAGAATCATGGTAGCTCCGCGTACTGAGCCTGTGATTTATAATCGCCTAAGCTCCAAGGCAACGAGTCTAAATTCGTAAGGAATCCGACGCTATTATGGGCTGTGTGTTTACCCACTTTTAGTGGTGTTTGTGCGCCGACTACCATTGATTTAATGTGATGTCTCTTTATTCATAACTGTACACAGATAGTCTTTTGTTCCTCAGTTATATATATTCAAATTAATAAATATTTATGTCGTCTTAAAAACATCAAGATATCAACAGAGTAGGTAGATCTACGCATCGCAATCATAAAGGTACAGCCGTGATCAGTTCTCATTCAAAGTTTTCAGTTTACAAACCTGTCAAATAGAATTGTAATGTCATTAAAAATTCGATTTCTCGATTGAGAAGAATTTCTTACCTTGATTCAAAGAAAATGACTGTTTTCTGTTTATTGAACTTTTAGATTCAATCGTCTGGAATATTTCAGTTGAACGGAAATCGAAACGTAAGTTCGCATTTTCGACCGACTGACTTATTCGAAACGATTGCATCTGATAGATGATTAAACTGGTTGAGTGCGAGAAGCCACTATCAAGGCTTTCAGAAATATGAGGGTATCAGACAGAGCAAAAGCAAAAAAATTCCTTGCTCATGTTTTATAGTCATCAGTCAAATGCAAATGAAGTTTTGTTTAGATAAGTTTGTTTTATTACAAATTATTGGAGAGTGCCTACAAATTGAAAAACAAATTGAGACCACTAAACATAATCTAGCCCTCAACCAGTTAAGGGCTAGACGGGATCAAGGCAATAATAACGCAAAAACGCAAAATCCCAACCAGGTAGTTGGATAGTGTGATAATTGCTTTCATTCGATGTGTAAACAGTATGCGTATTTTCATCGGGCTTTTGTTGTCGCGATCTTTCAAAAATTAAGAATCATCTTCCGGCGAGAGGGACATATTTGGCGAGATATATTGGTCTGTATGTCCATTTTGTTGCTGTAAAGGGTATTTCCACAAGTTTACAATATTTAACGGAAAAAAGAGAGGATTTTTCTCCAGTGGCGCTGATGTTTTCATGCCCTGACGCTATAATGTTAAACCATCAATGTAGCATGGACTGTATACTTGGCAACTCGATATTTGTTCCGGAAGTGTTATGCTTTATTACTAATGAAGTTATTATGTGTTTTCGATTATATTCAGTAACTTGAGTACAGTACGTGATGTTCACATGCCATGACATTATACATAATTAGTCGTTCACATTGTTACCATTTCCGATGTCCTTCTCTTACACGGAAGCATTTTATGAAGCCGAGGTAATTATATCATGAAAAAATACAATGTAACCCGTTAGCGCTTCAAAGTGCAGAAGCGACATTAAACACAGTAGTTACTTCGTACTTTTACAGAATGGCATATGACAGACATCATTAGTTTTAAGAACAATAATTGGCCGTAATTGGAAAACCTTCAGGTCTTAAATCTCAACACAGCCAATTCACTTGCACGAATCTTTTAGAAAATAAAACATAGTGCTTCTCTTCTTAACACATTCCTTCTTAATTTACAATGTTTCCATGAGTCTTGAAGGTTGCTAAAACTTTGGAACGATTTCAGTTACAAGAGTGGTTGAGGCAGCATCCCCGTTGTTTCCTAAAAGGTGTTGCACTTACTTCAGTGTTTTTTCTGGGAATTTTTTGTCAACGGATTCTCTTGCGGCCTTTGGCGAGACAAAGGCGTTCACTAATGTCCCTCGTAAATCTGCACATACCAACAATGATCTGCCAGTTCTATGTCTTGATCAGCATAGTGCGATTCGTTGGGTGATATTGTTCTCGCAGTCACGATAAAGTAAAAGAAAAATTTGAAGTTACATTCCATTTCAGTACACAGGAAAACCAATACGCTTATGATAATAGGAGTCACGAACCTAAGATACTGATCTAAAAGTTTCCGATTAAATTCTGCTATACGGCGCACTCTTCTAGCATTTCAGTATTAATTTTAATAACTGGAAACTCTTGCCAAATATATTTTAAAACTACCCAATGGGAATTCATCCACTTTAAAGTTACTGCTTGTTAGTCACGCTATTAAAATTCACAATGCGCATTTATCACGAGTTGAGAAAATGATATTTGATAAGCGTTTTTGGTCGATCCAGTGTATAAGTACAGATTATTAAAACAGTCATTTGATCTGGTTTGTCGTCATTTTGACACGATCAGCAGATCAGCCAGATTGAATAAGACTATAATAGCCGTACATATTGTTTATTTTCTGACGGTGTTGATATTATTTGAAACGACTCTTGAACTGTAAACAAATAACGTATTTTAACCCAAGCACAACAAAAGTAGCCATACATACAACTTCATGTAGCATTTTATTTCCCATACTGCAACTAGGAATTTAACCAGTTTAATCTTGTTTGACGGAGCTGTTAAAACTCCTTGTAACACTGTCCCTCTTGTCATTTTGGTATTTTAACATCAGTGTGCAGAGTGTTAAGCACATAACGCATTTTAATATGTGACTCGTCCGTTTTGGTCACTTTAAAACATTTGATATTTTGCTTTCATATTAATCGGTGATAAATAAAGCCTTCCGTCGATTTCATTGGTCATTTTCAAAACTAGACAATTTGAATGGCTGAACAAAATACAACTGGGCCACATTTTCATAATTTGCATAATTAGAGTTGGGAGCTTTCATTGGTCAATTTCAAAACTGGACAATTTGCTTGGCTAAACAAAATACAACTTGGTCATATTTGCATAATTTCAGTAGGGAGAATTTACGTTATCTGTCCTATTTAGAAGGGTCATATTGTATTTATCTTTTACCTACAAGAAAAACGCCATTCATTTTTTTTTATATTTTCACCTTTTGCTTCCAAAACATAGGTTATGACCCCTCATTGGAACGAGCTCGACGAGCTCGTTCCAATGAGGGGTCATAACCTATGTTTCGGAAGCAGAAAATGAAATTTTTTAGTTGTATGAGGATGTTTTTTCCTAGTGCCGACTGCAACTCAAGTTAGGTGATTTGTTAAAAAGTCATACTAAGTGGCTAATTTGTGCGTGTGTGTGTCATATGATAAACAGAATATGAAATGAGTGTTTTTCTCATATAATATTTATGAAACTCGTCCGAATTTTCCATTTGGGCTCGCCAGAGGCTCGCCAAGACGGAAACTCTTAGACTCGTTTCATAAATATTATAGAGAAAAACACTCATTCCATATCCTCTATGTAACTACAGAGTTGGAAATATTGCCTCGTAGTGATATCTTACAATGCTATGGGTCTAAAATCAACTCTACTGCCATACGATTTCCAGAACACAGATTTACTTACGTTGGGGGCGGATCATTGATCTCTTTACAATTGGAGTGCTGGAAAATCAGCGCGAAAAGCGTTGCAAGTCAATCCGCCCCAGAGTAGCGTCAGTAAATCAACGTAATAACTCCTCTCATCATTAACCCTTTGAGACTTTAATATCCTGACGTTCAAACGTTACTGGGAATTCAGTTTCCTCAACGTTTTTCAACATTCGACGTCAAACGTCACTAAGTACAAATAACAAGATATTTTTCACATGAGTAATTATCTGGTTGAGGGGTAGATCATTTTTGGTGATCTGAATTTGTTGTTCAAAACTTGTTTTATTACAAATTATTGGAGAGTGCTCAGAGGCACTGTCCAATAATTTGTAATAAAACAAATTTATATAAACAAAATATTATTAGTGTTCGACTGAATATGAAATATAAGCAAGGAAAGTGTTGACTTTTGCTCTGGTATCCTCATTTTTTGAAAGCCCTGATAGTGGCTTCTAGCACTCAACCAGTTAAAAGTCTTGACAGCAGGATTATATTAGCATTTTAAGCTGCGATAACATTTGGCTCAGCGGTTGTCACTGAGCACAATCCCGGGGGAAATAGGAATTGGGGTTAAAACTTTAAAAACATCGAAAAACAAAAGCTAAACAAATGACCACAAAGTATTAACGCGCAGTTTGATTTCGTACGTCATAAGACGTACAAAAGTTTCAACGCACTATTTATTTATTTATGTATTGGTGTTTAAGGTCACATACTTATGCACAATGGCTAATCGTGACCGTGACAGTTTTACGGGTGGAGGAAGCCGGAGTACCCGGAGAGAACCACCGAGCAACGACGAGCAGCTGTCAACTCTCCAACATCGTAACTCTGAACTCTGCACCGCAGTACAGGCAGGGTTAGATTGGTTGAAGACATGCGCACCATCGACGTGCAGTACGCCTCAGTACACAGCGTCATCGTTCCCGCATGTAGGCAATCGGGGTGAAGTGTCTTGCCCAAGGACACAACGCGAGTGCCGCAGGTGGGATTCGAACCGAGGACCTCTCGGCTTGCAGCCTGCACCTCTACCAACTAAGCCACCGCGCCCCCGTTTCAACGCACTGGTTGATTTCGTACATCATAAGCCGTACACAAGTATCAAAGGGGCAAATAACGTTTATTTACGTTTAAGCTGTTATGATATTAATGAAGTCACAGCGTAACAGCTTTCCCTTCATCAAACGTCATGGTGTTCAGCTAATACGAAAACTGGTTACTCGATACCGACCTTCCATTCCCGATTTTTTTTTTTTTTTTTTTTGGTTTGTTGATAACAACTACAATTTGTTAGAAATATTCAACTTTGGAAAACTGATAACCCCAGAGAAATTGTTTTTTTATTTTTTATTTTTATTTATTTATTTTTTTTTTTGTTGTTGTGACTTGTTTATTTACAGCCGCATATGCCCTCCACTCCTAATATGGCGGCAGTTGGGACACCTTTTTGTGTGTGAAGAATGAGAGTTCCAGTAATCCAATATTCTAGAGATCAATGGGATGGCTTCGCTTCATGAAAACTGTTGTGTCAAGTCTTTTCGAACAGATCTCGAATGGAATGTTTATCCTAAGTATTCAGCGCAGAGACACTTGCGTTTTAATTTCATATTCGATAAATTCTCGCCCCGCAAAGTTGAACACGTCAGTGATGTCACATAGACTCGTTTGATGCAGACTTTATAGGAATTTGGAAAAGCTGAGACCATAGTAATTCCGTAGTGTAATCAGATTTGTCAGGGAACAAGCGCCTGGCCGTATTACCAACCCATTCCCCTTGACACTGCATCATGAACTCCTTCGATGATGGTGGTGGATATTCCTGCCCAGAACGCAAAATATCTTGCCACGGAAATAGGTATAATGCGGAAAAAACATCCTCGTACAACTAAAAATTTTCATTTTTTGCTTCCGAATCATAGGTTATGACCCCTCATTGGAACGAGCTCGTTCCAATGTGGGGTCACAACCTCTGTTTTGGAAGCAAAAAGTGAAAATATAAAAAAAAATGAATGGCGTTTTTCTTGTAGGTAAAAGATAAATACAATATAACCCACCCTAAATAGGACAGATAACGTAACTTCTCCCTTCTGAAATTATGCAAATATGACCAAGTTGTATTTTGTTTAGCCAATCAAATTGTCCAGTTTTGAAATTGATCAAAGAAAGCTCCCAACTCTAATTATGCAAATTATTATGTAAATAACCAAATTTCTCTTTTGTAAATTGAATGGACTTTTTGACCAATGTTTTCTGTAGTTACATCTACATGAATGTTTTATCAAATCTTGTCATGTCAGCTTAATAGCAGCCATGACTAGGTTTAATAAAAACTGTTTTGATATTACTCAGTGGATTAGTTAATCGCAAAATTGTTTTCGATTGAAGCAATGCAAATAATTATAACCTACGACATAAATACATATTATGATAACAGTCAAATCGACCTTTGTCGTCGTATTTAGTCGAGTTGATGAGCCCAGGACAGTCAGATAAAATGATACCTGAACCTAACTAAAAAACATAAAAAATAAATTATATTAGTTTCATATTGGGCCAATAATTCCTGAAATTAGAAACGTCGATCTCGTCCAACTACCTTAAAATACCTGAAGACCTAAATGCTAAATTAAAATTTGTTGCGAATCGCTTTCAAGGAACAGTTTTCTCAATTCATTATTTTTTAACGATTAGCTTCATGAAGTTTATTATTGAGTAAAGCATCTTCCAAACACACCCCGAATGGAATGTTTGCATAGATTGTTCAACTTGAGGGTTAATTTCACATTTGTGAAATTGTCGGCTGACATTCTGAGCGCTTCACGTGAGCCTCGTTTGAGGCAGGCATAAAATGCATTTTGAAATATCGAAGCTGTTTCTCCAGTGATCAAGAAGTGATGGGGAAACTAAGTGCCAATGGTTAGCTATTTTTGTAAGCATGTGATATGGGTACTCATTTATTGGGTCTTTTTACGGATTCTTATCAATTTGATTTACAATGTTGATATCAGGACGAGGGATGGAAATTGCTCGGAACTGTTAACAACATTTCAAGTTTAAAAGAATCAGAGCCAAGAACAAAACTAAAAGATAATGACTTTCACTTCACACTTCATTCTTTCTTTTCATTGATTAATTATACTGTCCCATGACCGCAAAAACTACCTATTTTTCATTCATTCGCGATCTGGTTGCAGGTAGGGCCCTGCCAAGCTTCTATTCTATTTCGAATCTCAAGTTGATATTCGATTCGATTCGAAATCAGCCGCCCAATTCGTTTCCTTTCGAATCTTGAGATGGGAATAAAGCTTAGCAATAGTCATTGTCGTCGCCTTACAAAACGTATAGTTCAGATGGAGTTTGTACTTAAATAATGCAGAAAATAAAGACAGAGTGTAAGTTCATCTATATTAACATAAATAGAATCTGACCCGTGCTAACTCCCATGCTAATTCCAGTCTCACTGGTCTCTACCGCTGCTGAAAACAAAGTTAAAATTCCCCAACATTGTTGACGATGAGCTGTTGCTGGCGACTTGTCATGTGCAGTGCTTAGTGCTGGTAAGTCTCACACCCGTTCCTGGGTAATGTTCCACCTACATCATCAAGGCATGCCTTCCAGGAAGACATGCCTTGATGATGTTGCTGAATATGTTATCAGTCGGGACTTGAGCCGTCACAGTCGGAACAGTCAGGTTTACAGCTCCATTTCCCCACCCCACCCCCGCCCACTTCCCCTTATTGATCATCTTCAAGACGCCCAGAATTCGATTCGACATTCGATTCTATTTCGAATAATAGACGCGATTCGCTTCGAATCGAAAGTGAATTATTCGATCGACGTTCTGTCCGCTTTCATCCATACAACATTAGTTGCCAGCTTTTATAACCACAGTGATGTAAATAAGTTCATTCCCTGTTCAATCGAGAATTTTAACCCCAAAATTCCGAACATCCTTTTCTTGATAGTATTCTGATATTAACTTCACTGTGGTGGACAACGTACGGAAAAAGCATTACGAACCATGGTAAGTTAATTTCTCTTGGCAACTTATCAGGTGAGGCAATTCCAAGGTGAACGGGAATGATGATGGCTCGTTGCAATCCCTTTTTATGAATGTTAGTTTTGAATGGCACGTCAGTGGAAGAGTCGCGAAGACACACAGGCCGCCAACAGCCCATTAGAAGCAGCAAAAACTAAAAACAATAACCAATTCCGTCACTTGAAAAGTGCGTCCTTTGGTGAGCACGATAGAGCCGACGGGATCGTGAGAATTGTTGTTTCTCATTCTTTTGAAAACAGTTTAGGCATAAACATTATGGGACATTGTGTGATGCACAAAAACACAACAAACGGCACTTTTTCTTTTGAATATCAGTTTCTCAAAACTTATGGAATAAGGATAACGCCTGTCCTCCCAACAAGATATTGCAGAATGGCCGAGGCGCTTCCAAATTCACAGGCAATGAAACTAAAAAGCAAAGTAGAATTTTACCCCATACAATGACTCGAGTTTCGTATAATATATATGAACAAATAAAAATCATCAGCAGCGTTTCTACTACTTAATACTCAGATTGAAATCTTGTTCGTGTTTCAAATGCTATTACACGGACGTTCGGAGTTAATATATGTCGAGACATCCATACGGTGTGGTATCTTAATAAATTTTCTAACCATCACCCCTTCCTGTCTATAATGCACTTATCCAGTCATTTTAAAGAACAGAACAAGAAAAAAAAATATATGATCACGTAACATGGAATGGATGAAATGAAAATTCCACCACGTCGCATCATGGCTACATCGACAGTTACAACCTTATCATTATATTTAACGGGGACAGCTACACATCTTTTACCAGTACAAGATTTTACTCGCAAGTTTTCTATTTTTCCACTACCGCTTCTTGTTTAGAAGTCTGCCCTACATCTGCCATTTACTAAATACCGCCACACTGTTGGACACCGCTACAACAGGTAATAAATATAATTAATATAGTCTAAAGCCGAAAATCTTAATGGAGACTGCGGGCTTTACTGTGGTTAAAATGTACACTCCGCAGTTCACGACTGTTCTCTCACAAAATTGACCACTTAATCCTTTCGACTATGATGGTATATTCCACGCCAGTTAAGAGCTATCAACTGGAAGAGTCTATCCTCGTTAATTGGGGGAAAGAACAAATAATATATAGAATAATAAAAATCTTGACTGTCCTGCAACATCAATGCACTGAGCAACTGGAGGAACAAAATTTACTGCATCCAGTAAATTCAAGTCTGTGGGAAAAGAGTTAACGTATCGGGAAACAACTGAAAAGAAAGGGAATTTATGGAGGCTTGTTTTCGGGAATAAAATATTTTTTAAACAAATCAGAAATGGATTTTCGTTAACCGTATTTACAGATATTCATACAGGAATCAGAACATTTTTTATATGAAACCAGAAAGGGCATATATATGTGCACACCATTTAAAGGATTTGATCAAGGAATCAGAAATTAATATTACTGGCTCTGCCAATTATTTGAATGATGAGATACATGGATAATCTTCAGAATTTCATTAGTTGTTATAAAATGCAATTCCTAATAGTTCTGAAAACTATGCACTTAATGACCTCCGTTGACTGCATTGGGGTGGACCACATTTTGAACCCCCAGCAAGTTTCAACCCATTCGGTGTAGGTCTCATGTCTATAGGTCATACCAATCCTGAAGTATGTGCGTAAACAACTTTAAAAATATTGGCTCCACCAACTCCGGTCTGTCATATTTGTAGATGATAACAACTATTCATATTAGCTAGAAAATGTTTTGTACATGGTACCTCTGGAAAATATATTGCGAGTAAACGAGTTCAGTAATTTTGGAATATAGACGTAAAAGGCCTTAAAGGCCCCAAGAGCCTATCTAAATACCTATTGGCATTGGCAAAATACCGAGGTTCCATCGATGCCGATGCGTGTTTAAAGCAACATTGTGAGAACCGAAAGTGTTATCATTATTCCTGCAATGCAAAAATAAAAAGTTGAGGTCCCATATTAAGATCTTGAGAAGGTTACAATAATTCCTTTAAATACTCCATTTTAACCCTCTAAAAACATGCTCATTCCAATGAGAGGTCATAAGCAATGTTTTTCAAGCAATAATGAAAATTGAATTGAAATTTCTGTGAATAACGCTGGCTGGCTTTCGCCGCTATGTAGCATAAAGGGTTACGAATGCCTTATTTTGGAAGGTACACCTGAAAAGGTGTCCCATTCCATATAGAATTAAATGTTACAGAAAGGAAAGTGTAAAAACATTCTGTAGCCATGAGTTATATGAGAGGTGTTTGTACTCACATTGAAGTGTTAAGAGGATTGAAAACAGACCATTCAAATATTCCATTTTATTACTTTATAATTGTAATAAGTGTTTTGAAAAAGCCACACACCACTCCATGCCGAAACCTGTTGATCCTGAGTTATAATTGAGAATAAATAAATTTTAAAAATGCTTTGAAATGTGAAGGGTTCTTTATTCAACATGGTTTCAGAATTAATTTTGTAACATGATATTAAATAAATATACAATGCAATTCTATGTAACAGTTAAAGCTTTCTCTCTGACCTCTTTGTTTAGGGGAGATTCTCTAAACTTTTAAATAATGGATATTGCTTCAGTGAACTCAGTTGCCAGTACAGTCTATCAGTATAACAAAAACATTAAGATAGGATTGATTGTATTCGGGTTATCATGTTGACAAAAGGTGCATAGAAGACATAAATATTACAACTATACCATCGAGGCATACCTTCTATGAATGTTATTTATTTATTGGGCTTAATGATACTTTTGACAGCCACTGTGACCTTGTGTCGGAGTGTTTTACGGGTGGAGAAAGCCGGATTACCTGAGAATCACCGAGCAACGGCGAGCAACTGTCAGGCTCCCCAATAGACTGACTCCACGCAAGCAGCGTTAGTATTGGCTGAAGATAAGTACTCTGTCGATGTGTTGTACGCGTCACTGCACAATGCCACCGTGCTTCCAGGTGGGCAATGGGGGTAAAGTGTCTTGCATAAGGGCACAACACGGTTGCCGCAGCTGGGATTCGAAACGAGGACCTTTCGGTTTGCAGCCTTCACCTCTACCTACTGAGCCAGGACGCCCATTCTATGAATGTAATTAAAATACTTTAGAGGCTTATTTTCGGGAATACAATAGTTTTAAAGAAATCAGAAATAGGTTTTCGTTAACAGTATTTAAAGATATTCATTCAGGAATCGGTCATTTTTTCCAAGAAACCAGAAAAGGCATATATGTGCACACCATTCAAAGGGTTCGAATGCATTCAAGGGAATGCATTAGGGGTTCAAAAATGTGATTCCAGCAATTCTGAAAAATGCACTCAATTATCCCTGGGTGACCTCAGCGACCTTGACCCATACTGTGAACCTCTATCGAGTATCGACTCATTTGGTGTTGGTCCCAGGTCTATACGTCATACCATGCTTGAGATATGCGCGTGACCCACTTTCAAAAAGTTTGACCACGCCCACTTTTGAACTTTGGGAATGCATTAAGGGGGCAAAAAATGTGGTTTCCTGCAATTCTGAAAAATGCACTCAATGACCCCTAGGTGACCTCAGTGGCATTGACCCATATTTTGCCCCCCCCCCCTTGTTGTTGATCCCAGGTCCATTCGTCACACCATGCTTGAGATGTGAGCGTGACCCACTTTCAAAATGTTTGGTCACTCCTGCTTTTTTACGTAAAAATGCATGTACGTACTTTGGGAATGCATTTGGCGGTTCAAAAATGTGATTTCCAGCAATTCTGAAAAATGCACTCATGACCCCTGGGTGACCCCAGTGACCTTGACCCATATATTGAACCTCCACCCAGTGTCGTTTCATTTTGAGTTAGTCCCAGGTCCATTCATCATCCGAAACAAACAAGTGTATGTATGTGTTTAAATGAATATGAAAATATAGCATTAAACAAAGACATAAAAAAGAAAAAACAAAGAAATAATAATAGTAATAATAACAGTAATCATAATCTCTCAGCCTTCTGTACTGCAGCTTAGGGACGTGTCTCATTAGATCCATGCCGGTTCACACAAGATGTTGGGGAAACGCCGCGTCAGCGACTCATGCCACAAACAACGCAACCGTGACTACCATCGTGACATATATATTGAAATGGATAACTTGAGTCAGCATTGTTTGCAAATATTACCATATCACGCTTGAGATATGAGCGTGACCCACTTTCAAAAATTTTGAACCTCAAGCGAGTGTCGACTCATTTGGTGTTGGTCCCAGGTCCATAGGTCATATCACGCGTGAAATATGGACGTGACCCACTTTCAAAACAACCCCACGGACACCCCTAATGCCTCAAAAAGAATCTGAAAAACATTAGGTGCCGAGAAAGTCTGACTCTCTGTCAGTATGCCAAACACCAACGAGATAGGACAATTCGTTTTCGAGTTATCGTGCGAACAAATAAGTGCTTAGAAGACAGAAGAAGAAGGAGAAGAAGAAGAAGAGGAAAGAAGAAGAAGAAGAAGAAGAAGAAGAAGAAGAAGAAAAAGAAACTGTACAAAAACAATAGTCTGTGTATTTCACACAGACTATCAACTTACTTTATGAATTCAGGTCGTATCACGATCCTGTACCGCGAAAGCGGCCTTTGTTGTTCAAAGGACTAAAACTACGCCTCAATAAAACTGACGAACTTGTTTTTGTAAGTCATACCAACAACAGCTGGGCGGCGCCAATACACGGTATATTTACATTCACAGAATAACATTGAATCGAACTCCCTAATATTGTTGCGGGTAGCACATTGCAAGAACCCTCTTAAACAGCGTTTCTTTTTTAATCCTAAAATCGTTATAATATGGCACGAGTGCAAGCGCGGAAGGATAGAACGAGAGGCCGCAGGCCTCGAGTTTTATCTATCCGCGATGGCACAAGTACTACATCGATTAGCCCATTCACACACGTGTGTCGTTCTGTATTTATTACTAGCCTTCACGTCTATAAAAAACATTTATTAGAAGGACACTCAGCAATTCATTTGACAATTATCAGCACCAAGAACACATGTTATCGCCAATAAAATTTGCGAGGGGAACCCGTGTTACCATTTTAGGGGACAATTTTCAGCTATCGCTAGCTATTCAAATTGTAATTGTGTTGCACGATTTGTTGAAAATTCCAGTGACATTTCGCTTCTATTTAAAAATAGTCCGTCAACGATTTCCGTTCCGCACATATGTGGGGAACAGATGTTCATTTTTCGCATGGTTTAGTGGTGCTGTAGATGCATAGAACAGGTGTGTAATAAAGACCTATATAATTTTGTATCAGTGACAGTAATTTCGTTCGATTTAGAAAGAGAATTTTTTTATCTGCACTTATCGAAAACCGATTACACATGTCGATGTAACCGTTTTGATAACAGTACTTACATGGCAAATAAATCATCAATTCAGCAAAATAAATTAGACAATATTAATTTTTGCCATGATGATATCTTTATGCTCGTTAAAGCTGAAAAATGAAACAAAGAAACACACAACTGAAACACTATTATAAACTTCTGAGGTTATAGTACAAGTGGAACAATGAATGGAGTTTATGCCATGCACAGTTCAAGAACTTAATACCATGATGTTATCATGATATTTATTGATCAATAAAATCAATTTATAGACACTGAATGGTTGTCAAAATATACTACTCAAAGTTTGCTAAGCACCAAATATTTGACACATCGTTGTGAAATTTGCTTGTGACATATTTGCCATATTTTTGGTGGATATCATTGAGGAATATATTGAGATGGTCCCAGTGTTTACATTAGCTCTCTTGACAGGCAGAAATTTCGTGACAGTCATGGAAAGCATGTACCTCTTGATTTTCATGATGTTTTCGTATACTGTCTACATGACATGTACATGACATGTGTAGGGTATTCAGTCTTCATTTCAACACAAACCCTTGAGATTTAATGATTGAATATGGCAAATTCAAATGTAAGAAGACATCCCTCTGAAGCAGAAATGTGGAGGGCTGTAGGGATGGTGGAGCGAGGGGCTACCCATTGTCAGGTTGGTGAAGCCCTTGGTGTACACCATACGGTGACCACCAGAGCCTGGGCAAGATTTCAGCAGTATGGCACACCAGTAAGACGGCATGGTGATGGCAGAGACAGGGCAACATCTGCAGCTGAAGACCGGTTTTTGATCATTCAGGCCCGTAGGAACAGCTTTGCCACAGTAACCCAGCTTCGCAGTGACCTTCAGAATGCATCCGGGGCAAATGTTTCTACGCAGACTATCCGGGCAAGGTTGCACGAAGGTAGTCTCTGATCGAGAAGACCACGTATTCGCAAACCGCTGTCCCAGAACCACCGCCGGGCACGATATGAATGGACCATGGACCACGTTAGATGAACCAGAGAAGATTGGCGACCTGTCCTTTTCACAAATGAGTCAAGGTACTGCCTATACCATACAGATAGGCGTTCTAGGGTGTGGAGAAGACCAGGAGAGCGATTCCATGCAGCTAATATTGCTGAGCATGAGCGCTATGGTGGAGGGTCAACCATGGTCTGGGGCGGCATCAGAGCAGAGAGCTCTGTGTCCTTGAACGTGGTACATTGACTGCACAGCTGTATATTGATGAGATGTCCACGTCAGATTGCATGCAGGTGCAGTGGGTGATAGATTCATTCTGATGGACGATAATGCCCGTCTTCATGTTACCCATGCTGTCGAGCAGTACCGACAGAAGGGGGGATTGAAGGTATGGACTGGTCAGCAAGATCTCCTGACCTCAATCCAATCGAACATGTCTGCAATGAGTTGCAGCTTGCAATTTCAGCCCGTCCAGTCCAGCCAAGAAGTGTCCAGGAGCTTGGTGCCATGCTGGTCCAAGAATGGAACAACATCCCACAAATGGCCACCAGGAACCTGATTGGTTAGCATGAAGAGGCATTGTTAAGTAGTAATTACCAGTAATGGGTCTCATATTCGATATTGAACCCATACCAGTTCGCTCCGTCAACTTTTTGGCAAATTGAAAAATTTCCTCTTTTACAAATAATATCTATTTTCCTTGGTTATCGTATTCAAAAGCTAAAAAATGATGTCAAACACAAATAAAATCTTAATTTCTGTACTTAAATCATTAAAGATATAATTAAATAAAAAAAATATATACACTTTTCATTACAATATTTCAACCAAAACGTAAAACAGGTAGTTGGATATACTTGGTGCTTAGCAAACTTTGAGTAGTTTTTATGCGGACAAGTCAAGAAAGGGAGGAATATTGTAAGATAAATTGTTTTTTACCACCAAATGCTTTGTCATCACCATTATGTGTTGATCGAGAAACGTGTATCAAGCCCCACTGGTGTTCCTATTACGTATTGCGACTCGCCCTAAATGGTTCGCCGCGATACCCAATATGAACACCATCGCGGGTTGATACAAGTTATTCGATCAACACATAATGGTGATAAGATATATGTAATATTTAATATATTCCGATTCATTCATTACCGTCACTCTCATAATTGCAAATGTTTATTGTTAGTCATAATTTATTGTAGACTGACAATAGAAGGCCCTAAAAAATCATCGAGAATCAATAATGAAATGAAATGAACATTCTTCGACAAGCAAAGCTGATTCTCGTTATTTTCTTGCGAAAATGATTCAGATTCTCGCGCGAATTTAAGCCATGCATAAAATTCTAATTATTCGTAACAATTCGAGCGCATAAGAATATGTCTTCGTTGTTTCTAGCTGACTATGCAGCAAATATAAAGCATAAGATCATTTATCACCGTCTCATCACTTCTGATCAGGCGCTTGGTTCATAATTGACAATAAAACTCTACTTCACCTTTCTTGAGAAGTAGAATTGAATGGAAAATTATTGGTCTGACCAAGTTCGTACCTATCGAATGTGTTCTGTAGATTACGTCTCATCTTCGACTCATCGCGTTACCCCACAGAAACAAGATTCCACATCTTATACACATTCTTTGCAGACACGTAATGTAATAATCCATACACCTTCCCGCAGAGTTGGAAAATGATGAAATTACGTGTGATGGCCTCTTATTGTGCTAATATCATTGATACTATCCAGCTTCTTACAGAACCGCATCAAACACCAAGAAATGTCCATAATCAATGTGTTAGTACATGGAACATAATAATAATTACGCATCTAGAAATCGACTATAGCTCTGATAAATTGGCAAAAGAATATTTATCAATTTATTCAACAAACTACTTAGATCGCACTTTCCTTCAATTATCTGGACATTTGCAATTACCAGTTCCTCTGCTATTAAACGTAATCCAGATCCAACGGCAAAAAAACAAAACAAAAAAACTACAGGCATTATGATGAAAAACTCCCATTCCTGATTTAAATTTTTCTTTGCGCACATTTTATAAAATCAGTGTTGAAAAAGCAAAAATTATTGAGTACAGACAGAAGAAGTTAACAGCTCAGTCTTAACGTATCCTATGCTGCAACCTTTTAACGCTCACAATTTCTCTTAGAACCAAAACCCATAAGTTTCAAGGCATCGGGAACTTCGTTTCTTTGACAGACACCATATATCTATATGGTTGAGTTTAACAGAAACAATATTTGAGTTTCCAAAAGTGTTTTTGGCATATTTTCTATTGTAGTTAATAGACGAGGAAGGAAAGAGACTTCGATTTTAATTACTGAGGCGCGATTAACTGCCATGGAGCCAACAACGTCAGAGAACCAACACACTTCGAGACCACTCTCCAACTGAAAATAGTCACAGATCACTCGCAAGGGTTAACACTTCTAAAGCATTCCCTCGGGGTTGGGGATAGGTCTGCCGGATTCCTACCAACGAGAGGGGCATCCGTCTCATGCTCTTTCCAGCTTGTTCTTGTCCCCGTCGAGGGTGACCTTCGGCCACCGTGTGTCCATAAAACCCAAATTATTAAAACCCTGACAAATCCTGGTTACAGCCCTGGGAGGTGAATGATTTTCGAAAGTGATACTAATATGGCATGCAGTGGGAATACAAGGAAATGTTTGCACTGCCGAAAACCGGGGGTGGTCGTTGCTGGTGGAAATAGATTCACACTGCGAATTCAGCCAAAACTCAAGGAGTGTATTCTGAATCCGAGCGTGAACGTATGGCTCACCGTGACGAACCCCCGGTTTAGTTTTTATTGGGGTGGTTGTTATCCTGAAGTGGTCAATGACTTTTCCTCAAAAACCATAAATCAACAGGGGTTCACTGAAAACAACAATGTTAATACATATAAAAACGGGGTATTAACTTGTGACTTAAATGGAATCCAATGAATCAGAAAAACACCTCACCCACGCAGATTTTGAGTCACTTGCGGGCCCGCCTTCTCTGTTGACGCTAGTTTCTTCTTCCTGGTCGCTGGTGTTTAGACTCTGGTCGCCTTTTCGCGAACATACTACCCGATCTTCGGGCTTTCCCTGACGTCGCACGGCAACTAACGTGTTGTCGCTTTACCGTACGCCTTTGCTCTAACGTGTGACGGAATGTCACTCTACTACTGCCGTCGAACGGCCACTAAAATATTGTCACTTTATAGGATGCCGTTCCCCTAACATGTGACACAATGTTACTCTACCATTGACGTTGCACGGCCACTAATGTGTCGTCACTTGACTGGACACTTTTCACTCGAGCAGTCGCCACTTATGGGGTTAAATGCTCTCATCAGAATAATGTTTATGCAGGCAAAGCCAACTCTGCCAAAGTAAGGCTTGTCGTCTACAACATGTAATACCGTCTACCTAAATACCAAGCTCGCGAGCTCAAGGAGCCCGTACTTCTACTTCTACACTCTGATATGGACACCGACTTGGCCCTCGACTGTTCCCATTGTAAATATGAGCTCTGTGGCTCCCCTACATTACAACGTGCCTTTAATTTCGCTTCGATGCGATACCTCCTCTAACCGATAACATGGGACATCCGCAGCTCCTCGCCTACGACCCACAGTATTACATGCCTTCAGACTGGAGTGACATTTTCGAGAAAACAGCCCTTTCCAACAATTAATCAGATGATAGTGTTTCAAGTGTCATATTTTTTATTAAACTTCCTCGGATTAAGGCGTACATAGTATCCTTCATACATGTATATGGCTAAAGTGGGCGCGTCACCGACAGGGTTAAGGTCCTTTGAGAGTCTCGCATTTTCTGTATATACCGACATTCGGTGACAGGCTAGATACGTAATATAGGCATGTTTCCAGAAGATGTGCTATGTACTGTTTTTACAACAACTGCATATTAACCGGCCGTAATTACCCGCAGGAGAACACTGGTCTCTCTTACTATTTTAATCTGTTATCAGACTGCTCATCATTGGGTTCACCAGATGCGCGAAAAATGGCCATAAAGTTTCAGGCTTTATTTGCAGCACATGAATTACTTAACTGGTCTGTTTAATTGACAAATATCTTTTCGGGGTCCATCACACAGACAAACATTCTTATGCCTTTAGCACGAGCGAGAAAGATTATTAAAAATATATACACTTTTAGACAAGAAAATCGCACATTAAATCTATCACCTTAACATACAACACAACTAACATTTTCTTAAATGAACACTGTATTGTCAGTGGGTTATCAGGTGATGTTATTTTCCCATGAACATCAGTTGATCATGTGATTTATCCCATGGATATCAGTTGATCACGTGGCATTTGAACGTCACACATTGATATTACGCTCTACAGTCGATTTTCCTGAGTTTGATTTTACGCTCTGTAATTTTTGTTTACGTTCTATAAATAGACGGTTTCTCCAACTCGAGAGTGAGTTGTATTTGACACTTTACGGGATCTATTTTGTATCAGAAACTATGCTGATTTGTTTTCTTTTGAGGAATAGAATTTGACCGAAGTATGGTTTGCCAAGGCTCGTAGATAAGCAAACTCGATATCCTACCCGGACATAAAATAATTGTGTTTTATGAAGGGAATAAACATAAAATTTGAATCCAGACTGTTCGCGGTTCATGGAATTTGCACGTGATCAATTTGTTTCATCACCTCGTGGATTTTGAACAGCCATGATTCAATTCTTAAGTGCAAAACATCTGACTCAGGGATGTGTGCGCCCCCCCCCCCCCTCCCTACACATTAGTTAGTAGGGATCTGGTAATCTCCCGATGGCAAACTTTGTGAAACTCGGATGTAAATAGTGCTATATGGTGCTTTACTAGCCTATGTGTGTCTTAATTTTCCTCTGTTCTTCAGGTTTCTTACGTGTTTTCGCCTTACATTACCGGTTGAAAATAACTGAAGAAGAACCACAAGAAAATATTCGCTATGTTTTGGGTTGTTTCTTTATAATTCCAAGCTTTGATGCTATTTTCGGAAAACTTTCTTCGATGGCGTCTATGAAGAGATAATAAGGCTTGCAAAAGTTAATTTAGGAGAAAGGGATGATTTTCCGAGAAAGGCTTTTCGCAATGACAGTTTTCAGATGGGCGAGTTTTATATGGAGGAGTTTACAGAGACTAGTCGTCCCTGTTGCCGCCGAACCAAATTCGGCTTGAAGTCTTTAAATAAACAAAATGAAACTTTCAATAAATATATCTCTTTGTTTATCGGTGTTCAAACTCCACTTCGACAAATTTTTTAAGAATACATTTTGTGGAGTGGAAGTGATATGAAATCATATTGAAAACATTTTCAGTCCACAAAACCATTTGCATCCACTCACACCATTCGATGCAATAAACATGTGTTTGTTGCCTATACTATTCTCCTGTACACATATCTACCTCAGACAACAGTCAGCTATAGAAATGAAGAGGTTTTATTGATAACATTTATATTTAATTATCAGCTCGAGGCTATTAGAACTTTCGGGCGCAAGACATTCTTCGGTGATAATTTGAAATTTAGTTTGGACCAAATGACGGTTTATATTTTAATACCACTTGCGAAAATATATTCAATACGCGTATCTTATTTCGCAAGTAACATTATACGATGACTTTTAAATTTCATTTCACCCTTTACTCAACGCTCCGCTCTAACGGCGTGTACATTACTCGCGAGGAATTATGACCCATTCTCAAGTGGGCATTACCCCCTGTCTTTATTCTGCGCGTACACAACAGAGAAGAGCCATTATAACATATTTACCTAACGTAACGGCCAAAACCGGCCAGCGCTATTCTCAAAAATCGCCAATTAATCTTTATTATATTTAAATTTTTTGTCTCAAAAACATAGGTTATGACCCCTCTTTGGAACGAGCTCGACGAGCTCGTTCTAAAGAGGGGTCATAACCTATGTTTTTGAGACAAAAAATGAAAAAAATTAGTTATTCAAGAAATTTGTTTGCAAGTGTCGTCTCTTTTTCATGTTAGGTAAACGATTAATAGAGAAGAGAAAACAACATTCGAGCCTGTTCAAAAAGATTATTGCTGAGAAAAACGCAGATATATGCCTATTGCCCTATATTAACCAGTTCAACGCCGAGGTCTCATATGAGGTCTTTTGATGTCAAAAATACTGTTTACAGCGGCTGGGACAATACACTTTGCATTTATAAAGAGGTTCTGACATATTTGCATAAAATTTGCGCAAAATTAGATGAGGGGTGTCAAAATAGTTAAATCCTTAATAGGAATAAATTATTTCTGATCCGCCCTTGCTCTTTCTTGTTCATTAAATATTGTGCTCACCGATCACAGAGTTATATTTCCGCAAAAAATGTATTGGTTACTAGGTTTAACAGTAAATAGCCAATAGTCGTAAATAAAGTCAGAGAAGTCACGAGATAAAGTTCTGTTTTTAAATCTAAGTTTTAAAATGTTCCTGAATGCAGAATGTGACACCCAACTCGACCCCGATGCCTTTTTATATTACCTCCCTTTGCCATAAAATTTGCTTTCAACGCCCTGGAAATAAATCATCAAGAGCCACAGCAAACATGTCTAATTACACTGTGTTTAACACACATACTATTGTTTTGTATGGTTTATTTTTCTTCTTCTTCTTCTTCTTCTTCTTCTTCTTCTTCTTCTTCTTCTTCTTCTTCTTTCTTCTTCTTCTTCTTCTCCCGTCTTCTGTCTTCTATGCGCTTCCTTGATCGCAAGATAACTCACGCTCATATCTCAAGCATGGTCTGACGTATGGACCAGGTGTGACAGGAATGATAGTCCGTAGGAACGTTAGTCCCTCTGGACTATTATTCCGCGGAATTATAGTCCCAGGTCTAACATTTCTAGGAATAGTAGTCCGGCGGACTACTATTCCTAGAAATGTTAGACCTAGGACTATAATTCCGCGGAATAATAGTCCAGAGGGACTAATTTTCCTACGGACTATCATTCCTGTCACACCGGCAATAACAGCAAATGAGTCAAAACTCCATGGAGGTTCAGAATACTGGTCATGGTCACTGAGGTCATTGAGTGCATTTTAAGAATTACTGAAAAGCACATTTTTGGACCCTCTAATGCATTCCCGAAGTTTATACATGCATTTTTACACTAAAAAAGTGGGGGTGGCCAAAAATTTTGAAAGTGGGTCAAGATCATATCTCAAGCATTGTGTGGTGTATGGATCTGAGACCAACACCAAATTAGTCAAAACTCAATAGTGGTTCAAATTATGGGTCAAGGTCACTGAGGTCAATCGAGTGCATTTTTCAGAATTACCGAAATCACATTGTTTCACCTCCTAATGCGTTCCCAAAGTTCTTACATGCATTTTTAAACTCAAAAAGTGGGTTTGGCAAAATGTTGAAAGTGGGTCATGATCATATCTCAAATATGTTATGCCATATGGACCCGGGACCAACAACAAATGGGTCAAAACTCAATGGACTTTCAAAATATGGGACAATGCCATTTAGATCCCCAAGGGGTCATTGAGTGCATTTTTCAGAATTGCTAGAAAACACATTTTTAACACATAGTTCATACATGTATTTTTACACGAAAAATAGTCAAAAAATGTCTATTGCTGATTCCTTTACAGGACACATTTAATGCTATGCACAAGAGTTATTTCAAGTTTCTTGAAATATTGTATCTGAATCCTGTATAAGAATCTTTAAATGCTGTTTACAAAAACCTATTTCTGAATTCTCTAAAGATATTTTATTCCGGAAATAAATCCTCATAAATTCTTTTTCCATATAATTTAGTTCTAATGTTTTCACCACTTTCACACAAATTCGAATTTACTGGTTGCAGTAAATTCAGTTTCTCCAGTGTAGTCATTTATTTACACCCTGTCCGGATGAAGGTGGTGTTAATAAGTCACATAATTGGGTCATGTAGCGGAATTTAGAAACTCACCTCGAAGAACAGTTTCTGGCTTCTACAAGGACTTTAACCGCTTTAACCAACGAACAAGATAGGACAAAAATTGTTATTGTAATTTTTATTTGTTTTTCAAATTTTTCTCAAAATCTCAACAAAACCATATTATGTGACCTCTCACTGGAACGTGTTCAACGAAGTCATTCCAATGAGGGTTCAAATGATATGGTTTTGTTGAATCTTTTTTAAATTAGTTTTTTTTTTTATAAATGCTTCATTTATAAAATACGCGGGTGAGTGCGCCGGTGTAAAAGGAATGGAAGTCCGTAGGAACGTTAGTCCCTCTGGACTATTATTCCGCGGAATTATAGTCCTAGGTCTAACATTTCTAGGAATAGTAGTCCGGCGGACTACTATTCCTAGAAATGTTAGACCTAGTCCGGCGGACTACTATTCCTAGAAATGTTAGACCTAGGACTATAATTCCGCGGAATAATAGTCCAGATGGACTAATTTTCCTACGGACTTCCATTCTTGTCACACCGGTTCGTTTGGAAAAGGCTTAACGGTTACTTGTTAATTTAATGTTGGTTGGAGGATAATTAATTTAACCAATTGCCTAACAAGAATACGAAACTTGCAAACAACTTTTTGAAAAGCTCAATGTGTTCATTCTTTATCTCAAAAAGTTATATTATGACTCCCTCGTTGCGTCAAAAAGTGGAAACATATTAACATTTGAACTGCAATTTGAACTGCGATGACAACATGTACCACCTACTTTAAGTAATGAAAAAACAGTGTTCCGAAGTCATTTTCTAAAACTATTGACAACATCTCATTTTAACAATTATTTAACAGATATTGCACGAGATTATGACGATTTACGTACTGACTAGTGAACACGTAACGTGTATATTGGCCAATTAAGGGTTGACTGGCTGATCCCGAAATTGCCCTGTGACTTGCAAGTTCGTGCAGTATTTATTATTATGTTATACCGAATCACCTTCTGTTTAAGGCATTTTGCTTTACCACACACACGAAAATGCATTATTTTGCTTGTTTAAGCGTTACTCGCTAGCAAGATGTCTGAGGTCAGTCACGCAAACAATCTCGATCACATATCTGGACACCTGGTTAGCAGCAGGCAACAGAGCATTCTCCGTAACTGCACCGCTTCTGTGGAACAAATTCCCTGATCGTCTCAAGATGCCATAAAGCTTGGACTCTTTTAAGACTCCCCCCCCCCCCCCCCCCTTAAAATACATGTTGGGAGCGCGGTGGCTCAGTAGGTAGAGATGTAGGCTGCAAGCCGAGAGGTCCTCTGTTCGAATCCCACCTGCGTCAGAAGCGCTGTGTCCTTGGGCAAGACAGTTAATTCCAACTGGCCACGTGGGGGCACGGTGTCGTTGTGTACTGAGGCCTACTGCACGTAGATGGTGCACTTGTCTTCAACCAATGCAAACCCTTCTTGTGTGGAGTTAGTACGTTGGGGAGTCTGACAATTGTTCAATGGTTCTCTCCGGGTACTCCGGCTTCCTACACCCGTAAAACTGTCCGACACGAGGTGACCCTGGCTGTCGAAAGTGTCGTTAAACCCCAATAAATAAATAAATTAAATAATCTTTTTGAGCGAGTGTTTTATACTGGTAATTTTACAGCTTGCTAATTTATTATTATTCTCAGTTTGAAAAGGGAAACAGAAGATGAAAGACTAGCATCAACTGTTTTATTTCTCAAATAAAATTTAACAAGGAATACGATGCATAGAACGGTTAAAAAATTTGAGTTTCACTCAAATTAATTAAAACGTAAGGATTCCGACACGTAAAGTCAACGATCCATCCATCCATTTTCCTTTCAGTGTTTCACCAACCGGCATGAATGTTTATAATGATCTCGCGTGTATTATAAAGCTCGGAAGTTTTTAAATTGCTACGGGCCGTAAAGTGAGATAAATAGTTACTGCAAAGTCATTGCTCGATGACTTATAGGGGGAATTTGGGATAGATGTGTCAGGGGTGGCTTAGACGGCTGGGCCAAACAAGTAATAAGATCCTTAGGTGAGTATCCTATAAAAGGTATCCCCAAATAATAATACAACACCAGGCCATAGGTATCCTCAAATACCGAAATGAGTCGAAGAGCAGTAAGTGCGAGTCACTCGAACGAGCAATTGCTCTATGGCTCATTTGCTCGATGGAATTCGAGTCGTTCGAGCAGTATGTGCGAGTCACTGAATCGAGCAATTGCTCTAAAGCTCATTTGCTCGATGGGCTTCGAGTCGTTCGAGCAATGGCTTTTCAGTAACTGCTCGATAGCTTATTGGCTTTGGGAATGATATAGGCTTTTGTTATTCAGAAGGGATATAACTCTTCATACAGATTAATGAAAACCAAGCATTCTGATTGGTTAGTCAACGCCAGTAAAGTGAACTGATTTGGTGATCTAGATAAATGAAACAACAAGAGTACTCGGAATAGGGTCACAACAAACGGGAACAGACCATAGAAACTGAATATACTAATAATAAGCAAAGCTGTTCCAGTTCATAGGCTCTTCTACTCTACTGGAGTATACTCTAGGACAAAGTAACATGGTCGGGTACACGAAAACTATTGCATAGATAGGTAGAAGCAGAGAATTTTGAAAGAATTCGAAATAGTACAACTTGTCGGGTTGTTTGTGGTAATTCTACGAATCGAAAAATTACTCTTGTGCAAAGGAACACACCCCCGGTGCCCCCTCGGTACTATAGCGCTACGTGCTACTATTAAAATCTACAGTATGGCGGTCCTAAAAAGGATTCTTGGAAAATCCGTAGTAAATAAAAGTGTTTTTTGGTGATTTGAGGACCGGTTGGAACTAGTGGGGTCTGGTGGGGACTATTTGGGACTAGTGGGGACTAGGAGTCTAATTGTCGTAAAAACTCATGGTTTCTACAGCCGGGTATCCAAATCACCTACTACTCCCCTTCCTCGGTCCCTATTGGGGGTCCCCCATGAGATCCCCCCAATAGGCCCGGTCTCCACATTTCCGACTACCCTCTTCCTCGGTCCCTGTTGGGGTACCCCATGAGATCCCCCAATGGGCCCCGATCTCCACATCTCCTACTACTCCCCTTCCTCGGTCCCTATTGGTGGTACCCCATGAGATCCCCCAATAAGGCCCGGTTCATCCCTCTCCTACTACTCCCCATCCTATATCTCTATTGGGGTCCCCATGAGATCCCCCAATAGGCCCCAATCTCCACATCTCCTACTACTTCACTTCCCCCTCCGGGTCTCCCTCCGACCAATGGGGGACGATCTCCACATCCCCTACTACTGTGCATTTATTTTTATCGTGCATCCGCCGCCTCTGAAATGAAACATGAGATGTGATAAATATCATTTACAAATATATATTGGTAGTGTACTTTCGAAATGTTAGTCAGTTGTGGAACGACCGACCGTTCAGCAACAATCAACTATTCGGTGAATTTCTCTTAAGCTCCGCATATGTTGTATTTGTATTACATACAAGGACAGTACCGACCTTTAGCAATTTCACGTTGAGATATGCAAGTTTTGCGTGACGGAAAATTTATTTTGGTGTTTATATGAAGACGATACAATGAATCCCGTATCGGTAAAGCGTCCCGGACCTCAAAGAGTTGATACTACAGGCCAAAAGCGGTGTAGGATTATATTTTTCCTGAGATTTTCTGCAACCACAAAATAGATTCCACAGTTTTTCACTTCATGGCATTGTGCAGATAGTAACTTTCTTAGTTAGAATTAACCCTTTCAACATTGAGATATATTTCTTGTCATCTGAATGGCACCAATTGATTATGAGAGGGCGATCAAATAATGATTTAAAAGTGTAGA
The DNA here is from genome assembly GCA_031216915.1 of Pictodentalium vernedei. Classification (NCBI taxonomy): domain Eukaryota; kingdom Metazoa; phylum Mollusca; class Scaphopoda; order Dentaliida; family Dentaliidae; genus Pictodentalium; species Pictodentalium vernedei. The sequence goes on from CM062297.1 coordinate 472,004,437, forward strand.
CTTAGGATTGCGCGTTCAGAATATCGACTGGTGTACGCCCGACATTCATTCCACATTCATTTAATTCATGGAATTAAAACGTGTGTCATTTAATTCATGGAAATAAAACGTGTGAAGACCCCTTTCAGACCATCAGTCTATTTCTGTAAAGAATCCGATGCTGTTATGGGTAGTTTGTTTACCCACTTTTCGTGAAGGTTACCGTTGGTGGAATGTATTGTCCCTTTACTCACAAACATATACATATATCCATGGGTTAACATCTCCACCAATAATGACCCTCCATAATTAGCTAAAGCTATAATAATAAATCTCGGTTTTACAACACTGAATGACTGTGAAAAAGACATGAAGGATAGGTCAAAATGATTATGTTTTGGGTGTAAATGCTGAAAAAAATAATTACTTCCTCTCACAAATGTTAACAACTATCATCTCCTTGTTACCCTTTACCCAACGAACAAGATATCAAAATTTGTTATTTTAATTTTTTTGAAGAAGAAAAAGAAAATTTAATAAAAGCATATCATGTGACGAAATCATTGGAACGGGCTCGATGAGCGCATTCCAATGAGGGATCACATGATATGATTGTGCTGAAATTTGTTTTTGAACGATTTTTTTTTTAACTGCTCAATTTTTAAATTACTCGTACGGGGCGGCCGATTTGTTAGATAAAGGGCTCAACTTAGCCCTAAAATTCAATAAATCCGCCTACAACAGAAAACATCCCACTAGACTTGTTTTAAGGTTTTTCCTTGCTTAATGTTTCTTTTATCAAACGTATATTGTTCCCATGCGGTGGTGTCTTGTTTTGCTATAAAAAAAACAAAATTCCCTTTCTATTGAGTGTAGGGTTCATCGAACTTTCTAGAGTCAATTCGATTTCGAATCTTTCCACTGATTTGATTCGATTCGAAACCATCCCAATCATTCGAAAAAAATCGAATCCTGGAGAGTTGTGGATTTGATGCACTTCTTCATTACCCACTTCCTAGAGGCGATAACTCACCCTGCAGTTTCTCAAGGAACGAGATTATTATTATCCCTGATGGGGCGGGTATGAGATGGGGAATTCTCACCCGAGGGCAAGATATTTGGGCCAGACTTATTAATATCCCTGGTAGGTGAGGGTGTGAGATGGGGAATCTCTCACCACTAAGGTACTGAAACATATATAAAATACCCAGAAATTCATATAAAAGAGTCAAGTGTCCTTTGGTTTTGTGGTCTGTGTTTCTATTTCTATTTTCTTCGACAAACGTTCGTCTGCTAAAATTTCCCAAACGTGACACAATGTTGTTTGTTTGCAGAAGAACGTGCGATGATTGAAGAGCCTTGCGCCCATTAAATATGCTAATAAGCCAGTAACGTGGGTAATGTGAGATAGATATCTATCTCACATGACCTTCGGACATGAGACACGCATATCTTGTACAGGAAGTGGGAGGAGAATAACCGTACCCAACCTAACTAGATGGCACAAGTTTCGTTAGCGAATTCCCCAAAATGTCATTTGAGGCATTAGCGGGGATTGCGTCACTGGTTTGCTCATACATCGCCCCCTGAGTGGACAAGGCGACATCTGCAGTGCTTTTAAAGCATTACAGATGACGCCGTGTTCGAATCAAATGACAATAGATGCTTTTTTTCTTTGTCCACCTTGATGATACCCGTTGCTAAGATAATTGCGGCAGGGCGAGTTGTTGCTACCAGAATATTAAGAACAGAAAATCAAAACTCGTTTTGATGCATTCAAGGCGACAGCTTCGAGGAATTTGAATGTCAGTGCATCGGGACCCTGTCATATACGGCTCTAATATTAATGAAAGTACGTAGCACGTCGGGTTGATGCACTGGTCCGTGCCAAAATATATGTACGGAATACCTTTGGTTGACATACGAATAAATTGCTCAATCCTTCAGAAGCACATTATAGGTACATCTACTTGTAATACGATGAGACGAACGATTATAACCAGCTGGCGCCAATACTATAAAACGTTTAGAATTGTATTTTCTACCTATTAATATAACTAACTAAAATGAATCATCAGCATTTTAAAAGATATGGCAATTTGCCAACTGGCAAATTACCACATCTTTGAAAATGATAATGGTTCATTTCAACTCAGTTAAAGTCGAACTAGAAAATACAATTCTAAAAGTTTTATAGTATGGGCCCCAGTACGTAAACTGATACTGGGTTCACATGAGAGATAGACAACCGTGGTATTGTAACAGTTGGAATGTGTGATTTGATTCGGTTTGGAACTTTTAGCCTGATTCGATTCGAGATTTGAACGAGCGAGAAAATCTTGATTCGCATTGATGTTATACCAGTAGCATTTTTTTAAATTTATGGATGGAAGAATAGGGACTTTCTAAGAAATATATGTTAGCGGTTGTCTTAATAAGAACGTGCAATTGTTTGGTATTTTTATTTATATTGCGCTACACCTGTTTTGAACTGTCGCCTCTTTCGGAAGAGTAACATGGATTTCATTATTGCGAATAACAAATACAACTGTTTGTGTTGAGCTTTGGAGCTGTACGGCATTATATCAATAATAATTACGGTTAATTGCTACAGATATTTTTGAAACTAACTAATTTTACATTGATTAGTAAGCCAGTTATACAACTTATATCAACGCCTCTTCTTGGCCGAAAGGCGCAAGAACATGAAATGACCTGCATAGAAACACCGTGGCTTCGCTCTTCTCTAATTCTATGACGGGATCGTTGCCTGCACGGAGCGTGCCTCTATTTACTCGGGGGACAACCATTTTACGTCCCCCATCGACGAGGACAGTAAGTTGCGACAGCATCAACCCCACAATTAATGCTGCCAGAGAGTGTTCTGACACCACGAGAACTTTTCCGACCGAGGATGGGTCTCGGCACCTCTGGCATGAGAGGCCAGCGCACTTATCCACTCGACCACCAATCACCATAATCGCTGAAGTTACCGACACGGATTAAATAAAGTCATCAGGTATGATTCGGTGAAGCACTAATACTAATACAAATACAGATAATAATAAAAATAATAATAATAATAACACTTTGGCCGGAACTTGTTTGCCTCAGTTTGCAGGTGAGAAGGCCTTGATTAATCGTTTGCTCCCAACTACTAAACCTGTTCCCACACCTCTTCTCTCCTCCCAATACCCAGAAACGAACTGCCTGCTGACAGTCCGTTCCCCATTCATCCTCATCTCTCCGATAAGCATACTAACCCTCCCCTTTGTCTCGCCCCAAACCCGCATATGGTTCATTAACACACCCCACCCCATCCTATTATACTCCCAGAGAATGTTATTCTGTTAGAGGCCTTTTTGGACATTCTAATAGAAAGTGTTGCAGGTTCCCCTCTATTCCTAAACAACATACTCCCAGTGAATGTTATTCTGTTGGACTCCTTATTGGACATTCTAATAGAAAGTGTTGCAGGTTCTTCTCTACTCCTAAAAAACACATTTGGCACTCCTTTTTCCTGTGTAACCAAATTTTACCCCCACGCCTCAATGACCACGACCTCACCTTAAACAGCAGTAGCTCCCCCTCCCGCCAAGGTGCCATCAAAGTACTCTTCAAAACCTGCCTTTTCTTATCGCTTTGTCACACAGGCCAGCCAAATACCTTTTTTGCTTTGACCCCCACTCTCGCTAATTTCGGCTACAATCCTCCATGAATCATACTCTTGTGTTATTTTTTAACTCTAGGCTGTCCCCACTTCTAAATCATGGATCTCCATTGATTAGGTCCCAGTCAACTCCACCACTTGCTCTGTCGACACTGTCTCTGTGCTGAATTCCAAATATTCTGGAACATTAGTTTACACCATCGGCTGTCAGGGAGATTAACAAAATATTTAACACAACAGAGTTTCATTAAGTCTATCCTGTCCTTGATCCTCATCCACCCAAATTCACCCCTGATGGCTTGTAGTGCTCGGGCTTTACTCGCCCTGTTATTCATCGGCCTCAATGTTCTTAATTCCGATTGCCCACATAAGGAGCACGTGGCCACGTGTACTAAGACGTAAAATGGTACACTGCATTCTGCCAATGTTAACCCTGCTTGTGCTGAGTTAGTACGTTGTGGAGTTTGACATTACTCGCCACTGCTGGGTAGTTTTCCCCGAATTCTCCGGCTTCCTCTACCCATAACATTGTCCTACACGAGGTGACCCAGGCTGTCGAAAGTATTGTTAAACCTAAACAAACAAATAAATATCCATCGGCCTGCATCATTCTGCTCAGTTTACAAACTCTTTATAGTCGCTTGGTTTAAAGTACACCCACCATTTCCCAAGTGTGCTTTTTTCCCGCGGAACCTTATTGAATCTGTTTCTCCTATTTAGTTTCATTTCACTAAGAATTATCATGTCCTTTCCAGCCACTTGTTTATACCGTTGTTAAGCTTTTACATTTGTGGTTTCGGAATTGTATTTTCTAACTATAATTATGGATAATTGAGATGAATCGATTGCAATCACCAACAACTGCCCCGTCTTTGGAATGTCTTATGATAATGATTCATCTCACACATACATATTCACAGGCATCTTCAGCAATATTTATTTAACAAACACATTTCAGTTACTTCAGCTTTCGACCTGTGGTGAAAAAGAATGAATGAAGTACTACCTCCCATACTCTCCGCGATACACAAACACCCATGTGAAATGCTCAATGGTTTGGGTGTGCGCATGACAGCTGATACGCTTCTATGGCCACTAGCAACTATTGTTCGCTTTTGTGGTCACAGAAGTGTTACAAAACGGTTAAGCCTTATGGCGTACAGATGACACTTGCATAATTGACCCGCCACAAACGACAACTAGTTAACCAAATATTTTTAGAGACCGGGTGCTAATACCTTAACCCTTTACCTAACCTGAAAAGCAGACGACACTTGCAAAAAGAATTCTTGAATGACTATTTATTTTTCATTTTTTGTCTCAAAAACATAAGTTATGACCCCATGTTGGAACGAGCTCGACGGGCTCGTTCCAAGGAGGGGTCATAACCTATGTTTTTGAGACAAAAATGAAAAAAATAATGAAAATTAATTGGCGATGTTTGAGAATAGCGCTGGCCGGTTTTGACGTTACGTTAGGTAAAGGGTTAAAAAATTTACTGTTGCATTTTCTGGAATCGTATTTTCTACCGGGGAATATATATAGCCGAAATAATATGTTATTTGGAAAACTGAAATATCAGTTCTTACTTGACATGATCATCTTTCGAACAATTTGGCACATAGTGAGATATTGTAAGTGATAACAGTAGATAGCAGTTGTCTCCTGTAAGGAGGTGATATACACACAATTGTATTACAATGACACTCCAACATTCAGGGGGGTATTTCCATAGTATTTCTGATTGAGTGAAATGAGAAAGAAATTAGAATAGTAGTCTTAAAAAAATAGTGAAAATTAATTCAATTTCATGGGGTGATTGTGGTTGTGGGTGGGTGATAATAAAGTTGACACAGTTGATGTCATCGATCTCTGTGTGAGGTTGTCAGCTCAGATATGTTACACATTGGTATTTTTGTGTGTACCAATCTACGGTGGTGTAAATTTGAGTAAAATAACCACAATCGAGTAACAACAATTCAGTATTACCCTCGTCCAATCACAACAATGGCACGTAGACTTTCCAACTCTCTAATGTTGCAACCCCAACCAACTGCTCTCTAATTTTGAAGCCGATACAAAAGCCTTTCTTCAAACATGTCGGCGATTTAACTAGACACTGCGTAGTTTTTTTCATCCACAAGTTTTGGGTATTTAACATGTGTGGATTTTCTTACCAAAGATATCCTTTCTCATGTTTACCAATTCCATGGTTCAATACAAAACTTTCAGTCGAAGTGTCTTAGAATAACCCTAGATATTTGACTTTTTGTGGTGTTGGTATAATGTTCAAAACCAGAAAGCAGGTTATCAGGTGTTATGCGCACGTCCAAACAGCCAAGCGTTTCACGTTGGATGTTTGTTATCGCGGACGGTATAGGGGGTAGTACTTCGCTGTTTCTTTTTCATCACAGGAACAAACTGAATTAACTGAAATGTGATTGTCAAATAAATACTGCTGAAGACTCATGTGAATATATCCCGACTGAGATGAATCATTAGGCATTCTAAATATGAGGCAGTTGTTTGTGATTTGAAGAGGTTCATCTCAATCATTTATAATTATAGTTAGAAAATACAATTTCTAAACCACAAACGTAAAAGCTTTGAAGTATTGATCCCTGGATGTGCCATAACAATATCATTACAATACTGTTGCCGGGAACGATGTACCGTACCCGATTTCCATTTCTTCTACTGGCAGGGGAAAGAGTATCTGGTTAGTCCTGTGGTCTCCCATCATACGGCCGATACTTTCAGCCGCTTCAATAGGAGTCAAAACACAAAACCTTATACTCAGCAATTAAGCAATGAATGATCCATACAGTGACAAGAAGAGCTTTTCAGGCTGGCGGAGAGACACCTTTAAATTTCCGAAAGAAACAGGCGATGTACGTTATCGTCATGGGACGTGGGTAACATTCGTCGAAACACTGTTTCACTTATTTTGGTATCCTCGTTTAACATGTCGGTAATGGGCAACAATCACCCACCAAGACTGAGTCCTAGTAAAAACTTCTGACAAGCCTGAACTTCTTCTGACATCTACACTTCTGGGATCTTATCAGATCTTATCAGACTCTGGAGCTTAACTTGAATGAATTACATTAAAGAAGGAATGTTTCATCAAATCGGTCGATGCATGCATTTATTCATACACAATCATCCAACATTCCAATTAACATCCATCTGTCGTGTGTTGTCCTCGCAAAATTGATTCAAACATAGAACACGTTTTTTCTAAACTGATGTATATAAATATATTCCGATTTCTGTTGTAATAGTAATGTTGCGTGTACTTGTTCAACCGTTGAAACTTACTCGGTGGTATGTTGGTTCAGTCAAGATGTTCGTTCTGGTTGGTGGGGATGGCTATAACCATAAATTCATGGACATTCAGACACATGAAGAAAACATGTTTCGTTAATTTCTGTTGATTTTCTTTTGTCTGATTTTATTTCCAATAAAAACGTGCAATTTCTAAGTGCAATTATATGAATGTCTAAAACTTACTTATCGGTAACCTGCCATTAAGATTTGAATCGAAAGCTGACTAAAAAGCACAAAAAACTATCGATCTGAAAGTTTTATCGAGTGCACATATACCAGGGTTGAAACAATATGTCTTGATCAGTAACTGTGCTTTCCCATCCACCCTGAACTGTGTTCAATTTAGTTCTTTGTCGGGTTTCGACCGTGTACTAAGCTCAACTCCTCTCTACTAACAGAAGTTAGGTGCATTCATATACGGCATTTCCATCCATCTGAACTAAAAGCTAATGTAAATTGTTACGTAAAATATTGTGACTACAAAAACGGAAAGGGAATTTCGATCGGATTGCGACTCGGTCGTTTTTCCGATCGAAAGTCCTTGTTCACTTCCCCCTCCTCCAACCGCATCGTTCTAAGACCTCATATTCGTCGAAAACGAAATTCAAGAACACTGAAATCCCTGTACTATTTGTGTTTGATTTTCTTGATTCGGTTGCGAACGAATATACGAGATGCACTTGATGGTGTGGATGAGCCCTTTCGAAACCTCTGTTTGTTTTCAGATTCAATTTTCAGAAGAATATATGTTCGAAATAATTGAAAATGTAAATTTTCTTCGTGTCGCGCAAAAACATTTGGGTAACCAATCAAGATCAAGGTCACGAGTAGATTTTAACAAATGGAATCAGCATGTACAACAACGATTTCGTATTCGGTCCCTAACTTTTAGTGGAGGATGGCATGACATTGAAACTTCTACAATATGAGGGTCACCGCTAGACGGTGCATATCAAGGTCAAGGTCAGAGATAAATGTTAACAGATGGAATCAGCATGCACATTAATTTTTTATGTTCGGGACATATTTAATGAATATCACAATGAAACTCACGCAACATGTGTACCGCCACTAGACGGTTGTCGCGTACACAATCCCCGACTTCCACCAATGCTGAAGTAAAAATAGAGGTCGACACTTGGAAGCAGCATGAATATCAGCATACTAGTGTAGGACGCCTTCTAGGTGGTGTTCTTGTTTAGTATATGAAATACCCGGTGGCCAGCGCCTGTTGAATACATACTTTACCGTGTATGTGTTCTTTTTGTCAGTCACTTTGGGTTAACCCTTTAACTCTTTACTCAACGTAACTGCCAAAACCGACCAGCTCTATTCTCAAAAATCGCCAATTAATTTTCATTATTTTTTTTCATTTTATCTCTCCAAAACATAGGTTATGATCCAACGAAGGGTCATAACCTATCTATGTTTTTGAGACAAACAATGAAAAACAAATAGTTATTCAAGAATTTTTGTTGCAAGTGTCGTCTGCTTTTCATGTTAGGTAAAGGGTTAAACTCAGTATGTATAATTGTTTGCGTGAAGACGATATAAAATGCAATAAATCGGAATAGAGGCTCAGTAATACTTTAATCCCACAGTCCTACAAAGCTGTATGATTAAATTTTTATTGAACCCCTTTCAAGGCAGGACAGATTCTCTAATTCGCCGTAGACAGTATTGAATGAGGCGATACCGTCCGTGACGTCACTGTCGAAATGGTTTATGCTGTGTTGTCTGATGTAGTTTTGTGTAAAAGCGAGAGTGTTTATCTGAAACCAAAAGTGCGATATTTTGAGATTCTTTTGGTAAGGTAAGTCCGTATTACGGTACAGTGCACTGCTCTAGCAGAAAAGGGGCTGTATGGCATTGCGTTAGTTTCTTCTCGTCCATTAGTTGAAATCTCTATTCGCAACATAAAGACCGTTGCCATACTTTAAGCCGTTATCAAGAGAACCCACCAACATCACAAGGGATCCTATATATGGAAAAACCGTCATTCCATCTTTTTTTCTTCTGAGCCCTTGATTCCAAACCGTAGCCTATGACTTTTCATTGGAACTTCAGTCAGTACACCAACCACTGACAAAACAGGACAAGAATTCAAAACCAACCACTGAACAAGTGACATAGAAATATTTAACTATGATTATGTGTAATGTATTTTACATTAACTATTTTGACTTTCATGCAATATCATAATAACGAACATGTTGTGCGCAGTATTTTCCCGATTCGTATTTGGTGGCAATTTCAGAATTCTGCGAATATATTGATTCAGTGATTGCTTGAATGCACTGTACCTTTCTATGGAGTTGCATAGTACACACTAGTCATTTTTTTTGTTCGATATAGTACCTTAAGGTCACAAACATGGAGATTCGAAATTATGTGTCCGGTTACCTCCCCGCACCTGCGGCATTTGACCTGTTGAAAAGGAAATGTAAGAACATTTAATCTCAGCTGTTCGTTTTGTTTGTATTTCCTCACGAGGCCAGATGACTTGATCTTGGTTTCGCAATGTTTTTGATTGGGACATCTCAACCAGCTTGTGTATATGTGGCGCGATCAATCACGGACTGGTCTTAATAGTTTCAGAGAACAATATATGGCAATATATCTACCAATATAAAATGAATTAGATGTGCTGCGGGGAATGACATAGCCAGATTGGCTGTCTTCCTGCCATTCACGGTGGTTTGTTTGCAGATTGGCGGGACAGATTCAGAAGATAATTAAGTGATCAAGTACCGTAGGTCCAATAATGCATGCAGTTCAGATGAATTATAGAATGATTATGAAAATGAAAATGTTCAGGTAACTGGTAGCTTAGATAGATACATATGCGCACAAACACACACAAACAGAGAGACGCACACATACACATATATATATAGCTTGTGTATATGTGGTACGATCAATCACGGACTGATTGTTTTTTTTCCTGTGCTGTTTGAGCTTTATTTAGACGAATATATATTATATATATGTATAAACAAAGCTCGATCAGCACAGGAACAAAAACAATTTTGACATAGCTTTCGGTCTGATAAAGACCTTCTTCAGGGTACAGACACAATAAGAAAAAATACACACAGACGACGAAATAAATGAAATGTGGCGATAATATTTGGAACCAGGCAGTTTCAAGCTAGCGTGATTAACATAAACTCATACCTTAAAGCGATAAAATACGATTGTTCAATGACACGTTTTAGCATTCTGGTCGGCACCGTTATTCTTTCAAGAGGCGATGCCTCAAATGCAAAGCAATCCTCCTACAGGATTCTTACAATGGAAAGTTCCAAATCTTTTGGTGTGTTATTCTTGCTGTCTTCTGAGTGGAATCCTAATCTACCAGTCCAGTACTAGGTCACAAAAGTACAGATGTAATTTTAGTCCAGTGATAACGAAACGATGATGTACAAGGGGCTGAGCGCAGAAAAACATTTTAATCTATGATTTATTAAACGTACTTGTAAGGTTGTGAACATTTAATTAAGCGCTACTAGGTCGGATACCGAAATAAAATACATCTGCTGTCAAGACTTCCTTTTCAATATTTATAGAATCGATTTAAATTACTTACGGCGTTAGTCCTAAATTAACTGACCAGATGCCCTAACGACAGTGGAGGTTGTTCTAATAGCTGATGTGAAAGTTTTATAGCAGAAAAAAGTAATTCACTGCCGACTCGAATCTCAAAAGTTTTGTTAGATTCATAGCAAAATGGACTGTTGCAATGGAGAATCAATACGATTTCAGATTCTGATAACACCACCAAATTTCCCAATCTAATTTTGTTTCATTTAATCATCATTGTTACTCACTTGTTATCTCCCGAGTACCAGGTCCAATTGAAAACATGACCACTCTCGTCGGATTTCTATTTGGTGAGCATCGGAGAACTTTTCGCTTTTCAGTATTGTGTATGGTGTTAGGTCAGTCTCGACTCCTGTGTTTATAAGGAGGCTTAAATCGGTTAACCCACTTACTTGTATGCACACAACTGTATTGCTGGAAAGTGGTTGAAAAACGTCACCATTCAAACTGTCTTTCGAGATGGTGACAAGTCAACCAATGCAGTAACTCTTCCAAATCCATAACGTTTGACGGCGTGAAGGCTGTTACGCTGTAACTATAGTCACAGCTTAACAGCTGTTACTTCATCAAACATCATGACGTTTATCTTGCACAAAAACAAAATCCCTGTTTCAAATTTCCAATCTCCCAATCTCGACTATTGTTGCAAGGTGCATTTGCCTTCTACCGCTGCTAACTCTGCTTGTGTTGGGTTAGTTAGTTGAAGAGTCGGACGGTTTTTTGCGCTACTCGGTGATTCTCTCCGGGTATTCAAGCTTCGCCACTCGTAAAACTGTGCGACATGCACGATATGATCCTGCCTATTGAAAGTGGGATTAAACCCTAATAAACAATAAGCAAACAACAGCCCTATAGGATGAAATTATTACTGAAGTTGTTAAGAGGGTACCATTCGAAAAAGTACCATTGCTACGAAATTGAAAAATCTATTATCATAGTAAACAAGCACTGTTTCACTTCACGGGGTACCAGGGGGGATTCACGTAAAACGCGTCTTCAACTAAAAGCGCAACGCACTACCGTCAAACTGAAATAGTACAAGATTTTACACAATCGAATAGACTGGTCGACGTTGGGCACTTCGTCTTAAACTCCGCCAAAACATACCGATTGTCACTGATCCCAGCCTTCGCATTTGGAAGAGGTCGTCAGATGATATTCCTACTGTTGTCTATACAACAGGATTGCTGGAACGTTATTGGTTACATATAGTATCTAAACCTCCGCCATCTTAGGGGAGAACGGAAGTTACATCAAATAGACATTGCTCAACAATCAAAAGAATTCTGGAAGGTTTTCAATTTCCCAACGCCTCGCAATCGCCAATCGCCTTATAAAGATTATACTTTCATGTCTGTAAAAAATGAATATCTTGATGATCTGGATATTTTTTACGACAATTATATTTACATATTTAAATTAATGTTGCCAAGAAATATGAGTCGACATTTGGAAAGTTGGTACTGCCTTGGTAGTTTTGGAGCCAGGTAAACACCATGGCGTTTGATTATCGCATTGACTTGACTCCACCCTAGCAGGGAACGTCAGACTGAGTTCCGACGTTTTTTTGCAGACGTTCCAGCAGTCCATCTGTATAGAGATTAGTGGATACACATGACACTGGATCCTACGTAAACAAAGGATATTGTCTTATAGAAGATGCGATTACATTTAACGCTTTATCTGACACTTGTCTCAATTTTTCCACATCAATATAGAAAATTGTAAATCACATTTGTTAGTTTCACATATTTCTCTTAAGATCATAGATTATTCGTGAAATATTTTGGCACTCTGGTTTTCAGCAAGCATACACTGACGAACTGAGTATATTGGTTTCCCATTCTTTTATGGCGAGGACTTCCGTACTAGTTCTGGAGTAAATTTGAATCAAATGATAAGAAACAATGTCGACCAATCCTCGTAGTTGGACTTCACTGTATATCAGACTGGGGTTCTGTTCACACATTGGATAAATGTTATAACAAAACCTTAATTTTCTGAATTCTAACATTGAGTTCATATTCACTCAATCCAGTTGAGTTGGGTTGTTTTTTGAGCTCATTGGCTTTAGAGTCTACGGTTATAAAGAATGAATAGGTACAAGGGCCGGTAATCAGATTTATACCACAAGTAGGGTAAGGGTTTTAACCACTCGACCTGCCGAGTGGTTAAAACCCTTCTTCTACGAGTGGTTTAAATCTGATTAACGACTCTAGGGACTTTTTGTTTTGTTTATACCATGCTCTTAATAAATAATCGACTTTGTCACTTAAAATGGAGAAAAAACGACACTTTCTATCGCAAACACATGGGTTTGTTTTGTTTACATCTGCGCCAGTGGACAGTACTACCGGTTGTACATGAATGCTTGATTGACAGCTGGACACATCGTCAAAGCTGGTTGAATTTACCTTGCTTTTTCAGTCAAATAATTATTAACAATTCTTAAATTTTATTTTAAATATTTAATTGTAGGTATTTTAAACTTAATAAGTCATTTACACGCAGTGGATAGTACCGCAAAATGTCGAATGTTTGAATAAAACATCGCGAAATGTGAATGTATCGAAGTTGACAAATTGCGTCATGTCAAAGGTCATGTAGGGTGAACTTCCGACTATACGTGTAATGTACTGGTAGTGGGGTTAAAAGCTAAAATTTAACATAAGGCTTTCCACAGGTAGTAACATAGGCGAGCATGATATAAATTGGTATTAGTGGACATCGGGGATAGTCATATGGGGAATGTATTTCCCAGTTTAACGACTGTAACTTCTTTTTTTCAGTGCTATCTTTGGTTTCAAGTATCCTGACATTGACTTTGATAGCTTGTGATCGGTTCTTCGGAATTGTCTTTGCCATGAAGGCACACATCATTGAGAGAAAGGCATGGTACACAATAATGACCGTATGGGTATGCGCATTGGCGGTTGCGATTCCTCTTCTCTTTATAAGGAAATACGAAGAGGTGCATTGGGCGGATCACGTGGAAAGCTGGTGCTCCGATTACTGGCCTGTCACCACGACGAACAATTCCACAACTGTGTCCTTCTTATCGAGACGTGTATACTGGACGTTCATCTCTGCAGTACTTTTCTTTTTACCTGTTTGTGTTATGTCCATAGCGTACTCAAAAATAATGTACACACTTTTAAGAGCGCGGATTCCCGGAGAAAGGATCAACGCTGACGTTCATCTTAAGTCTCAGAATCAGAAGAAAAAGAAGGTAAAGTATTTGTTTTTTATCATAGTATAAATGTTTGGGTTTTTTTTTAAATCAGTCTTGTTATCTCAGCTGACAACCGAAAAGCAGTTTATAGCAAAACACAACCCCCAGAAACTGACTCCATTGTATTGAATAGTCTGTGATACAAATTAACTCGAACTTATGATATTTATTCATTTTAATTTGAGTTGCAAATAAGGAATGATCGTTGTTTTTTGCCTATTTCTTGAGTTATGAACCTCAAAAACAAAGTCCAAACTGTGTAAATGGGTAACCCATTTACACTATGTTTGGCCTTTGTTTTTAGGGTACATATCTCAAGAAATAGACAGAAACAAACGATCATTCCTTATAATTAAACGTGAGGGGCAATCAATTTAAACACTCTCTACTTTGTGGAGTTAAAATAAAAACCAGGTCGCATCATGCTTCCTAGTGATAACTAAATAAAAAGGCATAGTTTTATAAAGTTCTGCTTGAAATAATGATACATTTCGCTGAAACATGTTCTTGCGTCTTTAAAACGTTTATTGACCAATGAACTGCGTAAGTTAAAAGGATCGTCATAGGCCACGCCCAAACAAAACTTCAGTCCAATCTTGAGTTGGGCTTCTTTTCACTGGCGAATTCTGTTCGCATGGCGCGTTGAAGTTGTGAACAGGTGTGTTTAAAATTGTGATGTTTCTTGTTCAACTCTATTTGTAGCCATATTCAAAAAGCACTTTTGAAAAACCTCTACAGCAAAACATCAACAGAAATGCGAGACCAAAGACAACGGGAAAGATTCCTAACAAGAGCGCTGCAACATAGCTTTAGTGAGCTCAACGTACCGTAAATAGATGTCAAAAAGGGAAAAATATCGACATTTTATTTCCAACCAAATAGCATTACGCCTGGTCCACTTTATCCCTGTTGGCCTAGATTAAAACAATCCAGAGGCAGGGGCGTAACTAAGGTAGGGGCCAATCCAACCAACATTTTCCATCCCGAGACATTTCCGTCTGGATGGCGTTCTTCCTAGTAATAATTATGAAATTGTTTCAAGATTAGATTTGATACTCGGACTTATCACACACACAATCGGTCATGCGAACGAAATACAGTAGTATCCGGTTCAGGCGGTTGGAGGCCCAGCATGACTAATTTTCAGTAGGGTACTTGCTAATTGAGTAAGAAGTTCGAAAGGCTATACGTCAAAACTACTACATGTATTTATCCACAACTAAGAATTTAACTATAACCCCGACTGACTAATATTCCTACTTCAGCACGCCATGCCTTCAATGAAGGCATTCCCTGATGATGGAGATGGGATATTTTATCAGTCGGCCTTGATTCATAACAGTCAGGTTGAATATTGAATATACCCATAGTAGCTTGGTGTACCAAATGTTCACCATGAGTGGTGAAGTGGTGTTAACCGCGAGCCTTTGGAGCGCGGTTAACACCACTTCACCACGAGTGGTGAACATTTGGTACACCAAGCCACTATGGGTATGTTTTATTTATACCGCGATCGTCAGATTAATAAGAGTTCAAATGTTAAATAATACAATATGCACACGTGGGTATCTATTTTTGTTTACATGAGCAACGGTGGGTTGTACTTTCGCTGTCAATTTTATCTCCGAAACGAAATGGAAAAAGAAACACTCAAATCACGGGCCTTTTTCATTTTAATAATATAATACATACTGTTTTGAGTTATGGGTGCTTTATTAACATGAGGCAACGCATATTTGTTAATTGTTGGTATCTTATGAGGTAAACCCTTTTAAAAACATACTAAATAATTGTGGGTTTCATTTCACTCTTTGCGAGGCGACGAGTGATAAATTTAGCCAAGTTTGCATTCAAGTCGAGGTCACCAAAGGTCAACTTAGATGTAGTTCCACTGTAGGTGTAAATTTTAACTACTGAAATCCCATTGCTAGCGTGTTCACTTCAATTGGTGTATAAAGCTAAAATTTATGTCGTAGGCTTTTTATATATAGTAGAAGAGGTAATCATGGTATAAATCAAGTTTACACTCCACACCATCCCAAAAGGGTCATCTTCGCGATGCCATATAAAGGCCTGTTCCAAGAATACATTAACATATACCAAATTTGACTAAATAACTAAGCCATTTTATTATGTCTTCCAAATCATAGTTTATACTCTTTCACTGGAACTAGGGCGACTTTCTCGCTCCATTGCGACAATGAGGCTAGCGAGTGCTGAAACTGTAGGCAGGGTATCGGTATGTGTATTTTCTAAGGGTATTAAATCCAAACACGCAGTTAGTTGGGTGACCTTCTGTGAACCGGTTAACCATACGAACAGTCAGCAATAGTAAATGTACTTTGGATGTATCAGATTTCCGTACCTAATCGAAAAATTACCGTTTTATGTACCTCATATTTCGCGCTGTGAGCTTCAACTACTTCTACACATTTTAATACGCGTTGACCAAAAGAAGAAGACAGCGGTCTTCCTACTTCCAGCAAATTAACATGAAATCGCAATTTTGCAAACAGAATCCTTCCTAAGGTCATGAAATATTCTCGAAGATCACAAAACAAAACCAATCGAGGAATCGGTCGAGATGAAACGGAAACAATTGATTTCTATTAATTGGTTTAAACCAGCATACAGTCCATTGGTAGTAAGCGAGTTATTGGTCCCTGATGCAAAATTATGATAATATATATTGTTTCAATATGTAACACACAATTTGATATACATTACTTTATTTAATGCTCAGGCATCAATTCACGCTGAAAAATTAAGTCATATTCCCCTGTCGGTCGGCAAAACGAAATATCAAAATGATATTTAGAAATCGATATTTCATCGTAGGTTCGGATGACGAATCACATGTACTTTAAACGAGTCAGCACATCAGTAATGAATTCCAGACTCCCAAATACAAACGAATTCGAATAATTGATAGTGACAGTGACTAAATCAATTCATTAAATCAGCGGTTTCAAAGTTTGACTTTCTCATTCACCTTCCAGCGAAAAGCCGAAATCACTTTCAAATTTCTTCAGTTCAACTTCACACGTCTTCAGTGCATTGAGTTCAAAAAAAATAAAATGACGTGTCTTGTTATTGAAAATAAGAAAAGTGGTGTTTTTTGTTATTGTTCTATTTCTTCGAAACACATTGCGATTATTTCAATTCGCCAGCCTTGGTAAATCGTAAAGTTAGGGGAGAAATAAGACGGGACTACTTTTTGTGCGGATATTCACACATTCCAATGGTTGGAGTTTGGTTGTTGTAATTTTTGTATGGACGCCGGTTCGGCACATAAATTTTGCGCCTTAATGGCAAATAAAGGCCACAAATTGGAGAGTTTGTAGTCGTAGAGCATTAAATAAAAAGAAAATTCACGAACATTTGATGAATGCGTCGCTCGTGAAGATCCTCATATTTCTTTGTAGCCACTCACGAGATATTTTCGGTATTCATCAAATTTTCGTGAATATCCTCTATATATTATCACCGATTTATTGAAACCGTTCATAAGTTTTCAATGATGGCAATGCGGGGACAGGCTCAAATAATCAAGCCCCTGCTTTGTCTTCAATCAAGCAGGTTTGATAAGGAATGAAATCCTACAAAACATAATGCTGAGACGATTTCGAGTTTAGACTTGGAAGGGAGTTAACCCTTTACCTAACATGAAAAGCAGACGACACTTGCAAAAAAAATTCTTGAACAACTAATTTTTTTCATTTTTTGTCTCAAAAACATAGGTTATGACCCCTCATTGGAACGAGCTCGACGAGCTCGTTCCAATGAGCGGTCATAACCTATGTTTTTGAGACAAAAAATGAAAAAAATAATGAAAATTAACTGACGATTTTTGAGAATAGCGCTGGCCGGTTTTGGCCGTTACGTTGGGTAAAGGGTTAAGAGGGAATAATCAAGTGAAGGAAAATGCAATGACAATTGGGGTCCAGGCAAATAATTTACTTCTAGGAGGTGGAGCTGGGGTCCTGATAACGCCTGACTAGTTCAGTGCATGGACGCTACACAAAGTTTTGATGTGAACGAGCATTTCCCACACATGATATGCGTTGAAACTGTTAGCATCGCCGGATCAAGCGGACAAGGGCAAAAATAACGATCAACCAAGCAAATTACCGGAATGCCAGACTGTGGGGTGATTTCATTCCAAAGAAATATTTTAGACTGACAAAATATCTTTGTAATCAACTCGCATTCTGACAGTCCAATAGTCTGCACGATTGATTCGCAATTAGGCCACCAAGTGAAAGGCGGGTACCTCATAGGATATCTCTCAAAATCCAGCCATTTATACGGCGAAAAAAACTTATTTTCATATGGAAAATAGGTGGCATTTTGTTCAGCGATATATACCACTGGTTGTTTTTTTTAGACAATATGAGTTTGCTTGCATACTTTTTCAAAATTTTCTCACACTAGGCCGCACCATGATCGACCTGGTGCGTTTGTACCAGGAAACCCATATAAGCTATTATTTACTAGATAAGATTTTCTTTTCCAGAATTGCTCATTATCGAACTCGGCTGATATGACTTTAAACGTGACTAATATGAAGCTGATTTCGGCATATGTGAACCAATCTAGCGTTGCCCCCTTGATGCGTTACTGGGCGCAGCCAGTTTGTTTACAGTTACAGACAGACAGACAGACAGACAGACAGACAGACAGATAGAGGGATAGATGTTTTATTTGACGATATATATGATATGCCGGTTTACAAATTTAAAATGAAATATACAATTACAGAACAAAGCATATATACCGTAGGGAGACGTCATAGCCAGTTTGACTGTCTACCTGTCATCCCCAAACAAACATTTCTTTCAAAAATGCATAAGGAAACGGATTTTTGTGTATGGCTAATATTCAGTTATGTGCGATTCTTAGTTGTTATTTACAGCGGTTGGTACCTATCTTGATTGATAAGACTTGGTAGTTGAGACAGCTCAAGAAGCAGACAAGATTATCAGACAAAGTACGAAATATAGATAGACCTATGTTCTAATGTGTGGGAGTCTAATGAATATTTCCTGGATGAGCACGGTGGGTGGTTTGTTTATTAATTAGTGGGTATTGAATTGGCACACGGGACAGAAATGGGTTATTACACTGAATATAATCAGAGTATGTAGACAAGAATTTCAACCTTACAGTCTTTTTGAAAATGTTTCTATTTTAAATGTTTCTTATTTCCAGTTCCAAGCCATTCCATAGTCTCGGAAGTGCAAGAATAGGCAGGTTATCTAGGGATGTTGTAGTGTCCTATTAATTATAATTAATTCTAATTGCCTTGTGATTTCGCGTGAAGAGTTATGGGTTGTCGTGAAAAACGTGTTATAAGACGCAGGGAGATTTTTTACCTTCCAATCATGGATGAACAGACACACAAAGACTTTGTAAAGGTCGTTTACTTTAGGTATTTCGTCTTTCTTAAATAGAGGATCAGTGTGGGCTTTAAAATGAGCATTTTTAATTATTCGCAATTAACGTTTTGTAACATTAAAAGTTTTTTGATATGTTTGGAGTTGCCCCATATTTGAATTCCGTAAATCGAGGGAACTATGGATAAGTGCATAGTATATGTTTTTTATTTCTCTTTGTGGTAGAATCTTTTTCACTTTGTTTAGGGCATAGTTTGCACGACTAATTTTGGCGCATATTTGTGATAGGTGAGCTTGGTAGAAGAGATTATAGTGATTCCCAGGAATTTTAATGTTTTTTTCAGTTTTATTGGAGCTGATCCTCTGAAGTTTTTATTTTTTTTTTATATAAATGTTCATTTGACTGGGGCTACTTGAGATGCGCGAGGGATTGATTAATGGGTACTTTGTTTTATTTGCAGTTAGGACAAGTTCATTTGCAGAACACCAATCATGTAGTTTATCAAGCTTTTTGTTTACATTTCTAACCAATATGTCTACATTCGATGCCGATGCATATACCGTTGTATCATCTGCGAAGGAAAGAGTATTAAGTGAAGCTGAACAGGTAATGTCGTTTATGTACAATAAAAATAAAATGGGGCCCAATATGGAACCTTGTGGAACGCTGCGGGTTCTTTTGAGTCAGGTCTGATAGATGCCCTGCATACTTTACGTATTGAGTCCTGTTCTGAAGGTATCTTCTGAACCAATCGTTACTAATACCCCTGAAGCCATATCTTTCAGTTTGGATAGAAATATTTAGTGGTTTATCATATCAAATGCCTTTGAAAAATCAATGAATACAGATAGAGTGATATCCTTACTAGCCTTATCGTTTTCTATAGCTATATCTTTCAAGAGTTGAAAAATGGGATGAATCGTTCCCTGATTTTTTCTGAAGCAGTATTGGTGGGGATATGGGATGTCAAATGTATTTAAAAGACTGACAGCCCTATTCGACATTATTTTTCTAATACTTTTGAGAATGGTGATAAAATGGTTATTGGTCTGTAATTGGGAAACATGTTTTTATCGCCTGTTTGAAATGCCGATATCACTTTGGCCATTTTCGTTGCATCAGGGACCACTGCCTTTGAAAATGACTTGTTTATAATATCGGAGAGGGGGTGGGCTATCATATCTACTGTATTTTTCAGAACACTCGTTGTAATACCATTACAGTCTTCGCTATCTTTGGGCTTCATCGATTTAGTTACATTTATATCTTCAGATGGAGTTGTGGGTGTTATGAAGAAATTGTTTTGTACATTCGAATTTATGAAGTCTTCAAAAGTTGTATTTGGTTTTATTATTTTGTCACTGATGCGTTTTCTAATGTTTGCGAAGAAAGTTTTGAACTCTCGGGCAATTTCGGAGGGGTCGTTTATTACCTCATTATTACATTTGGTGAAGGAAGTAAGCATATTATATTGCGCTTAGCTTTTTTTATCGTTTCACTTAAAATCTTCCAGGTTTTGCGCAAGTTATTCTTATTTTCTGTGAGTATTTTCTTAAAGTACATTGCCTTTCTTTGTTTTTTTTTTATTTTATTAAATACTTAATATTTTTTGTAATTTGTTTTATTTTGATCACTTGGTGATTTCAGATTCCTATAATAAAATTTAACTTTGTTGATCGACGAGGTCAGAAGTCCCTGGACATCCAGGGCTGTTTTCTAATGATCTCTTTCTTTACTTCAACCCATTTAAGTGGAAATGATATTTCAAATAGTGTAGAATAGATGCTCATAAATGTTTCATACGCATGATTGGGGCAATGTGAATCAAGAACCGGCGAAAAGTCACTTTCCGATAATATCCGTTTGAAGAAGTTCATGTTGCATTGACCGAAGCTGCGGGTATAATTGGCTTCATGGTGAACTCTGTTTGTGCTGTTCTTCTCAATGTGGAAGGTACCAAAGTTGTCGGAGACATCAGTAATAACTATTCCAGAGAGGAATCGGATACAATATTGTTTGAGTAAATATGATCAATTAATGTTACTGAGTGGCTTGTCACACGAGTTGGTTTTGTTATATGTGGTAAATACCCCTGAATGGTCGTTAAATCTAAGAAGAATTCGGGTTGGCAATGTGAGGACGATTTAAGAAGGTCGGAGTTGGAAATCCCCCATAATGTAAGCTTTCTTGTTTTCATGGTTAATTTGGTCAATTATCTCATTCAATATGGTTATAAAACGTCGAAATCGGCTTTGGGGGAATATTTGGTAGATAGATGACTCCCATTATTTTGATAGAATTATTTATTTTTATTTCAATAAATTGGGATTCAGTGTGGCACAAAGATCGACAGATCGTGGCGTATATTATAATTAATACCCTTCTTTAGATACAGTCTCACCCCACCCCGCCTGCCGTCTGCCTGGGATCGCATATTCATAACGAGTGGATAATAACCGTCTAAGGAATAGATGTTGGGTGGTATATTAAAGATTTCAGTTAGGTCTATAAAGTCGACGATATGTTCAAAGTCTTGCAGACTGGTTAGTAACTCACCCCGCCTGTCGTCTGTCTGGGATCGCATATTCATGACGAGTGGATAATAACCGTCTAAGGAATAGATGTTGGGTGGTGTATTAAAGATTTCAGTTAGGTCTATAAAGTCGACGATATGTTCAAAGTCTTGCAGACTGGTTAGTAACTCATTTATCGCGTCCCAATGGGTTCCGAGGTTCTGGCAGTTTAAATGGAATACTGAGAATTGTTCTTGGGGGTTAAAATGTTTTGACTGAAATTCGACGGGTAATAGATAGGTATTTACATTCAGGGTTTGCGTTTCTAAATAGTGAATCTTCCTTAGAATCTAATTCGCATGTTCTTTAGTTATATAATTCTACCAGCCATATTCTGGATTTGTCTGGATCTCGTCTAATTTTACACCACCCGCCATTATGTCTATAATTACTACTAAGTCGTAAGTATAGTAGACAGTACTGGATTATTAGCGGAAAGTTTAGTGACAAGTGATTTTGTCCTGTTTTTACTATTTTGTAGAAACACATATTAAATTTCTGAAGCATAAAGGTAATTATGAACCCATTCACTTCGATCGTTTCCGTCTGCAGTATTGAAAATATGAAATTCAGATGATATAACAAACTGAACGTATATATATACAAAAAATATATAAAGTCTCCATTGTTAAAGTGGACTGAATTCTCGACAGGGGGCGTTGGAATGTTGAGAGAGTTCAGCAGGTTTGTTTTATTATTATTGTTCAACAATACACACAAATATGCGCAGTACAAATAGGGTGCGGGGCACTGCTCGACTAACTTTCTACCTTTGGGCATATAAGTTTGGTCAACTAAATTAACCGTCACTTGATCTACCATAGCAACACAGGCGCCTCATTCAGCCTCCTCAAATCTCGCCTCCAAGGACCATCTAATCCCATACTTATTGTAAGCAGATTTATCTATTTTTCGATAAATCCAGAAGAAATTTCCCTCAATCCACAGCCTATGGTCCCTCGTTAGAGTGAGCTCCAATGAGTGGTCACAAACCAATGGGTGAGGGAAAAGAATGAAAAAATAACAAAATTTGCACGGCAGTTTTTGTGGCCATGGTTGATTTATAAGATAAATAGAGGTTATGGTATCCAGGTGTGTTCATTCTTGTCCGTGGGATAACACAATCGGGGTAGACAGGAATCAGTGCTACATTGGTCAAGAAATCCAAATATGGGTCAGTGGTTTTTAACACGGGCTGTGCAATCAAAAACACCAGAGACATTCTATAAAAAATGAGAGTGTGATACCTGGGTCCCTATTGTGATTTAGGGTGAGTTATTTGGATCACCGTTGTTACCACTTTTACAGTCATGTTTGAATAAATAGTAACCAGTTGTAGGTATGTCCCACCAATATACCATATTTTAGTGTATGGGTTAATTACTATTACTGGTGTGCGGTTATGCAAAAGACTAGATGCCATTCCCATCCGAGGTCATGTTCGGGTCTGCAAAGGTATAGTGCCAGTTTATATGTAGATGTGTACCGAAAAAAAAAACAGTGGGGTTCATATGTAACTAGAAAAAGTTTTTACATTTCCGCAAATACATACACCCCATGTTTTATAAAGTAGACAGTACACATTTAACCATCTGTATTATCCCGTAACACTGGGGTGGTTATAATGATAAGGCAATATGATGCATGTCAATTTCCTCACAAATACGGTTCATTTCAGATGTACTTGGAGGTGTATTGATTGACAAGCAATTAAATGAGGTGGATGGGGTGAACATGGGTGGTATGATGCATGTTTATTACATCATGAATACAGTTGATTTAGAATATATCGGGACGGGGTAAACATTGGGGAATAAGAAGTCGGTGAATATATGGATGCCAATTTCATCACAATTACAGTCAATATCGAATGTATTTGGATGTAGGTTGGGATTGATTGTAAGGTGGGGAGATATATTGGCATATAAGTTTCATCATAGATACAATCCATTAAGAATGTATTTGGAGGTATGCTGATTTCGGAACAATTACATTGAGGGAGGGGGTGAGGGTTAATGTGGTGTAATATATGCAGGTCAATTTCCTTTCAAATATAGTTAGAATGCATTTGGATTTATGTTGTCTTTAGTACAAATACACGGGGGTTGTAACAGGTGGAGTAGTATGGTGCATGTCAATACCTCAAAACTATAGTTGGTTTAGAATATATTTCGATGTATGTTGATTTCAGTTCAAATACATGGGGTGGTTATTAGGTGGGATTGTATGATACAGTAGGTATGATACGTGTCAATTACCTCATAACTGCAGTTGGTTTAGAATGTATTTGGATGTATCTTGATTTCAGTAAAAATACATGGGGTGATTATATGGTGGGATAGTATGATACATGCCAATCACATCATAGTTACAGTTGAGTTCGAGGGGCGCGGTGGCGTTGCGGTAACCGGTTCTCGTCAGATCACCGAAGTTAAGCAACGTCGAGCCCAGTTAGTCCTGGGGTGGGTGACCGTCTGAGCGATCGATTCGGACTCCCGTGTTGTGTCCTTGGGCAAGGCACTTAACCCCGATTGTCCACATGGGGGCACGATGACGCCGTGTACTAAGGCGTGCTGCACGTCGATGGTGCGCATATCTTCAACCAATCTAACCCTGTCTGTGCTACAGTGCGGAGTTACGAAGTTGGGGAGCTGGCAGCTGCTCGTCGTTGCTCGGTGGTTCTCTCCGGGTACTCCGGCTTCCTCCACCCGGAAAATTGTCACCGTCATGATTAGCCATTGTGCATAAGTATGTGACCTTAAACACCAATAAATAAATAAAATAGTTGATTTCGAATGTATTTGGATGAATGTTGGGGGTGATTCTTAGGTGGGGTAATATATACATGTCAATTTCATCACAAATTCAATCGATCAATCGATCAAGAATGCATTTGGATGTATATTGATTTCAGAACAACTTTAATCAACATTCCAAAACTAATCAATACTTAGAATCGTTATTTACTACTGGATTCCTCCCTAGGATAACCAAACCGACGAGAATTACTAGCCACTCGGCAACAATAATTGACCATATTTTCTGCAATAAAGTCATAACACTATTGAAATAATCATTGCAGATGTTAGTGATCACTTTGCGACTTTCTGTATCGAAAATCTCCAAACGACCCATCTCAAAAACATTACCTGTCCTCCTAAAAGAATTTTCAACACTAGGAATATGAATACATTTAAACATCTGTTCTCTGAATCAGATTTCAGCAATGTATCGCAAGAGTCCAATTCCAATGAAGCTTATGAGAAATTTCTCGAAACCCTCAACACAGCGTTTGATCAAGCCTTTCCACTGACGTCGTTAAAAATCCCCAAAAGGTACATAAAAAGAGAACCTTGGATGACCTCCGGACTTCTTCAATCTTCAATAAACAAACAGAAATTACTTACTAAGCAATACAAATTCCCAACTGACGAGAATATTACTCGTTACAGAACTTATTGCAACTTATTGCAAAGTTTTCAACCAACTTTTACGAAAACAAAAGAAAAACTATCATAGCCAGTCCATAATAGAAAACAAGTGGAACGTTAAGAAAACTTGGGAAATTCTCCGCAAGGCAATAAAAAAGTCAGACACCCCTCCTCCTCTACCATCATCATTCATTGATAATAACGTGGAGTTATCCAACCCCAAACAGATTGCTGAAATATTCAATAACTATTTCATAAATAATGCTAAACGGGTAAACCAAAACATGGAAGGACCAACACGCCACTTCTCTGAGTATTTTAAAAGTAGTATTTCCAACTCATTTTATATATTACCTACATGTACCGATGAAGTGATATCCGCAGTTAGAACCTTGCCTACAAAAACATCCACTGGCCTGGATAACATTTCCCCCAAACTACTTAAAGGCATAATACATGAGATAGCCGTTCCCTTGACACATATTTTTGACGCTTCATTTTTAACAGGAGTTGTACCATCCAAAATGAAAAGTGCTAAAGTAATACCAATTTTTAAAACTGGTAATAGGCAGTCCTTTGCAAATTACAGGCCTATAAGTATCCTCCCCTCTTTCTCTAAAATTCTGGAAAAGTTATTGCACAAAAGGTTAATGGACGTTTTGGATGCAAATGACATAATCTACAATTTCCAGTTTGGTTTCAGAAGGGGCCATTCAACTTTTCACCCGATAATGCATCTTATCAATTACGTTTCAACAACGAACAACAAAGTAAGCAAGGACTGCACCTTATCCATATTCCTTGACTTCTCAAAAGCATTTGACATCATTGACCATGAAATACTCGCGCGTAAACTCGAGCATTACGGAGTTAGGGGCATAGTAAATGCCTGGTTTCAAAACTACTTATCAGGAAGGTCTCAATTTGTTCAATTTACGAATGAATCCTCCGATCTGCAAAATGTTACGACCGGTGTTCCCCAAGGTTCTGTATTCGGCCCACTCTTATTTGTTCTATATATCAATGACTTATCCCAATCGACTGATATGAATGTTTTGTCCTTCGTGGATGATACAACTGCTTATACATCAGGAAATAATCTTAACTTATTGACTGAGAGGACAAACCGCGAATTAACGAAAATCAGTGACTGGTGTCTTGCCAATAAGCTTTCACTGAATGCTAACAAAACCAATGCTTTACTTCATCCCTCAGATGATAATTATAATTATAGCCATGTACAGACACAAATACTAATAAAAAATAAAAACATCACAGTAGCAGGTAATGATCGCGAAATGAAATCAGTAAATTTTTTAGGTGTTAACATAGATGAAAATCTCAAATTTAATCACCACGTGGCAGCTGTTCGTATAAAATTGTCTAGAGCTATTTATATCCTGAATAAAGTAAAAAAAAAATTGCCAGTTGACACTTTACGTGTACTCAATTTTACGTTGTTCCAAAGCCACTTAATTTGTGGGGTAACACACCTGCAACAAAACTAATTCTGAATTTGCAGAAAAAAGCAGTGCGTATAATAACAAATAAAAAGTTTAACTCTCATACCGATCCTCTCTTTAAACATTGAAAATTCTTAAATTCACTGATCTTTACAAATTACATTCACTACTATTCATCTACGATTGGACTCAAAAAACTCTCCCTGTCAGTTTTAATAACACATTCCAAGTGTACAAAAACCCTTAGGCATAAATACCAGACAGTGTGGGAATCTAACCACACACAAACCCCGCACTCAGTTCTCAGCCGTTCTCCCCTACTTCTCTTTCCCGAAATTATGGAATGACATAGATTCAAGATTAAAACTCCTCCCCCGCGTGTCATTTAAAAAAACACTGACCAATCAGTTCATAAACGCTTATAGTGACAACATAAATTGCTCAAATCCGAGATGTTCCGACTGCTCACATAACTAGTTCGTCTATGGGTATGGGGGGGGGGGGGGGTCTTACTTTTCCCGTCCCCAAATGTCTATGGTTTGTGCAACTGTACATATCCTAATCCGTACTACTAAAATGGAGGAATAACGAAATTTATTTTTCACTTTGGAAACAAAGTTGATCACAAGGTCAGAATAACAACTAATCTAACAGTGGAGTTAAAATGTCAAAATAAACCAACACTGTTCTGAACTATTGAAATTAACCAATTATTGTCCAGATACACCTTTCTTCTAAAAAAACTGTCATTCGCCGTATTTGACATTTATATTTTGTTTAATTTTGTTTTATATGCCATGTTTTCTGTTTTTCCTATTTTTTTCGAGGGGATGACAGGAAGACAGTCGCAAGACTATGTCATTCCCCACAGTATACATCTACTCATTTATCAAATCATGTAACATCATTTTCTCTTAAAACGTACTGTATTTGTATTCTGTGAAATAAACTGAATTGAATTACATGGGGATGGTCATAAAGTGAGGTAATAAATGCAGGTCAATTTCATCACAAATACAGTTGATTTAAAATGTATTTGGATGTATTTTGATTTTAGTACAAATACATAGGACATGTTATAGATGGAGGAGTATGATACACGCTAATCACATCATAAACACAATCGAATTAGAATGTATTTGGATGTATCTTGATTTCAGTACAAATACTTGGGGTGGTTACAGGTGGGATAGTATGATACATGTCACTTACATCATAAATACAGCTCATTTCGAATGTATTTGGATGTGTTGATTTCAACGCAATTATATCAGGGTGGTCATAAAGTGGGGTAATATATGCCTGTCACTTTCATCACAAATACAGATGATTATGATGTGTTTGGATGCATTTGGGGTGTATAAGATAGGGTAATATATGCATGTCACCTACATCACAAATACAGTTGATTTCAGTACAAAACCCGGGGGTGGTTATAGGTGGGATAGTATGATACATGTCACTTACATCGTAAATACAAATACATGGGACTTGTTATGGGTGGAGGAGTATGATAGATGTCAATCACGTCATAAATACAGTCGATTTAGAATGTATTTGGATTATCTTGATTTCAGTACGAATACCTGGGAGGTGGTTTTAAGGTGGGATAGTATGATACATGTCTCTTACATCACAAATACAGTTAATTTAGAATGTATTTGGATTTATGATGATTTCAGAACAATTACATGGGGTGGTTATAAAGTAGGGTAATATGTGCTTGTCACTTTCATCACAGATACACTAGATCTAGAATGCATTTGGATGTATGTTGGGGTGGGGTGGTTATAAGGTAGCGCAATATATGCATATATGCATGTCAACTTCATCACAAATACAGTTAATTTAGAATATATGTATGATGTTTTCAAAACCATTACATAGAGCAGTTATAAGGTGGGGGTAATATGTGCATATCAATTTCATCACAAATACTGTTGATTTAGAATGTGTTTGGACATATGTTGATTTCAGAACCATTACATGGGGTGGGTATAAGGTGGGGTAATATAGGCAAGTCAATTTCAATGATTATAGGGTGGGGTAATATATGCATTTCAATTTCATCACAAATACAGTTGATTTAGAATGTATTTGGATGTGTGTTGTTTTCAAAACAAATACATCGGGTAGTTATAAGGTTCGGTAATATGTGCATGTCAGTTTCAATGATTATAGGGTGGGTGGGGTAATGTATGCATGTCAATTTCCTCACAAATACAGTTGATTTAGAATGCAATTAGATGTATGTCGGGATCAGGACAATTACATGGGGGTGATTATAAAGTAGGGTAATATGATGCATGTCAGTTACATCATAAACACAGTGGATTTCGAAAGTATTTGGACAGGGTGTACATGGGGGCGATTATGGAGTGGGGCAAATGGCATCACATGTACAGCTAATTTCGAAACAATTCCATTGTGTGCTCATAAAGTAGGGTAATATTATGCATGTCAATTTCATCACAAATACAGTCTATTTCGAATGTATGTGGATGTATGTTGTTTACATCAGCATCACTTTTTATTAGTATTTTCTCTCCATCATGAAATTTTCTTCTAAATATCCTGCCACCCTGCGTCCAGAAGGGTACTATTTTCCTATTTTTTTCAGTTCATTCACTGATCTTACAATAGACTGTCTCATTGGGGTCAGGGATTCTGTTATCATAATTCTTCTACTGTCATTTTTCAGTTTTATTTTTGCTCTGTATATTTGATCTTTTAGTCTATATGTGGTGAATCTAGCTATTATGTTAACCCTTTTATCAGTAACAATTGCACCATGAACATTTCTAGAGGTAGAGTTGATTTTACCAAGTGCTTGTGATTTACTTATTTGATCTGTTGATAATGGTATGCCAAGATCTTTGCCACAGATCTCCTTAACTAAGTGGTCTGAATTTATGGAAAAAGTGCTGGAGGTTTCTGGTGGTACTGGTATTTTTCTAAGGATTATACATTTTCTTCTGGAGTATTGGTCGGACTCTTCCACATTCACTTGTAGGTCGTTTAGTGACTCAACCCCGTTTCTTAGTCTCGTTCTCCTCGCTTAAATTAGGTTTTTTTCCTTTCATGG
The DNA here is from genome assembly GCA_031216915.1 of Pictodentalium vernedei. NCBI lineage: Eukaryota > Metazoa > Mollusca > Scaphopoda > Dentaliida > Dentaliidae > Pictodentalium > Pictodentalium vernedei. Next base: position 472,034,200 of record CM062297.1, read on the forward strand.
TGAACGTTCGTCTCTCACTGAGCTTATCAGTTTGGAGCCCTCTTCTTCTAAATGAGATGGGACCGTCTCTCTAACAGCTGATTGAATATCTCATCTCGGATAACTTTTTGGACTTCAGGCCAAATATAAGAGCATAATGTGGGAGCCAAGAGAGGGAATGGGGCATTTAGAAAACTTTCATTTGGAAGAGTAGAAAGTATCAGTTCTCTTACCACCTTGTAGCCTTGGAACGTTCTTTGTGTGAGGGTGTTCTTCCCTGGATGAACTACTCCTTCTTCGCGTAGCTCTGCAATAGGTGGAGAAATTGCCTCAGATTCTTACGCTTGCCTTCAGCAATGTCTTGTGACAAAACAAACGCCTCAGAAGAAATTTGGATTTCAGATTCTTCGTTATCGTTGTTATCTTGGTTATCGTAAGCTTCTTTAACCCTAACTACATCGACGTGTCCCTCGTCGTTAACTGCAAACGACGCCATTTGACAATGCTTATTAAAGGTTGTTTTGAAGTATATAATAATATAATAACTGTTATAGTAAGTGTTATGTTATATAAGTTTATGGAAAACAAACACAAGATTGGTGAGTTAATCTGAAACCAGAAGGAATAAGGCTAGATTACGAACGTTCGAGTGTTGCGCAACAGGAATGCACGAAATAAGGCTATTTTACTAGACTGATCCCATCAACAACATCTTAGATCATCACACAGAGAATGAAATGTTCATTAATCGTTTCAGTATTCAAACACGACGTTACTTCATGATATTTTGTAACTCTATCGACATGATAACAAGGTAAGGAGAGTCAACATCCCAAAAACGTCCACTGAAATCCAATCGACTGTCATTTACAGTGAAATGGTACACCGTTAGTCATTGAAAGCAATCAGCCAGTAAAACTGGCGTTTCCGGGCAAAAAGGAGTAGTGTTTGTATGGCGGGGAATTGATGATGGCAATAAGTAAGGATTAGATGAAGCGAAAAAAAAGAGTTGTGCACAAAATTCAACGCAAACTAAGATTCAGAGTCGTTGCGGGAGATTCGGGGAGGGAGAGAAAAGATAGTACAGCTATCAGAACGCCGCGGATTCCCCACGTTCGAATAGCTGAACTATGAGAAGAGGGAGAAGATAAGACTTCGGACTTTATGAAAACACATGAGAAACACTGTCAGAAAAAGTAACAGATTTGAGAACATTTTGTAATTTTCTTTTCTTTTTTTTGGTGGGGTGGGGTGGTAAAAAATAAAGAGGTTACTACTTGGGTAGTTTGCTATCGGCTGAGATATCAGCCATCGGTAGCCAAGCTTCAGCCTTCGACCTTTGGTCCCTGGCTGATATAAAGTTAACTCTGGTTGATATCTCGGCGAATATGAAACTAACCAAGTAATAATCTCCAAATTTCGGGCCCCATCGGCCTTTGGCCACTGACCACCATCAAAAACTCAATTGAAGCTCTAGCATTATCAGTTAACTTGTGTAGCACTGTCAGTTAAAAGAATATAACATTATCGGTTGATTTTTATAACACAATTGTATAGAAAAATTTGAAAAAAATTGTAACATTATCCTTTTATAACATTATTTTATAACATTATCCATTGTTGTAACGTTATCCGCTGTTGTAGCGTTATCAGTTGTAACTACTGACTTGAAAGATGAAAAATGTCTGTGGTTTCTGATATTGTGAATAACCGGTCGATAGCTTTTCCAGCAGGTTAGTTCGATGACCAGTTGTGAACCGATTAACCGATTTGTGCACTAGCAATTGTACTTTAGATGTATCTATTTTCCGTACCTATTTACTCTGAATTTAAAAGTGGAACACTAATGTTAATCCAGATGTTTTAAAAACAAAATGAATTTTTAAAATATTTCAAATGCCTGCGTTTTGCTGATGCACCTATGACCGTGGCATTATATGGAAGCTCACAAATTCCTAATTGACTTTCGATACAAAAAGACTAATTTACTGTTGTTTTGTTGCATTGACAATCTACTATTCTCACTGTGTCAAATTTAATTTCAATTGTTTCAAATTTGGCATATTTCTTTATTCGTCGTGTGACAGCAAGCTTCTCTCATGGAAGTTGTCAACAAATTGCCTCTATTCATTGTTTCCATCCATTGTTTATTTAAGGTCCATTCACTGAGTTAATAAGGCACCCCATTAGAACCCAGTAAAAGCTTCCTCTAATGTTTATATCAAGTACACCTGTTATGACATTACTCCTTTATTGTATTGTATGTATAGCATTGATCAAGAGTAAGCATTCAATCAAGTTTTTTATCAAATGGCAAAGAGCGTAGAGGAGTCGGAAAGAGGGAATCGAACACGTCTCTAGACTGATCGATCATATGAAAACAGCATCTAGTCAAAACGAAATCGGAACAGCACTTTTCTTGGATGTAGAAAACGCGTTCGACTCGGTATGACACAATGGCATGAGATATGAACTAGCGAAAATGGGATTACCCACTAAAAGTTGGATCATCATCATTTCTAACTGACCGAAAAATCAAGGTGAGGGTAAACTGCGAGGTGTCAGGAGAAGTAATACTCGAAGTGGGTACACCACAGTTGACGGTTCTAAACCTGCTTCTTTTCATAATATATGAGAATGACATAGAAAAAGTAGGGAAAACTGTGTTAAACTATCGCAGTTCTCAGACGATAAAGGCATGTGGACGGCTAGCAAGTCCCGAAACATAATTAAAAATCCTCTACGGGATACCATTCGATATCTTGAGAGCTAGAGCGCCCTATCGCGCATCAAGCTCAATGCCGCCAAAACTCAAAAAGTTACGTTCTTCAAGAAGCAAAATAAAACAGTCCCCATTATCGATCTCCAGTTATACGATCACACATTTGAAGCAAGCAATGAGGCCACATTTTGGGGATTTATACTTGAAAGCAACCTCAGTCTAAACAGTCACGTAAACTCCATTAGGTTAGAGCTACTAAACGTATCAATTTTCTGAAGATGATCAGAGGTAAAAATTGGGGACAAACAAAGATGTGCTTCTCAGTCTCTACAACTCATTTATACGTCCGGTACTAGAATATGGTGCCATAATAACAAGTGCCCTGAACAAATCCAACATTCAGAAAATACAGAGGGTTCAAAATCATTCCCTGCGTGTGTCACTTTGCACATCCAAATGGGCACTTCACGAGCTAGCAAAACTAGAAACCGTTGACACGCGACTGAGAGACCTACAAAACAAAACCCCCAACAGACTCCAAGATAGTGAATTAATGGTTAAGCTGAACAAGCACCGAACCCTTAACAGAAAATCAAAATAAGTTTTCTGAAAATGAAAATATACAATAGAATTAAATTGCGTGGAGTCAGTGAGGATTGCTTCGCTACTAGTTTGGAACTTTAGGATTGAGTCTGTGAGGACTGCCTCGCAACTCTGCTGATACGCGATTGTAACGCGTTTAAAAGACCTATATAAAAAAAAAACCTTTCACAGACTCGAGGATAATGAATCAATGGTAGAGCTGAACGAACACCTAACCCTTAACAGAAAAACAAAATACGTCACAGAAAATTAAAATTTATCAATTGATTTGAATCTGTGAGGATTGCCACGCAACTCTGCGAAGAAACCCACCCTCACCCCATCCATAGCAACAATCACACAACAGTTACAATATACAATAGCGTAGTTCCGTCTGTCTCTAATAATGAAATGGAGTAGTTCCATATGTCTCTAATAATGAAATGGAGTAGTGGAGTCAGTGAGGATTGCCTCGTTGCACATCAAGAATTCTAGGGTCGAGTCTGTGGGGACTGCTTCGCAAATCTGTGCATGGGGAGTGGGCCTCGAAGAAATCTACCCCTCACCCCATCCATAGCAACAATCACAAAACAGTCACAATATACAATAGCGGATTCCCATCTCTCTCTCTACCTACAACTTTTCCAATTGAACGTTCTCAAATTTTATTGCAACACTCTTATCAAGAAAGCGCATGAAAATAGTAGACGAAGCATAGAAGGAATTACCTTTCTGTTAACCACCAAACACCAGGCAAGGATTGATACAAGCTTGCATGGCTGGGACGAGTGTGCATTTTAAATAAATACACATTTGAATCAAGATATAACAGGCCATCACCCCATCATCTGTTCTCCCTGAAGGCAGACCAGATGGCCAAGCTTAGCATCCACTCTCCCTTATGGGCTGATGGATGACCTCCAGCTTCAAATCCACATATTGGTGGATTTTTTACTTTCTGTAACCGTTATGGAAAACATGCTAGGGCTGCTCTCAAACCAGCGACTGTTTGGGTTTCTTTTTCTTTTTCGTTTTTCTAAACAACCAACAACCCTCGGTTCCAGAATTGTCATAACTATGCCAACGTCTCTAAGCAAACACAGAGCAGAATGCTTGTAGTTGTGCACAATTCCTAGTCATCTTCCAGTTCGAGGTTCTCGAAGATCTGCACCCACTTCCCTACTGCCAGTACGCACACTCAAACCAAATAAGATTGTTGGTTCTCGCTTCCGACTCTCGTGTATTCATAAGCAAATAAAGTAATAAAGCAAATAAAGTTATTCGGGTATCAAGGGATTTAAATCCCACATTGTCCTTGTGCGCTTTCGGCGCCTGAAACTTTTCATTCACAGCATCCATACATTCTCACCTTTGACTTCAAAGTGTGCAGACCTGCAAATTACCATGACAGCTAAATTGGAAATCCCAATTAAACTTCAGAAGGCTCCGCCAGCCCTGAACATATCTTTTCCCATCACCTGGACTCTCCAGTTGATAGGGAAGAGCGTCCATCTCACGCTGGAATTTAATAATGCAGTAGAGGATACCACCACCACACCAAGATCCTCGGGTAGAGGTAGCACCTTTTGTGACAGGATCCCCTCCCACACTGGTCCTCTCCCTAGGGAGTCCGGAGGTCCTGGAAAGAGGAAGAAGAAGAGCCAATCGGCGAGACGCCGAGATGCCCGATGACCGGAAAATTTCCTGGGAAGGTAAAAGGAAGAGAAGGCGGAGAAGAAGACTGAGGAAACCACTACCATTTCCCCACCTCCAAGTCATGTAACTCCCATCCACACCCCAGCCGTCTCTCCCCCGGAGGGGGGGGGGGGGGGCAGACTGGAAAATGGTGACGTTTTCAATGAGGCGGAGGCGGAGATGAATATTGGACCTCCGAAGCCCTCTACTCCAATCTCCCCTCCTCCGGATGAGGAACAAGGACTTCCGGACCTCCAGAAGGCCTTGGAAAGCTTGAGAGAGGAAGTTAGAGAAGCCACCAGAGAGGCAAAGAAAGACGCCGACAGATCGGAAGCATTTTTGGCAGAGCTCAACATCCAGAAAACTCCTGTGGCATCTAGGACTAGACACCACCATCCAAATCAGTCCTCTAACATCAACAGCCCAACACCACTACGGTCTCACCATCGCAACCTTCTCCACCAAAAACGAAAAAACGAGACATAAACGCCGCTAAACAGCCAAAGAGGGCTGAAAGGGGCTTGCTCCAAACCGTCCCTGCCCGCCTTCGGCGCTCGAATCATCAATTCAATTAAGCATTCAGCATGCATTCATCCGCACCTCTGACTTCAGAGTGTGAACATCTTGATTAAATCATCATGGTAGCATTGGAATTACCGACAAGACTAAAGAAGACCATCTCAGCTTTGGGCGTCTCTTGTCTGGACTGTCCAGGAGAAGGGAGACAGCGTTTACATGACTTTGGAATTTACAACTAGACACCGCAACACCACCCCCTCAGGTAGAGATAGTACCTTTGATGAGAGGATCCCCTTCCCACACTGGTCCTCACCCGAGGAGGTCTGGAGGCCCTGCGAAGAGGAAGAAGCAAAGAAAGAAGAGGCCTTCACCAAGCGGAGGAAGGCCCAATGCCTGGAGTTTTTTTTGAGAAGAAGAAAGAAAAAGTGAGGAAATGAAAGAGTCAGAGGCAGCCACCACTTCCCTTCCCACCCCACAGACAAATCTTCCTGTGGAGACTGAGATGGAATTGGAAGTTGTCCTCTAGCCACTTCTCTATCCCCAATCCCTTCGGTACCACAAAGCCAGAACCAGGAATCAGCATCAATTTCACCACCACCAACTCAAGGGAAATGGCCCTCAAGCTGGAAAAACAAGGGGAATAACAAAGACTCATGGATATAGCCCTACAGAAGCAAGCTGAAGACCTTTATCACTGAGTAAGCTCTCCACAAGTCCAACAGCAAATCCCACTGGCAGGAGAAATTATAGCAAAATTTGAAGCGGCTAATAACAGCAGCCCTACACCACCAGCTACACCAACTACAGAAACTGTATTAACGACTCAGCCACCTCCTCCTACGAAAAAGCACAAGAAACACAGACGTCGCTAACCTACTCCCTTCCTCTATCCTCCTTTGCCGCGTCCAGACAAGCACAAAATCAATTACAGCTGATGAGTGTCAAAAGGGGCTCGTGCCATACCGTCCCTGTGCGCATTCGGCGCGCGAAACCTTCTTGCATATTCTTAAGCATTCAGTTATAGTTTGGATTTCAAAACGTTACTCTGTTTCTTATTATTGGGGTGTCCTATGAGCTATTGCAATAGCTCATAGGACACCCCAATAATAAGAACAATAATAATGGGACATAGAACATTCTAGCACTCAGCCGACGAATTTTTACACTGTAAAACAATTAAAAAAGTTGTAAAGTATTGGAAACCAGCTGTTGGTACTACCACCGTAAAATATTACTGTAAAAATGTGAAACATTTTTTGCAATCACGACCGATCTCGAAGCAGATATTTGGTTTGACTTCATTACATCAGAAGGATGTCCAAGAGTTATCGAGACCAGACTAATAATATATACAACTCAAAGTTTGCTAAGCACCAAGTATATCCAACTACCTGTTTTAAGTTTTAGTTGAAATATTGTAATGAAAAGTGTATATACTTTTTATTTAATTATATCCTTAATGATTTAAGTACAGAAATTAAGATTTTATTTGTGTTTGGCATTATGTTTGAGCTTTTGATAACCATGGAAAATTGATATTATTGGTACAAGAGGAAATTTTTCAATTTGCCAGAAAGTTGACAGAGCGAACTGTTATGGGTTCAATATCGAGTATGAGACCTATTACTGTTAATTACAGCTTGACAATACCTTCTCATGCTCCCAATCAGGTTCCTGGTGGTCCTTTGTGGGATGTTGTTCCATTGTTGGACCAGCATGGAACCAAGCTCCTGGACACATCTTGGCAGGACTGGATGGGCTGAAATTGCAAGTTGCAACTCATTCCAGACATGTTCGATTGGATTGAGGTCAGGGGATCTTGCTGGCCAGTCCATACGCTGAATCTCCACCCTCTGTCGGCACTCCCCGACAGCATGGGCAACATGAGGACGGACATTATCGTCCATCAGAATGAATCTATCACCCACTGCACCTGCATACAATCTGACGTGGACATCCAGGATCTCATCAATATACCACTGTGTAGTTAATGTACCACGTTCAAGGACACAGAGCTTTGTACGTCCATCCCTGCTGATGCCGTCCAGACTTTGATTGACTCTCCACCATAACGGGCATGCTCAGCAACATTGGCTGCATGGAATCGCTCTCGTGATCTCCTCCATACCCTTGAAGCCTATCTGTGTGGTCTAGGCAGTGCCTTGACTCATCTGTAAAAAGGAGAGGTCGCCAATCTTCTCTGGTCCATCCAACGTGGTCCTTGGCTCATGCATATCGTGCCTGGTAGTGGATCTGGGACAGCGAAATGCGAATACATGGTCTTCTCGATCGGAGGCCACCTTCGTGCAACCTTGCCCGGATAGTCTGCGTCGAAACATTTACCCAGGAAGCATTCTGAAGGTCACTGCGAAGCTGGGTTGCTGTGGCTCCGGACCTGAATGATCAAAAACCGGTCTTCAGCTGCAGATGTTGCCCTGCCTCTGCCACCATCATGCCGTCTTACTGGTGTGTCATACTGCTGAAATCTTGACCAGGCTCTGGTGATCACCATATGGTGCACACCAAGGGCTTCACCAACCTGACGATGGGTAGCCACTTGCTTCACCATCCCTACTGCCCGCCACATTTCTGCTTCATACAAATGTCTTCTTACATTTGCATTTGCCATATTCAATCATTAAATCACAAGGGTGTGTGTTGAAATGAAGACTGAATACCCTACACTTGTCGTGTACATGTAGACAGTACTCGAAAACATCATGGTCATCAAGGGGTACATGCTTCTCATGACTGTTACGGAAAGTCTGCCTGTCAAGAGATCTAATGTAAACAGTGGGAACTATCTCAATACACTCCTCAATCATATCCACCAAAAATATATCGCAAATATGTCACAAGCAAATTCCACAATGATGTGTCAAATACTTGGTGCTTAGCAAACTTTGAGTAGTATATTTAACCTGCAGCAGGTTAAAAATATCAATTAGTCTACCTTTAAGATGGACCATTCCAATGCTAGTCATCTTCCAACATGAACGGTTACATCCTACAACAGTAAAAACTAACAGTTAAGTGCACCTGTTCTACAAAAACAACCTTCTTGGATATAAGCACACTTGAAACAGATCCCCGATTGATTTCATTGTGACCAGGAACACTTGTTCGTGTAACATCCAGTAAGGTTGCCAGAATTTTAGCGTATTATTACCAGCTATTTTGTTTTACTGTGTAACTTAACTTCCATTTAGTGATTGCAAAGATTCTTGATTGTTTTTTTCCAAGTGGAGAGCCGTTTCAAGAGATCATCTTTTATATCCCATCTTCAGAGACTATTGATCTGTAGATGAGGATCAACGATCCGAATATTGACCTGAAGACGATCAAAGATAACTCGGAACGGTCATCCGGGCCCGTGTGACCCACGTGTGCTCATCCATTCATGAATTTTCCAGACGGATCTTTTATACACATATCTATGCGTCTCGGTGAACTAATCAGAGAAAAAGTCTACATTCGCCGCAATTAACCACGATAATCTGCATTTCCGTGGTACAAGCAGTTATTGAATACAAAGAGGATAGGTAGTGTGATTATTTTAGGTGTCCACTCAAAAACACTAGATTTTCTTTTTATTATATACTTTTTATAAGAATCTGATAATTCCATTCGTTTCAACCATGAATTGATGCATGAAAGTAAACAGCGCATTGAATCATTGATACGCGATTTGATCGATACTCGGAACAGATAGCGTCTTGCGATCTGATTGAGTTGGTGGCTTGCTAGTCCAAACATGGCCTGAAAGTCCGTAATATAAGTTTTTCGTTTGGTACGTCCTTTGAAAGGACGTACCAAACCAAGAACTTATATTACGGACTTTCAGCCATGTTTGGACTAGCGGTTTTCATGCATCAATTCAAGGTGAATACGTGTTGAATTATTGCTGGAAATGATTGGTATCCACTCCAAAACTGTAGAGTTTCTTTTCATTATACGTTTCTAGAACAAATTGATCTTTTCCAGTGATAATTTGACTTGTATTCACCTTGAAGTGATGCTTTGAAAGCCGCCATTTTGATTGATACCGTGTAAGTGAAAAATTCTATATCTTCACAGTGAGGGATACGATTTCAATCTTTCCGCAATTTGTTCGATAATCTATCGTTTAGCGTACAATAAAACAGCATTTACCATGCCTTTGCCGATTGCAGTGACTAATGTGTGGGGCTTGTCCGATTAGACTCGCATATCACCTGCGATAGGGTTATGTCTACTTGCGGGGTTGGGGGTGGTCTTTGAACATGGACATTTTGGGGAAATAGTACTCCTACCGACTACTGTCCCTTATGCTTTACATCCCTTAGAATTTACACCCCTTTGTACCCGACAAAAATTACTGATGAAGAATCTTTGATGCCACAAAAGCGTGATGAAGCAAAGTATTTATATTTCTTGTATTTCCTTCTTACTTCCTTTTTTGTATCATTGTTGGAAGCGCGCTGGTTCAATGGTTAGAGTAATGGACTACAGACCGAAGGGTACACTGTTCGATTCTGACCAGCGGTAATTGCGTTGTGTCCTTAGGTATTGTACTTCATCCCGATTGCGCCGACTGGGCACGGTGGCGTTGTGCACTAAGGCGTACTGCACGTCAATGGTGCACTTGCCTTAAACCAATGCTAATCCTCTTGTGCGCAGTTGGTACGTTGTGGAGTATGACAGTTGCTTGCCGCTGCTCAGCTCAGTGGTTTTCTCCGAGTACTTCAACTTCCTTCATAGATAAATCTATCGTACAGGAGGTAACCCTGGCTGTCTCAAGTGTCGTTAATCCCAATAAATAAACAAATATATAAGCTTTGTATAATTATTGCCGCTTTGTGATTGGTTACCTTATCAGGCTACATACAGCTATGTTCGGGTTTTGGCCGGTGTATATAAAATAACACAATGTTCTATGTCGTCAAAGGAGATAAATCCCACTTGCAAACTGAACCTAGCATTATATTATGCCCAAGAGTAAAGTTGCGTGTGGTATGAAATGTACAGAATCAAGAAACCTGAACAGTTTTGCGAATCATACAGGCTGGAATTAGTGCTAGCTGCTGCAAAAAGCGCAGCGGAAACGTTTCCTGAATATTTGAGTGACGAAATGCCAGGCACCATCTTTTGAACGTTATTTAGCAGAGTTAGGTAATAAACATGTGATTAAGTTACTCAGACAGCCAAGAACGCCACTTATAAGGCCGAAATGGGTTGAACTACCCCACGCTGCCTCAAAACACCTCCGGTGCTCTGAAACCATTCTTCTTCTCTTCTTATTCTGTACGCTTTGGTGCAAGGGAGGAGATAAGAAGTAATACCACAGCTTTACCGAACGAAAAATGCATTACACAGGTCTTTGGAGTGGCATACTATCCCACATGCCCTGTCAGAATCAGCCGCCGGCACATGGTACATAAAATTCTTACAGTCTGTATGGGGCAGAGTAGACCTGCAAAACTAATAATGTTAATGACGCTAGTAGTATTGGCGTAGTTAATACAGCAAACAGTGCTCCAAACAACTCAATTCCAGCTGGTATAATTACGATCAATAATTACGAACTCTATATTATCAAGAACATCCCATCCACGTTCAAGGAAAATGAAACGGAGCAGGTTACGCCATTCTCCACACATTTCATTCCTTTATAAACAGTACACTGCAAGTCGAGCACCACAAATTCTCACGCAGTGGATCTCAGTAGTGAATTCAGACAGTAGAGGAACCGATGCGTCACCCCACCGCCACACCCACCGCCACCCCTACCAATCCACGTATCTTTTTTCTAATTTCCGAATGCGTACAGGCTACATGCTACGACCATCGTCTATTTTATGTCTTTTCAAAAAAACTACGTAATTGCATAATAATATTGACATTTTCTACCAACAAAGTTTCTCTCCGAATGACCTTCCAATGATGGTGGTAGAGGTATCGTGGTGGGTGACAGTTGAAGTATTTGTTTTCGTCGAGGTTGAATACCCTTCAAACATCTCGTTTAAATATTTGATATTCAAAGCATATCTTTGTCTGTTCATATCGTGCTGTCTTAATTTTATATATACAGTGAGAAGAAAAACAGTGCTAACACAAACGCGGCCATGTTAGGGATAAAAAACATATTCTAAAATAGCACAAGCCTGGCAAATAAAAGTGAATTTATTTTATATAAGATGTTGAAGACCAGTGACGTAGAAGTTGTTTTTAATAATTCATAAAGCGCGCACACATTTATTTAATAAGGTTTTAACGACATGTTCCACAGTCGGGGTCGCGTACACATCACAATGGTAAAGGTCCCACGGCACCGAACAACATCAGAAATGAGACATAACTATATGTAAATATATACATTATTAAGGTACTGGCAAAGTTATCAAATGATCAACACCAGGATAATATTTTATTAATAGATAAACTGTTAACTTTATTTTGAAAACTGTAGATTTGACCACCGTCACGTATTCAAGCAACGTTAGAAAAGTTCTTGGCGCATTTGGAATGCCCCACATTGTCAGGCCATATGAGGTATGTTCCAGTTGGTTGTCGTGTAGGGAGCGAAAGGTGCTCGGCTCATACAGTTTTCACAAACAACAATTCGTTTCCAAATTTTCTTTTTTGTCAAGTCAAATCGTCCCCTGAGTTCCAATGTGTTCTATGTGCTTTCTGGCACATAGAACACATTGGAACTCAGTGGACGAACTGGCGTCTTACCATTTATCGACAACAATTTTATAGGTGTTCAATTACAGTATATCAAGTACTGAGTTTGTGACATGGAGAAGTCTGGTCATCATCAGCAATGCGTATTTCCAGTTTATATTTCGTATCGTGCAAATAATTGTGTTGTTCAATCGAATCAATGATACCGATATTTTATCATTCTCCCAACATCAGATGATTGATATTCGCTTTCACAGACATTTACCTGTCCCTGGAGGCATCAGACGAAAAACTTACACAAATCAGCCAGAGAATTTGTCACATTTATCAGTTTAATTGTTGAGAACTTTAGCATGCCTCGTTATGAATATTCTGAAGGCGACTGACCCTTCCTTCCCTCGCAGGTATTTATTCGTTAGCTAGTGAGAGGCGGAGTGAGGAGAGGCGAAACGAGCCGCACGCGGATTGCTATCTCTTATACCAAGAAATACCCGTTATAAATCTTGAAACTCGCGTGTATTCGTTTTTCTGAATTCAGTTTAACCCTTAAGATGCCGCTCAGGTAATCCCATGAATCTGACCTCTCTCCATATTCTCAAACCGCCCATCACCCATTGGCACTGACGCCCTCTCCCCAATTTCGATAAAAAATGCTCAATGATATTTTTTCTGGCCATTTCCTTTCCTTGGGCTCTCTCCGCTTTTAGATTTAAAACACGTTTTCGTGGGTGCTGAAATATTCCACTCAGCTGATATAATGTCGTTTGAATCGACATTGTTTGTAGATATCTACGGATTTGCAAGACCTGTTCGATATTTATTAACCCCTTACCTAACGTATCTTACAAATTCTGTAGTTGATAAAGATATATTTTTCAAACAATTTTTACAAAACCATATGTGACCCCTTCATTGGAACGGGTTCGTCAAGCTCGTTCCAACGAAGGGTCACATGATGTGCTTTTATTGATTTTTGTTTAAATATTTGAAAAAATAATATTTAAAATAAAAAAAAAACTATATCGTCTCTGTTGGGAGACAAGGGAATGGGTTTGTGTTACACAGTAATCTTTGTCTAATGCAATAAATCTTTACATGAAAACTACATTTAGTACTCAGTACATACAATGTTTATCAGCCCTAAGACGTCAGAGATAATAACATAGTTACAATATACGACATCAACCTTCTTGGCAAAATATGTCTGAACTCAGATCAGACAAGGATGATGATTGTGTCAGATCAGTGAAATGGATTCAAAATTAAATCGAGATTTGCCTCACGGAAATCTTGTGTAATGCCATGGCAACTAATTCCGAAAAGGGTTTATAACTTTTCCCCAGGATAAATTGTATTGACATCATTTTAAAATACTTGAATCGCTGTCTGTGTGTGTCCAATACTTCGTAATGGAAAACTCTAAATTATTTGTCTGTGTTGTGTTTGTGTGTGTTTTTTTTAGTCGGTGTGAAACATACAGAACTATTGTTTTTGTATGGTTTCTCTTTCTTTTTTTTTTTCCTTTTTCTTCTTAATCTCATGTCTTCTGTCTTCTATGCGCTTCCTTGTCCGCACGATAATTCGAAAACGAACTGTCCTATCTCGCTGATTTTTGGCATATTGATAAACAGAACTCGGCCACCTATGTTTTTCAGATTCCTGGGGCATGAGGGGTGTACCTAGGGGTGTTTTTAATGTGGGTCACGCCCATATCTCAGTCATGGTATGACCTATGGACCTGGGACCAACACCACATGAGTCCACACGCAATGGGCCAAGATCACTGAGGTCACCTAGGGGTCATTGGGTGCATTTTTCAGAATTGCTGCAAATCACATTTTTGGGGGACCTTCATGCGTTCATACGTGCATTATGACACAAACAAATGCCGTGGCCAAACATTTTGAAAGTGGGTCACGCTCATATCTCAAGCATATGATGTATGGAATTGGGACCAACAGCAAATGAGTCGAAACTCAATGGATGTTCAAAATATGGGTCAAGGACACTGGGGTCACCCAGGGGTCAATGAGTGCATCTTCAGAATTGCTGGAAATCACATTTTGTACCCTCTAATGCATTCCCAAAGTTTATATATGCATTTTACACGAAAAAAGTGGGCTTGGCCAAAACTGTTTGAAAGTGTGTCATGCTCCTATTTCAAGCAGAATTGCTAGAAATCACATTTTTGGATCTCCTAATGCATTGCCGCAGTTCAAACATATACTTTTATTCTCAAAACATTTGGCGGGAAAAGTGGGAGGGCACAAATTTTGAAAGTTGGTTACACTCATATCTCAAGCATGATATGACATATGGACCTCGAATCAACACCAAATGAGTTAAAACCCCGTGGAAGTTAGTAATTTGGATTCAGTTCACTGGGGTCACACGGGTCTCATTAAATGCAGCTTTCAGAATTGGTATAAATTGCATTTTATGACCCCAATGTATTCCTGGAGTTCATACACGTATATCTTCTCTCAAAAAGTCAAAAAAGTGGGAAGAGCCAAACATATCCATTGATGTGTTCTCTTTCGAACACATTTAATGCTATGCTCACTTGTTATTTCAAGTTTCTTGAAAAAATTAAATCTGAATCCTGAAAGAAAATCTTGAAACGCTGTTTACGAAAACCTATTTCTAATTTCTTGAAAAATTTTTTACTCCCGAAAAAAAGTCTCCATAAATTCTTTTTCTATATGATTTCGTTCTGATGCTTTCACCATTTCCACACAGTCTCGAATTTACTTGTCCCAGTAAATTCTGTTTCTCTTCATCATTTTTCTCTATTTGCGATTTCAGTACACAAAGTTTATTAGAAATTACAATGAGTGCATTAAGCATTCATAAAACGTACCACAATAACACTATCATGTTTATTTTTTATGGGCGCATAGTATCAATTCATCTCCTCCTTTTTGCCATCTGCTTGTAAAAACTAAAGTTCACCCTACAGTGTGCTTACTGATGTAAAAATATCTACATTTTAAACTACAACTATCTTCCCTAATCAGACTGGAAATTTAAGGCAATCTTGGTTGACAGAGCTGAATGAGGTTAAGTCAAGATTAAATTAAATTCCTAGTTGCAACATTTCAGCTTGAAATTTCGGTATTTGGACGTCAGATTACAGAGGGTTAAAACAATTTACTTGTGGCATAATTCGTGTTGAAAACCTTCATTGATTAGTAATACATACACACTAGTGCCATAATGCGCATACATGGGATATGCTCATCAAACTTAGGTAATTTCACACAGGTTTCGTATTCGTGCATTTTAATAACTGAATGAGATAAAGCTCTGCATGGGCTAAAATATAAATAAACCCTTACGTTAATAATAACTATACATGTACTTGGAAGAATTGCTAAATAAGAGATTCTGATATGTGAGGTGGTAATGTCTTCTATTTCACATGAAATTCAAATCATAGAACGCCAATGATCAACTCTCTGCACTGCAGCGCCATCTCAAGTTAAGTACTGCGCAGTCTAACATTGAATACCCAAAACGACGTAGCCCACACGCACATGCTCTCAGGTCACCAATAAAATTTGGTAAGGAATCCAACGTTGTTATGGACTGGAGCCAGCACAGCCTTTAAATTATTCATCGCATTTGTTTAGATCCATTCGTCTGGAATACGGTTCGGTTTTCCGTCTGACAGATATATTCCAGGCGATTGAGTGTAAAAAATACCACAAACATTCATTTTCTGTGAAAAAACGCAAGAAATGTTTCTCAATCTAGTCTTGATTTGACCAAATAGTTGATGTTATTACTTTCCAAAGTGTGATTTACTGGGATTTCCGGGTTTGATTTTAAATGATAACTTCATTAGTGAATTATGCAATCAACAATTGGGTCATGTATCCGTGCGCGCAAACGAAGACGCTTTGTCGTGGGTGTAACTTGGGACTGCATTGTTTTTTTGTTTTTTTAACTCTTTACCTGACATGAAAAGCAGACGACACTTGCAAAAACAATTCTTGAATAACTATTATTTTCATTTTTTGTCTCAACAACATAGGTTATGACCCCTCATTGGAACGAGCTCGACGAGCTCGTTCCAGTGTGGGTCATAACCTATGTTTAGAGACAAAAAATGAAAAAATAATGAAAATTAATTGGCGATTTTTGAGAATAGCGCTGGCCTGTTTTGGCCGTTGCGTTAGGTAAAGGGTTAAATAATATAATTATCGTTAATAATGAAAAGTAATAAACAGAGTAATCGCTTGACTGGACTGGTAACGTGAAATAATTCATTCGAGGCGAGGGACTATATTGTAAAACACTCGTGCGCATTCGCGCACTCTTGTTTGTACAACGTCCCTCACCTCTCATGAATTATTTCACGTAACCAGTCCAGTCAAGCGATTACTCTCTTTTTATTACTATTAGGAACAAAGACTCACCACATTCGCAGATTTATGACTACGCTGTGTATTTCCAACGATTACGTTGATGTCTTGATGTTTTAAAGGCTAAATAAATATTTGTCGATGGGAATATCTGTAACTATAGACCGAAACAATTTATGTACATCTTTGTAAGTAAATGGACATCACACTCTATCAGCTGTTGTCAACGCGTACACTCCACGATCCACGAAAAGTGGGTAAACAAACAACCCATAATAGCATCGACTTTCTAAACAGAATTAGGCTGGTGGCCTGAGAGCTTGCCTCATGCCCTACCTCACTTTATATCTTTTACAGGACCAGAGAATATCTCTGTTTCAAGCTCAAGACCTTAAGGTCATTATATATATATATATATATATATATATATATATATATATATATATATATATATATATATATATATATATATATATATATATATATATATATCCGAAGACGTGGCAGGGAACAAAATGACTTTAGGCGTAAGTGCAGTTCCCTTGTGTTGCTTACATAAATGTGAATCGAAACATTTTGCATTTTAACCGTTTAACAAATAAATCGACCATATCCGTTCCGTCCCGCTCGAGTTTCATACGAGCTCGATTCAATGAGGGAAAGAATGAAAAAATTTTTGAAAAATTTCACTAAAATATAATTACAATAACAATTTTTGTTATCGTGAACGTTGGGTAAACGGGTTAAAAGGTTATCGAGAACAGGCTCGTTTGAGAAAAATGCGAAGATTGCTCCAGACAAGCAAGAGACCAGTTGCCTCCTATGTTGGCAAAATGACGTTCCCAGAACACAAATGCAGCTGAGAGTTTGAAGATAATTAAAAATTTAGTTTTGTTCTTAAATGCAGAGAACTCCATATTTCCTTGTTCCCATGTGCACATGTTGGAAACGTTGTGCAACGCGTACACTCTTAATAATTTCACATTCCTTTACCCATTATACCTAAATTTAACTTTGAACAACTGAAAACTCCCTACGTCTTATTGTAATCACTCTCGAATGGTAATATACATACATAGCTGTGAAAACAAAAGCGTCCTTTTCTCTCGATCAGATCGCAGATGGAGATTTCATAACATACTGTGAGCTCAAAAGCGAATAAAAAAAAATCAGCATAGCGTTTGCAATTCAGTCTTTTCGCATTTGTTTTTCTACAGACGAGATCAAATCACGGTGCTGAAATATCAGTGCAAACCCTGTTCTTATGGGTGTCCTGGAACTTGTTAGTATCGAACATAGAAAGGGCATAGCTTGAAAGGTTTGTCTTCCTGCCATTCCCGTAAAATATATATCAAGTCTGTTTGATATCAGTGTAACAAAAATTCGTTTCAAAGACAGGAATATCTGATCGATCGTTTGTAATTCATTGGGCTAGATGTGATCAAAAGATCCATTGTGGGAGAAGGAGGATGATCTATCAGTGGGTTTTGTCGGCGGTTCATTTGTAAGTTCCGAAAAAAATATTTAATACAAAAAAGCTCTTGTAAACCCGTTCACTGTATTCCTGGCTATCGTACAGAGTGTCTACAGAAAATAGACGAATCCTTCTTTTGTTAGGGACATTTACCTATAGTTTAACCCCAAAGCTCTACTCTTTGGATCGACGCGGACAGATGCCTTGGTGTCTAGCGCAGTGCGTTGTTTTATTATATGGCAACAACAAATAGTCCCTCAAAACCTCTGTAGTTTGCTTATCAATTCTGGCCTTCCAAATCCATACACATCACGACTGTCTCAAACGAAGTCCAAGTGACGTCACTGATCTGCGAACGTTTTCGGGGCAACAATTTTACAAACGCGAAATAAAAGCGAGTGCTTTTGCGTTGTATACTCTGGACAAACATTCCATAATTTACTTTTTGTTTGCACTCCGGGTGGCGTATTCCACTTTAATATCCCTTGTCATATAATAAAAACAAACATTACAAGAGTCAATTGGTCCGGGTTGAAATATTCCGTCTCATTGAAGAGACAAGATCTGGCCGATCTGGTCTCGCTACTCGAAGGAAATTGGCATCCCAGGTCAGGTTACTTTTTGTAAATATATATTATCATTAATTTATGTATTTATTCGTTTATTGGTGTTTAAGGTCACATATTTCTTCACAGTGGTTAATCATGACCACGACAGTTTTACGGATGGAGGAAGCCGGAGTACCCGGAGAGAACCACCGCGCCACAGCGAGCAACTGTCAACTGCCCAGCATACTAACTCCACACAATCAGGGTTAGCATTGGTCGAAGACAGGTGCACCAACGGCGTGTTGTACGCTTTACTACACAGTGCCACCGTGCCCCCACGTGGGCAATGTGGGTGAAGTGTCTTACCCAAGAACACAACGTGGTTGCCGCAGGTGGGGTTCGAACTGAGGACCTCTCGGCTTGCAGCCTCCACCTCTACCAATTCAGCCACCGCGCTCCCTATATTATCATCATTATGTTTATGTATACACGAGTCGAGATATCGCCTTAGAAACAAGAGCGAGACTCTGATACAACATTGTGTATTTTAACCCTTTACCTAACCTGAAAAGCAGACGACACTTGCAAAAATAATTCTTGAATAACTAATTTTTTTCATTTTTTGTCTCAAAAACATAGGTTATGACCCCGCGTTGGAACGAGCTCGACGAGCTCGTTCCAACGAGGGGTCATAACCTATGTTTTTGAGACAAGAAATGAAAAAAAATAATGAAAATTAATTGGCGATTTTTGAGAATAGCGCTGGCCGGTTTTGGCCGTTACATTGGGTAAAGGGTTAACATAATGGTGATGACAGATTTATCTTACAATTCTCAACCGTAATAGCCTGATTAACACTTTATATTATTTACTAAATGAGCAGCTGAATATACATATTTTTTCCAAATATTTCTTCAAAACCATATCATATGACCCACCAAAACCCCAAAACCATATCATATGAACTCGTTCCAATGAGGAGTCATATGATATGGTTTGGAAAATATTCTTTACAAAACTAATTAATATACAAATTTGTGATATCGAGTGAGTTGAATAAAGGGTTAATTAGTATTTTAATTTCACATTTCCTTTTCAGACTCATACAAATGCCGTTTTGGTTGAAACTGTTTACTTGAACTTTTGCGATCATCGGATAACCTTATTGAGCGCGTACATGTTCAACAGTCTGAAAAGACGTGAACTGTCACAGTATACATGTAACTACGCATTGTTCCAGCTCGAACGCTTTCAGTGACGGAGAGGCATAATGTGTTTCCATAATTTAATAATTATAATTTTGAGAAGTTTTTTTTCTTTCTTCTCTTTCTTTCCGTATGCACAAATGTACAAGAACCCTCACAAACACGTTTCGAAAATTTGTAATTTTCTGTAAATAGAAACGCAAACAAAACATAAACAAGCATGCGGTAGCACTGTGCAGTTGCAAGATACCGAGTTTACATCAAGGCACCCTGGTACACACTGTATTCGGATAATTACGGACCAAATGCTTACTTGTAAGAAGATAATCTGTATGTATCGATTCAGTTCTAGTAGCATGGTAAAGGTGTGATATTTCAAACCAGTTTGAAAGTCAGTACAGTCTGGCACATCGGGACCGGGAACACAGATATCAATGTTTTATTGACCGATCTGGCTTTGAAATGTTAATATGATGCCTATAGAAAGCCTATGACTCTGGTAACCCCATGGTCCATGGTATCCCGTGTGTTGTGTATCGGGCTGTGTAGGATCCATTGGTGTTACCGACGTCGAATTCATCGTATGTAGCATTTCATTTTCCATAGACGCTAGTCCTAGTACCTTTTCACAGTTCATTTAAAAAAAAATTACAAATTAACATGTTTGTTGTTCTCTTTCTAAGGGAGCGAGATGAGTGACTTCCATAACTTTTTGAAAAAGTGACATACAGGATATTACACCTAGCCTTAAAGTTATATTCCGTGGTGCGTTTCGTTAGTGTTTCTCTTCAAATAATGAATGTTTTTACAAACATGTTTTAGGGAGTACGGTGGTTTATTGGTTAGCGCATTGGATTTCAGGTCGAAAGGTTGTAGGTCCCCTCCTGACCCACGCCATCTGCATTGTGTACTTGGGCAAGACACTTAATCCCAATTGCCCAAGCGGAAATGCAATGGCGAAGCGTGCTAAAGTGTATTGCACGTCGGTGGTACGCATGCCTTCACCGCTGGTTACACTGTTTGTGTGGAGTTAGAATTTTGTGGACTCCGACATTTAGCCTACTCGCCGTTGTTCACTAGTTCCCTCAGGATACTCCAGATTTCTCTACCCGTAAAGCTGTGCGACACGACATGTTCTTGGTTGTTGAAAGTGACATTAAATGAATAAATAAATGTTTTAAAAAAATAGGATTTATCTTTTGTTATCTTTTCGCAATCCAGAGACGCGTTTTTCTGCTTGAAATGACGCTGCTATTGTTTTAACTAATACAGCAGCAATATTACATAAAATATATCTGTTTCCACCAAGAGAGTAAACATAATATTTGAATTACGATTGTTCTAAATCTATGAAGTGGTGAAACAAATTGATAACGCGTACTACCAATTTCACGTGACCGAAGAGGGGTGTAAAATGCAGAATAGATTATATTCGAACTCACATGGTTACATATTTCCTCGGACACAATGCTTGGCCGTATTGCGTGAAACCCGGTCAACGACGCAATGCGTTATAAGATTGAATATGAAAACGAGCACCCAACTATTTTTGGTGTGTTTTTATATTATATTCCGTTTATTTTTACTATATTTTGTTTGCTTTAAAGGAATGTATACCATGATTACCTATTCTACTATATATAAAAATGCCTACGACATAATTGGTTTTTCACACACCAACCGTGGTGAACACGCTAGCAATGGGATTTCAGTAGTAACAATTTACACATACAGTGGAACTACTCCAAGTTGACCTTTGGTGACCTCGCCTTGAATGCAAACTTGTCTAAATTTATCACTCGTCGCCTCGTGAAGATTGAAGTGAAACCCGCAATTATTTATTACGTTTTACGTTTTTAAATAAGTTTACCTCATAAGGTACCAAAAATTAACAAACACACGTCTCATGTTAATAAAGCATTCATAACTCGAAAAAGTATGTTATTATGTTATTAAAATGAAAAAGGCCCTGCAATTTGTGGTTTCGTTTTCTATTTCGTTTTGGCGATAAAAATGCTCACCGGTGCTCATGTAAACAAAAACGGATTCGCACGTGTGAATATTGATTTATTTAACATTTAAACTCATTAATCCGACGATCATGGTATAAATAAAATATACCCAAAGTAGCTTGGTGTACCAAATGTTCACCACTCGTGGTGAACATTTGGTACACCAAGCTACTATGGTCTATTTTTACTTTACCTTGATCGTCACTTACGTTCTTGAGACACATGGATTCTTTTTTAAGCCCCCCCCCCCCCCCAAAAAAAAAAAAAAATGCCCATTGGAGATTGATCAGAGCTTCAACCCACTCGGCAAAATATAGTCACACAGAAGCCCCCAATTGAGATCCGAGAAGGCAGTTTTAACCGTTGATTGAAGGCATATTACCATAGGTGCATCATTCTGATTACCAACCAAGGGTGCTGGTGTGGGTTTGGGGAAACCTCTTCCGAGGGACATGGTACTTGAGCCAGACACGAGGTTTACTGAGTATTTTGTGTGAATAACTTGCCCTAATAGTGTGATTTCAACATATCAAACCCGTATTTCATTGTGCATATTTTTTAATCAGTTCAGCGTTTCGGTTTGATCACTTATTCTGAAAGAGAGACGACGCGTTGAGTGCATACAAAAGGTATATATTAAACTCCCAAGCCATCAGTCTAATTAATTGTGTAAGGACGTTTATGCTGTTTTGACCTGGAACCAGTCTCATTCTGAAATAGCCCATCACCTGTGTTCAGATTCAATCGATGGAATGTTTCAGTTGGTTGAAAAAAGCGAACCTTCGGTTCGGTTTTCCAACCGAGTGAAATATTCCAACCGATTGAATATGAACGAAATCAATAAACATTCATTTTCTTGAAACAACTGAAGAAATGTTTCTCAATCCACTTGATCTGGGCGAATATTTGATCACATTTACCTTTATGAGTAAAATCTCACCACAGCTGAAGTTGTATATACGTTGCCTAGTTCCACTAATTGTGTTAATATCTTGATGTTGTCAAGGTGAAATGGAATATCTATAACTGGAATATCTATAACTCTACCTACTGAGCGCGGTGGCTCAGTAGGTAGAGGTGCAGGCTGCAAACCGAGAGCTCCTCGGTTCGAATCCCACCTGCGGCAACCGCGTTGTGTCCTTGGGCAAGACACTTCATCTCCATTGCCCGCGTGGGGGCACGATGACGCCGTGTACTAAGGCGTACTGCACGTCGATGGTACGCATGTCTTCAACCGATCTAACCCTGCCTGTGCTGCAGTGCGGAGTTACGATGTTGGGGAGCTGGCAGCTGCTCGTCGTTGCTCGGTGGTTCTCTCCGGGTACTCCGGCTTCCTCCACCCGTAAAACTGTCACGGTCATGATTAGCCATTGTGCATAAATATATGACCTTAAAACATCAATAAATAAATAAATAAATAAATATAACTGGAGCACGAACACATATCTGTATATTCTTGTAAGTAAATGGACATCACATTGTATGAAAGGACGTCTGCGCTCAACCTCCATGAAAAATGAGTAACCGAACAGCCCGAGTCTCATCAAAGAAATTGTCCAATCATTAGTCATTCAGCAATCAATAACAATTACTATTTTTCCATAAAGGAAACATGTTATAACAATACACCCATTTTATGATATGCTAGCCTCCGAATTATCGCAAATTATATAAAAGATATTTCTCGATATCCATCGACTTGATGGATAACGAAATATATCCTTCAGTAGCTCCCTAAATGACGTCACGCTTCGGCGCATCACTTCGCCTTCGATACTGTTACAAGCGATTCAGAGCCGGCTTTACCAGCAGAACCAGAAGTTCATACTATTTCAAGCCTTGTGATATACAGAATGTGACTCGGGGGAGTGATATTTAGCCTTGAACTGAGTAACTTTTCCGAAAAACCTTGTTGGTCGATTCTCCCAGGAAGTATGTTTTGTTGGGGGTGGGGGGTGGGGGGGGGGGTTGGTCATGAGTCGGTGCACTTAATTCCAACTTCCTTCTTGTAAATTGAAATTTAAAATGTTCTAAAAGCTAACATTAATGAAACATATGAAAACATTCTCATTTGTTGTATCATAATCATTAAATTTCATCTGTGAGTTTAACAATTAGTTGGTAAAATTCGTGGGAAAGTGGGAGTATTTTTTATGTTTGAGTTATCTGCCTAGTACAGGCTTGAAAGAACGATCAGCTGATCTTTGTTATTATTTTGAAACGAACGTGTTTTTATCTCATGAGTGTGGACCTAGAAGTTTTATTTTTCGCGAGCGTTTACGCGAGTGAAACGAAATATTTACAGGTCCACGCAAATGTGACAATTCCCGATATTCACTAAAATAGCGTAGGTGTCCTCTATCTAATGCCAAATGGCAGCGCGACATTTTACTACAAACGGACCTTCTGATAACAAAACGGGTGCATATGGCCAATTGCAGGCTGTGTTTCTTTTAACATAAATTGGGTGCGTATAATAAAGTGGGTGCTTTAATGCAAACTCTGCATTTGCTATAAATTCATCATTTACTACGACGTTTTTCTAAAGCGCTTACTGTTTTTTATCAAAATTTATCTGATGTTCCACCTATATTCTGCACTCCAAAGAATGATAAGCGCCAGACATTGACCATTTGAACCGTAAAGAACGTATGCGCAGTCCAGAAACATTGGTACGTCATAACTTCATTATGAAGAATGCCTGTTGAGCGAAGATGTGGGTAGACGAACCAATGTTTTCAAAGCGCAGCCCAAAGGCTGCGCGTTGAAAATATTAATTGGTCTACCACCAAATAAGGAATATGGACTCTTCCAATTTCTGTCAATGAACTGACATGGAATATTCCAGAGAATTCAGAGGGTTAATGAATTTAACGTGTATACATGTCTGCTAATTACAACATCATTACCGTAGGAAAGAATGAAATCACTGAGTCATCCAGAATGAAACTTCATTATTGTTCACTTTTGTATTCCGAAGATTATCAACATCACGTGAATTACATTGCTACTGTAGCGTTATAATATTTATAATTTTATTTTCCCCTGAAGTGTAAAGTTTGTCTTAATCTCTGAAACGGATAATTTTCCGTGATTAACTATTAGTGTTACTTCCCGGGGGTCATAATCGTCCAAATGAACAATCCGGTATTAATCAAGCATTATTGTAATGAGTTATAGAGGGAATCAGCTCCATTTGAAAACATCCTTTCATATAAATTGATTTTATTATACCCACAGCCTTTGATTACTGGATACATTGTTTATGTTCGGTATTGGTAAAATCCTTAGTGCAATTCACAGTGGAAGCGGCCTGTGTCGCCACATCTGGTTCTGTAGCTGGTATATGAAACACCAACTCACTTTACGTATTAGTTGTTTTGTTTTGTTTTGGGTTTTTTTTTTGCTCTGATCTCTGTACAAGTAGTTTGCTGGAATCCTCATTGGTTATGCATAGGAAAGTATTTTACCGTCCGCTATCTTCAGGGGTAACTGATGTTACAAATAAACATTGCTGAACCAAAATAATGTCATGGTTTTAAATTTCCCGATGTCTCGCAACCGCCGATCGTTTTTAGTTCAACTTTGACGAAGTCAAATTTGAGCTATTGTCATGGCCCGTCGTCCGTCGTCCGTCTGTCCGTCTGTCCGTCTGGCCGTCTGTCCGTCTGTCCGTCTGTCCGTACGTCAACAATTGGCTATGGCTCGGGCTAGAGGTCGTATTTATGAACCGATCTTTACGAAACTTCTTATGTACCTTTGTTATGACCCTGGGACGGGAACGAGTGTTTTTAGGTGTGGTCCGAAATTCAAGATGGCTGCCAGTGGCCATTTTGTACCGATGATGCAAAAATCAGTTTTTTGTACAGAACTTCTGTATGAAAGTTTTGATTTGAATATAGTTTTGTATAAATGTTTAGTACCATGGGATACATCACATATAATACGGGTTTTTTTCTCGTGCGTAAATTATGCAAATTAGACTGACTTTGATTTATTTAGTGTTACTTTCAGAGCTGTAAGTGCCAAGCTGCTATGGCTCGGGCTAGAGGCTGTATTTATGAACCGATCTTTACGAAACTTCTTGGGTACCTTTGTTATGACCGTGGGACGAGAACGAGTGTTTTGGGGTGCGGTCCGAAATTCAAGATGGCTGCCAGCTGCCATTTTGTACCGACGATGCAGAAATCTGTTTTTTGTACAGAACTTCCATATGAAAGCTCTGATTTGAATAATTTTTTGTATGAATGTTTAGTACCATGGGATACATCACATATAATACGGGTTTTTTTCTCGTACGTAAATTGTGCAAATTAGACTAATTTTGATGTTTTTTGGGGTTACCTTCAGCACTGTAAGTGCAAATGCCAATACGGCTCGGGCTAGAGGCCGTATTTATGAACCGATCTTTACAAAACTTCTTGGGTACCTTTGGTATCACCGTGGGACGAGAACGAGTGTTTTGGGGTCCGGTCCGAAATTCAAGATGGCCGATGGCAGCCATTTTGTACAAAATTAGGTGCAATCAGATTTTTGCACAGAACTTCCATATGAAAGCCCTGATTTGAATAATTTTTTTTGTGTGAATGTTTAGTACCATGGGATGCATCACATATAATACGGGTTTTTTTCTCGTGCAGAAATTATGCAAATTAGATGAACTTTGATTTTTTCAGTGCGACTTACACACAGTTAGTACACATGTCAATACGGCTCAGACTAGAGTCTATATTTATGAACTGATCTTCACGAAATGTCTTGGGTACCTTTGTTATCACCTTGGGACGAGAACGAGTGTTTCTGGGTGCGGTCTAAAATTCAAGATGGCTGCTAGTGGCCATTTTGTACCGAAATTAGGTCTAATCAGTTTTTTGTACACAACTTCTATACAGCTCAGACTAGAGGCCATATTTATGAACCAATCTTTACGAAACTTCTTGGGTACCTTTGTTATCACCGTGGGATGAGAGCGAGTGTTTGTGGGTGTGGTCCGAAATTCAAGATGGCCACCAGCAGCCATTTTGTACCAAAATTAGTGCAATCAGTCTTTTGTATAGAACTTCTGTATGAAAGTTCTGATTTTAATAAATTTTTGTATGAATGTTTAGTAACATGGAATACATCACATATTGTAAGGGTTTTTTTTTTTCGTGCAGAAATTATGCAAATTAGATGAACTTTGATTTATTCAGTGCTACTTACACAATGTAAGCACACATGTCAATACGGCTCAGGGTAGAGGCTGTATTTATGAACCGATCTTCACAAAACTTCTTGGGTACCTTTGTTATCTCCTTGGGATGAGAATGAGTGTTTCTGGGTACGGTCCAAAATTCAAGATGGCTGCCAGTGGCCATGTTGTACCGAAATTAGGTCCAATCAGTTTTTTGTCACAAGTTCTATACAGCTCGTATTTATGAACTGATCTTCACAAAACTTCTTGAGTACTTTTGTTTTCACCTTGGGACAGGAACGAGTGTGTTTTGGGGTGCCTTTGTTATCATTGTGCTATGAGAACAAATATTTTGGGGTTCAGTCAGACCCACTCTGGGACTCAAAGATTTTTTCTAGTTCAGCATCTGACTGTCACCCACCTTTACAATACTTTACCTATACATTTGTTACAGGCAACGGTCAGTATTTATGTACAGACCGTTACAATACTTTATATGTACCTTTGTTATCAGGTCATTACCTAGATGTTTGTCATTGCTGTGTCACATACTATACATGTACATGTCTTTGTCTTGACAAGTTGAGCTACAGTGTCATTGACACTTTCATTTAAAGAATACACTTTAATGTCTGTGAAAAATAATTATGCGGATAATATGTTCAAGGCAATACAAATTGATTATTTTACAACCCATTGTAGTTATTATTGACAAAAACAAGTGCCAGGTTGCAAGGTTGACACTGTGTTATTGTTTTTCATGCTGGGCTTTTGTTTGCTGTTTGATTTTGTGAAAGCAGTTATGCTGTGGCTGCAGTCACAGTTTAATAGCTTGCACGTCGCCCAATAGTCCCCTGAGTACCAATGTGTTCTATGTGCCATTAGGCACATAGAACACATTGGAACTCAGAGGACCCTATGTTATTGATGGGAGAAGAAAGCACGTTGATCGATTAGATTGACGCCATGTTGGTGGAAGGGGAGCAGATTGAGTTCGCTGAAATTCCAACAATCACGTTGTTCAGAGATCAGTGGCTTACAGTATGTGAGTCAAATTAGAATTGGAAAATAATGCGACTTGAAAGGATTAACTTAACTTTCCACCGCTAATTAATCAGATAAGCCTTAGAGAAAGGAAAAGGAAAACTCACTTGTTAGCAAAGTGAGGTTAAATGCTGGGACGAGACAACATGAATACTGCTGCTAAGGTATCAAACCACCTGTCAAGTTTTGTGCGGAATTCAGTGATGTTGTATCATGGAATCAGTCTTGCCCTTACCGAGGTCATCACCTACGTCTAGATTTACTCATCTGGAAAGTTCAGACGATAGAATCTGAAAAAATATCATAAACATTGATTTTTTTTGGAACGAATGCAAGAACGTTTCTCAATCGAGACTTGATTTGACCGAATCCTTAATGACTTTACCAATACTATTAGACATGTTTGTTTATAAGTAATTATGGATGAAGACCTTTCACAGCTGTAGTTTTATGATTACGCCACGTAGTTCCACATATTGTGTTAATATTTCTAATGTTTTCGGGGCAAACTAAATACTTCTTGTCTGTGAAAAGATATACTGGAGCACATAAGAATATCTATATATCTTTCAGAGTAAAAGGACATCATACAAATTCAACGGCAGACAGCACCCACATTCTATGAAAAGTTGGTGAACAAACTGCCCACAACGTCGTCATATTTCTCACAGAATTCGACCGTTGGTATGAGAACTTGTAGTGTTGCTTGTTTTTTTTAATCCTTTTTATTGGGTCTGATAGCGTATGTGGTCGTAAACTGTGCAGGGTCAAGAGCAATCTTCTTAAAAATACTTGTGATGGGCAGGTCCGAGTCCCAACCTGGAGAGTCGAGTCATAAGTTAAGGTTTGGTATGGTACGGTCTTACACCAGATCTATCACACTGAAATCTAAATTACATGTCCAACTCGCCGTTCATTTTGGAAGATGCCGACACTGTGAGCGACAAAATTCCAAAATAAATTTATCAATCGTGACATGATATTCATAAGGCATGAACTGTTCATAAAGGACAATTTTGTTTCCAAACTGATGAAATCGGATAATTACCTTCATTTTAGTACATCTATATTGCAACTTTTGTTAAATCGTCTGGTTTCAAACATTGCGTTTTAAACCTTTTCAATTCAAATGCGGTGTGATTTTTGCAGTCTCCACATTCGGTGTACGTGATAATACAGATGTTTTTCATTCGATACGGCATTGTTTTCGAAGACGTGTAGTATTGTGATTACAAAAGCAGACAATGAATTTCAACTAAGTCGCAAACTTGTCGAAATTATTTGTCCGCTTACATCCCATCAACACTGCAGAATCTCAGACGCTCCGAAAGAAATGTGATAACATGGAATTCGAGATATTATTTTCGTTAATATTCTGGTTTAGATCTTGATTTCGCAGTCTTTTATTAGGAAATCTTGACCCAATTATATAAGTGTGTCGCGATCAAATCGCGACCAAATCGCGAATAATTCGAGCTTTGCGATGGCTGGTTGCAATCCTCACTAGAGCAAACTTGACGAACCGAATCGTGTTCACCACGCCGGTTTACCATACAACCCGGAGCAGAACGGTAACCAAGTCGCTTGTTCTCCATACGAGGATACCTTGAGGAGTATCATTAAATGATTATGGTGTTCCGATGACGATTGTAGCCCAAATCAACAGCGGGTCTCGGTGTATATTATTTAATCGAGTGATTGCAGATTGTGAGCTCCAAGCAGTTTAGGATACCAGGGAGCTACATTATTCATAGAATAAGATGCGTATAGCTTTCACACATTTAATGTTATTTTTCCTTTGCTGTTAACCCTAACACGTAGTAAAATTCACTGGGAATCACCCAAGTAATTTCTATGCTTTGATGACAAGGGCTGGATTATCAGCGACGAACGTAACAAACTTAAACTTCTTTAAATTAACTTATAATCTCGTAATCTCTGGCATACAGAGGTGTCGTTTACTGATCAACACGGTTTTGAGAAATGAGCTAAATTGCATTAAAGTACTCGACTCAAGTCACGTTTTCGACAGAGACTGTAACGGCTGATGCTCAAATCCGTCAGAGATTTTTATTGCGAAAACTGCCCCTTCGTTTCCACACCATCAACATATTTAGTGAGTACCCATAAATGAAAGCGGCCGATATGATTATCTGCTTTAACTTTCAGCTAAGTTTCTTTTCTCGTTAAGTTTCACACCCTCGTACTTTTACGGCGGCTATGATTTTGGTAGATGGATATCTTAAGGGATACCGATCAACGCTCTTTCATAGTTAATTTCATTCAGAGAAGTGCATATTATTGAAAATAAGATGATATATTGATGATGAGGTCGTCTTGTCCATACTAACCGTGCCAACGCGGTTCCGCAAAAAAGGTTATTGTGTTGCATACGTTTCTGTTTTAAGAAATGTTGGACATCCTGTCTCTACATGGAGGATGCAGACCAGTATTGTGGAGGTTGTGAATGCATATGTTTTTGCAAAATATGGTATATATTGGACGCCTGGATGCTATTCTGTAGTCTTTGGTTTGTTGTAGAAGAATATTTTACAACAATACATATTCACTAAATATTAAAATTATGTATTATGATTAATTATTTAGTTAGTAGTAGGACAGCATGGATGGGGTTAGATCGCCCAGATGACTACTAAGGTTATTGTATGCAACAGCAATCCCAATAGACTTTATCTATAACGTTTCACTCTTGGTGGCAGCTACTTGTTCCTGCCCATAACCTCCTCCAATCCCGAAATGACATTTATCAATAAATGTTCCACCACTTCCGGATCTTCTTCCGTTCCACCTTTCCGGGGGATACCCTTCTTACCGTAGGATTTCTTTGTACGATTGTTTGTTTTGTATATATCGAGGAACTAGAATGATTCGCCACGTCATATGAAATTTCGGTGCTGATTTCAATAAAATCTATCTGAACCGAGGTTTACCAATGCTAAGATCGATTTTAGTGAACGAGGTTTAGAAATTCAATGTCAGATCGTGACAAATTTGAGATTCTCTTTCTCACAAAATGCGTATTTTCGTATTTTAACTAACGCGAAGACAAAAATTGACCAGCGTTGCTCACAAAAATCGCCAGTTAAATTTTATTATATTTTTCAGTTTTTGCCTCAAAAACATGGCTTGTGACCGCTCATTGGAACGAACTCAACGAGGGGTAACTCGGGGCAAATAAATGAAAATATTTAGTTATTCGGTAAACGTTTTTTTGCAAATGCCTGCTTTTGTATTAGAAAATAGTGAGCAGAATATACTAGAAGATTAATTCAATTCTGCTTCCAAAACGAACTCACTCTCAACGCTACCACGTCGACTTCTGACGTCATCTCCAAATAAGACGTGTTGTGTTCGACATTTTCCGTAATGAGTGGTGATTCTATGATTAATCTTAAATCTGTAACGCCACACATTATGGTATAACAGCCTAAAGTTTCTATCACAATCAAGAGGAAACATTCGTACGTTAGCATTCCAGTTAGCTGTAACGATGAGCAATAACTGCACAGCCGCAAATATCGTGGACTGTGATAAATACCAATTCACAAAATACTGATGAAACCATTAAACCCCCATCGTGTTTAATACCGGAAATTAATCGATCAGTAGATCGGTTACTTTATTCTCTTCTTTTCCCCGAAGGTGTAGCTGTTTTTACATGTAGAAATTCAAATTTGAATACCGAATCATGAGAATATTGACCTTCTTTGAAGAAACAGCTTTCAAACCATCAATTTAAACACTAATAACCTGAATGGATTTTGTTTCATCTTCCAAATATGTCGGTCGTTTTGATAAGTAGTATGTCGTTTCTAGAGCGAGAACATAAGAAATGAGTTCAATATTAACTCTTTACCCGCTGAGTATTTTTAAGATATTTTCCATCAAATCTAGTCCTGGCTGCTGTGAAGCAGCCATGACTAGATTTGATGAAAAAATCACCTAAACTTAATATAAGGAATCATTGGTGAAAAATTCCTTTTAATTTACAGGGCGATAAATTGATGAAATGTGTCCATATTGCACTTATGTCAGTGACAAGAGAAATGCTCTCCTGGGCAGGAATATCCGCCAGCAGCGTACAAGGAGTTAAGGGTGAATTCCAGTGTCACAAGAACCTTGTGGGAGCAATCTACAACGTTCCCTGATTTACATCTCATCAAATAACGGCTTAAAATATATGCAAGGAAGGAGATTTGAATCTTACAGCCCCAGTGGGATCCCTGAATGTGAAGTACGTCGAACATAAAAAGTATCATTACATTTTGTTGAATTTATCTGATTACTCACAACACATAAAGTGACGTGCTCGAGATGACAGGACCTGCGATTCTATCGATAGAGAAAATAATTAATCTATGTGAAACATGCAGCCTGTAATTCTTGTATGGTTTCTTCGTCTTCTTCCTCTTCTTCCACTTCTTCTTCTTCTTCTTCTTCTTCTTCTTCTTCTTCTGCTGTTGCTGCTGTCTTCTTTGCACTTCATTGTTCACGCAAATAGGAATCGTCCTAATATGTCGCCACTATTTGGCATACTAGCAGAGAGTCACACGTAGTTGGCTATGTTTTTCAGGTTCTTGAGGACGTTGTATGTGGCCCAATCGGCCACAGGGTTTTCACAGCCTCCAGTTACTGTGAAAGTCACACTGAAGCAATAGCTATTTTTATATGCACAGGGGAATAATGTAAGCAATATTCTGATGAATGACATAAACAATCAGTTTATCAAGAACTGGAAACAGATGTCACATTTTAAATTGTATCTGTTGTTTTAATCTATTTCGAATTCATTCACAAACCACCCTTTGCTTTGCAAGACAGTTTTACATATTACCCACGGCTGTTTTATAACACAAGATAACTTCTTATTCCAAATTCCAAGGAATAGAGGAGCCTTTTTTCATTGTACCTTCCACAGATAGGAATTATTAAAATGGAAAATTTAAATGGTGTGATTTTAACCCTCTCAAGACATAAATATGGTTCCCAAAGATTTTATTCATTACATGACCATAATGACTAGTCTGTGAGAAACACTCATGCTACTGTTCGTCTATGTTAAACACATTGAATTGATGCAATATAACTCGAATACGAATCTTCCTGTGTCGTTGCTTTTGGATACTTATAGACAGTCATTAGTACACGACTACCAATGATTTCAGGCTTCTGGGGTATCGTGGTGTCCCGGAGGAGTATTTTCAAAGTGGGGCACGCTCATATCTCAGGTTTTGTATGGCCTATGGACTTTGGACCAACAACAAATGAGTTGACACCCATTGGAGGTTAAAATATGGGTCAAAATCACTGAGGTCACCAAGGGGTTATTGGGTGCAGTTTCCAGAATTGCTGGAAATTGCATTTTTGGACTTTCTTATGCATTCCATACGTTCATACATGCATTTTACACTCACAAAGTGGGTGGGGACACAAATATTGAAGGTAGGTCTCGCTCATATCTCAGGCATGGTATGAGATATGGATCTGGGACCAACATCAATTGAGAAGAACCTCAATGAAGGTTCAAAATATGGGTCAAATTCATTGAGTTTACCCACGTGTAATTGAGTGCGTTTTTCAGAATTGCTGGAAATCGCAGTTTATGACCCCCAAATCCACTGCTGAAGTTCATACATGTATTTTTGTACTCTAGCAAGTGGGTGGGGGCCAAAATTTTTGAAAGTGGGTCACTCTCATATCTCAAGCATGATATGACCTAGAGACCTAGAACCAACACCAAAAGAGTCAAAACACCATGGAAGTTAATAATGTGGGTCCAAGTCACTAGGGTCATCCAGGTCTCATTAAGTGAAGTTTTCAGAATTGCTTGAAATTGTATGTTGTAGCCCTAAAGCACTTCTGAAGTTCATATATGTATTTTTCCACTCACAAAAGTTGGCAAAGTCAAAAATATCCATTTCTAATTCCTTAAAAGAACACGTTGAATGCTGTGCACAGGCGTTATTTCAGGTTTCTTGAAACGTTTTCTTAATCATGTATGAAAATCTTTAAACGCTGTTTACGAAAACCTATTTCTGATTTTTTTTAAGATATTTCACTCCCCAAAATAATATCCATACTTGTTTTCTATATAGTTTAATTCTGATGTTTCCACCATTTTTACACAGACTCGAATTTACGGGTCGCAGTAAATTCTGTTTCACTTTTTTGTTACACAGTAGGTTAATGGTATGTTGTGGTGTTATACACGGTTGGACGGAGTTCAGGGAGTGTGTTACTCCAAGACGTGTATCTACAAACCAAGAAACAAAACGTCTCATCGTCATTGTAAACAAGATCATGATTTTGCAAACGTTAACACATGAATGACCAACAATTTTAGCTCCGCTGCCAACTTTTATTTTGTGTCGACCATTGAATAAATGGTGTGGTCAGCAATTTATTTTTTCCTATGTATTCTATTTGAGCTGAATCCCAATCGGATTGGGCAAGATATGGGCAATTTGAGACAATTAACTATTTTCCCACCCACATCTTTCAAATACCGGACATCGAAACTGATCAGCATAGATGATCTGTTGAAAAACGCTATGGCACAAATTTTTGAAATGTCATATATTAATCGGTCGGTAACATAAGTGTGTTGGATGGGGGGGGGGGGGGGGGGGGTATTTTGTTATGTGTAGGGGTAGCCGAACTTTGCCCTGAACTGGTTTTTAAAATGCCATAACTTCTTAAAAATTGTTCTGATGATCCATCCCTGAAAATAATGTGTTCATGCCACGAGAAGTGTTACAGATTGTTTTAAATGCTGGGTTTGCCCAGAAAATATCCACTCCTCCGCCTCATACCCTTGTGAATTCAGGAATCTACGTGTCTGTAAAACTTTGCGAAATAAATCATGTATTCGTTCCGTTAGCCATTTCTGTCTCATTTTTCATGTTTCCATATAAAAAATGTGTCAAGCAAGAATGTAAACAGACCTGTAAACGTGATATTTTTCTTTAAAACTGTCACTTTCATACGGAAGCGTTGAGGCGCCAGTGGATTAGTATTTCTATCTTGCACTTGCAAGTTAGCTGCTTTGCACTGACAAGTTACTATCTTGCACGCGCAAGTCAGCTATCTTCCAAGTGCAAGATAGTAAATTGTAGGTGCAAAATAGCTAACCTGCACGTGCAAGAGAGTAACTTGCAGGTGCAAGATAGCTAACCTGCACGTGCAAGACAGTAACTTGCAGGTGCAAGATTGCTAGCTTGCACGTGCAAGATGACTAACGTACACGTGCAAGATAGTAACTTGCAGGTCTGAGATATTAACCTGCACGTGCAAGATAGTAACTTGCAGGTGCAATATAGCTAACTTGCACGAGCAAGATAGAAACAATATTTCACATTTATTCACTCAATGCAAATTTAATCGTGGCATAAATACAGAACGCAGCTCGGATAGGGTAAGAGGGACGGATAGGAATCAACTACCCTTGTTTGAGCTTTTTCTGTTTTTAGCTTAAGTTGACAAAGTCTGCGGAAGTCTGTGAGTCGTCTGTGAGTCTGATCACATCTTTCTTTAGCACAGGCTACACCCCGTAGTTCTTGTCCGATCGGACATTGCGTTTTAAACCTTTTCAATTCAAATGCGGTGTGATTTTTGCAGTCTCCACATTTGGTGTACGTGATAATACAGATGTTTTTTTATTCGATACGGCATTGTTTTCGAAGACGTATAGTATTGTGATTACAAAAGCAGACAATGAATTTCAACTGAGTTGCAAACTTGTCGAAATTATTTGTCCGCTTACATCCCATCAACACTGCAGAATCTCAGACGCTCCGAAAGAAATGTGATAACATGGAATTCGAGATATTATTTTCGTTAATATTCTGGATTTGATCTTGATTTCGCAGTCTTTTATTTAGGAAAATCTTGACCCAATTATATAAGTGTGTCGCGATCAAATCGCGACCAAATCGCGAATAATTCGCGCTTTGCGATGGCTGGTTGCAATCCTCACTAGAGCAAACATGACGAACCGAATCGTGCTCACCACGCCGGTTTACCATACAAACCGGAGCAGAACGGTAACCAAGTCGCTTGTTCTCCATACGAGGATACCTTGAGGAGTGTCATTAAATGATTATGGTGTTCCGATGACGATTGTAGCCCAAATCAACAGCGGGTCTCGGTGTATATTATTTAATTGAGTGATTGCAGCTTGTGAGCTCCTAGCAGTTTAGGATACCAGGGAGCTACATTATTCATAGAATAAGATGCGTATAGCTTTCACACATTTCATGTTATTTTTCCTTTGCTGTTAATCCTAACACGTAGTAAAATTCATTGGGAATCACCCAAGTAATTTCTATGCTTTGATGACAAGGGCTGGATTATCAGCGACGAACGTAACAAACATAAACTTCTTTAAAATAACTTATAATCTCGTAATCTCTGACATACAGAGGTGTCGTTTACTGATCAACACGGTTTTGAGAAATGAGCTAAATTGAATTAAAGTACTCGACTCAAGTCACGTTTTCGACAGAGACTGTAACGGCTGATGCTCAAATCCGTCAGATATTTTTATTGCGAAAACTGCCCCTTCGTTTCCACACCATCAACATATTTAGTGAGTACCCATAAATGAAAGCGGCCGATATGATTATCTGCTTTAACTTTCAGCTAAGTTTCTTTTCTCGTTAAGTTTCACACCCTTGTACTTTTGCGGCGGCGGCTATGATTTTGGTAGATAGATATCTTAAGGGATACCGATCAACGCTCTTTCATAGTTAATTTCATTCAGAGAAGTGCATATCATTGAAAATAAGATGATATATTGATGATGAGGTCGTCTTGTCCACTCTAAACGTGCCAACGCGGTTCCGCAAAAAAGGTTATTGTGTTGCATACGTTTCTGTTTTAAGAAACGTTGGACATCCTGTCTCTACATGGAGAATGCAGACCAGTATTGTGGGGGTTGTGAATGCATATGTTTTTGCAAAATATGGTATATATTGGACGCCTGGATGCTATTCTGTAGTCTTTGGTTTGTTGTAGGAGAATATTTTACAATACTACATATTCACTAATTATTAAAATTATTTATTATGATTAATTATTTAGTTAGTAGTAGGACAGCATGGGTGGGGTTAGATCGCCCAGACGACTACTAAGGTTATTGTATGCAACAGTTTTTAGCTTAAGTTGACAAAGTCTGCGGAAGTCTGTGAGTCGTCTGTGAGTCTGATCACATTTTCCTTTAGCACAGTCTACACCCCGTAGTGCTTGTCCGATCGGCATAAAAATCATATGCTGGTTTGAGGTCATGCCGAGATGAGAACGTCCTCTTTTGGTCGCCATCGGTCAACCGTGATGACTGGACGAGCCCAAAACCCGAAAACATTTAACACAGTCTACAGGTCGTATTTATGAAGGGATGTCATTGTAACTTGGTAGGATAACTCCGTGTGACGTCCAGACAAAAACTTCCCCATTTGGTCGCGATCTGTCAACCGTGACGTCTGCTCGAGCCCAAAACCTGAAAACCTTTAGCACAGTCTACAGGTCTTATTTGTTGGGGGATTTCATTGTAGCTTAGTAGGATGACTCCGTATTATGGCCAGATGAGCACGTCTCCTTTTGGTCGCGATCAGATAGCTGTGACGGCTGCAGGGGCCCGAAGCCCGAAAACATTTAGCACAGTCTGCATGTCGTGTTTATGAAGGGATTTCATTGTAACTTGGTAAGATGACTCCTTTAATGTCTAGATGAAAACCTCCCATTTTGGTCGCGATCATTCAACCGTGACCGCTACCCGAGGTCAAAACCCGAAAACCTTTAGCACAGACTACAGGTCGCATTTATGAAGGGATTTCATTGT
Source organism: Pictodentalium vernedei (assembly GCA_031216915.1). Classification (NCBI taxonomy): domain Eukaryota; kingdom Metazoa; phylum Mollusca; class Scaphopoda; order Dentaliida; family Dentaliidae; genus Pictodentalium; species Pictodentalium vernedei. Next base: position 472,072,045 of record CM062297.1, read on the forward strand.
AACATGGTAGGATGACTCAGTCTAATGTCTGGATGTGGACGTCCCCTTTTGATTGCGTTTGGTCAACTATGATGGCTACACAGGCCCGAAGCCCGAAAACATTTAGCACAGTCTACAGGCCGTACAAGTGAAGGAATTTCATTATAACATTGTACGATGACTCAGTAAAATGTCTCGATGAGAACATCCCCTTTCTGTCGCGATCCGCTTACCGTGACCGCGAAAGGGGCCCAAAGCCAGAAAACCTTTAGCAGAGTGTACAGGTCCCATTTATGGATGGATTTCAATGTAACTTGGTACGATGACTCCCTATAATGTCTAGATGAGAACTTCCCCTTTTGGGCGCAATCTGTCAACGGTGATGGCTGCCAGAGCCCGAAACCCAAAAACGTTTAGCACAGTCTACAGGTCGTATTTATGAAAGGATTTCATTGTAACATGATAGAATGACTCGGTATAATGGCAAGATGAGAACATCCTATTTTGGCCGTAATCGATCAACCGTGATGGCCGCACAAGCATGTGACCTAGATTTGTTTACCGCAGTCTACTGTTCATATTTATGAAGTGATTTCATTGTAACTTGGAAGGATAACTCGATATGATATCCAGATGAGACTTTCCTATTTTGGTCATGATCAGTCAACGGTTACTGCCACCTGGTCACGCGACTTGGATTCATGTAGTACAGTCTACAGGGTTTTTTTTTATAAAAGGGTTTAAGTGTAACTTGGTAGGATACCTTGGTATCATATTTAGATGAGACTGTCCTATTTTGGTCATGATCGGTCAATTGTGACTGCCGAGCCGTCTTGTGACCAAGATTCCTTTAGCAAAATCTACGGGTTATTTTTATGAAGGGATTTCATTGTAACTTGATAGGATGACTCGTTTTGGAATAATGTAACTGTAACTTGGTAACTTTGGTTGCCATACATTAACTGTGAGGGCAAGATTAACCCATCCCTGAATTCTTTAGTACAGTCCACACCTGAAATTATTTTTATTGAAAACAGCATACAGGGAACAGATATTAACATATTCTCAATTATCACAATTCTTGATGTATTTCATAATTCTTTCATAAACATTGAACATTATCCTTTTCATCAAACCCAAAACACAGTCAAATTAAGCTACAGTGTCATTGACACTTTCATTTACTCGCGCCTTCGGTGCACGTGAAAGACACGAAAAACTCCAACTCGGGTTGTTGATTTCTGTCCCCCGTACTCTTCCCTCGTTGTGCACTTAAAATTCTCAAAACGACCAAAGTTTACAGAGTAGCATCAAACCTATACTGATCCAGACAAAACGCCCCTGAAACGTCACACGAATTCGGCACGCGTAAAGTACACGAAAAACTCCAATTAGGATCTATGATTCCTGCCCCCCCCCACCCCCCCCCCCCCCCCATCCTGTACCGTACTCTCGTTTTGTTCTTAAAATTCTCAAAACTCCCAAAGTGTACAGCGTAGCATCAAACCTATACGGACCCAGACAAAAGTTTCCACCAGAAACTTCACACAGATTGCCTCACGTTGCCAAGAGTTATGCCAGAGATTTTATTTTACTCGAGATTCGGATTGTCATTTGAACGGATTAGAATAGTTCCCGTTAAACTTTTTTTCACTAAATCATTCCTTGGTAGACTAGTTCTCATCGGAACAATTCCTACCAGACCAACAGTTTTTTCTTCGGGTTATGAATTAAAGTGGAATAACATTTGATCGTATCATCTAATAATAATTGTATTTTGGGGTGCGCGGTGGCACAGTAGGTAGAGCTGCAGGCTGCGAGCCGAGAGGTCCTCGTTTCGAATCTCACATGCGGCAACCGTGTTGTGTCCTTCGGCAAGACACTTAATCCCGATTAACTACGTGGGGCACAGTAGCATTGTGTACTAAGGCGCACTGCACGTCGATCGTGCACTTATCTTCAACCAATGCTAACCGTGCTTGTTTTGAGTTAGTACGTTGGGGAGTCTGACAGTTGCTCGCCGTTGCTCGGTGGTTCTCTCCGGGTACTCCGTCTTCCTCCACCCGTGACACTGTCCGATACGAGTTCACCGAGTGTCGAAAGTGTCGTTAAACCCCAATAAATAAATAAATATATAAACTATTGTATTTTATGATTCGTACGTAGATGGCGGCAAATGAATGAATGAGAATACTCCAAATGTGCGATTTGGGGATTCCATGTGAAGTTCATATTGTAAAAATTACACTAAATATAAAACACATTCACGTTAGTCTCAACATAGACGGGGGCATTGTAATTCAAAACTTGGTATTGAACGACCAAACCAGCCAGACCGCACCATACCGAAGAATTCAATTTCGGTCCCTGCACCAGCCAAACCGTTTTAAATATATATAGGTCTATCTTTTGAGCGGCTTAGTGTGAAGTGTCTTGCATCAATAATGACGGATCAGGTAGGCAAATTTATACTTCATTTATTTATTTATGTTTAATAGCACTTTCCACAGTCAGAGTCACTTTCGACTGACAGTTTTTGGGGATGAATTTAACTGGAGTACGCGGAGCGAACCACCGAGAAGCGGCGAGTAACAATTAGACTTCCAAAGGCACTTACTCCGCACAAGCAGGTTTAGCATTGTTTGAATGCAAGTGCACTATCGACGTACATGTACAATAACCCCTAGTACACAGCGCCATCGAACCCCCGCATGGGCACTCGAGATTATGTACCTTGCCCAGGGTCACAGCGTAGTTACCGATGTTCTGGATAGAACCATGGTCCTTTCGGTTTGAAGTCCAATGCTCTAGTCAATAAGCCACAGCGCTTCCCGGTTCATCTGCGAAAATACTCAAAATGTGGTCATTTTTTTCTTGTTCGTATTTGTTCTCTTGAGACCCTCAGGTAGCGACAACATCCATATAGGAGCAGTCACTGTTGCTGCAATTACCACTATCAAAGATATCGCATTTTCATTTTTCCAACCTTCCACCTACAACTCTGCTCGCCGTCCCCTTATCCTTGGTCTTCTTCTTTGTCCGTACCACTGATATTTCACAGTCGAAACAAATGTAAAACAGAGCTGTACACAAAAAGGAGATCAGGCACTCCGAAAATGGCTGAACGCAAAGATGCTGACGTGTACATGTTAAGCCCTTTACCTAACGAATCGGCTTCATCCGTCCGTGTAGTCTGCAAATTAATCAGTTGAAAAGCATATATTTTTCAACAATTTCAACAAAACCATATCATGTGACCCTTCATTGGAACGTGCTCGTCGAGCTCGTCCCAATGATAGGTCACATAGCAGGATTCTGTTAAAATTGTTTGAAACATTTTTAAAAAAACAATCATTTAAATAATAAATTTGATATCCTGTGCCGGTCAAAGGGTTAACAATGTCAATGCAAAAGTGTAATGAACAATCTAGGATTTATTTATTTATTGGGGTTTAACGACAATTTCGACAACCAGAGTCACTTCGTGCCGGACAGTTTTACGGGTGGAGGGAGCCGGAGTATCCAAAGAGAAACACCGATCAACAGCGAGAAACTGTTAGACTCCCCAACGAACTAACTCCACACAGGCAGAGTTAGCACTGGGTGAAGACAAGTGCACCATCGACGTGCAGTACGCCTTAGTACACAACGCCACCGTGCCCCCACGTGGGCAAATGGGAACCAGTCTAGAATAGTGCTCTCAATTTGGCTGATTGTGTGTTCTGAGGGGATACACTGTTGTAAAACTGCTTTGGTGGTCCTTTCTAACACTGTTCAACATTACAGCTCTTCTCTAACATCAACACTAAATTGTATCATTATAAAGACGATTGTGGTCCTGGAAGAGCTTATAAATGAAAACAAGGATAATCCTGGTGTTCTTTCTTTCCAGAAAAACAGGCTAATGGAAAAACGATTGCCTTATTTCTTTTGCCGCGAACGAATGCCCTTTCGCCCAGTTTATACATACCTGGAAACTTCTGTTATTTCCGAATCTGAAGCATGGAAATAACCGGATATGTAGCATTCACTTCCACTGACTTCGTGTCAGTTAACTTTTGTCCGATAAAGTCAGGATCGTTTGGGCTTACCATCGAAATACTCACGCAATGGTGGTTTCTCCAGGAAAATAACTCGATGAACAGGGTATATGTAATAGTTACACGCATTGTTTTTTCGCGAGTGGATCTTTTCCGGCGGTCCATTCGACGAAGCCGTGCTTGTGCTATAAACTGACTGTTATTTTTGGTTCAAAAAACATATTTTGATACAAAATTCAAATCAAGTTTTGTCTGACTGGATGAAAGAAGCGAAAACATAAAGACGTCGAATATACTACATACTTAGTTTTTAGCGATCTAAACATAAATGTTTGAAAAGGCGGAACAAACGAAAAAAATGATATTAAAAAAAATATGTTGTATTCTCCTCGTTGAACTTCCAATGTTTCATTTGTAATTTTGAATGTATTAAATCTGTGTTTTCATTGTAATTGTGAAATATTTTTATTTTCTTCTGCGTCAAGTGTTTTATTTAAAAACTTCGTTGCATAAGTATGTGACCTTAAATACCAATAAATAATAATTTACAAACTTCGTAAATCACACCCCAGAAATAAAACAGCCGTTTAACCATTTACCCAACGCAGACGATATAAAAATTTATTATTTTAAATAATTTTTTTTCAAAAGATATCAACAAAATCATATCATGTGACCCCTCGCTGGAACGAGCTCGGCGAGCTCGTTCCAACGAGGGGTCGCATGATATGGTTTTCGCGGGCTGATGCGGCCGATTCGTTGGGTAAAGGGTTAATACCGCAACTGTGTTCCCGACTTTCTTGCAATAACGCTTTCAGCACTCAAAGTCATAAATCACCTCCATTCTCTCTCGCCGAGTAATCAATTAAAGACAATTAATTTCTTTTGACTCGCTGACTTTTAAGGTAATATACCATCACACCTGAATGACAATTACTGAGTTTCGAGGTATCTCCCCACCAGATACCTTCCTGAACTTGTGGTTGAGTGCTGCATTATTTTTGGTTCTTAATTAGTACTCTCCCATATATTACAACAAGGCAAATCCTTGAAAACGAAATAATTTTACTTCGAAGATAATATGAAGCACATCTACAGAAGCATGAAGCCTTTAACCCTTTACCCAATGCAGACGATATCAAAATTTATTATTTTAAATATCATTTTTTTAAATTTTTCAAAAAAATTCAACCAAACCATTTCATGTGACCCCTCGTTGGAACGAGCTCGTTTCAACGAGGGGTCACATGATATGGTTTTGTTGACATTTTTTGAAAAATGATATTTTTTCAACTGCTGAATTTGCATATTACGCGGGCGGTTGCGGGCGATTCGTTAGGTAAAGGGTTAAGCTGCGGTACCTGCACTTCAGAATAATGCCCAAATATGGACTTCACGAACTCTACCAGTTATGAAACGTTAGATCCGAACGCTGAACACTCGGATGTTTTTCTGTGCTTGCATGCGGCCTTTCTCAGAAAAAAACACATTCATACTGTTCTGAAAGAAAAACCTGAACCGCTTACAAGTGGATGTGTATGCTCTCAAAAATCAGATGGGTTAAAAATCAGCTTGGCTGAGTGAATAGGAACCCAATTAGGATCATATCCACTAAACCCAGTTGATTCGAAGGTAATTTTTAACCCAACTGGTTTTAGAGTGTAGCAACACCCTCACCTTCGTATGGTTGAGGGTGACGCCCGCTTACCTTCCTTAGCCCATATCACAGCAGCGATAGTGATTGCCAGTCAGTTGGAATAGACCCATATTATATGTAGTGTGTTGGCCTCGTCCTTGCATCTGACACACCTTTTTTCATGTAAATCAGTTGTTCAGTTCCAAACAACCTCTTGAGGAGTTGTACATTTTCTCATGAGATATTTCACACTGGCGGTATAATAATTGTGAAAATGCCAGGTCACCCGCACCCGACATCTTTTTATACTTGATAGTAGTGTCTGCTGTTGAAGAAATTCTCATGAGAGGATGGAAGGGGGTGTTGTTTTTCCCCATATGATAAAAAGATTTAATTTACCGAATCAACTGCACACACGTGTTGACATCCAACACATAAATTACTATATATAATGTAACGTGAAACATCCGGATTATCAAGAGGCTATTCACATACCTGTTGTCAGTGTCGCCACATATCCATGTATCTTGAACGAAAATCTACTTGCCAATCCTAATTAAAAATCTGATCCATTTACAATCCACATTCTCTGTCCATTATCTGTAGCTGCGAAGCCATCTGTGCCCTGTTGCCATTACCACTCAGCATGGCCACGAACAAATTCATTGGATTGTCTTACCTTTGGTAATCCCATTTATGCTGCAATCTGTTATAGATGAATCTGTTTCGGGTGAAATTATATCTTTTCAGTAATCCACCTTCAAAACAGTGATGATTCAAAAGGATTCGCTGTGGTAATAGGTGTATGTTTTGACGTGTTCCACTTTAGTGAAAATAATAAACACAAAATTAATTAAAAATACAACAGAATTCTAGCAAGCCTACTAAGTAGTTGCAATGCTTTAACCCTTTACCCAACAAATCGCCCGCATCCGCCCGCGTAATATGCAAATTCAGTAGTTGAAAAAATATTATTTTTCAAAAAATTTCAACAAAACCATATCATGTGACCCCTCGTTGGAACGAGCTCGTCGAGCTCGTTCCAACGAGGGGTCACATGATATGGTTTTGTTGAAACTTCTTGAAAAATTTAAAAAAATGTTATTTAAAATAATAAATTTTGATATCGTCTGCGTTGGGTAAAGCGTTAATTGTGACAAATAATTCCGCATTTTTATATACCGAGGATGTTGAGGTTATAAAACATGATTTTTTTGTGTGTCAAATTCCATAATTGTGTGTCCGCTTCCCCTTTCTTTATGTACCGAGGGTGTAGACGTTATAAAACATGATTTTTTGTGTGTCAAATTCCATAATTGTGTGTCTGCTTCCCCTTTCTTTATGTACCGAGGGTGTAGACGTTATAAAACATGATTTTTTGTGTGTCAAATTCCATAATTGTGTGTCTGCTTCCCCTTTCTTTATGTACCGAGGGTGTAGACGTTATAAAACATGATTTTTGTGTGTGTTCTTTCTGTTTTGACATTTACAATTCCTTATTCGATGAATTATCAAAAGTCACGTCCAATTGGCATTGGGTAGATTTAGTATTGTATGGCATTCCGACAATATCCGAAAGTAGCAATATAGAAAAATATTTAACTATTTCAACTATTCAAAATTTATTCGTTACTCGCACAGATTTGATGTCCAGTATAATAACTAGATGTGTCCTTAAACCAAAATGTTTGTTTTCAAATCGACTAACGAGTTGACTGCCGACAAAGGGATACTCTCACTGTGGGACTTTCTGGACATCACGTTCTTGAATTACTCAAATGTTGACTATGAGGTTCGGTCGGTTGTGAGGGTGTTCACATAGCGTACACTCGTTTGAGTTGATGTAATTATGCCGCCGGGATGCCATGCCGCTTAGAAAACTGTGATTGGTTAATGACGAACAAATAAATATTGACTATAATCTAATTTAATTTAAATTGCGGTTCGGGATTTAGGGAATGCACTGATCATCATTGGATCTATTGTTGTATTTTGATTTTGTTTTCTATTTTATTCCATGTTCTAATTATTTATGATGGTTATTATTTGTACGGGGGGTGGGTCTTCGTATGGATAAATACTTGTCCTCTTTTCCCGATTTGAACTATTAAATGGCGAACTAAGATGTGTTTAATTTATAAACACAGGTACATGTCGATGCCAAGACCACGCAGCAAAGAACATTCCAAAGTTAACATATATTTATTATCGATTTTTCGTATCGCAATGTGATTTAATAATATGGATCGAATATGCTGCCTTGTTTTACACCATGCAGACCGAATAGCCTTAAAATTCTTTAAATTATGACCCATTTGTATATATGGGTTTTGCGTCAGCGGAGCCGGTAAAACGGATATTTGCGGCAGTGAAACCATCGTTTACGGCCTTAAACAATCAAATACAACACAGTTATCCACATTCTGATATAATTCGGCTGAAAACGGGGATAGTATTTGATCTCCCAACTTTCAAACAACGCCTTGTTGAAGACAACAATTTAAATCTAAAAATACAGTCTTCGTGACGTCATTTGGGAGTTCCGAACTAAATCACAAAATATATTTTACGCTGCCACTATACAAATAGTTCCAAACGTTTTAGTCATTTTATTACCAATAACAAAATATTTTTATATTTGTACTGACAACATTTATCATGTTTAAATGTTTGTGATAATCTGAAAACAAAATACGCCGGCTGCTTTCCATGTTCAGAGTTTAGAGTTTACCTTGTGATGTTTTAGTCTGAGTCGGAAAGCACCCGAGGATTCACCATAAAGTTAAAAAATTTTAGATCTTTGATTGGAAGCCCTTGTTTAACCGTAATAATTACTTATGGTTATAAATTCTTCATCGTACGAAAAATTGCTATTCCAATACAATTACTATGAATCTCGAAATTTGATTGGTTAATTATAAATTATATTATAATATAATATCACTGACTGGTTCCACACGGTTGCCGTTAAGCCTGTCGGAATCAGTTTTTTTCAACTCTCATTTCATTACTCAGCAGTCCCTGCCAAATCTCTTCCACATTAATATAAAACTTTCCAACTTCATCCATATTAATTACAGTTAATTACAAGAAAGATAGCAAACTTTTTTTTTACAGAAAGTCAACGCGTTCACAGCGTTTGTTTACCTTGGATACGGTAGTCAACGACTCCAAATGGAACGAAAATAGAACGCCCACGAATACATCTTGACTTTCCTGAAATAGTTTTTGAAAACACAAAATTTCCGACAGGTTACGCCGATTTTACTGTCGCAAATTTTATTGATTAACCAATAAAATTTCGAGATTTATAGTAATTCTATTAGGATTGACGGTAAAATGGTCTGTGGCTTGCGACTCTGAGTAAAGGTTCAACTGAGACGTGAAACGCTCTGAGCCGCAATCCTCAGACCATGTTACCGTCAATTCATCACAATAACGTATATGTTCCAATAAAACCCAACCCATAGCCGAAAACCCACAACGTGTAATGAATAAGGCAACGTTTACGATAACAAATTTAGTAAACAAACCTCTCATGTACCCCAATAATCAATCAACATCTTAAATAAAGGTCGAGGTTACTCCATCTCAGTTCAAATCATGAACTGATAAATGGGTTGTGAGTATTTTATAGAATGATCATTCACCTCGAAAAAATACGTTTTTAAAGGCAGTATTCACATTGTATCTCCTCCCATTGTTATCATATTTGAGGTCGTGACGTCTGACGGTAGCATATGTCACTAGAACCGTAAACATACAAAAATTAAGCGAGCCCTCGTCCAATCAGAGGGCGAGGATTTTAATATTACTAGAACATAGTTGAACGCACATGAAAGCATTACAAAAGTTTTCGGAAAAAGCTGTGTCTTTAACCTTTCAATATTTCATGTCCTATTTTGCTACATACTTTCCTTCGGGGCCCTATGTGTTGAATGGTACTGACAGGAGAATGCCCAGAATTACTTGGTTTTGACATGCAGAATAGGAGAAGCTGAGGCATCAAAGTCTGCATTCAAACATAATTCCCACCTGCCGTACACAATGACAGTTTTCGAGTGTCACTAGTTATGATGTATGCCCTAACAGTTTCATTAAAAAATAATGGAAAATCAATCAGGAAAAGAGAAGAGCAAGACATGGGGGCGATAGCAGAAAGCAAAAAAATCAATAAAAACTTGTTAAGCTTAGAAAAGAAAAAAATATGGAGAAAGGAATAGGCGTAAATGAAGGACGAAGATGTTGCCCTGACCGGATAAGGAGTGAATGACATTGTTCTTATGCTGCGGATATTATCAAATCAAAAAGCTGGGCGTCATTGAATTCAGTGCAACTCGCCACGAATCTACATTTGTTGAATGAAATGTAAGGATACCACTTGACATCTTCGCAGCAATTAATGCGAGACGTCCTGCGCATTCATATTAGATTTCACGTTTTTTCGATTATCAAATTCCAACTGCCAGTGTATATTCTGCCAGCAGCTCTGAAAAGCAATTCTCTAACATATTTTTCCCAAGCCTACTACTCCCGAATAAGTTTTTTATTGAACAACCAAAGTTAAGTATTTATTCAAAAAGCTTGTTATGATAGTTCCCCTCGTGGCATAAACAATCATTATTTGAAGTAACTTTTCCTCTCTCGAACATGGTACATTTGTCATTTCCAATGGTATTCTTCCTGACAAAATACATATTTAGAAAATAATACCCACATACAGTCAACAATGATTGGCGAATGTTTGTTTACAACGCAACACTGGTATTTTCTTTCTCTCAGCGATATTCTACAGTACAGTCACCGTGGACTGGGCGTAATCCACGCATGGGCAGTGGTGTCCACGCATGCATTTACCAGGTAATAAAAACCATCAGCAGCAAAATGTTTGATGACTATTCCCATAATTAGTGTTTGGAATCTAATATTATTGCGTCCGTGGACATATTGCCCACCCATGGAAAGTGACCAGTCCACGACGGCCGTACTGTACCTTTATTACACCCCTATTAATTTTCCTCTAGTTATATATTTACAAATCCGTACGGAACACGTCTTCAATGCGAATTTCCGTTGATGGACTATTTTTCCAACTGAAGTAATGGATTCATCAAAAGAACAAATATTCGCCCATTTTCGTAACCAGCCAATCAAAACGTCGCATTGTGACGTAGATCAGTTCGGAAGTTGCGGTGACAGCCGATAAATCGAACGTCAATTGAAAACCGTTTTGTTCAAATCCACCAAAATTAAACTTATTCTGTAAATGGGGACTGATTTTATAATTCTACAAATAATACCGTTTTTCTTAATTAATGGAAACTATGTAACCGAGGCGTGTAATAAACACAGAACGCTACGATGCGGAAATGTGTTCATCAATACGGCATTGTGCGTGTCTGTATCCTCCCTTCAATATGGCTTCAGGGAAGGAATCGGGAAATATATCTAGTAATTAATCTGGTGCAGTGCATAAATGAAGAAAATGACGTGTCAAGAAACACACCACATTAGCAGTATTTCTTGACTTATCCTAGGGATTTGATACTTCAGTGGAATCATGTTAATTGAATAGCCACTTTGCGGGGGTGAAAATTATTCAATTAATAGGAGGATTCAATTAAAAAGGAATTTGGTTACTTCCATGTATTCAAGAGATAAACTAAAAACAGAATAAATGCCTATATTGGATATAGAGAGGTCAATGAATTTGTAAAGAAGGGAAATTTGATTTTGTCAATGTAATTTATCGTCATATTATATACTGAGTCAAAAAAGAATGTATAATAGAAACAAATGTGAAAAAATAGCATAAAGGATGAAATTTAATAGTTCTAATGTTGCATGTTTGTTTGGACTAGACGACTAGACGACGTGCAAAGAGTTTAATGACATGTTGTTGTTGCCCACCCAACCGTATACAATTTTGCTTCGGATTTCAAACGAGCACGTGCTACCCGATATTGTCAAATTGAAAGGGTGACCGACGATTTTCTTTGTGTTATGTTGTGCTAAAGAGTCCGGGTTATTGAGAAAACACGCTAGTTTTTGTCTTCCGGCATTTTAAAAAAATGCCAAGGTTAACCGAAAATCAGAGGTTGCGTGCCATTGGTATGCATGTGGCTGGGATACCTCCAGATGAGCTCGCTGCTGAGTTCGGAGTGACTGTGGCCACTATTTACCCTCTCATTGGAAGGTATAGAACCACTGGATTTACTGCCGACCGACCGCGTTCAGGTTGACCAAGAGTTACGACCCCTGCACAAGACCGACACATTACGACGTCTCACTTGCGGGATCGCTTCCTTCCGGCGACGAGGACATCAGCAATTACTCCTGGAAGAACTAACAATAGAATCAGTGCACAAACTGTCCGCAACAGACTCGCTGAACACGGCATCCGAAGTAGGCGCCCATACAACGGACCAATCCTTACCCAACGTCATCGTACCGTCAGAATGGAATGGGTACGTCAGCATGGTCGCTGGACTCAGCAACGTTGGAACACAGTTCTTTTTAGTGATGAATCACTATTTTTGTCTGCGGCGCGCTGATGGAAGGGTAAGAGTGTATCGCCGACAAGGAGAACGGCTTTTTGATGCTTGCGTGAGGGAATGCGATCGTTTCGGCGGGGGTAGTGTAATGATTTGGTCAGGAATTTCCTTGTCCCGTCGAACGCAGTTGTATGGCGTACGAACAGGATCATAAATCAGTGAATTAAGCATGATGCTAAAATAAAGAGTATGATACTCAATTAATATTGTATGATACCCAAATAATAAAGTATTATACTGAATTAATTCAGTATCATACTCAAATAATTGAGTATCATACTTAATTATTTATGCAGCATTTATGAAACCATACCAAATAATATAGCATCATACCAAATTATTAGAGTATCATACTAAAAAAACAATTATGACCCTCCCGTACGTGAACCTGATTTCAGTATCACGCTATTTTATTTATGCTGCATTCATGAAATCGTGCACAATAATATAGTATGATTCTAAATTAATTTAGTATCATACTAAAATAATTAAGTATCATACACAAATAATATAGTATGATTCTAAATTAATTGAGTATCATACTAAAATAATTAAGTATCATACACAAATAATATAGTATGATTCTAAATTAATTGGGTATCATACTAAAATAATTAAGTATCATACACAAATAATATAGTATGATTCTAAATTAATTGAGTATCATACTAAAATAATTAAGTATCATACACAAATAATATAGTATGATGCTAAATTAATTGAGTATCATACTGAATTAATTCAGTATCATACACAAATAATATAGTATGATGCTAAATTAATTGAGTATCATACAGAATTAATTCAGTATCATACACAAATAATATAGTATGATGCTAAATTAATTGAGTATCATACTGAAAACCTGTCAATCAACACATTCTAACCAATCAGTGGCGCCGATACATACACGCTTGATTTTCAGGCGCCACATTTAAATAACACGATAAGCAAATGGAAGACCGATATAAAAATGAATTTGGAAGGTTTTCTTGAAGGCGAAGGCTTGATGGATGACTCCCGGTTTTTCAAACTAAACTGTTGGAGCTTTCTCCATTCCTTTTTTAACCGCTATGGTCATATACCGGGGCCGCTACCAAACCGGTGTTGCTGTTTGGTCTTCTTTTCTCTTCTTCCCTTAAATTTGCCATCGCACAACATTATATTCTGGCTCGCCACCATGGTGGGACTCAAACCTCTACCATCGCCAAGCTAGAACCGGGTAGAGCCCACTCTCTAACAGTCTTAATGGCGTTGAGGGATTGATTATTGACAATCTATCACGCCAACGTAAACTGCCGGGAATTCTAAAGGCGTGTATACCCCCGCAGACCCCATTTGAGGCAATAGGGAACTGGGCCTGTGTAATCCAGGTGAAATAAAATAAGGTTAACCGGGTCGCAAGGGATTTATAAATCCCACATCGTCCCACAGGCGCTCGCGGTATCGTGTCTACGGTAACCCGTACTTTACAGTCCTCGATCAACGAAGCATCTTTTTCAACAGCAAGTTTGAAACTGGAAGCTTTAGAAAGAAATGTGAACAGAATGGTTGCGAATTTCCCGGAATGTTCAGCCCTGTTACCAGTATTAACAGAGGCTGTGCAGATTGTTGAAGAAATGAAAAGGTAAGAATAAATCTTCGAAAACACCACGTTTTGGAAAATTGAAACGATCTCGTCGATCAAAATAAGGCAAGACGCGACACCTTGAAGAGGGTGGTGGTGGGGGAGTGGGTGGTTGGTGGTGGGGGAGTGGGTGGTTGGTGGTGGTGTAATATGTACACTGTTTGAAACAAGGCAATGGGCAAGAACATGGATGTTTCGACGGGGTGGTGGGGGGGGGTGGGGTCTCACGCCCCGCCACACAAAATCCGGACACAGGTTTTGAACTGTTAGAACTTCCCGCGGGACATGCCAACTTGCTGAAACTTCACCCTGCAAAGTGAGTAGCTGTCATAGTAATTAGTGTCAAACACTCGTTTTAATTTTCCTTCTTCCAGTAAAAATTAAGCCTGAAAAAGTTTCCTGAAAATTTCGTGCGGTTGAAATTTTGCAACACTTAGAACACTTGAAATATCAGTCGAAAAATTATATCCCAAAGATTGGGGGTAGGTGCGCTTAACGCAAATTCATCTCCAATCGGTTGGAAATTTTGTCTGGCCCGGGTTGGGGGGGGGGGGGGGGGTGTTGTTTTAAAAGTTTGAAGATGACAATATTCTCCACCGAAAACCCATTAAACACCCTGCAGCCACATCCAGACGAAGATTGAACGATGGGTTATTTATTTATTTATTTATTTATTTATTTATTTATTTATTTATTTATTTATTTATTTATTGGTGTTTAACGTAAAATATTTCAGCACAATGGCTAATCGTGACCATGATAGTTTTATGGCTGGAAGAGATTGACGGAGAGAACTACCGATCAACGACAAGTAACTGTCAGCTCTCAAGCAATCAAACTCCACACAAGCAGGATTGGCATTGGTTGAAGACAGATGCACCATCGACGTGCAGTACGCCTTAGTACACAACGCCACCGTGCTCCCATGTGGATAGTGGGGGTGAAATGTTTTGCCCAAGGACACCACGCGGCTGCGGCAGGGCACAGGTGGGATTCGAATCAAGGATCCCTCGTCTCGCAAGCTTCCCCCTCTACCTACTGAGCCACCGCGTCCCCTGATAAACTTGTTAAATTAACAATGCATTTGCTGAAAAACAAAACACCGAGGTGTGCAAACAATTCAACTAAGGAATTCTTTTCGAAATCAAAATTAGTAATTTTGAGTGGATTGGTGGTACTCGCAGAGGTGGAAGCCCGCCATCGCAACTACACGCATAACTGCACACACATGCATATACTTCACTATCTTTGACGTACCCATTAACTTACAGATATCTCCTTACACATACATACACATACACCCCCTATCCACACACGTGTTCACCCACCCCCCCCCCCCCCTCACACACACACCATCCTCCGTCACACATGCACACTTACATTCTAACGTAGATTTTCTTAGTTTACAATGCGAAACTGCCTCGAACCGATGTGGTATGGTAATAGTAATTCGGAGGTTACGAGTGACGCTTGGTGACGAAAATTTATTCATTGCAGAGATTGGACTGTTTTATATTTTGTGAGTTGTGTATTAAGTCTTGTGTTCGAAGGGTCGATGAAGCTCTGGTGGTAAATTTTTATACAAAACGTGTGCAAACTTGAAATTTATTTATTTATTGGGATAACGTCACCTATTGTCGGACAGTTTTACGAGTGTAGGAAGCCGGAGTTCCTGTAGAGAACCACCGAACAACGGCGAGCAACTGTCGAACTCCCGTTGGTGCTAAGTCCGTACAGGCAGGGTTAGCACTGGTTGAAGACAAATGCACCATCGACGTGCAGTGGGCCTTAGCACACAGCGCCGCTGATTCCTCACGGGATTAACTGCCGTGCCCAATGACACAACGCTGTTACCTCTGGCGGGATCGAATCGTGAACCTGTCGGTTTGAAGTTCATTGCGGTCACCACTGAACCACTGCGCTCCCGTCCAATCTTCAATGGAGCTGAAATGTCCACTCCATCCAATGTAATATGAATGTATACAGTAAGATTTCATGATATAGTATACTGTTATATGATTTTGAACCGAAAAATTAGGCTGTACAAAGAAGGTAACGGCGGTAATGGTGATAGCTCCCCTTGCGAAACCCGGTAAGCGAAATAGTGCTTGGTATCTGTGGTTAATCAACAAATGGGGTTTAAGTCGACGTAAATAGGTGACGGGAGTAGTTTGTAATGTGGTTTTGGGGCCTAGTTGGCAGGACCCCGTTTCAGGACTCCGGAAGTGACGTCATGTCACGTGACGTAGTGGCGCCATGTTGTGTTGTCATGGTAACCCGCGTGGGCGGCCATGTTGTGACGCCATCCCCATAGTGATACGTGTTGTTAGTGCGCATGCGCAGCGCGTGTTGTTAGGGTGATACTGTGTTCCCGTCGTCCATTTTGTATACTGGAGGCCGCCATCTTGGTTTCTATGGTAGCACGTGGTTGCTATGTTACCCAATTTTTCTGCAACAGGACGGGGTATGTTCCGAGGGTATGTTCGATTGAATCGGATTATTGTCTGGAACGACTTTCCTGGATAATTACCACAAACAACCCGACATGTTTTACTGTTTCGAATTCTTCCAGAATTCTCTGCTTCTCTCTATATATGCAATAGTTATCGTTTGTCTGGCCATGTTCCTTTATTCTAGAGTATACTCCAGTAGCGTTGAAGAGCCTATCTGTTGGAATAGCTTTGCTTATTGTTACTATATTTAGCTATTTCTGGTATATTTTTGTTAGTTCAGACCCTATTCTATTGCCCGGCATTGCATTGTTTGAAGATACCTATCGAGGATACCTTTTATAGGATATTTATCTGAGGATATTATTACGTGTACCACAAGACATACCTATCCCAAATATCCCTTATAAGCCTTATATCCTCATTTCGGAAAAAGGGGTGCCAAAGCCCATATGTTTTTCAAAAAGGTGTGCCGAAATTGGGGTGCCTTCTGGAGAATCGTTTTTTTTTCTGAAATGAGGATAAGAGTCGTATTAAAAATCCCCAATGAGGTCTAATTTGCTACGACTCTTATCCTCAGTTGACAAAAAAGGGATTCTCCAGAAGGCATCTCAATTTGGGCACCCCTTTTTTGAAAAACATATGGCCTTCGGCACCCATTTTTTCTGAAATGAGGATAAGAGTCATATTAAAAATCCCACAATGAGGTCTAATTTACTACGACTCTTATCCTTATTTCAGAAAAAAGGGGTGCCGAAGGCCATATGTTTTTCAAAAAAAGGGGTGCCGAAATTGTGGTGCCGGGGATATTGCCATTGATATAGGTTTTTGTTACAGAAGAGAGATAACTCTGTATGTACGATTAAGTACAGGTTATGGGAAATCAAGCAACCTAATTGGTTAGTTAGTGTCAGGAAAGTGAAGTGATTGGGTAATCTAGATAGATGAAACAACAAAAGTACTCGGAATAGGGTAGGAACTACTGGTATTACGTACCACCTTACCAGTAACAGGATGATAAAAGCATTTGGTAGGCTAATACTATCAACGGTTAGGATGGGACCTACAGGGGAATATACCAACCATACTCTGCTGCCGTTCTGTATTACCAGGCATTGACCCCACCCCAGAATACCGCTCAATAATATGAAGCACCTGATGGATCAGTAGTACCAAGGGCCACATTGCTCGATGGGATTCGAGTCATTCGAGCAATGAGTTTTCAATAACTGTTCGATGGCTTATCAGGGATATTTGGGATAGGTATGTCTTGTGGTACAGGTAATAGTATCCTCAGATAAGTATCCTATAAAAGGTATCCTCGATAGGTATCATCGATAGGTATCCTCAAATAATACAATGCCGGGCCATAGGTATCCTCAAATACCCGTATGTGCCTTTGTGCTACGGAACATTGTGCCTTTTCACATAAGCACATAAAACATGTGCCTTTGTGCTAGGGCACATTGTGTCACATTATGCTTTTTCACATAAGCACATATGACAAAAAAAGGGTGCCGATGGTCATATGTTTTTCCAAAAAAGGGGTGCCGAAATTTGGGGTGCCCGGGGATATTGCCATTGGATATAGATGTGATGAGAATCGGATACAACATCGTTGTATAAGGGGTGATAACTCTGTACGATTAAGTTCATGTTATGGGAAATCAAGTAATCTGATTGGTTATAAATGTTCTAGATAAATGAAACAACAAGAGTACTTAGAATAGGGTCAGAACTAACAAAAATAGACCAGAAATAGCTAAATATAGTAACAATAAGCAAAACTGTTCCAACAGATAGGCTCTTCTACGGTACTGGAGTATATTCTAGAATAAAGGAACATGGCCAGATAAACGATAACTATTGCATATATAGATAGAAGCAGAGAATTCTGGAAGAATTCGAAATAGTAAAACTTGTCGGGTTGTTTGTGGTAATTATCCAGGGAAGTCGTTCCAGAAAATACTCCGATTCAATCGAACATACCCTCGGAACATACCCAGTCCTATTGCAGAAAAATTGGGTAACATAGCAACCACGTGCCACCATAGAAACCAAGATGGCGGCCTCCAGTATACGAAATGGACGACGGAAACACGTATCACCCTAACAACACGCGCTCCGCATGCGCACTAACAACACGTTTCACCCTAACAACACGCGCTGCGCAAGCGCATTAACAACACGTATCACTATGAGGATGACGTCACAACATGGCCGCCAACGCGGGTTACCATGACAACACAACATGGCGCCACTACGTCACGTGACATGACGTCACTCCCGGGGTCCTGCAACGGGGTCCTGCCAACTAGGCCACAAAACCACATTACAAACTACTCCTGTCACCTATTTACGTCGACTTAAACCCCATTTGTTGATTATCCACAGATACCAAGCACTACTTCGCTTACCGGGTTTCGCAAGAGGAGCTATCACCATTACCGTTACCAACTTTGTACAGCCCAATTTTTCGGTTCAAAATCATATAACAGTATACTATATCATGAAATCTTACTGTATACATTCATATTACATTGGATGGAGTGGACATTTCAGCTCCATTGAAGTTTGGACGGGAGCGCAGTGGTTCAGTGGTGACCGCAATGAACTTCAAACCGACAGGTTCACGATTCGATCCCGCCAGAGGTAACAGCGTTGTGTCCTTGGGCACGGCAGTTAATCCCGTGAGGAATCGGCGGCGCTGTGTGCTAAGGCCCACTGCACGTCGATGGTGCATTTGTTTTCAACCAGTGCTGACCCTGCCTGTGCGGACTTAGCACCAACGGAAGTTCGACAGTTGCTCGCCGTTGTTCGGTGGTTCTCTCCAGGAACTCCGGCTTCCTACACCCGTAAAACTGTCCGACAATAGATGACGTTATCCCAATAAATAAATAAATTTCAAGTTTGCACACGTTTTGTATAAAAATTTACCACCAGAGCTTCATCGACCCTTCGAACACAAGACACAATTATTACTTAATACATAACTCACAAAATATAAAACAGTCCAATCTCAGCAATGAATAAATTTTCGTCACCAAGCGTCACTCGTAACCCCCGAATTACTATTACCATACCACATCGGTTCGAGGCAGTTTCGCATTGTAAACTAAGAAAATCTACATTAGAATGTAAGTGTGCATGTGTGGCGGAGGATAGGGTGCGTGTGTGTGTGGGGGGGGGGGGGGGGGGGGCGTTGAACACGTGTGTGGATAGGGGTGTATGTGTATGTATGTGTAAGGAGATATCTGTAAATTAATGGGTACGTCAAAGGTAGTGAAGTATATGCATGTGTGTGCAGTTATGCGTGCAGTTGCGATGGCACGAGAGTCAGGCTTCCACCTCTACGAGTACCACCAATCCACTCAAAATTAGGCTATTAATTTTGATTTCGAAAAGAATTCCTGAGTTGAATTGGTTGCACATCTCGGTGTTTTGTTTTCAGCAAATGCATTGTTAATTTAACAAGTGTATCAGGGGACGCGGTGGCTCAGTAGGTAGAGGGGGGAAGTCTGCGAGACGAGGGATCCTTGATTCGAATCCCACCTGCGCCCTGCCGCAGCCGCGTTGTGTCCTTGGGCAAAACATTTCACCCCCACTATCCACATGGGAGCACGGTGGCGTTGTGTACTAAGGCGTAGGGCACGTCGATGGTGCATCTGTCTTCAACCAATGCCAATCCTGCTTGTGTGGAGTTTGATTGCTTGAGAACTGACAGTTACTTGTCGTTGATCGGTGGTTCTCTCCGTCAATCTCTTCCAGCCGTAAAACTGTCATGGTCACGATTACTCATTATGCAGAAATATTTTACCTTAAACACCAATAAATAAATAAATAAATAAATAAATAAATAAGTAAATAAATAAACCATCGTTGAATCTTCGTCTGGGTGTGGCTACAGGGTGTTTAGTGGGTCTTCGGTGGAGAATATTGTCATCTTCAAACTTTTAAACAGCACCCCCCCCCCCCCCCCCTCCGTCCCAACCCGGGCCAGACAAAATTTCCAACCGATTGGAGATGAATTTGCGTTAAGCGCACCCACCCCGAATCTTTCGCATATAATTTTTCGACTGATATTTCAAGTGTTCTAAGTGTTGCAAAATTTCAACCGCACGAAATTTTCAGGAAACTTTTTCAGGTCAAATTTTTACTGGAAGAAGGAAAATTAAAACGAGTGTTTGACGCTAATTACTATGACACCTACTCACTTTGTATGGTGAAGTTTCAGCAATTTGGCATGTCCCGCGGGAACTTCTAACCGTTCAAAACCTGTGTCCGGATTTTGTGTGGCGGGGCGTGGGACTCCCCCCCCCCCCCCCCCCCGTCGTGACATCCATGTTCTTGTCCATTGCCTTGTTTCAAACAGTGTACATATTACACCACCACCAACCACCCACTCCCCCACCACCACCCCTTCAAGGTGTCGCGTCTCGCCTTATTTTGATCGACGAGATCGTTTCAATTTTCCAAAACGTGGTGTTTTCGAAGATTTATTCTTAACTTTTCATTTCTTCAACAATCTGCACAGCCTCTGTTAATACTGGTAACAGGGCTGAACATTCCGGGAATCTCGCAACCATTCTGTTCACATTTCTTTCTAAAGCTTCCAGTCTCATACTTGCTGTTGAAACAGATGCTTCGTTGATCGAGGACTGTAAAGTACGGGTTACCGTAGACACGATACCGCGAGCGCCTTCAAGAAAACCTTCCAGAATCATTTTTATATCGGTCTTCCATTTGCTCATCGTGTTTTTTAAATGTGGCGCCAGAAAATCTAGCGTGTATGTATCGGCGCCACTGATTGGTTAGAATGTGTTGATTGACAGGTTTTCAGTATGATACTCAATTAATTTAGCATCCTACTATATTATTTGTGTATGATACTGAATTAATTCTGTATGATACTCAATTAATTTAGCATCATACTATATTATTTGTGTATGATACTGAATTAATTCAGTATGATACTCAATTAATTTAGCGTCATACTATATTATTTGTGTATGATACTTAATTATTTTAGTATGAGACTCAATTAATTTAGAATCATACTATATTATTTGTGTATGATACTTAATTATTTTAGTATGATACCTAAATAATTTAGAATCATTCTATATTATTTGTGTATGATACTTAATTATTTTAGTATGATACTCAATTAATTTAGAATCATACTATATTATTTGTGTATGATACTTAATTATTTTAGTATGATACTCAATTAATTTAGAATCATACTATATTATTGTGCACGATTTCATGAATGCAGCATAAATAAAATAGCATGATACTGAAATCAGGTTCACGTACGGGAGGGTCATAATTGTTTTTTTAGTATGATACTCTAATAATTTGGTATGATGCTATATTATTTGGTATGATTTCATAAATGCTGCATAAATAATTAAGTATGATACTCAATTATTTGAGTATGATACTGAATTAATTCAGTATAATACTATATTATTTGGGTATCATACAATATTAATTGAGTATCATACTCTTTATTTTAGATCATGCTTAATTCACTGATTTATGATCCTGTTCGTACGTCATACAGTTGATCTTTATCGATGGTAATCTGAATGGACAGCGATATAGGGCCGAAATTCGTAACGCTGTTGTTGTCCCGTTGTTCAACGCTAACGTCGGATTACAGTTATTCCAGCAAGACAATGCCCGATGTCACGTGGCGCCAATCTATCGTGACTTTCTTGAGAAGCAGAGCATCGAACTTCTTCCCTGGCCCCCACTTTCGCCAGATTTGTCGCCAATCGAGCACCTTTGAGATCAACTGGACCGTCGGGTACGACTTCATGATCTTCAGACGTTAGGCGATTTTCGTAATGTTGTAAGGCAGGAGTGGAACTCACTACCACAGGGTGGCATCCACAGTGTTATAAGGTCCATGCGCCGTCGATGTCTTGCCATCCAAGAGGCAAACGGTGGACAAACTCGCTATTGACTGCATGTGTGAACTTTTCATTTCACCCCATGTCTGAATTACGACGTCCTAGCGTGACGCTGGCAGCAGTAAGAACATGAAATTATCAAATTCATACAGGTAGACTCGAAATATGAAATTACAATAATTTGCATAATAAAGTCGATAATACTAAAAAAAAGTACTCCTCATAGTTTATTATACTTTCCTTTTTGACTCAGTATATATAGTACTCAATGTTTGCTAATCAAACTACCTGTTTTACGTTTTAGTTGAAATATTATGAGAAGTGTATATATTTTATATTTATTTGTATGTTTAATGATTTTAGTACAGAAATTAAGATTTTATTTGTGTTTGACATTATCTTTCAGCTTCTGAATACGATAACCATGAAAAATGGATATTATTGGTAAAAGAGGAAATTTTTCAAATTTGCCAAAGCGTTGACGGAGCGAACTGGTATGGGTTCAATATCGAGGCCCATTACTGTTAATTACAGCTTGACAACGCCTCCTCACGCTCCAAATCAGGTTCCTGATGGTCATTTGTGGAATGTTGTTCCATTCTTGGACCACCAGCATGGCACCAAGCTTCTGGACACTTCTTGGTTGGACTGGACGAACTGAAATTGCAAGCTGCAACTCATTCCAGGCATGTTCGATTGGATTGAGGTCAGGGGATTTTGCTGGCCAGTCCATACGCTCAATCCCTTCCCTCTGTCGGTACTCTCGGACAGCATGGACAGCATGAGTACGTGTATTATCGTCCATCAGAATGAATCTATCACCCACTGCACCTGCATACAATCTGACGTGGGCATTCAGGACGTCATCAATATTCCGCTGTGCAGTCAATGTACCACGGTCAAGGACACAGAGCTCTGTGCGTCCACCCCAGCTGATGCCGCCACAGACCATTATTGACCCTCCACCATAGCGGTCATACTCAGCAACGTTGGCTGCATGGAATCGCTCTCCTGGACTTCTCCATACCATAGAATGCCTATCTGTGTTGTTTAGACAGTACCTTGACTCGTCTGTAAAAAGGACAGGTCGTCAATCTTCTCTGGTCCATCCAACGTGATCCATGACCCATTCATGTCGTCCCTGGTGGTGGTTCTTGGACAGCTGAACACGAATACATGGTCTTCTCGATCGGAGACCACCTTCGTGCAACCTTGCCCGGATAGTCTGCGTCGAAACATTTACCCCAGATGCATTCTGAAGGTCCGGTCTTCAGCTGCAAATGTTGCCCTGTCTCTGCCACCACCATGTCGTCTGACTGGTGTGCCATACTGCTGACATCTTGCCCAGGCTCTGGTGATCACCGTATGGTGCACACCATGGGCTTCACCAACCTGACGATGGGTAGCCCCTTGTTCCATTATCTCTACATCCCACCACATTTCTGCTTAAGACAAATATCTTCTTACATTTGCATTCGCCATATTCAATCATTAAATCATAAGGGTTTGTGTTGAAATGAAGACTGAATACCCTACACATCTCATGTACACGAAAACATCATGGAAATCAAGGGGTACTTTTCATGACTCTCACGAAAAGTCTGCCTGTCAAGAGAGCTAATGTAAACACTGGGGACCATCTCAATACATTCCCCAATCATATCCACCAAAAATATCGCAAGTGTGTCACAAGAAAAATTTCACAATGACGTGTCAAATATGTTGTGCTTAGCAAACTTTGAGTAGTATATATTGCATCATTTTCATTCAATTAAAAGGATACTCCTCTATACGTAATAGGCAATTAACATGTTAACTCTGCACTGAACGCATAGCAAATGGGTTTGTGATTGGAAGTTATATTCAAGTAAGCGGGTTAAGCAATTGAGAAATAGTCGATCAAGTGTACTCCCTTGTATAAACAATAACACATTACTGAGAATATATTAGAATTCTATGGTATGAAGAGTAAGGAAAACACCAAGTTCCGATCTACCTACAAGAGCTGAATAACCACACCTTAACTGGTGTTGCTACTGTGTCTGGTGTTCCACACTGATCTATATCGGGGTTTTTGCTTCACCTCGCTTGCATAAACCACCTACATACTTGCGCCGAACATTGTTTATTGTTTGTGGTGATGACACAGTCGTGTGTGCGACTGACAAAAACATATGAAACAATAAATATCCATTTAGGAAACATACATGATTGGTAAACAGCCACTCAGCTGCTCCTGAAGTCAAGTACATATCATTCAGCGTTCATCATTCAACCGTTCACATATACAAAGCTTGATAGCAAAAATAGAACCTAAAGTAGGCGTTGGCGCGCTCGAAAACACATTAATTTTTCAAACCAACACCTAAGCAAAGTGAGTTGCAGACGGTTGATCTCAGTACTGTTCTCAGAAAACAAGAACTGAAGGAAAGGTTATTTCTCATTTAAAAACGAAAAATATGCGAATCATCAGTAATATTATGAAAAATAACAACTGTCATACAAATCCATTATTTCCAAACACAGTATATTAACCTTCCACGAACTCGGTAGTCTGAGCCCTGTGCCCGATTGATGCCCTGGCAGACTACAGCATATACTGGACTGATTTTACCGCGCCACTGACATTTTTTTCGAAATAGGAAAGTCTACTAGCACATGACATGTTTCGATTTTTTTTTTTATTTTTGAAAAGTGGAAAAGTCTCGGTACTCCCACAAGCCACTTGTAGAACAAATACAACTCTAAAAGCTACAGCTAAAATTATGCAGGAGTCATATTCGTGTTCAATATTTTGCTGAAACCCTTACTGCGATGCTCACTACAAATATAAATATTTGGAAACAAGTGTCAATGCAAAATGATTTCCTTTTTGCGCGGGAAAGTGACCAAGTGCGTGTACTGGATGTGTTGAACATTGGTTCGATATTTTCTAAATGTATAGAAGTCAGCACACATTTTGTCCCTGAGTGCAACAATGCGCCCTCTGCAATGCTAAAGCATTGCAGATGACACCAGATTGCACTGAATGGACGCCTTCTAGAATGGTTGGGATCCATGCACCTTTCGCTGGACGTTTCTTCAGCATCAAACGCGACACGAGTGGTGTACGTGGTTCGGGGAAGGTTCGCTTGGCTATTGGTGCCGAAGGTGCCTAAGGCATTGCAGATAGCACCATGCTGCACTCAATGGACGTCTTCTTGTCAAATGAAATTGACGGGATTCAGACACCTTTCGATAGACTTTTTTCTTCAGCACCAACCTCGATACGAGTGGTGTGCGTGGTTCGAAAGGGCTTCGATTGGAGGTTGGTGCCGAAGGCGCCTGAAGCATTGCAGACGGCACCATGTTGCTCTCAATGGGAGGCTTCTAGTTGCCAAATGGAATGGCCGGATTCAAATCCCTGTCAATAGACTTTTCTTCAGCACCAAACGCAACGCGAGTGGTGTACGTGGTTCGGGAAAGTTTCGCTTGGCGGTTGATGCCGAAGGAAACATTCCAGCAGGGGTTTGGATTCGGTGATTCCATTTGAATATAATCTGCTTACTTTCATGGTATTGAAATACTCGGTAGAGTTTAAATAGACACGTTTCTTTCTTATTTTCAATGAAGCTGAATATGTAATGTAAAGTGATTGAATCTGCTATACTACTTTAGTAGCACTATGTATTACAGAGGTCTTTGGTACGGCACACAGCCCCGTTTGCCCTGCCGGCAAAACCTTCGAGCGGTGTACCCTGCCAATGAACTGCACATCGAATTTGTCACACTGGGAAGTTATTATAATTACATTAATACAAATAATATTTCAAAATGTTACGCGTTATTAGGCCTGTAATGCTTTCCTGTTTTCAAAGATAAGTGGCATTATTTAGTCAGGTCACTCTTTGAATAGAATCCGAAGGTGGTGTACCACTTTCTATCAGCGAAATATGTACGAAAGGTTTCAGCGAGTAAGTAAGTATATCTTTATTGTCGTGACTTGTGCCATCATATTTGTTGTAAAATGTAGTATGTACACTCACACTCAATATAATAACAGCACCTGGCCCATAAAGACCTATAAGTCACCACTTTTAAACCAAGTATAAAATGCGTGGAAAAATAAACGTTATACGATGGCATATTTCCCCAGTGAATTCAAGCAATCTCATGGTAATTCGATTTTCCAAGTATTATTTTATATTTTACCTTCTACAAGTATCTGGGAATTTCATTGGTTTGCAAATGTCACATGCAAACACCATATAAAACCATATACCGTCAGTTGCAAGTCATATGGAACTGACAGCCACAGTATTCTCCCTTTTGTTCGTTCATCTTTCAAAATGTCTGAAAACAATAAACGCTTCGCGCAGACTACAGACGAGGAGTTAGATGCAAAACGTCTTAAGCTGAACGCGGACAATACCATTAAAGCTAATAAAAGATGTGCCAATATTTTAAGAGACTATCTCAAAGAAAAAATGACACAATTCAAAATTGCACTGCTGTAAACACAGTGCAATCAAACCCCAATGTTTATTATGGAAATGTTGCAATCATCCATAACCTTACAATAAACAAGAATTAAGATTCAGTTCTTGGCAATTTACAAGATACATGTACGTTCATTTCAGTGTTATCTGCTTCTTCATTTGTGAACGATTCGAAATTCTGGAAGTCACAGAAACGCGTTCATTTTTGTTGGTTTTGATATATTTATTTGTATTAATTAGAACAAAATGTGTTGAAATCAAAATTAACAAGAAGGAATTTTACCATTTATCAGTCATTGTATAGTCTAATGCATTATAAAAAAGTAGTCGGTAAGATATATTCGTTACACAGTTTGGTAGTGACCTAATATGGTATATGGTATATGGGGTCAGTTAATTCCATATTTGGTGAGAGCGAAGCTCGAGCCCAACAGGGAATTAACTGACCCCCTGTATACCATATTAGGTCACTACCAAACTGTGTAACTTATAATATATCTCACGTCGCAACTCAATCTGCCCACTAAATATAGCGTCAAGTCAATCAACGCGCTCACTTCTCCCATTGATGACGTTTGATGACATGAATGCTGTTATTCTGTGACTGTAGTCACAGAGTAACAGCTTTCAATTCATCAAATGTCATCTTGTTTACCTAGCACAAACACTAGTAACACAGTATCAACTTTTCAATATAGACATTTGTTTTTAGTCATTAATAACTAAAATATGTTGTAAATATTCAATTTGCATTGCCGCTAAACTTTGCACATCGTCCGTATATTTATTTTTCGCGAACATTTTTCACAGACATCAAAGTATATTCTCTGAAACGCGATTTGTGATTGCCAAACGTCGGAACATTGAAAACGTTCTTGGAATTTTGTGGTGTTGAGCATTGTCTATTTGTACAAACACCCCACCCACCCCTCCAATTTTCAGTATATGTGCAGATGAGGCACTTTTATATATGTGACCAATGAGAGCCACAGCAATCTAGTTTTATAGTGGCCGGTGGTAGCACCATAAACACTTTCAGTGCCTCGTCGAATTACATTATGATGTTTTGTCTGTCTGTCAGGACTTTCAGCTAGTTCCTGTATGGTCTCTTTTGTCATCGAACTGAAATGTGTTAGAAACAGATGACCTCCAACGAGTGCCCGAATATGTAATGACATTTACGAAACGAGACCCATTCATTAGGTCTAAGGTAAGGATAGGGCTTGAGCTCAGGCGCCGGTTTCTTAAATTTCATCATAAATTTGAGACTGGCTGAAACTTCTGCCTATCGCTTGATTCAAAACCCGATCAGATATTCCTGAATTGATCGCGAAGAAAACAGCGTTT
The DNA here is from genome assembly GCA_031216915.1 of Pictodentalium vernedei. Taxonomy (NCBI): domain Eukaryota; kingdom Metazoa; phylum Mollusca; class Scaphopoda; order Dentaliida; family Dentaliidae; genus Pictodentalium; species Pictodentalium vernedei. Next base: position 472,100,077 of record CM062297.1, read on the forward strand.
CCTAAATGGTCTCGAATTAAGTTAATCAACCACTGCGTTATTTTGGCGGACCGTCATCTCCAGACCAGTGTTCATACGGTCGGATACCAATTTAGCGAATTGCACTAAAAAATTGATTTTGCACTAACATTGCCAGTTGGGTAAACTTTTGGCACCGAAAATATGCTTACAGGTATGTGGAAAAAGCCATAGCAATTCTAAACGGTACGACCAAATGAAACGAAAAATTATTACACCAGTTGCACTAATAGACAGAAAGCGACGTGGGTTTGAATCAGTAGATGTTTTGCATAGCGAGTTGAAATGACGTAGCGAGCGTCGTTGGCTCGAGTGAAATATGACTACGTCATTCCAACGAGTTATGTAAAACATCCACCGATTCAAACACACATCGCGTTTTGTGTTTATTTATTATGCATCCCTATGCATTAAAATTAATTTAAATAAACAAATTTTAATTCCGATGTTTAAACCCAAAGGTGAAGAGTCCGTTATTTTTGTTTGAAGCGATACTGATCGCATGGATCGATAAAAAATCTAAACAACTTTTATGGAACCATTCTAAATTACATTCGTTTGGGGAGTGTTTGTTCAAATTCGTACCGCAGTTTCTCTTCGGCTGTTGCCCATTCACGCCTTACCATTTGGTGGCTATTACTGATAGTAGAAGTACAAATTTGGACGGATTTGCAAAACAACACTTTATTTTGCTTTGGACGTGTTCATTTCACACTACACGACAGACGATCGATAATTGTATAACGAAATTTGGAAACTTCGAAGCGTAACTAATGACTCGATGGGAAATGATCCAGTCTAAACGGTGGGGAATAAAGGTTGCGGCTTATACATCACCAGTTAAATACAGAAGCGTTTATGTCACAGCGGCGATTCCGTTAAATATAAGAGTTTAAAGTTTAATGGATGTGTTATAAAAGCGAAGCAGACATAACAACTGAGGCACAGACAATAACAATAATATGTTTTTTAGTTTTTGCGTGGCCACTCATTGGAACACACTCTTTGAAGCTGTTCCAATGATGGGCCATACCCTAAGTATTTTTGACAGATATTTAAAGTTTTCAGTTCTGGAATCAAGGGACAATTTCCAAGTGTCGTCTTCTATTCGTGTTGGGTAAAGGAATAAGAATAAGCACATCAACTGCCTTTGTTTTGGCACAAAACATATTCTTGGCACCTAACAGTTAATGGCCAGCTCTGGTATATAAGAGACATATTTTGAAGAGTAACTTGGTCGCACCTTTGGGCGGTCCCTGCTGTTCAAGCTGCGTTCATGGTCGCTTGTGCTTAGAGGATAAAATGAGAAGGACAGTGAAGTTAGTGCCATGTGTGTAATTTAGGAATAGTGGATGCCCTAGAATACTTCATATTAGAATGTCCAAAATACCAGTTTAATAAAATAAGATTCACTGGGAGTATAATGGGGATGTGGTATGGGAGAATGAAGGTTATGTGGTTAGTGACATAAAGGAGAGAGTTAGAATGCTTATCGGAGAGATTGAGAAGAATGGGGTACGGGATGCCAGCAAGCAGTTTGTTTCAGGGTGTTGCAGGGAGAGAAGAGGAGTGGGGGTAGAAAGGCAGTTGGGAGCATAGAGCAACTCAAGGCCTTCTCCTCTGAAAACCGTGACAAATCAGCGGCCAGCCAAAGTGTTATTATAATTATTATTATTATTATTATTATTATTATTATTATTATTATTATTATTATTATTATTATTATTATTATTATTATTATTATTATTAGTGTATAAAAGTGGCATAATAAACAGATCTAACGTAACGACGAAATGCATAATTTGCGATTTCCAAGCCACTACCCCTGGCCTAATAATTAGTCGTTATGGTGGTCAAGGCTGCACGTAGGCCCACTTTAGAATGACCATTTTATTGTGAAAGTATTGGGATTTATGTTCTACATTTCATAAAACATTCGTCCAAATATACTTTCTGAAAGAATGGAAAAGTGAGGTGGTTCAGAATGTGTTTTGTGTAGAAAAGTGTAAGTTTCATTCGTCAGAAAAATAGTCAGTTCTCGTGACATGCTAACCCTTTACACAACGCAGACGACATCGAAATTCATTATTTTAAATATTGTTTTCCGTATTTTTATTAAAACAATCAACAAACCCTAATCGTGTGACCCCCCCTGCCCCCCCCCCCCCCCCCCCCCCCCATTGGAACGAGTTGGATGATGCCTTTCCAGTTAGGGGTCAAATGATATGGTTTTATTGAAATATTTTTTAAAAACAAAATTATTTTTTCAACTGCTTACTTTGTATTTTACGCAAGCGGATGCGGCCTATTCGTTTCGTAAATAGAGGATATGGAATGAGTGTTTTTCTCATATAATATTTATGAAAGGAGTCTAAGAATTTTCCGTTTGGGCGAGCCTCTGGCTCGCCCAAACGGAAAATTCGGACGAGTTTCAGAAATATTATATGAGAAAAACACTCATTTCATATTCTATTTATCATATGACACACACACGCACAAATTAGATACTTAGTATGACTTTTTAACCCATCACCTAACTTGAGTTGCAGACGGCACGACAAAACATCCTCGTATAACTTAAATTTTTCATTTTTTGCTTCCAAAACATAGGTTATGACCCCTCATTGGAAGAGCGCGACACGCTAGTTCCAATGAGGGGTCATAACCTATGTTTTGGAAGCAAAAAGAGAAAATATAAAAAAAATGAATGGCGTTTTTCTTGTATTGAGCGAGACGGTTTTTGCCGTTACGTTAGGTTAAAGATTAATACAATATAACCCACCCTAACTAGGACAGATAACATAAATTCTCCCTACTGAAATTATGCAAATGTGACCCAGTTGTATTTTTTTAGACAATCAAATTGTCTAGTTTTGAAATTGACCAATGAAAGCTCCCAACTCTAATTATGCAAATTATGAAAATGTGGCCCAGTTGTATTTTGTTCAGCCAATCAAATTGTCTAGTTTTGACATTGACCAATGAAATTGACGGAAGGCTTTATTTATCACTGATTAATATGAAAACAAAATATCAAATGTTTTAAAGTGAACAAAACGGACGAGTCATATGATAAAATGTATTATCTGAGACGATTTGAAAAGTCAGCTCAAATGCGTTTTACCTATTTATCAATTTTCTGTTACAGGTTGTAAAAATGTTAATTGTTCTCCTGGCATCATTTGTTGTATGTTGGCTGCCACTGCAGATTGTTATTTTGTACGCCGAGTTCAGAACACAAGATAACTCGCAGGTGAGTCGAATTGCTTCAATACAATACACTTCATTATTTCTCCATTAGTTCTGTCAACAGAATAACTATTAGATTATCAACTATGATTAAAGATAATGGTCTTTTGCTGGACTTTCTCAAATACATAAAAGACTTTACCTCCACTTTTGTTGCCTGGCGATCGATAATGACTGTCCGTGAGAGCACTTACTTACTTCAATAACGAATGAAATATGTTTACGAAATTACACTCGAAGCTTGTGCATTGAAATAATACGGTTATTTCCCTTTCTCTCTTCCATGTCGAGAAGAAGAGTAAGTGTCGGGCCAATAACTAGACTGTTAATAAAATAATTATTGTTCTGAAATCGTTTTGGTTTGCTGATAACAGGCTCATACAAATTGGATGAACTATGATTAGGTCCGTCAATCGTTCGCCTCAAATGAAATATAGCCACCGATTTTAACCCTTTACCCAACGCAGACAATATCAAAATTAATTATTTTAAATATCATTTTTTCAATTTTTCAAAAAAAGTTAAGAAAACCATATCATGTGACCCCTCGTTGGAACGAGCTCGATGAGGTCGTTCCAGCGATGGGTCACGCGATATGGTTTTGTTGCTATTTTTTGAAAAATAATATTTTTTCAACTGCTGAATTTGCACATAACACGGGCGGATGCGCGCGATTCGTTGGGTAAAGGGTTAACTTCAGCTGCAAAACGTTGGAGTAATGGGTTGAAAGTTCACTCGAACTGCCCTTTGTATCGTTTGCGTAAGTTCATTAGTAAGTCATCACCTATTTATAATGAAACTTCAAGATGGTTCGTTCAAGCTAGAACACTGCTTTTTGAATAACTCTTCAGGGTCGATATCTAAATCGCCTATCATAACTACAGAGAGCGTCAGTGACTTGAGTCCTTGGTGGGTCGTTTCCGTTATTTGCGTTGTTCTCGGGTCATTTATGTTAATTCTGCATACCTCAATTGACTCGAACACCCCCGGGGTACAACACCATATCTATAGCATTGCGTGCTGCCCTCGCCTATAACTGACAGTCCCAATACAGCGAACGTCACGATGCAAAAGTGCATCAGAAGAACGCAGAATTGCACCCGGGACGGGCCAAATCTTGGATTTGAGTTCGTAAAATACTCCTACTCAATCGAACACAATTACACAACAATGGGTTTAGCCCACAGCATTAAGCATTATGCGTGCCCCATAGTTACGAAGTACCACTACAGAAACCAAGATCGCGCCCTCTCTCGTCAAAATGGACGATGGAAACACGTATCCAACTGACAAGACGTGTTGTGAGTGCATACTACGCCACTTGTTATATGACATCACAATATGGCGCATAGGGGATTTTTTGTTACCGGTGAACAACGCGAATAAATCAGAGGCGCGAAACTCAGTGTCAAAGTGATAGCTTAAAGTTGCGATTTTCTTGTTTAAAAGTGTATATAATTTTTATAATTTTCTCTCCTTCGGTCTAAAAGCCAAAGATATATGTATGACGGACCCCGAAAAGCCGATTTGTTTAGTAAGCCATATGTGTGTCTAAATACTAATAAATCAGATGATAGTGACAACTGTAATGAAGAAGAATCTCATTCGGAGTCCGTAACGCCAGTTAACGCTTGTCTGGTCTGAAACAGCAATCTTGCCTTATAAGCTCCAAACACAAGACGGCTTTGGCATGCGAGGTAATCAGTCATCTAATTATATGGTCATTATTGTTGATAATCTCCTAAGTATAAAACGCGCGTGGTACGCCTGGTTGCATCACTCTGACAGTGGGATGTTAGAAATTTCAAAGTATAGCAAACGTAAAAGAATTTGAAAGAGAATTTTAAATTATGACAGATTTAAGCGGCGAAGTTCAAGAGAAGCAAAAAAAATGAGAATTATTCATTTATTTATTTATTGGTGTTTAAGGTTACATATTTATGCACAATTGCTAATCGGGACCGTGAAAGTTTTACGTGTGGAGGAAGCCGGAGTACTCGGAGAGAACCACCGAGCATCGACGAGCAACTGTCAGCTTCTCAGCATTCTAACTCTGTTCAAGCACCGCTCAAGCAGGGTTACAGCGGTTGAAGACTTGTGCACCATCGACGTGCAGTACGCCTTAGTACACGGCGCCATCGTGCCCCCATGTAGGCAACCGGGATAAAGTGCCTTGCCCAAGGACACAACGCGGGTCGTCCCGGACGGGGATCGAACTCGGGACCTCTAGCATAGAAGTCCAACAGTCTACCACTGAGCCGCCGCGCTCTCAAAATGAGAATTAATGTTCTGGCTATCGAAATAAAAATCGGGGGGATTTCTAGAAAATTTCATTCTAGACTGAAGGCGTTTAAGACTGTGGGTCGTACGCGAGGAGCCGGGGATGTCCCATGCTACAGGTTAGAGGAGGTGCCGGGTCGGTGCGAAAGTCTTGGCACGTTGTAACGAAGGGAGCCACAGAGCTCATACTTAGAATAAGAACAGTCGCGGGCCACGTCGGTGGCCATATCTGAGTGTAGGATCAGAAATAAGAAGTACCAGCTCAAGGATCTATTTGCATTTAGGTATATGGTATTACCTGTTGTGGAATGCAAGCCTTACGTAGGAAGAGCAGGTTTGCCTGTATGAAAATTATTCTGAGATAAATGGAGGGGTCGTTTGACCCCCATTGGTGGCTACTGCTTTAGTGAAAAGCTAAAGTGACAATAAGCTAGTGGCCGCACGACGGCAGTGGTAGAGTTACATTCCGTCACTTGTTAGAGGGAAGGCGATATAGCAAAGTGACAATATTTAGTGGCCTTTCGACGGCAGTGGTAGAGGGACATTCCGTCACATGTTAGACAAAGGCGTCCGGTAGAGTGACAATACGTTCGTGGCCGTGCGACGGCAGTGAAAGAGTGAAGTGAAAAGGCGACCAAAGTTCAAACATCATCGACAAGGAAGGGAAACCAGCGACAACAGAGAATGCGGGCCCGCGAGTGACTCAAAAACTGTGTGAGTGGGGTGTGATTGACGTTTTGTTTTTTTGATTCATTGGATTTCATGTAAGTCACAAATTCTCATATTTATTTTTGTATATGTGTATTAAATTGTTGTTTTCAGTGAACCCCTGTTGATTTATGCTTTTTGAGGAAACGTCATTGACCCTTCCAGGATAAGAACCACCCCAACAATAACGAAACGGGCAGGTTCGTCACGGTGAGACATACGTGCACGCTCCGATTCATGCGACACTCATTGAATTTTGGCTGAATACGCGACACCCAGAAAGTATATTTTCTTTCGTTAATCAAAACAATGTATTCTGTGGAAACCTAATTTTCATGACAGGCTTTTCTGTCTGTGTGAGATGCCTATAACATTTACAAAGAGCATTTGGTTGTATAAGATAAATAAAACGTTGTTACCAATCTTGTGAGGTAGAAATAGAAATTTATCATTGTTTTACGTTTACGATCAGACCAGTTCGACAAGATATGTGTGCAGTTTATTGGCAGCAACACTAGACCACCGTTTTTCGTGTACACTCTCATATTTACAATTTGTCAAAGGCCTTATAAGCGAGTCTGTTAGGTTCTCAATGTAAATTACCGATCCCTATATAAGTGGATTGCTGGAACGCTCATTGGCCAAGAAAAGAATAGAAAGGTGGCCCATCTGTCGCTATGTTGTGGTGAAAGTGTTGCTACAAATGTACATTTCTTAATAGACAAAAAAAATTTCGAACGTTTTCAATTTTATAACCTTACGTGTGTTTCGATTACGCAATGGTGCTGGAAAGTTCGTTATGTATTGTCTGTTATTCATTTTGTGACATTTTTTTTCATCTTCCTAGATAACTACTGGTTATTTTAAGTGAAAAACATTGTTTGCTGGATTATGTTGAACTTCAAGCCTTGTATTATCTTTGATAGTCGGAATTTGTTCTTGCGGTCCTATTTTGTAACAATTTATTGGAGACGTCCTGTAAGAACTCAACAATAAATTGTGACAATACTCGACATTAAATTGTGAGAAGACGAATATATATGTGAACAAAACACTTTTATTTTTTATTATAATGCGAATTATATCGGGCAAGATTTTAGTTTGTGTTTCAGCACTTTTCATTGGCACCTGAATACGAGCCTGTAGAACTCTACCTTTTAAATCTACTAAACTTTTTTTGTTGTTGTTTAAATCTAATACATCGTACAGATCACATCCCGCAAACGTTATTCCAAAAAATCGCAATTCATTCAAATTTTGTTATTTTTTATATTTTTGCCTCTAAAAGAGAAAATATTTAGTTAATAATGTTTTTTATTTATTTATTTATTTATTGGAGTTTAACGACACTTTCGACAGCCATGGTCACCTCGTTTCAGATAGTTTTACGGTGGAGGAAGCCGAAGTACCCGGAGAGAACCACCGAGCAATGGCGAGCAACTGTCAGACTCTCCAACGTACGAACTCCACACAAGCAGGATTAGCATTAATTGAAAACAGGTGCACCATCGACGTGTAGTACGCCTTAGTACACAGCGCCAACGTACCCCCACGTGTGCAATCGGGATTAAGTGCATTGCCCAAGGACACAACGCAGTTACCCCTGGTGGGGACTAAATTTTTTTAGCAAGTATCGTCTGTTGTCGTGTTGCATAAAGAGTTTTACATTGACTGAGGTGAGAATAAAATGGAAATCAACTGAAAAAGTATGAAGTGAAAAGGGTTTGCTTTTCCCGAGTCGACTGAGGATTATAATGTGGATAGCCAATTGTAATGCGCAATCAATGTCGTGATATAGATATATATTGTCTCGCTCTCGTGTGAATAATAGGGGCCCAAAGTGTTAGGTCTATTTTATTTATGCTTCACAGACATTTTTATTTTGTTGGAAGTTTGGTGTTCTGCTTACTAAGTCATTCAACGAAGTTGAATTGACTTATTAGGATCGTTAGCCTTTTTTCTTACTGTTTTCTTTCTTGTTCAGTACCACAGCCACAAAGGTAAAACTGAAGTGACCAACGTTGATAGTCTTCTTAACTGATAGAGTGCTGGAAGCCCATATTTGGGCTTTGTTCAGAAGTGCAGGTACCATGACTTAAAGGCTTCATATTCTGTGGATATGTATCATATTATCTTTAAAGGTGAAATTATTTAGTCTGTAAGGCTTTGCCTTGTTATAATCTAGGGGAGAGTGCGTATTGGCACTCTCCTCTAAATTATAACAAGCCAAAGACAGGTGAACAAAGTTTGAGGACCAAAAATAATTTAGCACTCTACCAGTTAATGGTGACTTCTAGGTTTACAATTAGGCATTGGTTTTCTGATATCCGACTTTTATCCAAAGCAAACGTCACATTTAACGTTAGTAGTATAGCACGTATGAATCGTCCCTGATTACCCGGAGCTTTGGGGAGCAACTAGTGTTAATTTCCCATAGGAACCGGAGCCGTTTGGGGGAGCAACTTTGGGGGAGCAAAAGTACGGATCCTTGCAGCTACATGTAGATCCGCCAAATGGTATAGGTACTGTATACTGTATATAGTATGCTATGGCATGTATAGTGATATATGTACGCATGGGGCTATATGTATATATTATGGGTAAGTGGTGGGGAGATGATGTGAAAATTGGGTTTTCTTGAAAGTTTTTCCCGAGAAACGGTTGACGTTGCTATTGACGTCATGACGTCATGATACGCGCGCGACGTCATAGAGATGCTGACCACTGTTATTGTCCAGTATACAATCTGACATAACGTAATTCGGGTCGGGGGTGTCGGGCTTCTCGTATGGGGTGGCGGCGATATGGTAGTAGTGGTATATATGCATGTTGGTATCCTATTAGCCCTTGGGTCTTCATATTATCCTATATCTGATATAGCCAGGTCAAGCAATAATGTAGAAATGGGGTAATGCATGGTCGCCCGGTGTGGTATTTGCGAGATAGTCCTTGGTGGTTTAGATTGGCAGTATAGGATGAATGGTCTGTTGACCTATTACCCCCTTAGTACTATTTACCTACCGAATCCTTTGTATTATCTTATGGCTGGTATGTAATTCGTAATGCCAGGCCAGACAGTACTATAATCGTTTGTTTAGAAGTGGGGCATAGGATGCATTGTATATACCGCTGTAGGTCCCCTGTTAGTCCTCGGTGTTATTAACCAACCGATTGCTTCATGTTATCCTATGAATGGTATAGGTAGTATGCAATGTTAGGTATAGGGGCTTTATGGGTAGGGGTAATGCCTGGTAGTTTAGAACGGCAGTATAGTATGAACGATATATACCTCTGTGGGCCCCCCGAAAGTCATTGATACTACTAATCGACTTAATGCTTTATGTCATCCCATGATTAATATAGGTAGTATGTAATGCTAGGCCAAGAGGTACTGTGGGTAAGGGTAATGCCCGATGTAAAAACACGGAATCCAAATTTTACGGACTCGGCTAGGAATCTCAATAACGGACTGCCTTATATGTATACATGGAAAATCTGATTCAACCTTGATCAATGTTATAGTCGAGACTGAGATAGGTATAGCTAGGAAGTAGTGATACAAGTCAATATTAATGTATGGTAGTTTAGTCAATAGTACTGGTACAAGGCCGCAATGGAACAAGACTGTTGTAGAAGTTAATGATAGGACAGATACCCCATAGACCTGTAGTGGCCTTGGAGCTTTGGCGACAAGGTGGAAACGGAATCCAGGTTTCTACAGCAGGTATCCTCCAACAATACCAGGACATAGGTATCCTCAAATACTACCCGTATGTGCCTATGTGCTAGGGCACATTGTGTCACATTGTGCCTTTTCACATAAGCACATATCGGCACATAAAGCATGTTGTGCCTATGTGCTAGGGCACATTGTGTCACATTGTGCTTTTTCACAAAAGCACATATGACAGAAAAGGGATTCCATAGCCACAGGTGTTTTTCAAGAAATGGGATTCCATTGGATATGGCCATTGGATATAGCTTTTATTATACCGAAGGGAGATAACTCTGTATACAGGTTATGGGAAATCAAGAACTGATAATTATAAGACTTGGGCGAGAGAACCAGAGATAGTTTGGACTGGATAGGCTGTTAGTGATAGATAAACATATGCAATAGGCATTAAAAATTATAATTCTAGGAAAAAATGCTAAACACACAGATTAGAGATGGGTGCAAAACACTTGTGGTTATGGAATCCCTTTTCTGTCATATGTGCTTATGTGAAAAAGTACATGTGACACAATGTGCCCTAGCACATAGGCACATGCTTTATGTGCCGATATGTGCTTATGTGAAAAGGCATTTTCCCTGTATACATATAAGGCAGTCCGTTATTGAGATTCCTAGCCGAGTCCGTAAAATTTGGATTCCGTGTTTTTACATCGGGCATTACCCTTACCCACGGTACCTCTTGGCCTAGCATTACATACCACCTATATTAGTCACGGGATGACATAAGACATAAAGCATTAAGTCGATTAGTAGTATCAATGACTTTCGGGGGCCCCACAGAGGTATTTTTCGTTCATACTATACTGCCGTTCTAAACTACCAGGTATTACCCCTACCCATAATACCCCTATGCCTAACATATACTACCTATACCAATCATAGGATAACATGAAGAAATCGGTTGGTTAATAACACCGAGGACTAACAGGGGACCTACAGCGGTATATACAATGCATCCTATGCCCCACTTCTAAACAAACGATTATAGTACTGTCTGGCCTAGCATTACGAACTAAATACCAGCCATAAGATAATACAAAGGATTCGGTAGGTAAATAGTACTAAGGGGGTAATAGGTCAACAGACCATTCATCCTATACTGCCAATCTAAACCACCAAGGACTATCTCGTAAATACCTCACCGGGCGACCATGCATTACTCCACAGTACTTTACTTTCTACAGTATTGCTTGACCTGGCTATATCAGATATAGGATAATATGAAGACCCAAGGGCTAATAGGATACCAACATGCATATATACCACTACTACCATATCGCCGCCACCCGATACGAGAAGCCCGACACCCCCTGACCCGAATTACGTTATGTCAGATTGTATACTGGACAATAACAGTGGTCAGCATCTCTATGACGTCGCGCGCGTATCATGACGTCACGACGTCAATAGCAACGTCAACCGTTTCGCGGGAAAAACTTTCAAGAAAACCCAATTTTCACATCATCTCTCCACCACTTACCCATAATATATAGCTAGAGCCCTATGCGTACATATATCACTATACATGCCATAGCATACTATATATACAGTACCTACACCATTTGGCGGATCTAGCTGCAAGGAGCCGTACTTTTGCTCCCCCAAAGTTGCTCCCCCAAACGGCTCCGGTTCCTATGGGAATTTAACACTACTTGCTCCCCCAAAGCTCCGGGTAATCAGGGACGATACATACGTGCTATACTACTAACGTTTTTTCTCTGTCTTTTAATATCAACTTGTCTATCACGCATCCACCTTTCAAGTTGTGTAAATAGTATCTCCAATACAATCCATATCTAAAATATGTCGCCGACCTGGTAAATAGGGAAGGGATCTGGCCGAAGTTTCGGATCGCGTTATTGACGTCGACGTTACCAAAAATTAGATGTCGGCAGATTTTTCATGAAATTTTTAGTATGTTGTAGTGATCAAAAAATTAAGAGATTACTTTTTTTGTTTTTATGCCCCTGGAAAAATCTTCGGGTGCATATAGTGTTTGTCATTTCCGTCTGTCCGTCAGGAAGATTTTCGTGTCCGCTCCATAACTCTGAGATACTTAGTTGGATTTTGCTGAAACTGGGCATACATGTTGCTTATGGGGAGACGATGTGTCGCGCACAATTTTGTTTTTGGTCGATGGAGGTCAAGGTCACATATCAAGGTCATAGTTCGGGGTATTCGTGGCCGGGCGGTCACTGTTAGTCTTGTTGTTTTTGTTTTTCGATTTATCGCCACCTTTGACGTTTTTACGTCAGTTCAAACCTTAGTGTATTTACTCCAAAATGTCACTTTTGTAATTCATGACTCCCTAATTATAAATGACAAATCTTTCAAACGCCACATACTATTTTCTGGTTATTTGAAATTGTCCGATTTTATATGTCTATTTCAAATTTATGCATCCGAGGCCAGCGATGCGGATTTTACGTTTTTTATACCTTTTATTTTTAAATTCATTTTCAGCCTCAGACTTTCAAAATTTTGGGTATATAAACTACGCTAAAAATATCTAAAAATTGCCGACGTCCTTGGAAATTCCAACCGTTTTGGTAGAACGCTGAGGTGACATCAAAAATATATTTTTTTGTTTTTTGTTTGTTGTTATTTTTGCGCTATTTTGACGTTTTTGCGGCACTTCAAAATCTAGCCTATTTTTTTACATATTTAATTAAAAACGCCCCCCACCCCAACCTTGTGATTCACATAGCTCCCACTTATAAAAGGTACAGCGATTTTACATGTCCATTTCAAATTTATGCATCCGAGGCCTGCGATGCGGATTTTACGTTTTTTATACCTTTTATTTTTAACCTCATTCTTAGCCTCAGCCTTTCAAAATTTTGGGTATATAAACTACGCTAAAAATATTTAAAAATTGCCGACGTCCTAGGAAATTCCAATCGTTTTAGTAGAACGCTGAGGTTACAACAAAAATTCAAATTAATCAGATTTATTTCAAATGTTAGTGTGTTGTATGGCTCCAAAAAGTAAGAGATGGTTTTTTTCTGGGTTTTTATATTTTTTTGTCTTTTTTTTGTTTGTTTGCTTTTGTGCTATTTTGACGTTTTTGCGGCACTTCAAAATCTAGCCTATTTTTTACATATTTAATTAAAAACGCCCCCCCCCCCCCCCAACCCAACATTGTGATTCACATAGCTCCCACTTATAAAAGGTACAGCTCGTAAACTCAACACAATGTTTTATGGTTATTTGAAATTATGCGATTTTGTATTTGCCTTTAAATTTCAACCTCATTTTCATCCTTAGACTTTCGAAATTTTGGAAATATAATCTACGCAAAAACCATATACAGACATGTCGATTTGTCCAAGAAAATTCCATCCGTTATGGTAGAACGCTGGGTGACGTCATAAAGTCAAAAATTAAAATGAGTCGGATTTTTTAATTTTAGTTTGTTGCAGAGCTCACAAAATTAAGAGATAGCTTTCTTCTATTTGGTGCCATTTTGACGTCGTTACGTAACATCAAAGTTGAGCCTGTTTTGGACATATTTCATTTAAAACGCTTTCTTCTGATTCACATAGCTCCGTATTAATGAATAACACAGCTACGAAACTTCATATATTGCTTTCTGGTTATTTGAAATTCGCCCATTTCATTTTTCATTTAAAATTTACGCACCCGATGCCAGCGGATGTCGACTTTGTGTTTTTTTCCATACCTTTTATTTCCAACCTCATTAGCAGCCTCAACCTTTCGAAATTTGGGGAATATAATCTACGTCAAAAAACACATTCAAAAACATGTTCCGTCCAAGGAAATTCTCAACCGTTACACCCGATGTCGGATGTGACTTCACAAAATAGGAAATATCTGTTTTTGACTTTTTCGATTCTGCGCCATTTGTATATTTTTACGTTACTTCAATGTTTGGGCTATTTTGTCGTATTTCATTAAAAGACAGACGACGGTATACGTTAATTCTAGCGGCTAAGCACGTTAAAAGGCGACTGAGTACCCCGTCCCCGCCCCCCACCCTGCCCCAGTGCTTCGTTGAATGACTTCTGAAAATTCGCTTTGCGATTTCAAAACCATCTAGTGTTTAGTTTGGTTCTGTTCTGTCTCTTTTTTAAATTTATTTATTCTTATTCAGTTGTTTTGGGAGAAGTTGTTCACTTGATTTACTGCTAGAATCCTGTTTTTGTATCATTTCGTGGCAGAAATGTTTAGACGTTTCCACTTTGTGAAAAACAAAGGATTTTGGGAACCACATAGCTATACTTAATTGGCCGGTATGTTCAGTTTTCCGAAGTATTTAACCATGCAATCTCTTAATACGTCCTTGTCCATACATACGTCTTTGTCGCGATGTCTCTTCCTTGGTGCACAGTACTTGTTTTTGGTCACTATTGTACTATTGAATAACTTTAATACAAACTGTCCCACCAAACGAGAAGTATAACTATTCATTCAGCTGAGCATGTTTGGATCATAGCATTTTGTGGAGGTTTTCAAAGATAAGCACATTTCTCCGAGAAGGCCGACATATTTTTATTGTACCTTTTAGATTTCGTAGGTTGATCCCAAAAGTACGGTTATCCAAACAGTTTCGGTACTTAGAACACTGAGTGTGAAATGAAATGTCGAATTGGATTAGCCGATTTAATCTTTGGGACAAGATAAAACCAGATATTGCATACAAATAGAATGCTAAGAACCCACCTATGCATTTGCCATAGACTTTTAGGTCCCATAGCAATAATGTTTTGCCATAGCAACCAAGGAGGCGGTCTTCATCATACAAAATAAACTACGGACACACCGCGTACCATAATATCACGTACTGCTCATGCTCACTGACACCACACATCACCACCATGACAATGAAGTTACAACATGGCCGCTCGCGTGGGCAACCATGTCCATATTATGGCGTCACTAGTCACATGATAAATGACGTCACATCAGATCCGGCAAATATGATAAGTACTTTCGCTATCGAAAATTGCTTCACTATACCATCTCAAAACTGTTCACTGTACTATAAAAGAATTCTTCTATGGTGTTATTTGAAGTGTCAGTATTTTCATCCGAACCCCATTTTAGTTCTTAATTTTAATATGGAAACCTTGAAGTTCAGAGGTCACAGCAGATGGTTCCAATGTATCCCTGTTATCTGAAGTGTGCCTTATACTCGTTTTTATTTACATTTTAATTTTATAGTCGCATCAACATGTGTCGTGACAATTTCTCTTCCAAGGACATACTGAATACTTATTTGTTAGAAACCTCTTACAGTTATAATTGTAAACCATGTATTGTTCCAAAATACCCAAGACATACCATAGCTCACATGGGTGTTATGGGACAGTCCTGGTGTACAGTTGTATTTTCTATAAAGCCAAATAGTAGCCTTTTGAGATATAAAGTTAACCAAACAGTCTCCCCAACTCGGTAACGAATGAGTCCTTCGTTCATTGTTTCGTTGAGCAGAAATATTCGAGTACCTTGTTGGTGATCATGTCTAAAGTGTAAAGGGCGCTTCTATATTTATCACATGTCTCAGGTCTCAGCTCTTCAATTGCCATCGACTCAACATTTCTTCATCGGCGTTAAATGTGAGTTGAAGACTGAGGCGGCAGCTTGAACGCGTGTGGTGTGCTGCTAAGGTGTTGAAAATTCAGCAAGGTGTGAGAAGGGCAAGGGCAAATTGTTTTATCGTATGGCACTCACCCAACGATTTGTTCTTTGTATTACTGCTGGGTAAAAAGGCGTTCGTAAAAAAAACACTGCACAATCCATCCCGTTATGTGGCTTCTGAAGCATGTAGCTGAAGAAAACAACAAAGAAAGCAAAAATAACACATTAGCTGTGTTTCTTGATCTATCAAAGGCATTCGATACCATAAACCTTACAGTACTATTAAAGAAATTAGCCCATTATGGCATTCGTGGCGTTAGCCAGGAATGGTTCAAAGGTTATCAATCTTATAGGGTACAGCACGTTGCATATAATGGCCATGAGTCAGCTTCGATTTCATTCTCGTGTGGTGGACATCAAGGCTCAATTCTTGGACCGATATTGTTTTTGCTATACGTAAACGGCCCCTACCACGTCACGTCCTTAAACGTAGTATCATTCGCAGATGATACCACGGCATATTCACCTGGACCTGATCCTAATATCTTTGTAAACTATATTAATATAGAATTGGAAAACAATCCTTTGATGCTCTGCTAATCAACTTCGCATCAACACATCTAAAACCAAATACATCATTATCAATCCCAGCAATAAAAGAGCACATATACTGCACAGAAATGTTATCATAAATGATTACAGTATAGACAGGGTGGCGTTGGATCTAACCGAGAACTACGCCTTAAATAATAGTGTATGTGCTTATGGCAGCAAACTGACTTCCCTATGCAATTCATGTTAACATTTGCAAACATACATTTTTATGCACTATTCAATGAGCAGAATTCAGAACTCAATCTTGACAATTTTTTAATTAGTTTATCATACTTAAATTCAAGATAGCCGCCAAAACCACACTTTAGCATAGCTTCATTTCTAACTGACATATTTCAATAAAGGTGGGCTCAATTTTCACATATTTTGGGTCAAAGGACTTATTTATGCCAACAAGAAAATTTTCATTGTAGTATTTAAGGAAATTTTATATAGTTTATTATGCCACATTCACTTAAACGACATGAGTGACTGTAGATAAGGAGAATAAGTTGCTATAAAAGTATTCATTTGTTAACAAGTATGAGAATTTCAGTGAAGATGGTACACTGTAAAATTGATAATATTGTTGCTGAATTTCACATTATATCTAACCTAATCTTTGATAAAAACCACTCCACTAGGTAGTATCTTAAGTATTTATAAATCGCCATCATTTTAATATCAATAACTAACAAGCTCATCAAGTGAAGTACCATAAAAACACTACAACATACATGTACAATGCAATGTTAATTTTAAACTCAGCTCACTAAACTTTTCGATAATTAGCAGCCATTGTTCAATTCTTACCATATACATAGCAGCGTCTCAAAATAACAAGTTAACAAGATATTCACAACACATATTAGGAACAGAACTAAAATATCAAACTTTTATACAGCCACTGTACATTCGTCTTCAGTGACAATCTACAAGATCATCACTACAATAATGTCACATCAAGAAACTAGTTTATAATGAATCATCCTCATCAGAAGGTGCGTCATTATCATCATGCAGACCAAACACTGCTTCCATTGTCCTGTTAGTGCATTCATCTTCATGCAGAGTCCAGTACAGACAAGGTTGTCGACATGAACACCTAGCTGAACAATTGCTCTTCTTGCAACCACACTTGACTAATTGTATTACATCATCCGGAGCTGGTGGCACACTGTTGTTACTGTGATGTACCTGTCGTCATCAAGGTGTCAGCCAGGGTCTGGTGGTGTGGAAGATCAGGTCTGGCCATAGTATCATTTTTCCAAATCATGGCCTGGTAATGTGCACGGAGAATTGCTTGCTGAAGTGCAACGTCAGTTGGTAGCAGCTTCTAACCTTCATATTGATTCTTCCTGAACAAATGCCAGCGCTGGTTTATTGGACCATACAACTGACACACATATACTGAGTCAAAAAAGAAAGTATAATAAACTTTGAGGAGCAATTTTTTAGTATTATCGACTTTAATCTCAAACAAATTAAATTATTGTATTTCGAGTCTAGCTGTATGAAGTTGCATAATTTCATGTTCTTACTGTTGCCAACGTCACGTCAGGACGTCGCAATTCAGACATGGGGTAAAATGAAAAGTTCACACATGCAGTCGATAGCGAGTATGCCTGCCGTTTGCCTCTTGGATGACAAGACATCGACGGCGCATGTACCTGTTAAGTCTCTGGATGTCACCCTGTGGTATTGCGTTCCACTCCTGCCTTAGAACATTACGTAAATCGCCTAACGCCTGAAGATCATGACGGTCCAATTGATCCCAAAGATGCTCAATTGGCGACAAATCTGGCGAAAGTGGGGGCCAGGGAAGAAGTTTGATGCTCTGCTTCTCAAGAAAGTCACGACAGATACGCGCCATGTGACATCGGCATTGTCTTGCTGGAATAACAACAATCCAACGGGAAAACAACAGCGTTAAGAATTTCGTCCCTATATCGCTGTCCATTCAGATTACCATCGATGAAGATCAACTGCGTTCGGTGGTGCAAGTAAATTCTTACCCAAACCATTACACTACCCCCGCCGTGATTCATCACTAAAAAGAACTGCGCTCCAACGCTGCTGAGTCCAGCGAACACGCTGAAGTACTCATTCCATTCTGACGGTACGATGACGTTGGGTAAGGACTGGTCCGTGGATGGATGCCTACTTCGGATGCCGTGGTCAGCGAGTCTGTTGCGGACAGTTTTTGCACTAAATCTATTGTTAGTTCTACCAGGAGTAATTTCTTTATCCTCGTCACCGGAAGGAAGCGATCTCGCAAGTGAGACGTCCTGATTTGTCGGTCTTGTGCAGGGGTCGTACCTCTTGGTCGACCTGAACGCTGTCGGTCGGCAGTAGATCCAGTGGTTCTTTACCTTCTAATGAGACGGTAAATAGTGGCCACAGTGACTCAAAACTCAGCAGCGTGCTCACCTGGAGGTATCCCAGCCTTATGCATACCAATGGCACGCACCTCTGATTTTCGGTTAACCTTGTCATTTTTTAAAATGTTGGAAGACAAAAACTAGCGTGTTTTCTCAATAACCCAGGCTCTCTAGCACAACATAACACAAAGAAAATCGTCGGTCACCCATTCAATTTGACATTCTCGGGTAGCACGTGCTATTTTGAAATCCGGAGCAAAATTGTATACGGTTGGGTGGACAACAACAACATGACATTAAACTTTTTGCGCGACTTCTTGTCCACAAACATGCAACATTAGAACTCTTATCTTTCATCCTTTATGCCATTTTCTCACATTTATTTCTATTATACTTTCTTTTTTGACTCAGTATATTACTGAAGCATCAGATCCTAGTAATTTGAACGCTTCAACGATGTCATCGGTTGCCTTTAGGTATTCCTTCTAGCAGGTGATTTTCCCCTTTCCCGCCAAGTGTCCAGTTGTATGTGCTTCTGAGAATGAATGGAATCCTGGAAGAGCGGCAGCTTTGTCTTCTAGTGCTTCTAAGATGTGATTTCTTCTTGCTCCGGTGGTCGTACGAAAGTTGATGTTCAGCTAGCTTAGGTATGCGCCACATAGCTAACACCAGAACGTATGTGTCCTGTGAGAACATATCGATCACATCAGCACCATGAACTGTTGTATCAACTGAATGCAAGATTAACCTGCCCTCAGCTTTTTCATGGTACATTCCAAGTGATCTACTCATCTTTTATTTGATAAAACTGACTCCCGTGATGTTACAATTAATGTTTTGGAATTGTCGAGGACGTGAGTAAAACGTTTGGGGGCAAGGTAGACAGTAAGTTTGTCTTTGGTTTCGGTGAGAGACAGAAGTTGCTTCATGCTAGTGTTCGCGCTAGATGTTGTATCCTTGACATGGAAGTTCACTTGCTGTACGGCTGCAACTCGATTTCCCTTGTCATGTCATTCAGGAAATGTCTCTGGATTGCATAGTTATCGAAGATGAGATGGCCTCCATCATATTCTTGGAGCATATTGCTCAAGGTTTGAATCAAAGGCTTGACACAGGTTTTCCAATAGACTGAATAATAGCTATGCTGTCACGTACTGCCACCTTCTTTGTCGTGGTGTTTGTTGGTAGAGGCCTAGTGTTTTGACTCTCCAGATTCTCAGGTGGAGGCCAAGTGTTTTGAGTCTCCAGATTCTCAGGTGGAGGCCAAGTGTTTTGAGTCTCCAGATTCTCTTCTCACTACACATTAGCAGTGATCCAACTGGATTGAACATGGACCTTGGGAGAACAGTAAATGTATATCTTTATACTGCGTATCGCATATTTCAGGTCTATGCCAAGGCGAGATCTTGCAACAATGAGGAGTCTTGAAAAGAGCGACCGCTCATCCTAAAGCTGGATAACTTCGTTTGAAATAGAAGTTTTCACCTCTTTCCTCACTGACTTCCATGTTTCAGATTGACTTTGGGCATTCTTGACCAGAGGTTTACTGTGTTGGTATTAATTATCTGATGCACAAACTCCTCATACTTTCCTTGACCTATTTCAACTCTAGCACATATGTTTTTGGTCACAGCATCTAGCATCACAATGTTACTCATCATATTCGGTAGATCATCTCCATCGTTTGCCATGGGGGTTTGTGGAATTCTGGATAGCTTCCTTGAGCCTTGTGACATTGTATTCATTACGTGCACGTCTGTTGTCTACATGTCATGGTGCTTCCTTTCATGTTTGATAGTTAATCCTGCAATGACTTGGGCTTCTTGCCAGCATAGGTGCTGTTAGAAAGAATCTGTCACGAGCAGCAGGGTTGAGAGTTATTCCTCGCAACATTCCCGCGAGGGTCCATATTAGGGCCATCTTTTTCTCATTACTATTTATGTTCTCCCAGTTGGAGAAGTTGTCCGGAGCCATGACCTTGATTTTGATTTTACGCTGATGACACACAGGTTTACATTAGTTTCACTCATGACATAGCAGACGATGCACGCGATAAAACTGAACGCTGCATTTCAGACATCAAGGCATGGATGGCCGAAAACTTCATCAATTTGAATCATGAGACTGGAGTGATAAATACTGGTCTACCACATCAACTAACCAAAATATCCAAATTGTACCTCGGTATTCAAGATTCAACAATTGCCTCTATCAGCTGTGTCTCCATAATCTTGGTTATTTAATGGATGCAAATCTGAGAGCTGGTGAACCTGTTAAGCATGTTTGTCGGTGTTCCTTTTTCATTTATGTAATATCAGTAAAATTCGACAATTTCTTTGACACAAAAACACCAGAGCAGCTTGTTCAGTCCTTTGTTACTAGTCGCCTTGACTATTGTAACTCTCTTTTGGTAAGTTTTAAAAAGTCTATTCTTGGAAAGCCACAGCCCATCCAAAATTGTGTGGTACATGTCATCACCCGGTCGAGAAAGTACAGTATGGCGCAGGTGATTTGTCACCCAGTCACCTCTCACCGCACCGATGACACTCTATGGCTGGGGATTAGCGTCGGGGGATTAGCGTCGAACTGTGTTTCCATTCTTTCATTTATCGCCACCGCGATCAAGAATGACAGTGATTAACCCTTTACCTAACATGAAATGCAGACGACACTTGCAAACAAAATTCTTGAATAATTATTTTTTTTCATTTTTTGTCTCAAAAGCATAGGTTATCACCCCTCATTGGAACAATCTCGACGGGCTCGTTCCAAAGTGTGGTTATAACCTATGTTTTTGAGACAAAAAATGAAAAATATAATGAAAATTAATTGGTGTTTTTGTAAATAGCGCTGGCCGGTTTTGACCGTTACGTTAGGTAAAGGGTTAAAACTTATATCTATCATCACCGCGATTTTTGACCTGGAGGATTAAAGCTGAATATTTTTGTCTCATCAGCTATCACCGCTATAGGCATTGATGGATATTTTTCCAACCACCGCGTTCACCGTAATGTGTGATAAATTAGATTCTATTGTTGTTCAACTACTGTTTACAGGATTTTTGTTTCTTTCTGCAAATTTACAGGTGACATGTATGGTCTTATATGGTCATTTTACTTGAATCTCCCTGTTTGGATTTACATACTGGGATGACCATTTTCGACTTTCCAGATTATCCATCATTCCTGGGTATGATAACTAGCAGATGGTATACAGACAAAATATCCTTGGATAAAATTCCCTTAGAATGAAATCCTGCTGAAAAATCCCGTTTGAACATAGTCTCCTCACTTTAGCTTTCAGGGGCTGATAAAATCCCCTCACGCACTACAGTTTCCAAAGGCGGGTATAAAGTTATTTATTCCATTAACAGGAATTCGACATTTACAAAAGAGACCTTGAATATCAATTAATTTCCTTCTTTTTTTTTTTTTTTGGCTTCGCAAACATACTTAGCGTATGTCCCTTAACCCTTTACCCAATGCAGACGATATAAAAATTTATTATTTTAAATATCATTTTTTTTAATTTTTCCAAAAATGTCAACAAAACCATATCATGTGACCCCTCATTGGAACGAGTCCGACGAGCCCGTTCCAAAGAGGGGTCACATGATATGGTTTTGTTGAAATATTTGGAAAAATAGTATTTTTTCTGCTGCTGAATTTGCATATTACGCGTGCGGATGTGGCCGATTCGTTGGGTAAAGGGTTAAAACAAAAAATATGTCACCATTTGACATGACAGTTTCTAGACTGTGTTCTCTGAAATCGTTCTAATACTCAGTGGTCTCTTCCCTTTTTGTTTTTTCTTCAATTCCTTTTTACGTCAATTCCCACTTCACTTACCAACACACCAATTCCCTTTTAGTCAATTCGATTTTGGTCAAGCCGTTTATTACAAATTAAAAATTGTAAATATTTAATAGAAATACTCACATTTGCCCCAAATTTGGTTGGTATTTTTGTAAACTTATTTTTTTTTCATTTTTAACTCATTTCAGTGCAGGTTATCTCAAGCTTGTGTTTTATAACTCTATGATTCCCAGCAGGACATTATTTTCAAGTTTCAAGTTTTTATACGGAATAAAAACTGGTCAGCCTGTATTATTTCAACTTCATGGTCTCACTGTTGAGCAGTCCTTTCTTGAAAGAGCCTAGTACATATGTGACCTTGTGTTTTATTATACCACCCCTCTCGAAGAGAATTTGTGGTATACTTGATTGCATGCGTCCGTTCGCCCGTCCATCCATCCGTCCGCAGCGATATCTTACCAATGAGTGGATGGATTTCAATGAATGGTATGAGGGATCCTAATGACAAGCCGCCCCTGCACAAGTTATAAAAAAGTTTCCCGCATTTTTTTTCAACAATTTACGGTCCTTACTTTGTGTGTTTTTAATTCATTTATGCTTCATTGGTCCAACACTGTAGTGAATGTATAATTGCCTTCAGCAATAGCTCTTGTTGGAAGTTTGTTTGAACAGTCCAACCTGCAGTTTTATTGAGCAACTTGTTATGGGATTGTAGAGAAGGCACACCCAAATATTTACGAACTAATTTATGTTTATAAACAAGAGACAGCGGCGACATCAGTTTAAATAGTGCAGCTGGCAAATGACATTGTTTAAAATAGAGAGCTCAATTTTAAACTATTTGAACTAATTTATATTTCTTCACAGTCACTCTTACAATTGTTTTCTGGTCAATTTTTGCATCCCTCAAATTTTAAAGTCTTATAGGGCGTCAATCGTTCTATAAACTATTTAGGTTGTTTGAAACCCAATGCTTGCAAAGATTGTTTGGAAGACTGTCAGTTACCCCGTGTCTGATCACGTGGTGCGGGTTTTTACCTACCCGAAGCCAGCCGTATCCCATGAGGCCGAAGCCTCATGGGATACGGCTGGCTTCGGGTAGGTAAAAACCCGTACCACGTGATCAGACACGGGGTAACGAATTTATCTATTGACTTTCCGTTTTAGAAGTACAATCTATTTCATGTGTGAACACACACAGCATGAGATCTTTTATCTTCCATTGTAGAGCCATACAGGTTTCTGTGGAATTTTTGTGCAAAAGAGTTTTTGTGAAAATATGCCGATATGACTGGTATAAAAAATTATTATGTATGGACAATTTGTAGATTTCGGAACGAGGCTTCCACTGGGTATGGGAAATTTGTCAGTGGCTGGGCTGACGTATCGTGGGTTTCAATGAATATGGTCTCATACCACGTATCTATCAACCAATCAAATCAAAAAATTCACTTTAGTCAATAGATAAAATTCTATATCCTTGAGCTTGAAAAGAAAACAACACTTGTCCCCGCCACTAATAAGATATATTCCCTGCAAAAAATGCCATTTCAATATTATTTTAATGGTTTAAGTGTTACAAAATCCTAAACTTGTGCTGCCAGATGTACCTTATGTTATTTGAAATACTGTTTTGGTGTTATTGTGAAAAACATTTCGCTTGATTGTGTTGTGCATGTTGTTGTTGTTTTTTTTTATATTTGAAAGACAGAATAAAACTATAACTTGAAAAATGCTGTTACTATCTAAAAATGTCTGCCCACGTATGAGGAAATAGCAGGGGTAATGTCCGCCCATGCTGGGAAACTATCGCGTGGGGAATACCCGCCGGGAAAAAGCCCGCTCGGGAAATGTCAGGGGTAGGTAATATCCGATTACACTGGACAAATGTCTGTGTGGGGTAATGACCGCTGGCGAAAAGTCCGCTCGGGAAATGTCCGGCGTTCGAATTATTTAATCTACCAAAATATTTTGTCTGGGTTATGAATAGTTAAACGACAGAGTGCACACAAAATATGAACATCATTCTATGATAGAAGAAAAAGAACCCTTGTGAAAAAAATCATCCCTACACCCCCCTACCCCCCCCCCCCCCCCCCCGTTAGACCGGTATTTTGGGCATTCTAATAAAAAGTGTTCCAGGATCTCAACTACGCTTAAATTACACATTTGACATTCCTTTTCATTGTCTTTCTCAGTTTCCCCCCACAGTTCGAGCGACCTCGACCTCAACTTAAGCAACAGTAACCCACCAAAGGTGTCATCAATGTACTTTAAAAAGGTGGCTTTCCTTTATCATACAGGCCACCTAAAGAACTCTTTGCTTTGACATCTCCCCTCCCCCCCCCCCCCCCCCCCCCAACGCCAATTTAGGTTAAAGTGCTCCATGACGCTTTTCGGACGATGTTTTCACCCTGGATTGTTCCCACTTCTAAATCCGAGATCTCCGTTGAGTATTTCTCTATTAACAACACCCACCCACCCCACCCCCTCCCCAATCGGTCTATCCACCCTGTCTGTATGAGATTGAATTCCAAATATTCTGGAATATTAATTTGCACCGTCGGTTGTCAGGGAGATTTATCAAATAGTTAAGATAGAGTTTCATTAAGTCTATCCTGTCTTTAATCCTCATCCACCCAAGCTCACCCTTTATTGCTTCTAGTGCTGCGGCATTACTCGACCCCGTTATCCATCGGCCTGTATCGTTCTGCAGGGTTTCCAAGCTCCAAATTGTTTTCCACACGAAAACATTTTTGACGCTGTTTCTCCCTATAAGTTTCATTTGATTAAGTATTCGCCTCCCCTTCACAGTTGGTTTATTCGCGTGGTTTCGATAGATGCCTCTACCCCTAAATTCCCGTAGTTACATTTCTCCCCTACACTAAGAGGTTTGCTGCTACCTTCCGGAATACAGAACACCCCCATTCTCCACTTTCGAGGAGGTTCCACTTTTCGGTCCGCAGGTATAACTTTGCTTTGTCTTTCATTTAATTCGTGTCTCCATTTTTTCCCATATCTCCCAGCAGTTGCATTTTCTCTTCACCTCCCCCACCCCTTCGCTTTATGACACTAGTACCATATCAACTGTGAAAAATAGCCCTAGGGCCTTCAGACCCCCAACTGCTACCCCCTCGTTGCTAAGTAGGAGTTCATCTCCCAAATCTTTAATGTACGATGCAAAAAGAATTGGCGAAAGGATAAACACTTGTTTTAGGCCCATTTCCAAAGATATACAGATTGTTGTCCTACCCTTCCTGAAGCCTTTCTGGATCTCTCCCAGAAACCCTTTCTCATTGATGACATCCTCCAATCTTCCATGCGGAACTTAACGAAAACTTTTCCAATGTTGCTTACTGACAGAAATCTCCCGATACTTGTCCAATATATTCTTTCCTCCCGTTTTGTGCATAAATGTAACCTTGATATTTCTCCACTCTTTTGGAACCTTTTTATGTTTTGTACGGTTAAATTGAAATGGGCCCTTAAGCTTTTACAGAGTCCCCATTTTTTAGGAACTCGTTAGGAATTTCGTCTATCCCTACCGCTTTTTCTTTCATTAATTTTGAGGCCACTTTTTTGTACCTTATCGGTTTTTATTTCGCTGCACACAAAGGTTGATAAATTTTCCTCGACCTCAATGTGACCTCAGTATGGCACTCCGGTGAGTTCCCCATGCCCCGTCGCTTATCGTTTACCTTTTTTCCAGTACTTGTCAATTTTTGATGCGATTTGGTCTTGGTCGTCTGTATTTCTGCCCTCTACTTTAATACTCTTTGAGTTACATCCTTTGTTTCTTCTGTTCACCCATTTCCAAAATAGCTCTCTTCGATTACGGTCTTAAATTGTATTTACTTTATTTCCCGCTTGTTGGTATTCTTCTCTTGCTACCCTGGCTTCGTTGCTTTCCAATCCCTTGAGTTTGCTACTCCTCCCGTACGCAGCACTTTCCTGCCCTTTGTGGCCTTTTTTAAGTTCGCCATTCACATGTCCCTGTGTTGGCAACTTCATCGTTCTAACACTTTCCTTTCCCATCTCCACTGAGCTCATAGTTATGACATCTGGCATTCATTGGACATCGGCCTCCCTGTGTACATTCACAAGCTTTAGTTTCAATTTTCTTCAAACTTTGCCCCGTCAGCATCCTCTCTGAGTCCCCAAATCTCCTTGAAACTTCCCTTGTTTCGTACTGGGTTTTGCCCTGATCGTAACATATCTTAACGTTTTTTCTCATTTATTCTTTGTCATCCAAATACTTATTATTGTAAGAACATCAGAGATGAAACCTTAAGGTGACATTTACAATAATTTTTGCTTGGATTGTGTGTCATAAAGTTTCTCAAACATGTGAACAAAGTACAGGTGAAAGGATTATCCTTGGCATCTAGAACTTAAATTGACACTTTGGTTCTTGTATTTTTGTAAAATTTTGTGAAATATGAATGAATAAAATTTTCAACGAAGTGGGTTTAAGTACTACAATTAATCCAAGCAAAGTCAATAACTTCGCCAATAAAATGATAGAAGTATGCGTGTTAATCATACCTTTTTAGTTTTTCTTACGAACACCTTGTTACAGCTATTCCTTCCTAGAAGTTTTAACCGGTTAGGTATTCTTTTCCCTTTTGTGTTCAGTTTCTTGGTGTGGTTTCTGTATATGCCTCCACCTGAGACACATAAGTTGACTCCTAAGTATTCATCTTCCCCGGTTTCCCACGACGTTATAACCTTACCTTGCCTTCACCAATAGAAAATGTACCCACTCACCAATGCCGTGACTCATCTACCTACGGCCCACATGTACATGTATTACCTTATTCATATCCGTTCAATTCAAGTTGCAACTTATCCCCGTACTTCCCAACCATGGTTAGCAGTTGTTTTTTTATAGTCCACCTTCACTCTCGACTAATAATATCATATCATTTGCAAAAAATAACCCTGGAAGTTTTGTCTATTCAGCTTTGACCCTTCTATGCTTACCATCAATTCTATTCCTAAATCTTTTATTACAATGCGAACAGAATCGGGGATAAGATAGCCCCTGCTTAAGACCCTTTTTGTTGTGATGTTTCCCAGGTTGTGAACACAATGCACATCCCTGTACAATGCTTTCGTAATTCTGACAAAATTCCTACAGAGCCGATTCATTCAATGTTTGCCATATCTCCTCCCTCCATACTCTATCGTATGCATATTTCACATCTATGAATGCCATCTCATAGCTAAATGCTATAAAGTGATTTTTCTGCTCCATTCTTCGCTAGTTTAACTCTTCAAATCCCTTGTTACCGGTATTGTGGTGTATGGTTTTTCACAGCAAATGAGTAAGGCCGTTTTGTATTTGTAAGAGAATTTGTGTGCTTGTTGTAATGTAATGATGTAATCCAACTGCTCAGTGACTTATCGTTCAAAGAGTCATTGAAACACAATATGTTCTTCAAGCACAATTTACGCATACCGTGTTGGAAATGTTAAATAGTTATTTTGTTATTTTTCTCCTTGAAGTAGAAACAGCTTAGCCGTTCTCGTAACATGCAGGCCATCAGATATGTTTAAAAAAGAAACTAGGAGTCCCCATTTCTGATTTCGCTCTGACATTGTGTAAATTACCACCTAATGTAAATGATTAAGTTTTCCTGGTTCTGGTTAGCAATGGTAATGTTGCTGCTTTTGCTGCTGCTTTTGCTGCTGCTGCTGCTGATGATGATGATGATGATGATGATGATGATGAGGAGGAGGAGGAGGAGGAGGAGGAGGATGAGGGGGAGGAGGGTGAGGAGGAAGTGGAGGAGGGGGAGGCGGGGAGGGGAGGGGAGGGGGAGAGGAAAAAGAGAGGGAGTTTTGCAAACGAGAATCTTTTAATTTTTTTTAACTCTTTAGCGTTATTTTTAATTATTTTTTTTATTTGTTTATTATTTCTTCTTATTTTTTTGTATTTTATCGGATATTGATATGATACCTAGAAATAAACACCTAGAAACTGTTTATCTTTTTTTCAGCCTATTTATCGGGCACGGCGTCAACATGTTGGTGTCGCTTCTCGATATGTGATGCAATGAGTTTGTGAACTTGATATTTTTGTATACTTTAGCCTGAAAATACGTTTCATATTTACCTATTCGTTACTGACCGAGATACACCACATTCTTTAACCATTTTTTTCACGTGATACGGCATAATAATTACATTTGCAGCTTCATGTATGATGTCAAATTCGAATCTCTACGGTCTCCTTCGAACCTGGCTAGGGTTAATGGTTTTTGACTGTGCATCGGATTGTTTGCAAAAACGGCCTGTTATCCAAATTGTATGTGATTTGCTACAGAAACACTACGCCCGTTATTTTCCAGCAAGCAGATTTCTTCTGTAAATGCTATTCGTTGGAAATCTCTATAGAGCCATCGAGTTTACGTTTACCCATATCGAGATCGTACAATTGCGGACATGAATGTGTAGAGCCCCTCCATATCGACGACTAAACGCAAATTATGTACATTTTATTCGGGTGGCGGACTATTAATGTGAATTTGAATCTTTATTGAACCACAAGGTCCATCACACCAGAGCTGATACCCAGTCCTTGCAATTGAAGCGGATGGGAGTACTCAATTTTATCTGAATGGGATCCTAGTCCAACCAAGTATAATTTCCACGCTTGCTGTCGAAACCAGTTTAAGCAGCTCGGTAAACAATGACAGGCAAGGTAAAGTGTCTTTCTCAAGGATACAACGAGAGAGACGCGTGTTCAAACTCACAACCTTTTGATTAGACAGCTGATGCGCAATAAACAACTGAGCCTCCTGGTAGAAAGCAATTCCAATGTGCGAACTTCCTGTGGTAGAGATTGATAACACAATGTGCCCTGAACTGATCAAATCACTCAAGCAGCGCATACGCGGGCTTGCAAATTTCGAAAACTGTGTAACTTGTTCGGTGTTCATGATGTTCAGGTTTGATGTTGCGTAACCAATTATTTCTTCTTGCAGAATTCAGTTGCTTAGCAAAATTTGTTGGTATGATTTGATGCTATTCACAGAGTGGTGATCGATCACTTTCGCGTGTATTATTCTCGCTGTAATTTATTCTAAGAGAGACACACGACATTCCACCTACATATAAAATCTGTGTAATTCAAAATCCTATTATCGAAGACATTGAATTCCGTATCATATCTAATTGCTGATTACCACCAAAAGTCAGATAAATTGAGGGTTTTTTCTTTTTACAAACGTGTAAAGAGCACATGCATGGTTTCAGATAATGGAACCCCGGCCGTAAAAATTGTTTTTGCTTCTTTTTAACGCCGTTTCATTGTGATTAAATTTCAAATTGTCTAAGGATATTGTTCGACTGTATCACGGCAGCTTGATAATGCATCATAAGGTGTAATCTGACGGCAAATTATTAGATGCAATAAAATGACTTCACAGTACATGAAGGTCATAGATTCTATAGTCAGAATCATTCCTTTCTTCCCTTGCTAATAAACTGGCATACACATTGCCAACATAAGTGTATTCAAATAGCGCTGTATCCAGGGAATTCGCGGGGATGACCGATTCATGGTGTGTAAGCGAATATATCCCGACAGCCAGGGCTGAAGTCCCGACAGATAAAATATTCAAATTGCATCGTCAAAGCATGCCTTCATCGAAAGCATGCTTTGATGATGTAACTGAAATATTTTTATTGGTGTTGTTGTTCAACAACTCGGGAAATTTATTATGGATAAATACACGAGTCGTGCTTTCCAATTCCTTATTTAATTTGCATGCCTCGTACGACAAATTGGCCATGCTGCTCTCCCAACAGAACAACTCGGATGCAACAAGCCACTAATTGTATGACTGAATATGTTTGTCTACTCATCATGTCTAGTCCACATGACCACTAACAGAAGCCAAACGATATCTTAGACTCCAATCGAGACGAAAATGTCCCGACTGTAGACTTTTTAGGGGAAGGCATCACATCCTCTACATCTTCTCACTTCCCAAGATACATCTCTGATTACAGCCTGCTCGTCTGATCAACATTCAAGGAAGCTCTAGATCACTCACCTCAATATTTGTTATGGGAAGTTCTACCCAAAGCTTTAGGCTCGCATTATAACATTAATAAAAGCACAGTAGTAGATACAAAAGTTATCGTACATATCCGCTCTCAAATACACCTGCGGTTAATCGCATGCTGCTGGGAGATATTCCTGCTCAGGACAGGATTTCTTTTGCCACTGAAAGAAGAATAATCTGTGCGCATTTAACCCCAAGTGTCTCCTGTAACTTGAATAGATTCTTTCACCAATGATTTACATGAATTTTTCATTAAATCTTGTTGTGGCTGCTCAACAGCTCGCTTGATTGGATTTGATGAACATATCTAGAAAATACTCAGCAGGTTAAGAGCTAATGACACTGTGTTATTCCTTTGGCCCAGAAATAGCACGCCTATTCAATAACTGGAATTAGGGAGCGTGCTGGCTCTGTGTCTAGAGCATTGGACTTCAAACTGAAAGGTTCACGCCGGTTCCATCCTGACCAGAGGTAACTGCGTTGTATCTTGGGGCAAGGCACTCAATCTATTTGCCTATGTGGGTGCACAGTAGCCCTATGTGAGGCGGACATCACGCTGATGGTGCACTTATCTTCGACCAAAGCTTACTCCGTTTGTGCGGAGTTAGTACATTCGGGAGTCTGACACTTACTGTCGCTGCTCAGTGGTTCTCTTCGCGTACTCAGGTTTCCTCCACCCACGCAACAGTCCGACACACAATGACCCTGGCTGTCGAAAGTGTCATTAAGCCCTAAATAAATAAATAACCACTGTAATTATTCGACTTTTTTAGAATTTCTCAAGAGGAAGCATAGAGTATCAGGAAACTGAAAAGATTCAATAAACCAACAAATTTTCTTACTGCGGTACTATGGTCCAAAAAAAACGTTTACCCTCTCTCTCGATCAGATAGCAATCTGATTACTACCTTTTTACACGAGTGTATCGAAATTCCATTCACTGCAGCACTAGAAGCAATAAGGTGTGCACTTGGGCCATGAGGTTCAGCGGCGGGAGAGACTTAATGAAACTCTGTTATTTTATCTACTTAGTAAATCTCCCAGACAGCCACTGGTCTAAACTAGTGTTCCAGAATATTTGGAATTCAACCACATTAAAATTCAAATTCAAAAACATCAGTGAGGATAGTCCAAGTGAGGGTGTTAATAGAAAACTACTCTATGGAGATCTCGAACTAAGATGTAGGGACAACCCAGGGTGAAAAAGATTCGTCAGAGAAAGAGTCATGGAGGATAGTAATCTTAATTGGCGAGAACGAGTCAAATCAAAAAAGTTTTCTGGTGGCCTGCCTGACAAAGAGAAAACAGATTTTGAAGAGTACCTTGATGGCAAAATTCGAGGGGGGGGGGGGGCACTGCTTTTCAAGGCGAGGTCGCGGTCGTTGGAGTTTAGGAGAAAACTCGGGAAAGACAGTGAAAAGGAGTGTCAAATGTGTAATTTAGGCGTAGTGGCGAACCTGGAACACTTCGTATTAGAATGTCCAAAATACCAGGCTAACAGAATAAGATTCACTAGGAGTATAACATGGAAGTGGGATGGGAGAACGAAGGGCATGTAGTTGGCGGGCGACATAAAGGAGATGGTTAGTATGCTTATCGGAGAGATTGGGAAGGATGGGGTCCGGGATGTCATCAAGGAGTTCGTCTCTGCGTGTTGGGAGGACAGAAGAGGTGCGGGAATAGCGGGGAGTTGGGTGTACTGGGGTAACCAACGCCTTCTAACCTTAGTACCGCGACAAATCAGCGACCGGCCAAAGTGTTATTATATTATTACAGTAATGTGGAAACCTGTATGTGCGATTAGCGTCTTATTTGCGCGATATTTTCGTAACATTTTGACTTGAATATCGCGATATTCTCATTGCACTAACGGGTCATTCGGTCCTAATCACGCCTACCCAACGCGCCAATCGGTCGTAATTTGCCTTCCGAACTCGTTAATGTGACGGTCCTCAGAAAACATATTATGATCCAAGATGCCGTGTATGCCTGTGATACGATAGTTATGCAGCTTACAGGCCTGTGTTGAAAGTTTCAATGAAGGAAAATATGGACAACAGCGATTTTCATCGTTAAATTTGATATGAAGTGTTGAATTAAAATTTCCCTTCAAAAAACAGACTTTCTTGCGCAACAATTTAACAGTTTAACTCCTCCCGCCCATCGCTGTTGATATTCCAAACCGATGGGTGATGAAGGGGTGGTGTGATAGTGTCCATGAGATCGTTTCGCCTGGTGCGCAAGTTTTTGAACTGTTTTGGGTGTTGATATAATATGGTGCGAAAAATCAGTCGTCGACTTAAATGAAAATGAAAAACAAGACTCAATGTCCTTTCAAATTCTATTAATAAAATAATCTAAGTTCAACATTCCACAGTGAAAAAAAGCGAAAAAATGTACGACAAACGGTGAGAGCATGCGATGATGAGTTGCAACCACGCAGTTTTATACTTATACGTCGCGTATAATTTCGAGACTGCGGTGTTTGAACGGTAATGTAAAAAATAGTTGCTTTCATATCGAATCAATACTCTACCCCGACAGAGCATTGAGGAATTAAGGGAAAATATAGAATAAAAAATACTGTGCATTTTAATCATCTTAAATTTGAGATAATTTATGCGTGGTGCTATTTATAATGTATGGCACATCTGAAGGATCTTCGGGTCCTGGTGATGCCTGCACTATTTAGTTACGTGTTATTTCAACCACATATTGTTTTAGAAATTCAAATACCCACCATTGACGAGCTCAGTCCTCAGTTGTACAACTAATGTACTTCAAGGGCGTTTTACAATATTCTACGAACGTACGGCATCAAATACTTTTTAACAAGAACTACTGAAAAGGAGATGAAAACCCCATTATTTGCTGTGCTCGGGTTTTTTTTGTGGGGTAACTCTTACGCATACCACCACGATTGTTGTGTGTGTTTATACTATAACATGATTTTCGAGGGCGTTGGGCTCCATTACTGGATCGACATTAGTGATTAGCAGCCCAGCAATCATTAGCCGCTGATGGTCGTGGGGCTGCTAATCACAGCTGGAGGCCCAGTAATGGAGCCAAACGACGCCTGAGAAAATCATGTTATTATTATTATTATCAATACTTGAAATTATAAGAACGATTTTGACCCTTTTGTGAAAATAATCAAATCAATGTGAGACCCCATTTTTTACGGGATTTAAGGCATATTTATCTCAGTCAACAACGAAAGGTAAATTCGTAGGTTAATATAAACAGATTTCTAGGACGACGAAATGACGTCAAGCGCAGAACGCCAGCGCGCGCCCTAACCGGTCCGCGGACGCTAATGTCTAACGTATGTCCAAGTATTAACGCGATTGTAGCGCACAATGAATTGATAATAATTAACTTTAACGGATTGTAAACAGACATTGAGAAATGTGCTAGGTAAATCATACTGGAATCCGCCCTACGTGAGAGAAAGTCATATAAGAATGCATCTGATTAGATTTTACGCATCCGAGTGTCGTTATGACGTGAATGAAATGTTTCAACTCAAAACAGTGTCAAGCAAAAATTTAAACAGGTAGCC
The DNA here is from genome assembly GCA_031216915.1 of Pictodentalium vernedei. Lineage (NCBI taxonomy): Eukaryota > Metazoa > Mollusca > Scaphopoda > Dentaliida > Dentaliidae > Pictodentalium > Pictodentalium vernedei. Next base: position 472,134,096 of record CM062297.1, read on the forward strand.
GAAGGTGATATTTTTCTTGAAAAATGTGAGAATTATTCACTGAATCACTCAATTCTAGTTCAATCGTGGGATAAATACAGAACACAACTCGCGCATAGTAAGTGGGACCGCAATCAACGATACTTTGGCGCATGTGAAGTATAGGTGAAACTCAAATTCGGCTCGTTGATTTCAGTACCACCGTACTCCACCTCTTCGCGTTTTGTCTTAGTATTACACCGACCCCTTACCTTCCGTTATACAAAAACAAGCACGCGCATCATTGTGAAGACACATGTACAGCTAGCATCATTAAATGACCTGATTACTTTTTGCGATGTTCCCGATTGCATCACTGGCATTGTGAATGGTATGAATGAGTGAGAAAGTTGTCTTGAATCAATCAAATAGTGTGGAAAGTGCCGTGGGCCCAAACTGAATAGGTCAACAAAACCGAACTGGAGACTGAACGTACTTTCATACTGGATGCTGCCACGTGAATTTCTTCTTGCAAAAATTCACTGATGACCTTCAAAGTGTACTATAAGATTACAAGGTGATTGCTTGAATGTACGATTTTGTTGTTTAGAAGTGTATATATTTTTGATAATCTTTCTCACTCCGGCTAAATATAAAGCGTAAATATAGATATATTACGGATCCTGAAAACATATTTATCACTTAAACAGGCGAGTAAAATAATTCATGCACTGTTGATTAAGAATGAAAGTTTATGGCCATTAATGCGCGTGTGTTGAACGCTATTTTGAGCTGTGTGATAATAAATTAAAGGAAGTAAAGACCAGTGGTCTTATGCAGTCATCACCTTTGTAATTATGTCCAGTTAATAGTTAACTATCGTAAAAACACGTATCTGTTCTGTCACCGAATGTCGATATATATCGAAAATACGAGACGTTCAAAGAAACTTGAAAGAGAATGTTAAATTAAGACAGATCTGTAGCGGCCAAGTTCAAGGGAATCAAGTAAAATGGGAATGAATGTCCATTTGTTGGAATAAGAGTCGGGCTTTTCTCGAAAATTAATTTCCAGTCTCAAGGCGTGAAAGACTGTGGGTCGTAGGCGATGAGTTTGGGATGCCCCATGCTAAAGGTTAGAGGAGGTGCCGCATCGATGTGAAAGTAAAGGCACGTTATTAATGTAAGGAGAACCACAGAGCACATATTTACAGTAGGAACATTCGCGGGCTAAGTCGGTGGCCATATGTGAGTGTAGGATCAGAAATAAGAAGTACGAGCTCCGGAAGCTTGCATTTACGTAGACGATATTACCTCCTGTAGAAGGCAAGCCATATGTACAGAGAGTAGACTTTGCCTGTGTGAACATTAGTCCGAGGTAACTAGAGGGAAGTAGTTAACCATCGTAGTAGCGGCTGTTATGAGTAAAGGCGTCCAGTAAAATAACGTTACGTTTGAGGCTGTGCGACGGCAGTGATAGAGTATCATTCTGTTACATGTTGGTGTAAAGGCGTCCATTAAAGTGACAATACGTTAGTGACCATACGGCAGTTATAGAGTGAATTTCCAGTGGTATGTTCGTGAGCCGAGTGGATCAACCACCAGCGATAAGGAAGGACCAACGACAAAGAAGGAGCAACCAGCGTAAACAGAGAACGCGGGCCCGCAAAGTGACTCAAAAACAGTGTGGATGGGGTGTGATTGACGTTTTATTTTTCTTATTCATTGGATTTCATGTAAGGCACAAGTAAATATATGTTTCTTCTTCTGTGTATGTGTTAAAATTGTTGTTTTCAGTGAACCTCTGTTGATTATACTTTTTGATGAAAAGTCACTGATCCCTTCACCACCCAACAAAAATGAAACGGGTAGGTTCGACGAGTGAGACATGCGTTCACGCACGAATTTAGGTGACACTCCTTGAGTCAAGGCTGAAAACGCGGCGTGAATCCGTTTCTCCCGGCAACGACAACGCCTGGTTTCCGACATATGGCGAGGCTAATAGTGGATTGCCCTAAATGGTAACGATTGAAAAGTTCAGAAGCAACAGGATCACTCAATGACAATTTTAATACATGTTTCAGTTATAATGTTCATACAGATTGCCGCAATGAAATTTTGATAGTTTTCAAAAATTGTTTAGTGGTTAATCTTAAATTAGCTCTTTAATTCGATCGGGGAATTGAACATAACGGTGGTGGAAATCCTCGCGAAAGAATAGCACGCGGTATAGGTTAGGGAATAATTAACCCGTTAGGTAGAAAATATTTTTGTATAAAATTTTCACTGATAAATTTCAGAAATGGATTCCCCAAGCTTGGAACATTTGATTAGTATGGGAGAGCGGTTGGACTTCGCAGGTAGTGAACTACAAAAGATTGTAATAAAAGAGGAGCAAAAGCGTGTTGTGAAAGGAGTGGCCACAGAGTTAGAGCGTCCGGTTACGTTGAAGCGCGAGGAGGCTGCCTAACGGGCAGCGGAACGCGAGAAAGAGGTGGAGAGAGCTGAAAGAGAGGCAGCACTAAGAGCGGAAGAAATTCAGGTTGAGCGCCAAAGAGCTGAAATAAAAGCTGCGTTAGAGTGAGAAGGAGTTGAAAGAGAAGCCCGTACGAGCGTGAAAGGGTTGATAGGGCGCGCGAGGAAGCTGAAAGACCATACGAGAAGGAGCTGTAAATTCTGAGGGCTAGGGAGCCGTTTCCCGATGCTAATGGCAGACGGGGTGGAGAAAGGTCCGGGGGAAACGTGAAAGCACCTTATCCGCTGTTACCTAAATTCAATAAACAGACTGACGACATTGACGCTTACTTGCAGAGGCTCGAACGGTTTGCTTCGAGTCAGGGTTGGCCAGAGACAGAGGGACGCACGGTGCAAAACAATCGGGCCTGAGGCAGTGCGTAGACCGGGGCAGCTTAGTTTGGAAGGGGAGAGAAACGATCCCTATAATTAGTGGGATGCGTGAGACATTTTGAGGGCTAGGGCGCAGTTACCCGAAGCTAATGGTAGACAGGGCGGAGAAAGGTCTGGGGAAAACGCGAAGGCACCTTATCCGTAGTTACTTAAATTCAATGAACAGGCTAACGACATTGACGCTTACTTGCAGAGGCTCGAACGGTCTTCTTCGAGTCAGGGTTGGCCCGATGTCGCGTGGAGGGGGGGTCAGCCTTAGTCCTCTGCTAACGTGCAAATCGCTACAAGTAAACGTGAACATGCCCTCTGACAAAGCTAATGACTACGGTGAGCTGAAAAGGGCTATCCTAAAGAGATACCAGCTCACAGAGGAGGGGTTCAAGTCGAAATTTAGAGAGTGCAAGGCTAAAAAGAGTGAAAGTGTGTATCAGTTTGTTCCAAGAGCCACAAGATATTTCGACAGGTGGGTCGAACTATCAGGAATTGAACCTCCCTAAAGGACCTACTTATCAAGGAGCAAGCTATGTCGCCGTGTGCGCCCATGATGGCATTGTTAGTTATGGAGAGGGATCCGGATAGTGTGGAGGAAATGACTGGGGTGGCGGAGCTGTATTTGGAGGCTCATGGATGGTGTTTGACCCAAAGTAGGTCGGGAAGAAATGGGGGTAAGCGGGTTGAAAAGTCCCCCGTAAGAACCCAACACTCAAGTTCGGTCAATGACCGAGTCACTACCGGGTCGGGATTCGCGAAGTTAATTTGTTACATTTGTGACAAAAAGGGGCACCTGGCTCGGGACTGTTGACGGAAGGCTATATCGGGGAGACCAAACGGGTGCCCAGCAAAGAATGGGAGGAGGGACCCGTCCCCGAAAAGCTGGAGAAATAGCAATAATGTCAATCAGTTTTCTGGGAAGAGACAGATACAGATACAGTATATTCGGGTTATGTGGGGCAAGAGGCAGGCCGTATGCTACGAGACACAGGGTATGGTAGCGTTGCTGTCAAGCGGACACTCGTCACTGACGAACAGCTGGCGGACCAAAATCACACGTGCGTGTTCATAGATGGGACGGTGAGGAGGTACCCCCTTGCAAAAGTGAGAGTACACACCCCTTTCTTCATTGGCGAAGTGGAGGCCATGTATATGGAGTCGACCATTTATGACCTGGTGGTAGGCAATATACCCGGAGCAAGCACAGAGACCGACTAGGTATGGTCGGGAAGGGACTCACCTTAAGGGACTTCTGCGGTTGACGCCCGGGCTCAAGCTGCGAGGGGAAAGCGGCCAATAAAGCGCCTCAAAGTACTTGGGGAGACAGTTGAAGAGGTCCACGTGGAAAATCTCATGGAAGCACAGAAGGAGAACCCCACATTGAATGAGGTTTGTGAGTTAGCCAAAAGTAGTGATCCAATAGCTACGAGGGGTAAGGGGCGATATACTATGGGGGCGGACAAGGGTTTGCCCTATCGAGTGTATGAAGAAAGAAGGGTGGAACGAAACGCGAGGTGAAGCAAATCATCTTTCCGCAAAAGTATCGGAAGCAGGTGATGACACTAGCGCTAATGCTCGACCGGGTCACGACCAGTTTCCATTCGCCTTGCATTATGGGAGACGTCACGGAATTTTAACATTCGTGCGACGTGTGTCAGAAGACTGTGCCCAAAGATAGCGTGCCCAGGATTCCGTTAGGGGAACTTCCCCTGATTAGCACACCGTTTGACAGGGTAGGAGTGGACTTAATCGTTCCGATTAAACCCATGTCGGAGAGGGGGAAAAAGTTTATCCTGACAGTAGTGGATTGTGCTACAGGATACCGCGAGGTAATCGCCCTTTCTAAACTTGAGACGTAACGCGTGGCTGGGGCATTGCTCGAGGTGTTCAACAGGCTGGGTTTCCTGAAGGAGATTCTGACGGACCAGGGGTCCCAGTTCACCTCGAGAATGTTGGAAGAGGTGTGTCGAATTGTTGCGGTGAAACAACTATCCATTACCCCCTATAACCCCAAATCCAATGGACTGTGCGAGAGGCTCATTGGGGTTCTAAAATGGGTGCTTAGAAAAATGTGCTTTTATTATGCCTCACGTTTGTAACATCAGCCGTGATTGGTTAATTTGACACCTTCTAAAAGTCATAGTACTGAAGTTTTGGGGCAAAACGCGGGTACTATCGGAACGTTCTTCCCTGGAGACAAGAGAACGTAGACAATGTAAGCTCCACTTCCATTGATCAGCGTCGATTGGAATTTCTCAACACCAAACGCTGGCTCCGTGCCCGTTTAACTTTTTTCGTCACCGGTAGACACAAACTTACCAACAAATATATCATCTTCAGCGGGTGTGTTTTCAATTTTAACTGCAAACAATGAATTCAAAAGAATCAGAAATATTAAAAACTCACATGTTGCTCACCACTTTAGTGAATCCTGAATATGAGTTATGACTTCAATCAATTATATTTCCACAAGTTTTGTACTCCTCGACCTCACTTAGCCTCCGCCTCAAGTTCAAAATAAATTGTTTCACTCCGTTTAATTCTATCAACTGTCGTCGTCCGAGAAACATGAATTTATATTCCATTAATTTATACCACATATCACACAAGCATTAACAATGAATTATAACATGAACAGCAGGATGCAGTTGTAAACACTGGCATTTGGTGATAACAGAAACTCCCAAAGCGACGGCACTTGTGACAAGTCATTCGAAGAGACGTCATTCCTTCGAAATGACGTCATGTTTTTGGATTCGACTACATTGTTATTACAAGATTGATGGCATGTTGCAGTTAACGTTTATCAATGAAAGTTATTTTTTGTTCGGCATAATAAAATAATTAGAACGTTTCTTTTCATGTTCTATCGGTCGATAGTACTTGAGCTTGTGTGATTTTTGAAATAAAACCGTCAGCAGCTTCGCTGCTTCAGGTTTTATTTCAGAAATCACACAAACTCAGGTACTATCGACCGATAGAACATGAAAAGAAACGTTCTAATAATATAATAGTGAGGTGCCCAGGGCGACCACAGGATTCTCTCCGTTCGAGCTGCTCCACGGCCGAAGAGTGAGAGGTACAATGCAAGTGCTCAAGTACCTATGAAATGAGGAAGAAGTATCTCCAGTGCGTAACATGTACCAATATGTGTTGGACCTCTGAAACATGATGGGGGAAGCATGCTTGCTGGCACGAGATAGTATACAAAAGGCCCATGGTAGGCATAAACACAACTATGACCGTGGAACGAGGCAGGGGAAGTTTTTGGTGGGTCAGAAGGTAACTGTCCGTTTACCCACCGACCACAATAAATTGCTTTCACAATGGGAGGAGGTACAGGGGAGGTGGCGGTGGTTATTGCCACCATAGAGCCCAATGAGGCAGTCGACACGGGGGTCGTGGATGACAATAACCTATTGCATCTAGGGGAGCTAAGCCGGGTGAAGACGTATAGGGACATCTTAGTCTGTGAAGACCTATCAGAGGAGCAGCGTCACGAAGTCCGGGGTTTGCTGAAGGATTTCAGCGATGTATTTTCGGAGAATCCAGGGACCACTGACCTCGAGGAGCACAAGATCAAGCTCACTACTGCCGAGCTAGTGCGGGCTAAAGCCTACCCCATCTCCTACGCCCATAGAATGGAAATGAGGTAGGAAGTGGAGAAGATGTTGGACGGGAGATTTTGGAACATTCCAAATCCCCTTACAATTCTCCCATTGTTTTAGTTAAGAAGGACAAAAGAGTACGTTTTTCTTTTGACTTTAGGCGACTTAACGGGATAACGAAGTTTGACAATAAGCCTATGGGAAACATGGAGAACCTGCTGGCAGTGCGACAGGGGGGGGGGGGGGGGGGCAAGTATTTCAGTAAAATTGATTATGTAAAGGTTACTGGCAGATCCCAGTCAGGGCAGAAGACAAACAAATGACAGCATTCACGACTCTGGACGGCTGTTATCACTTTCGTGAGCTCTCTTTTGGGATGGTAAACGCGGGTGCAACTTTTAATAGAATGATGCGGAAACTGTTACCCAACTTCTGGGATATCGCCCATTACGTGGAGGATAACCCCTGTAAGACAAAAACATGGACGCAATATATGGCAGGGCCTTTGAGAGCTATTTCGAAAGCTCGGAGGGGGGGGGGGCAGGACTCGCAATGAAACCCTCAAAGTGTCAGACAGGGTTTAGGACCAACGAGTTTCTTTGTCACAAGGTTGGCGAAGGCAAGGTTGAAATGAATGACGACATGCTCGAGTGGATCCGTAACGCGAGTCCTTCTCAGACAAAGCGATAACGTAGGTCCTTATTGGGACATGCCGGGAATTACCGGAAATTCATCCCCAATTTTTCCGAAATTGCGACACCACTGATGGCCTCACGAAGAAGGGAAGCCGAACAAAGTTACATGGGGACCGCATCAGGACTGGGCATTCAAGGTCTTGAAGGACCAGTTGAACTGGGTGCCCACCCTCTGCGTGTCTGATTGTTCTATAACGTTCCTAGTTCTAACTGGCGCATCCAACACAGGCGTTCTTTACAAACTGGATCGGTCTTTTACAACTGTTAGAATTGTTCTGTATTGGCTGTGTCATTCTCAAACGCGATGAAGGTGGCGACAGTGTAACGAATTCGAAATAAGCACAATTTCAGATTATTCGATTAACCCTTTACCCAACGAATCGCCCGCATCCGCCCGCGTAATATGCAAATTCAGCAACTGAAAAAATATTACTTTTCGAAAAAATTTAACAAAACCAAATCATGTGACCCCTCTTTGGAACGAGCTCGTTCCAAAGAAGAGTCACATGATATGGTTTTGTTAAAACTTTTTGCAAAAATTTAAAAAATGATATTTAAAATAATAATTTTGAAATCGTCTGCGTTGGGTAAAGGGTTAAACTAGATTGCATCTGCATGAGTGGGTTCATAAAGACAATTTACGAAACGCTAAACATTGAGACAACGAAATAGATTGACTTAAAAGACACTCGATGGCCAAAACGCTGCCAATAACAATGCGTTGTATAGACAGAGCCATCTGGTTTTAATAATTTATTTATTTATTTATTGGTACTTGGGGTCACCTATTTTAATAAACGTGTCTGATAAATACAACATTAATGACTGTCGAAGTTTTGAACTAATATATGTGGGCAGATAAGAAAGAAATGCATTGTACAAAGTGAGTGGGATGTTTCAGATTAAACACGGAATAGATGTCACAACGGTAACAGAAACAAATCAGTAACTAGAGAAACAAAATTTACTGCATCCAGTAAATTTAGATCTGCGTGAAAGGGGCTAAAGCATTAGAAGAAAAAAACAAAATAGAAAGAGAATTTATGGAGGCTTATTTTTGGGGGTGACATATTTTTAAAGAACTCAGAAATAGGTTATCGTTAATAGTATTTAAAGCTATTCATACAAGACTCAGATAATTTTTTTCAAGAAACCACAAAAAACACAAGTGCACAGAATTAAAAGGGTTTGATCAAGGAATCAGAAATGCACCATTTTTGTACTGCCACTTATTTGAATAATGCTAAGAGCAGTAATGTGAGTGTGGAAAGGTTAACGTTATTCTCAATGAAATAAAATCTTTGGAATCCACATTGAAGTTTTGAGAGGGTTAGAAGCAAGTAACTGAATAAATTATACTTCATTTTCTTGCAAAGCAAAGGGTTTCTCTCAGCTTAGTTCGAGGAACTAATATCTGATTATAATAACAAGATTACATTTAATGATTGACAGCTAACGCCACAGATGTTTACATTGTGTCCAGTGTGAATAACATAACATAGTATTGCTTGGGGATATTTTACTGTATCGGGAAATTGGAGGCTGTGAAAACCCTGTGGCCGACTGGGCCATATTCAAGGGCTCTAGAGATCTGAAAAACATATTCCAAAACTCAGCGAGATATGACAATTCATTTTCGAGTTATCATGCAGGAAACAGTACTTAGAAGACAAAAGACAGGAGAATAAGAAGAAGAAGAAGAAGAAAAAGAAAAAAAAGAAACCGTACAAAAGCAATAGTCTGTGTGTTTCACACATACTAACTAGAGAAACAGAATTTACAGTATTCAGTAAATTCAAGTCTATGTGAAAAGGTTAAAGTATCAAGAAAAAAGCTATATAGAAAGAGAATGTATGGAGGCTTACTTTCGGTAGTAATATATTTTTAACCAAACAGAAAGGGATTTTCGTTAACAGTATTTACAGATATTCATACACGAATCAGAAACTTTTTTCTACGAAACCAGAAAAGACATCTATGTGCATAGTATTCCAAGGGTTCGATCAAGGAATCAGAGGTTGACATTACTGGCTCTGCCACTTATTTGAATGATGAGATACATATATAATCTTCAGAATTGTATTAGTTGTTATAAAAAGCAATTCCTAATAGTTCTGAAAGATATGCACTTAATGACCTGTGTTGACCACATTGAGGTGGACCACATTTTGAACCTTCAGCAAGTTTTTACTCATTCGGTGAAGGTCACACCAAGCCTGAATGGAAATTTCTGTGAATAACGCTGGCTGGTTTTGATGTTATGTTGGATAAAGGGTTATGTTTGCTTTACTTTGGAAGGTAAACCTGAAAAGGTGACCTATTCCATATAGAATTAAATATTACAGAAAGAAAAGCGTAAAAACATATTGTAGTCATGAGTTATATGAAAGGTGTTTGTACTCACATTCAAGTATTAAGAGGGTTAAAAACAGACCATTCAAATATTCCATTTCATTACATTATAATAGTGGTAGGTGTATCGAGAAAGCCATACACAACTCCATCCCGAACCTGTTGATCCTGAGCTATGATTGAGAATAAATAAATTTTAAAAATGCTTTGAAATGTGAAGGGTTCTTTACACAACATGGTTTGAGAATTAATTTTGTAACATGATATTAAATAAATATATAATGTAACAGTTACAGCTATTTCTCTGACCTCTATATTTCTGAGAGATTCTCTAAAGTTTTAAATAATGGCTATTGCTTCAATGAACTCATTTGCCAGTACAGAGTATCAGTACAACAAAACCATTAAGATAGGATTGATTGTATTCGGGTTATCATCTTGACAAATAGTGCATAGACGACAGAAATGTTACAACTACACCATCAAGGCATGCCTTCTATCAATTTTATTTATTGGGTTTAACAACACGTTTGACAGTCACTGTCACCTTGTGTCGGACAGTTTTACGGGTTGAAGAAGACGGAGTACCCTAAGCGAACCACTGAGCAACGGCGAACAACTGTCAGGCTCCCTATCAGATTGACTAAACACAAGCAGGGTTAGCATTGGTTGACGACAAGTACACCATCGGTGTGCAGTACGCGTTAGTGAGCAACGCCACCGGCCCCCACGTGAGCAATGTTGGCGAAGTGTCTTGTCCAAAGACACAACACAGTTTCTGCAGCTGGGATTTGAACTGAGGACCTCTCGGTTTGCATCCATCACATCCTCCTTCTGAGTCACGACGCCCTTCTATGAGTTTAATTGGAATACTTTGGAGGCTTATTTTCGGGGATAAAAGATATTCATTCAGAAATCTGATAAATGTTTTTAAAAACCAGAAAAGGCATATATGTGCACAGCATTCAAAGGGTTCGATCAAGGGATGCATTAGGGGTCCAAACCTGTGTTTTCCAGCAATTCTAAAAAATGCACTCAATGATCCCTGGGTATCCTCAGTGACATTGACCCATATTGTAAACCTGTATCGAGTATCGGCTCATTTGGTGTTGGTCACATGTCTATACGTCATACCATGCTTGAGATATGAGCGTGACCCACTTTCCAAAACTTTGACCACGCCCACTCTTTTTTATCTAAAATTCATGTATGAACTTCGGGAATGCAATATGGGGTCAAAAATGTGATTTCCGCAATTCAGAAAAATGCGCTCAATCACCCCTAGGTGACCTCAGTGACCTTGACCCATATTTTGGCCCCATTGAGTGTCGACTCATTTGTTGTTGGTCCCATGTCCATAGGTCATACCACGCATGCGATATGGGCATGACCCACTTTCAAAACACACCCACTGACACCCCTAATGCCCCAGGAATCTGAAAAACATAGGGTGCCTAGAACTTGTGACTATGTCAGTATGCCAAAAATCAACGTCGTAGGACAATTCGTCTTCGAGTTATCGTGCGGACAATAAAGTGCTTAGAAGATAGCAGACAGAAGAAGAAGAAGAAGAAGAAGAAGAAGAAGAAGAAGAAGAAGAAGAAGAAGAAGAAGAAAAAAAAAAAAGAAAAAAAGGAAAAAAGAAACCGTATAAAAGCAATAGACTGTGTGTTTCCCACAGACTAATTAAGATAGATCTAAGCGGCCAAGTTCAAGAGAAGCAATTAGTAGTAGAATTAGTGTTCTGGTGATCGAAATAAATGTCGTGGGATTTCTTGAAAATTTGATTCCAGTTTGAAGACGTGTAAGACTGTGGGTCGTAGGCGAGCGAAGAGCGGGGGATGTCCCATGCTATAGGTTAGTGGAAATGCCGCATAGGTGCGAAATTATAGGCACGTTGTAACTTAAGGGGAGCCATAGAGCTCATATTTAGAATAGGAACAGTCGCCGACCAAGCCAGTAGCCATATCTGAGTGTAGGATCGGAAATAGGAAGTACGAGCGCAGTGAGTTATTTGCATTTGAGGAGATGGTACTATCTGTTGTAGAAGGCAAGCCATACATAGGCAGAGTAGGCTTTGCCTGTATGAACATTATTCTAAGATAAATGGCGGGGGGCATTTAACCTCATTGGTGGCGACTACTTGAGAGTAGAGCGTCCAGTAAAGTGACAATGAGCTGGTGGCCGCGCGATGGCAGCGGTAGAATGACATCACATATTAGAGCAAAGGCGCACGGTAAAGTGACAATACGTTAGTGGCCGTGCGACGGCAGTAAAAGGGTGAAGTGAAAAGGCGACCAAAGTCCAAACACCAGTGCCAAGGAATGGAATTCAGCGACAACAGAGAATGTCGGCCCGCAAGTGATTCAAAAACTTTGTGGATGGGGTGTGATTGACGTTTTGTTTTCTGATTCCTTGGATTTCATGTAAGTCAAAAATTACCATATAAAATGTTGTTTTTGGTGAACCCCTGTTGATTTTATGCTTTTTGAGGAAAAGTTGTTGACCCCTTCAGGATAAGAATCACCCCAAGAAACGCACCTACGGATTCAGGCGACACTCTTTGAGTTTGGGTTGAATACGCGGCCTGAATCTATTTCCCCAGCAGCGACAAAGCCCAGTTTCCGACACGTTTTATTTGTGAATCTGCAAGGCGTACGAACAGTTTTACCAAATACCGTTGCCTACGGAGTGTGAATTTTCTCATCGTGTATCCTTGAAACACATTCGTCTTTGATATTTTGCTACCACTGAATATTCATTTTCAGCAGGTTTACAAACTACTCTACCATATAGTCTGGGATTGTTTGTCTAGGGAATACTGCCGTCGTTTAGTTTCCTAACACATTGATGTCATAAGTGCTAATGGTATGTCTCCCTCTTATATCACCGTGGGAATACATTCGATCCAATGTTCTCTAAATATGTGGCCACAATATCCACAATATCTCACACGTAACAAGTGGGAGAAGGCATACGCCAATGGGTTGTACTATTGTAATACTTCTTTGTGTACGGCTTAGACTTGACTTAACTGCTTGGTCAGCTGAGAAAGTAGAAATGTCAATCCATATAAACCTTATCATACCGTTTAGATGCAATGACTCTCACACCATTGGCCCCGACAGAATTTTGTGCCGAAACCGTTGTTTCACCGAAGGTTGGTTTTCCATCTCTGCTTGATTAAAACGTCTTTCTCTATGTTTCGGCGCAATACACTTTCTAACTGGGGTTAGGTTATACAAATTCTTCCCACAGGCGAACCACAGCTTGGTGCATTTGGCCAACAGCAACACAATAATCATCTGCGTGTGAATTTATACTGCCATATTCTGAGAGCAATTGTCTGGCTGCGGATAAACCATAGGCATATGCTTGAGTTAGAGCTGGGGTCACGAGATAGTTGGGTTTGATATCTAATCGATGTGTACTCGATACCCTATTAAATCCACTATGAAAAGTAGTGTCAAACTCTACAGCATGTATTCATTACATGAATCTCAGAAAATGAATGTACAATATCCATTGAACTAAAGTTAAGCAATTGTAGTTATTTGTACAAGTACTCACATATAACCTAATTAATCCTTGGCCTCAACTCGGCTATAAAAAATGACCACTGGTCGAGTTTTTTCTCTACCAATCACCTGGAGACTATGGCTGATGGGTTCAGTTCTAAATTACTTGAAGTTGCGTCCGAATAATACCCAATAAAATAATCACGTCAGGAGAAAACAACCAGACTGGATGCACAGCCGAACAAGACTTCGTCAGAGTAAACGAGTATACAGACACGCTAAACGTGCTTGTTTTGTGAGGCTTGGGCTACGTGTCGGCCCAAACGGAACGAGATAGTAGATGCTTCAAGAATGGCAAAGATTAATTACAACAGTAAAATGCAAACCACTGTATGTAGTTCCGGTATATCATCCGATGAATTTTTAAATACACTAAAAACACCTTGGATACGATCAACCGGCAATCCCTGCAATATTTTATCAACTTAAATTCTTGTCTTTGAATGCCAATAAAGCAGAAGCATTGTACGATTATTTCTGCTCCGTTGCATATCTCGATGCCACAGATGCGTTACTTCCACGAGCAAATTTCCCCAACAGACCAACCTTGAGTGACATAACTTTGAATCTTTCCGGTGCATCGGAGGCTCCAATAGCTCTTAATGCATCAAACATCTCTGGTCCGGACTTGATCAGTCCAAGGCTATTCAAAGAATATCGTTCCTCGTTGTGTGAGCCTCTTACCGTCCCCTTCAACATCTTACTTGATAACTATTACTTCCAGACAAGTTGGAAAAAGGCGAGTGCTACACCTGTTTTAACGACATCGCCTTCTAATCAGATTATCAACTATAGAACAATACACCTAATTAGCGGTGTCGGTATACTATTTGAAAGGTGTGTCTTTAAAAATTATGGAGCTTCTTAGAGGAAAATAATATATTAGACCTGTTCCAATCGGGATTCACAGCACGAGATTCTACAGACAGATCGCCTGCTTACGGATCTTTACGACGAATTATGTCATGCATTAGACGGCAAAAAGATGAGAGTATTTTTGTGTGACGTAAGTAAGGCGTTTCACAAGGTCTGACACGCGGAACTTCTATACAAGTTAGAACAAATTAGAATCACAGGGAATCTTTTGAAGTTCTTTAAATCGTATCTTAGCGGTAGAGGCTCGTGGTTTGTAGGGAGTCTTCTACTTGGGGACCAAGCAGCCTGGGGTTCCACAAAGATTGATCCTTGGCCCTCTACATTTTCTGATTTATATCAATGACATTGTTTTCCACCAGACCAGTAACATTCGCCTATTATCAGACGGCACTTCCCTAAACCTAGTCGTCGAAAACTCCGAAGAAGCCTCAGAACTCGTGAACGGAGGCCTAGCCACAACTGTGGGCTCACACCAGGTTAATCGGATTTAATGCAGAGAAAACAAAAACGATGATAATATCACCGAAAACGGAACGAACACCATACCCACCTCTTAAAATGTGTTACGTACCACTAACAGCTGTCCTTTTAACACAAACACTTAGGAGACGTAACAAGCAATAACTACACTTGGGTGAATCACATTGAACAAATTAGCCCTAAAGCTTGGTAATCCATTGATTTAATGCGGAGGCATAAATTTGTACTGGATCGGAATATACTCAAAAAAATATATTTCCCCTTTCTAAGAACTCTTCAGGAGTATGCTGACACTGTTTGGGATTACTGTACAGAATCTTGCTCAGTGCAAATAAAACTACAGGGCTGCCACATCCACGGGGCAGCTGATCCCCCCGAAAAAAGTGTGGTCATCATAAGATTTTCTAAGTTGAAAAGGGGCATAACTCTGGTAAAATTAATCAGGACAAACCCATTTTCGAACTTGACCCGTATTTTGATATGTTTGCACCACATATCAAGTTTGGTTACAATCAAACTATCTTGAGGGAAGTTACCACCCGGAAACCAAAAATCATAAGATTTTCTAAATTAAAAAGGGGCATAACTCTGGTAATATTAATCAGGATGAACCCGGATTCGAACTTGACCTGTATTTTTATATGTTTAAGCCACATATCAAGTTTGGTTACAATCAAACGATTTCAATGGAAGTTATCATCCGGAAACGAAATGTAAACGGACGGACGGACAGACGGACGGACGGACGGACGGACGGACGGACGGACGGACGGACGGACGGACGGACGGACGGACGGACAAAAAAAAAGGCGTGACGACTATATCCCCCGAAATTTTTTTTCGGGGAGATAAAAAACCAGATAGCTTCCGCCAGAATTGTGACTGGCGCCAGTGTCGGTACAAGTACATCTCGGTTATATTTATAAACATTTTGGGGCCCTTTGGCAATAGATGCGAGAAACATAAATTAGTACAGGTCTTTAAAATGTCTCATAAGTTGGTTACAACCTATACAGCAAGCAAGACAACTCCACCCAAACTAACTAATCAGTAGATTTTCGTAATAGCAGTGACCTCCGTATCCCCTATTGCCGCACAATTACACATCAGACATCATTTGTTTCGTCCGTGACTAAGATATGGAATGGTCTCCCGGTAAATATTAGAGAGGACTCTCAGCATAGTGATTTTAACAGTACCTAAGCAGGGCAAGTAGACGACAAATCCCATTCTTTTTTATGGACCAAGCCACGTAAAACACAAATTTACCACTGTCGTCTACGACTCAGATGCAGTGGTCTAAACGCCCACCTATATGATAACCACCAGGTACAGTATTCTCTGTGTCGATCCAGAAACAAGTGAACACTTTCTCTTGATCTGCCCAATATATACTAATTTTCGGGATAATATGTTGGAACCCCCTCCCCCGAGGCATAGACTGCGCAGCGATCTTATGTTGATCCCGAAACAACTACGATGAAGTCAATCTCTCGTTTTTGAGTTTGTACTGGACTTTATTTGGCCACTAGTAGGTTCAACTGACTGGCGCAAAAGGGATGTCTTCGGATCGACGCCCTATTGCCCCCTCCCCTGGTAGGCTACAATTCTGAACTTCCTCATTGTGTAGGTGTATATGTAGAGTGTGGGACAAATACCCTTTGCATAGCCTCCGGGCGATTCGGTCGATAGCAGACAACTGCATAAATTATGAGCATATTAGTGACCTGAAAATGGCTTCCGATGCTTACCCCAAACAGTTTGAAAGCAAACTAGGTGTGGTACGCACGTTCTGGGTGATAAGAAAAAAGATGCTTCCGCATTGTGTACAACGCAAATGACTTGCATTGCGTCTCATGAGTAACACTCAACATTTCTTAGGATTGTTCACACACGCGCTACTACACTATGGGATTGGTTGGGTTGGCGATTGACATGCTTCGGCTGGGTTGAGTAAATATGAACCCAACTGTGTTCATATTCGCCAGACGCTGTTGGTTTGGATTGGTGTTTGGCTCATCTGATTTCGGAGTGTGCTATTACGTTTTGTTATATGCTTGCTCATTGGATGGCGCAGAGTCAGAAAAAGGTCTATATTCTAATAAAAACAAATCTGTTTCAAGAGTACTGGATCTGAGAGACACAAGAGCCTAAGGCGAAAGAAATTCGTCTCAATAAAACACAAGCAGCACAGGGAAAAAAGCAATTTTCGCCTAGATTTCGGCCTGATGAAGACCTTCGTCAGGGTACAGACGCAACAAGAAAGACTACACACAGACGACGAAAGAAATTAAATGTGGCGATAGAAGTCCCCGTAAGCCAAATTCTGACTCAACGGGTGTGTAATACAACCCGAAAAGAAAGGAAACCGTGGTAAAAGTAGAAAGCAAAATTTGAACAAAACATACTGTTAGACAAATTCTGAAAAGTATTCTAGAAAGTCCGCACTCCCGTAGAACCCGATTTTAGTATATCCTTCGAAAATAAAAGGAACTGGAATTTTAGAAATGTCCAGATCCTTCCTTGTATTACATATAAGTGAGATAACTGGATGATTAAAACAAATGTGTTTGCAGTCCGTCGCCTTAAAATGCACCAAATAGCCCGCTAGGATGAAATTTTAGAGTTTGGTAATTTTCTAGCTGGTGCGAAACGACATGGGGATGTGCTGGGACTGCCCCCTTGATTGGATAGTGCCACTAAAGGCTTGTCAGTTCTATTTTTCTGGTGTAGGGAAGCAATTATGTAAAACTTGTATCTACAAGACCATTACTAGTGGGTTCCAACGCTGCCTAAAACACTTAGATGATCGCCAGAAGTTAAAAGCGAACAGATTTCGCTCGGATTAAATGTGCAAGTAGGCTAAAAAGACATTGAAGAGGATGACAATAGTAGCGTCGGACAAAAATAAAATGCGTCCAGGCCTCTGTGTGCAGTTTCTTGAAATTTACGGAAGTGGTGTTGCGATCTATGATTGACAGTTACGTATCTTTGTCGAGTGCCTAGACCGCGTGGAAACAACGTGGATCGCGTGGAAACCGAGAGGACGATTCGTCCCTTCTTAAGAATAGTTTGAATTTGAAGTTCTGTTGAGACCTAGAGGGCTATACGTGCATAGTTGTTCAATCCAGAATGTTTCCCGGGTGACGCGCTTTTGTCCAGTCGGACTTGGAATTAATGATGAAGGCCTGAAAAGAAGTAAAATGGTGACCCGTTGACGTGCCTTGTCGTTCAATAGCACAGTCACTACCACATCATATATATACCCCCCCCCCTCCCCCCCCCCCCCCCCCCCACCAACTCAGTAAGTGGTGCGCTTTGTGGACAATCCATACACCCCCATTGCTTCAATGTGGGCTATCAAACCATTACAATGCATCCTTTGTTGTTTTGTTGTTTTGTTTTGTTTTGTTTTTTCTCTATTCATTGTTATCAATAATATTTATTTTCTCTCTTAAACCTATCTTTCTAGTTCATAATCGAGCGAACTCATAGTGCCCAGCCCCTCAACAAACATAATGGTCAGGAAGCACCTGATATATGTCGTATCCAATCTAAGCTGTTTTGTAATTTTTATATTATATATGGAGACGACAATAATAAGCCGATGGCGTACTTTGGAATCCAGCCCACATACCTTCGTACATTACTACCTGATATACATTCTACTCAAAGTTTGCTAAGCACCAAATATTTGACACATCATTGTGAAATTCGCTTGTGACATATTTGCTATATTTTTGGTGGATATGATTGAGGAATGTATTGAGATGGTCCCCAGTGTTTACATTAGCTCTCTTGACAGGCAGACTTTTCGTGACAGTCACGGAAAGCATGTACCCCTTAATTTTCATGATGTTTTCGTGTACTGTCTACATGTACATGACATGTGTAGGGTATTCAATCTTCATTTCAACACAAACCCTTGTGATTTAATGATTGAATATGGCGAATGCAAATGTAAGAAGACATTTGTCTGAGGCAGAAATGTGACGGGCTGTGGGGATGGTGGAGCAAGGGGCTACCCATCGTCACGTTAGTGAAACCCTTGGTGTGCACCATACGGTGATCACCAGAGCCTGGGCAAGATTTCAGCAGTATGGCACACCAGTAAGTGGTGGTGGCAGAGACAGGGCAACATCTGCAGCTGGTCATTCAGACCCGTAAAAACCGCTTTGCCACAGCAACCCAGGTTCGCAGTGACCTTCGGAATGCATCCGGGGTAAATGTTTCGACGCAGACTATATGGGCAAGGTTGCACGAAGGTGGTGGTCGAACGAGAAGACCATGTATTCGCATTCCGCTGTCCCAGAACCACCGCCAGGCACGATATGAATGGGCCATGGACCACGCTAGGTGGACCAGAGAAGATTGGCGACCTGTCATTTTTACAGACGAGTCAAGGTAATGCCTAGACCACACAGATAGGCGGTCTATGGTATGGAGAAGACCAGGAGAGCGATTCCGTGCAGTCAACATTGCTGGGCATGACCGCTATGGTGGAGGGTCAATCATGGTCTGGGCGGCATCAGCTGGGATGCACGTACTGAGCTATGTGTCCTTGGACGTGGTACATTGACTGTGCAACGGTATATTTATGTGATCCTGGGTGTCCACGTCAGATTGTATGCAGGTGCCGTGGGTGATAGCTTCATTGTGATGGACGATAATACCCGTCCTCATGTTGCTCGTGCTGTCGGAGAGTACCGACGGAAGGAGGGGATTGAGCGTATGGACTGGCCATCAAGATCCCCTGACCCCAATCCAATCAAACATGTCTGGAATGAGTTGCAGCTTGCAATTTCAACCCGTCCAGTCCAGCCAAGAAGTGTCCAGGGGCTTGGTGCCATGCTGGTCCAAGAATGGAACAGCATTCCACAAAGGACTACCAGAAACCTGATTAGGAGCATGAAAAGGCGTTGTCAAGCTGTAATTAACAGTAATGGGTCTCATACTCGATATTGAAGCCATACCAGTTCGCTCCGTCAACTTTTTGGCATATTGAAAGATTTCCTCTTTTATCAATATTATCCATTTTTTATGGTTATCGTATTCAACAGTTAAAAAATAATGTCAAACACAAATAAAATCTTAATTTCTGTACTTAAATCATTAAAGATATAATTAAATAAAAAATATATACACTTTTCAGTACAAAATTTCAACTAAAACGTAAAACAGGTAGTTGGCTGCACTTGGTGCTCAGCAAACTTTGAGTAGTATATATTATTGGAAATAAATATTGTTTAAACTAGTCCTGGAGTCAGCTTCATGGCAATGTCGGAAACTGAGCTTTGTCGCTGGTGTTTGCACGGCCACTAACGTATTGTCACTTTACCGGACGCCTTTGCTCTAAGATGTGATAGAATGTCACTCTACCACTGGCGTCGCCCGGTCACTAATCTATTGTTACTTTACCATACCGGATGCTTTTCACTCAAGCAGTCGCCACCAATGGGGTAAAACGCTCCTCTCCATTTATCTCAGAATAATGTTCATACGGGCAAAGCCTACTCTGCCTACGTATGGCTTGTTACAACCGATAATGTTACAATGCCGCATAATGTTACACCAACGCATAATGTTACAAAAAATGTAGTAAACAACCGATAATGTTATAAACTCCGCATAATGTTATAACTTTTTTCAACCCGTTATGTTATAAAAATCGACGCATAATGTTATAACTTTTTTCAACCCGTTATGTTACAACAAATTAACCGATAATGTTATAACTTCTGTATACTAATTCCACTTACAGCTATTGCAGATGGACTTTACCACTTACCATTTATTGCCGCATAAAGATATGTAAAATTTATACTAAAGGTTTCTGCTTTGCTTAAGGCGAGGAGACACCCCCCCCCCCCCTCCCCCCATCTTCCGGGGATTTATCATAGAATGACCTAGTCATGTTACATAGACGCGGATTATCCTGGTAACTCAATCATCTGACGTCATTACCATGATCGTGCAATGCCCAACATGATGAAGGCGGGGGTGGTGGAGGAGGGGTACTATTTTATCCGGTTGGTACGTTTACCAACATACGTAATCTCCGCTTCCAGAAATGTAGTGTACCATAGTCCCCTGACACATTTGAGAATGGGCAAATGCCTCTGTTTCTGCTTGTTTTGGGCATCTAAAACTCATTTGTCGCATATTTCTTAGTCATAAGAATATCTTATTGTTCATTAATTTGACATTTAACAACTAACAGTGAACAAAAATGAGATGGAGTTAAAAGAGGTCAGAAAGTTGGATGGAGACAGGTACATATGGTGGATGTGGCGGTTTGGTAGTGTCACACGGAAGCCGAAGAATAAGATGCGAGACTGGATAGGAAGAGGAATGGGGTTTAGGAGGACTGAAAGGGGTTTGCAGGGATTAGGCCGAAAAAGAGAGGAGGTCATGGCTTAGTACATCAGGGTTATTGTGCAGAGAAGGCTATCTGAGAATACTATAAGAGAGTTGTGCTAGACGGTATGATAATATAGATGGGGGAGATGTTTGAAGAAGTAGAAGTGATGAATTTGGGATTACAGGTTCTGGAAAAGGCGGAATCACTAGAACAGGCAGTATAGGGAGAAGGGGGATATTGTGGAGGAGGAGTTGTGTTGATGTT